>CM040246.1:141195451-141498796 GCA_022545495.1 Chrysanthemum lavandulifolium | reverse complement strand
AAAATAATTATGCTAATGCCCATATGTACCAAAAATTCCTGGATAGGAATTGATGGGATGCGATTGGTGTTTATTGTATCCGCATCCTCCGCATTGTAAGATCCGTGGGGGCGCCATCCTTTGGCAAAGGAACCCGGTGTAGAAATCGGCGCGATGGGAAACACGCTCATCTACCCAAAAATGTTTCTCCACCCCGAGCGCCTAATTTTTCAAGATAACATCGGCGCCCAGCCAAAGCTTAGCAATGATACCCACCGTGTGACCACGCCAGTGGTAAAACGCGAACAAGTTGATAGTCGGGTTAATCGCCAAGAATCGGCAATTAACCTCGGTTGAGGATTTTAGCCGCACCTATGCAAAGGTACCGGATAAATGCAGACGGTAGTAGTTTAACACGCCGCCAGAATAATGATATTGGCACACGCTGATTCGCGAACTCGAAAAACGCGTGTATACCCATATTTTCCCTTCGGGGAAGTCCGCAATTGACGCCTTTTTACCCGGAACTTCCGGATGCACCGCGAGGGGAATATAATAATCGGAGGTGAACTCTAGAAGTTCGCCCTTAGTTATGTCGGATGTGAAATCAGATAAAACTCGGACCATGGTATCATTTTTATATGCGCACGCGCGGTTACCTTTGGTGTATTATGGTTTTCTTGCTGGAATGTTTGAAGCTTCTTTAATGGCGGAAATGATTTTTTACTGTGATAATCACAGTAATAAGAAGGCGGTTGGTTATATAACACTTCTCATCCACACGATGAACGACACGTGGATCCCACTATCTCCAACGTGTGGATTAGATCACTTGACGTGACGTCGTTACAGTTGCTTTCCCCCGATTTACGAGGTATCCATTTTAAATATTATGTCTAGATACAACGTGTATCTTTCAAAGATGGGAACCTTTTTTGGCTTCTTTGCTACGCTTCGCAGTTTTGTTGGTCGCATTTATTAGTCTAGCATCCGCAGCTAGTCATCGCAAGATACTAGACCTGGGGACATGATGACGTATAGTCTATATTCGGGTCACAAACCCGACCACGGACCGATACTAGCAAGCCCAACACAAACTGGGCTACGCCGATAGGTGTTTGGGCTCACGAAGGCCCAAACCCAAAACTTATTTATGAATAAGACATCGGATATCTCATAACTTTGGAGATAATCGTTTTCCAACCGACTTAGGCGGGATACGCCGAAGGTTGAGGAACACGAAACCAACAAGGATTTCGTGTGTATATAAAGGGAACCCTATCCTTCATTAAAGGTACGATCTAAAACCCTAACTCTCCTATTAACCCTAAAACTGATTACTTACTCTCACGCCGGAGGATAATCGTGGGAGACAATCCCACGATAAGCCTAACGGTGTTTTCTGTTTACTTAGTGCGCAGGTCTCAAGCAGCAATATTCAATTGGTACGAGAACCGGAGCCCAAACAAGGAACGCCCAACTTTTGTATCAACAGTATTGGTTCGACGATTATTAAACAATTGTTTGCATTAATCTTTGAACTGTGTATGGTTGTTCACTTTCTCAATAATGTTTTCTCTATACTTTGTTATGTTACACGAAATTCATATCTTGATAAACAATTATAATATCCGTGCATGCATAGAATTTTGACAAAAAAAAAATTATTGTGTATTAATCATGAATATTGTATCTTTAAAGGTAATTGCATATAATTATATAGTTATTAGTTTCGTGCACGCACGAAGTTTACACATAAATCAAATTTATTTTAAAATTTTAGTTCAATATATACACATATAATAATTTGCCCATGAAAATTGTGATATAAGTACAACTAATAATTATGCACGAGTTTTTCATTATGCATTAATATTCATTAGAATTTGGTAAAATATTTGGAAAAACTTATGTTAAGTAACTCAGGATTTAATTGTATTTAGCTGACAAAGATATTGATGTTGTTATTTAAATTTCACTACTGATATTATGTTGTACACATGATACAAGTTTAATAGCACATAATGAGCATTGATAAAGTTAAAATGTACTCCTTCAAGTTTTTAAAAATTTCTAGATATCCTTATATAAATAAATAAGAATTACATGAGTCATTGTTATAAGTACAATCACGATATTTATTTTTATATTAAAGTAACCCGTGCTTACAATTTGATAATTATATTCCTGCCAAGAATTTAGTGATTTAAAGTGTAAACTCGTGTCCACATAGGTTAAACTTTTAAAATGAAATAAATGAATCCTTATTGAACGTAAATAGTAAAAAAAATGATACTTATAATCTTATGTAAATTTATATGTTGTTATTTTAAAACAACATATACATTGTATTTTTTAAGATGTAAAGTATATAGGTATAAAGTATAAGGGGTATTTGTTTATAACCCAAAGTTATTAAAAGAATGTGTTAGTGCAAATATTACGATATTTAATCTATACATTCTCATTTGTTTTGTTGATGACAAACATGTAACTTGTAATACATAACGTAAAATGTATAAGTTACTTGTAGTTAGATCTTGTCTCAACATACTCTCAACACCTCTCGACGACTCAAGTCCTTGTATGCTACAACACAGTTCGTACATGTTTGTTATGTTGCATTATGATCAAACCCCAACAAACCAATAAACATGTTTAGTTAAATAGTTTATGTATAACAACTAGTGTTTACATATTGGGTAAATATATACATAACTAGTATGTATTATAATGGGTAATATAAATAGGTAGAAACTTAAGTATTTGACCCATTGACCAAATACATTGAATGTAGTTGGGTAAAACCCAAAGTCCATGACCCATACCCATTTGCATGACATCATGCATAAGTCATATATGGATAATATCCATGACCCATGGTATTGACCCATACCCATAAGACTAGATACATTGTACTCATTAGATACATTGTATCTAAAGGAATACCCATGGACCAACCCATAACCCATGACCCATGACCCAAAAACCATGGGCAAAAGGGAGCGTCCTACGGATCCCTCAAAGTGCCCACGGATCCCTGGAATTACAAGGGCCGGATCCTCCGAAAGGATCCTTGGGGCGTAACATGGTTTTGGTCTTTTGCCTATAAATAGCAAGCCACTTCTTACCATTTCTTCACACCTTCACACATAGTTTCTCCACCATTTCTAGGATATTTAGATCATTAGGAAACATGTAAACCACCCTCATCTCATATGATCATAATGCTTCTAACTCTCATTTGTTGTAAGCATACTCCCAAGTAATCCTCCAAAGCAAGCTTAGAGATCTTGCTCCCATACCTCTCAAGTGATCACCCATCACAAGATACAAGCTCATGAAGATCTTCTACAACAAGCTTGGGAAACTTGTCATCTTCATTCATAGAAGACTAACTACATCATGCTTTGGGTTCTTGATGTTTAGTTTAGGATTTCATATCCATTAGACACATTGTCTTGGATAATGTCTAGTATCATATTCTTGTATCTATGACTAGACTAGATGGTTTATGTGTTTGTGCCATAAAACACAAGGTTTGTTATGTTGGGCCACAAAACATAACGGGTGTCATAGATGTGTCAAAGGCATTAGTGAAGAGTGCCGAAGATCCGTGTCAATGGCATTAGTGAAAGATGCCTAGGGTGTACATTCGATATGGTGTGTTTCGATGTACAAGATAGAGTAGTATTGGATCCAAGGATATTGATATCCTTGATGGTGTTGTAATAAGGAGTGGATCTCCTTAAGATTAGGTGTTGTGTTGTGATGGGTAGTAGTTCCTCCATAGTAATGGAACTAGGTGCTTAGCCTAGTACCTAATAAAGGGTAGGCGACGTTGTGATAGGATTAGTTCTCCTTGGAGTGAAAGAACTCGGTGGTTAGCCTAGCACCGTATAAAGGGTAGGCGACGTTGTGTTAGGTGTGGTTCGCCTTGGTGTGAAAGAACTCGGTATTTAGCTTTGTACCGAAAAGGTGTAAGCGACGTTGTGAAGGCTTCTCCGCCATAAGGAGATTGGTGTAGTGTTTACGAACTCTCGAGTAGGTGACTCGGGAGTGGAGTAGGCAAGGAAGGTGTCCTTGTAGCCGAACCACTATAAATCCTCGTGTTGGTTTGTCTATCCTTTTACTTATCGCTTACGCTTATTCTTGCATTACATTGTTTATTTTCTATGTGGTTGATGTCTATGTTTGTGATGCATACTTGGTCTTTCATATAGTCATAAACTATATTTAACACTTTACATATTATGACACGCTTGATCAAGAAAAAGCAACCGGACTAATAATGGTGAAACTTGATTTATAATGAACCATTAATCTTACGGAATCTTATGTGATATTAAGGGGTTGGCCTTACATGCCGTAATGCGTTAAATGCATCCTCGCGTCGAGATTAGCAAATGCAATGGTTTATACTATATTTGATACAAAAGTTTTAAGTTTGAAACGGAACGTATTCACCCCCCACGCTTTCACAATTGGTATCGAGCGGGTTGGCTCTATTTTTAAAACAAATGGTTTTCAAACGAGTAAGGTCCTTGTATCAAATTCTTGGTGAAGTCAAGCATAATATGAAAAGTGTTTTGTTGATTTTTTTCTTTGAAGTTTTGTTGTTAGATATCTTGTTTATCAAGCTTGAATAAAGGTAAAATGGATAATATAACTTCACTAAAAAGTCTACAAAGGTTAAACCTTTTCGTCGGGTCAAAACGTGCATTTTGTAATTTTGTGTCGATCCGCGATCCCTCAAACACACTGGACGGATCCTCAAGCAAGGGATCCGTCCGGTACGTAAGACAATTTTGTCTCGAATTTCAAAATTCATAACTTTTAACCGTAAGTCGTTAGAAGTCGTGCCACCTATCGTTTTAAAGGTATTTGAGTCTACTTTCATTTAAAAATGATTTCATAAACTGATTCAAAACAAAAATTTACAGAATCATTGATTTATAATAGAAAGTCATTTTTCGGTCATAACTTTTGCACAACTTTTGATCTAATTGGAGACGGATGTTTTCATCTTTGAATAACAATGTGTCCTCTTTTGAAATTAAGGTTTTGATCATATTTATAAACATAAAAGAAACTAATCAAGCTTGGTATACATGTTTATATTTAACACAAAGCGATGAAAAGAACTTTCGTATGCTATGCTAAACGATAAATTGTCTTCTTTGCATTACTTGATTATTTGCTTATCTCAAATAGCTTTTGTGCTTATTTGATTGAATAACATATGTGGTTTCCTTACCTTGCTATTCATTCTCTTGCTTGTCGATTTAGTAACTTTCTACTAATCAATGTGCTACTTGAAGGAGTGTTTGGGATAACATCTAGTTGTGTCAAAAATGTTAGTTTTATAAGTTGAAAATGTTTAAAACATATAACACACCTAATGGCTTTTTGATTGAGTTTGTCATGTGTGCAACATAAATGTTTTATGTGCTTATATGATTTCTTGATTTCATATTTTCTTGTATCGCTTTTCTAAAACAACAAGAATGTACATCGGATCATAACCTACACTTGTGTTGATGATGTACTCTCCGTTTTCCTTTTCATGATCGCTCTCCAAGCTTCTTAGTAGGATTGACAACTTGATTATTTCATCCGATATACTCAAGTAAATTATTTTGCAAACGCAAATATAATGGTTCATATCCGAAAGTACAAACTCGAGCTTTCCAACAACATATGTTGAACTAGCTCATCCAACCATTTTTTTGTTCACCATATGGACAACTTTTAATTTTTTTGACACCTTCATCACCTTAGTTGTTTCAAGTATATTATTAATAAAAACGAAGCAAAGTATCATCATTGTTACTCTTCGATAGACCATTGTAGGAATATAAATTTTCCTAACTTGAGAATGAATACTGGAGAACTTATTGCACTAGAAACTCAATTTGACCTAACGGTTGAATTGCTTCCTTGATAGAAGTTGGGTTGTGGAATCGCCCTGTAAAATGGTCGTGTTTAGCCGTAATTGAGCACCGCTAGTAATAGTCTCATATTCATTCTCTCACCGAGAAATTTATACTCCTATGTTTTCCTAAAGTAAGTTTACAATGGAAATACTTTGCATTGTCTTAGGATTACTAATCAAACAAGTTGTAAAATTAATTTTCTTTTAATTAATCACAACCACTTGCCTCATCAAGCGATTATCTTGCTTTGATCGAGAAGAGCTACATGACTTCATGGACAAAGCTCATTGTATGCTAATCACCATCCGTAATGACTAGATTGTCCTAAACTAGCACCTCACAACTCTTTTGTCTTGAACACCATCATGTGCTCTTTTCTTTCTAGACACATACCTTGCATGTCATTGTTAGTGTAAATGATTTACTAATCTAGACCATAAATTTGTTTTGGGCTTCTTGAATAGTGCTTGTTAAGTTTGCTAAACCTTTGTGTTATTTGTGAGCTCGATCTCATTTGATTGCCTATATGTTATCTCTACATGCTCTCCTTGCTTTGCTTAATGTGTATACATGTATACTTGCTAGAAAATCATTAGTTTCATAATTCAAACATAGAGTAAAATTCTGCAACTATTTTGTTAAGAAAATCTGTCTCTGACGCGGATCCCTTAGATGTAACTAGACGGATCCCTCAAGTGAAGGATCCGTGGGATCCGGTGACAAGTTCCTTTTAGCCTCCTTGCATCAATCCAACATTCCGCACCTTATTGGACTAGTTAAACATGCTACATTAGGATCACTTAAACTTTCCTTAGGCTCAGTTGATCTCACATTCAATCATGGATGATTTAGGATCACATTCAAAGTATTTTTGATTTATCATTACTTTAAAACTCACCATCTTTCCGCTCCAATTTTTACACATTGTTCCTCTCATCTCAAAACACTTAGTTTGATATTTCTCTCAATTTTAGCAAATTGATTTTAGTCATCTTTACCTCAAAATAGGCCAAAACTAGTTTTTAATTTCTTAAGATTTTAAGGAATTTTCCAAATCTCTTAAGTCATCATCGATCTCTAGGATCATTTAACACCACTGACACTCTCAAATTTCTTAGTGTCATCTTTGATCATCCATTGGTGCTCATAAAGCCCCATTTCTTTCCATAAAAGGCAATCATTAGCTACCATCACTCATTGCTCTTGATCATTTAAGTACTCTTTCATTTAAGACACTTAGGAAGACCGAAACACTCAAGGAGGTATAGGCGTTAGACCTTACAAACATCATTTTATTCTTTCCTAGTCACGAGAGCGGATCCTTAGGATTAGCCTAGACGGATCCCTCATTGGAGGAACCGTGGGATCCGGTGATGATTCATGTCAACTCTAGCTAAAATGATCATTTAAGTCCATCTTCATATAAGACACTTAATAGACTGAGTAACTTAGGATATGTAGGTGCTAGACCTTGCTAGAACCCAATCACCTCATTTTCACCTCATCTGTTAACCGGATCCCTAGACTTAAGCTAGCCGGATCCCTCTAATGAGGGAACCGGAGGAACCGTGGAACAGTAGGTACATTATCTCTTTAGATAATCATTTCAAATTTCCTTTTCCACACAAGCACTTGTTCAACACTTAGGATTATCATTTTCGTATATGTTTATAAATGAGTTGCATTTATATGATTCTATACGTGTTCTTTCTTTTCGTTTCATGATTTTATGTGAACAATTTATCCATTTGTATAAATGTTTTCCTTTTGTACTAACTCTTTGGATTCTCGTAGGATGACAATGGTCGATTTCACCATCAAGTCAAGTTGTGCTCATTCGCATTTTCTTTATATATTCCTAATCTTGCATCATCCTAACCATCTTACTCCACTTTTATCACCACTCACAAAGTCATCATGTCTACCACCTCTATTGAGTCATCAACCAAGTCAAAGATTCACCTTGATACCTTTCATCACCTCTACCACAACTTCCATACCTCTAAGTCATAATGATGATTTCTATCACTATCACCGTGTCCAAGGTCTAGTTCATGAACTACGTGATGAAGTATGTCTCATGTTCTACCACATCCTACTTGTGTCAACCACAACCTCAAACCACAAGCTACTTGTGTCAACCACATCCTACAAGTGTCTCACTACCACTACAATTCATGGTCGCTCAACCATCCTTCACAAACATCTATGTTGTCAAAAGCCAAGTGAATTTCGTAATGAAATGCGTCTCATCCCTAAGCACATTTTTTTCTTAACTTGAACAAACCTTACAACCTCTAAACCAACCATGATGATGCAAGTAGTAGGATCATTCTCTTTTTAACACTAATTTTTTTGTAGGTTCTTCTTGACGCCCTCGAGCTAGGAGGAGCTTCCGTCGAGCATTTATAAAGTGCATCATATGACTTACTCGTCCAAGGACGAATATAATTTTGCACTAACTTTTTGTTTTGTAGATTTTCAAAACATACTAGGAGAACTTGACGCTCTCAATAAAGGGGAGTTTTTCGTCAAAGCAATAACATTGCAAATTTTGCAACAATTTCGTCTTAGCCTTCCTAAAATACTTGACGCCCTTAACAAGGGGGAGCATACACACTTTCATTCTTCAAAATTCCTTTGTGTTTCAACAAAAGGTTCCTCTTAAAGGCGAGATCACCATCTTTTGAAGACGCAAAGCTCAAGGTCATGAGTTGCTAAGCTTCATCATTAGTGTTTCGTGTTGAAGCTATTAGCGTGATGTGCCAACTAGAGCAATAAGGTGTTTTTATTTTACTTCACTAGGGATGATGCAAACTCGCCATTCTTGGGAGAAATTAAGTTTAAAGGACACACCCTTTTTTTTTCGACAAAAGGGGGGAAGAGTGTAAACGAAGAAGGTAATGTATAGGAAGTACGGACACAAGTAACTTTGACATTTTACCTATCTATTACGTTTACATATATTTTGTCATCATCAAAAAGGGGGAGATTGTTAGTGCAAATATTACGATATTTAATCTATACATTCTCATTTGTTTTGTTGATGACAAACATGTAACTTGTAATACATAACGTAAAATGTATAAGTTACTTGTAGTTAGATCTTGTCTCAACATACTCTCAACACCTCTCGACGACTCAAGTCCTTGTATGCTACAACACAGTTCGTACATGTTTGTTATGTTGCATTATGATCAAACCCCAACAAACCAATAAACATGTTTAGTTAAATAGTTTATGTATAACAACTAGTGTTTACATATTGGGTAAATATATACATAACTAGTATCTATTATAATGGGTAAAAAATGGTAGAAACTTAAGTATTTGACCCATTGACCAAATACATTGAATGTAGTTGGTAAAACCTAAAGTCCATGACCCATACCCATTTGCATGACATCATACATAAGTCATATATGGATAATATCCATGACCCATGGTATTGACCCATACCCATAAGACTAGATACATTGTACTCATTAGATAGATTGTATATAATGGAATACCCATGGACCAACCCATAACCCATGACCCATGACCCAAAACCATGGGCAAAGGGAGCGTCCCACGGATCCCTCAAAGTGCCCATGGATCCTCGAATTACAAGGGCCGGATCCTCCGAAGGGATCCTTGGGGCGTAACATGGTTTCGGTCTTTTGCCTATAAATAGCAAGCCACTTCTTACCATTTCTTCATACCTTCACACATAGTTTCTCCACCATTTCTAGGATATTTAGATCATTAGGAAACATGTAAACCACCCTCATCTCATATGATCATAATGCTTCTAACTCTCATTTGTTGAAAGCATACTCCCGTAATCCTCGAAAGCAAGCTTAGAGATCTTGCTCCCTTACCTCCCAAGTGATCACCCATCACAAGATACAAGCTCATGAAGATCTTCTACAACAAGCTTGGGAAACTTGTCATCTTCATTCATAGAAGACTAACTACATCATGCTTTGGGTTCTTGATGTTTAGTTTAGGATTTCATATCCATTAGACACATTGTCTTGGATAATGTCTAGTATCATATTCTTGTATCTATGACTAGACTAGATGGTTTATGTGTTTGTGCCATAAAACACAAGGTTTGTTATGTTGGGCCACAAAACATAACGGGTGTCATAGATGTGTCAAAGGCATTAGTGAAGAGTGTCAAGGTCCGTGTCAATGGCATTAGTGAAAGATGCCTAGGGTGTACATTCGATATGGTGTGTTTCATGTACAAGATAGAGTAGTATTGGATCCAAGGATATTGATATCCTTGATGGTGTTGTAATAAGGAGTGGATCTCCTTAAGATTAGGTGTTGTGTTGTGATGGGTAGTAGTTCCTCCATAGTAATGGAACTAGGTGCTTAGCCTAGTACCTAATAAAGGGTAGGCGACGTTGTGATAGGATTAGTTCTCCTTGGAGTGAAAGAACTCGGTGGTTAGCCTAGCACTGTATAAAGGGTAGGCGACGTTGTGTTAGGTGTGGTTCGCCTTGGTGTGAAAGAACTCGGTATTTAGCTTTGTACCGGAAAAAGGTGTAAGTGATGTTGTGAAGGCTTCTCCGCCATAAGGAGATTGGTGTAGTATTTACGAACTCTCGAGTAGGTGACTCGGGGAGTGGAGTAGGGCAAGTAAGGTGTCCTTGTAGCCGAACCACTATAAATCCTCATGTTGGTTTGTCTATCCTTTTACTTATCGCTTTACGTTTATTCTTGTATTACCTTGTTTATTTTCTATGTGGTTGATGTATATGTTTGTGATGCATACTTGGTCTTTCATATAGTCATAAACTATATTTAACACTTTACATATTATGACACGCTTAATCAAGAAAAAGCAACCGAACTAATAATGGTAAAACTTGATTTATAATGAACCATTAGTCTTGCGGAATCTTATGTGATATTAAGGGGTTGGCCTTACATGCCTTAATGCGTTAAATGCATCCTCGAGTTTAGATTAGCAAATGCAATGGTTTATACTATATTTGATACAAAAGTTTTTAGTTTGAAACGGAAACGTATTCACCCCCCCCCCTCTACGTTTTCACATAATGAATTGACAAAATCACTCCGAAATGATGTAATTCCTTTATTATATAAAAGATTCAAAGCAAGGTTTTACTAAGTGTAGCCTCAAAGGTTATATTTTGGAAATAAAAACATGCACAACTAGTGGTGTATTTAAAAAAAGCTAATGGTCTAAAAAAACATCGAATTTGTCATTTTTTTATTGTCGCCACTCAATTCTAATTTCCTATTGTATTCAAATATTTTCTTAATCTTCTTATTGTATATTATTGTATGCATCGTTATTGACGTGACATCATTTAATCAAGAATAAATTGCATAAATCATCCTTGTGGCTCTGAAAATTTACACTAGTCGTATTTGTGGCCAATTAATAAAGAATAAATTACATAAAATCTTCCTTGTGGCTATGAAAATTTACACCAGTCGTCCTTGTGGCCGTTTAATCAAGAATAAATTACATAAGTCGTCCTTGTGGCTCTGAAAATTTACACTAGTCGTCCTTAAGCTGAAAATAATAATAATTGTCCCTTGGAAAGGCTCGAACTTGGGTCACAAGCTGAAAATAACAAAAAAGAAGAGAAGAAGGTTGGATCCAACTGACAAGGATGAGAAGGCAATGGAAGCAGAGGATGAGGTTTATTCCAAGTGAGGAGGGAATGTTAAAGGTTATGAGAAGGCAATGGTGAAGCTTGTAATAAGGTATTAATGAAGTTTTTATTTATTTATTTATTTGTATTATGGCTTGGGATTGCATGTTTTGGAACAAGTTACTTTATGTATGTCAAATAACATTTTAGTGTTGTCTTTGATGGTAGTTTGTGTAGCATGTGTATATTTTAAAACAAGTTGGTTTATGTATGCATTACATGTGTTTGGCACACATTATTTGGTGTTACTCATGTGTTGTTACATATGTTTATCACATTTTGCATGTTTCATTTTGATGTTTTACATATGGTGTTTTACATGTTGGTTGTCTACTCAAGTCAATGAATGGTATGCAAGTTTACAAATGATTATGTTTATGTTGAAACTCAAGTGGTTAACTACTAAAGTCAATCAATGATATGAGATGGTTAGTTCTAGATACACATGTAAGATTTGGAAACACATTGCGTTGGACAAATGGTTTAGAACTTTTGTTTATGTTTGAACAAATGGGTAAGATTTGGAAACATATTGCGGTGGACAAATGGGTTAGATCTTATGTTGAAGTTTGAACAAATGGATAAGATTTGAAAACATATTTTAGTGGAGAAATGTAAATGCGCTCTAAAAACCCATTATAAAACACATTGCGGTGGACAAATGTAAATGGGTAAAATTTGAAAAAACCCATTATGACTATTGAAATTCAGATACTACAAAACTATACAATAACACAATGAGGCTTTGGACAGACCTTAAAAGACCTCACCAAAATATATAACAATTAACCAAAAGATATACATAATAATTAACCCAAATAAGACTTGAGCTTCTTGGAGGCAGGCACATACCACTCCATCATGTTCTTGCTTGAGCAACCCACCCTCTTTCCAAGACTAAGTACAATATTTGTTATTCTTTCCAAACTTTTTGGTCTTTTAAGCTTACTTGCAGGAGCTCTAAGAATAAGGGTACCAACAATTTTAGAAGTGGAAGACTTTCCCTTCCTCTCCCTCCCTTTGAAGTGCAAGCCTTGAAAGTGATAGCCTTTTCTGATATGTCCATTTCTTCATCCTCATCACTAGATAATATGTTAATCACTTCTACAAAATAATGCATACCTTTATTCCCCATCCTCATCTTTTGTTGCTTTACCCTACCAAAAAACTTCGAGAATCTCTATCCTTTTTCAAGATCTTCCGCCAGTGCATTGACCTTAGTCCCGCTTTTCAAGATGTTCGCAACCCTCATCAATGTTTCCTTTCCTTATTCGTGTTTTCAAGATCTTGACAAACCTCATCAAGTTTTCTCTTATCATCTGCAGATTAGGCGCCATCATATTATGCACGATTAACATATTATGATAATTGATAAAGGGCTAAATACGATTAATAACCATTTCTAGACCATTAACATATTATGTGCATACCATGTATAAAGGGCCTAACTCACACCATATTCAAGATAACAATGGTCACATTTGATTTTTAAATCCTAATAATGCAATAATGGGCTAAACTAACACCACTCTATGCACCACTAAATTTGTAATACACACAAATACGTAACAATGAAAAATATTACACTAACATTTCACGACCTGGTTCTTCGTACAAGATATTGCCATGAGTCTTCAAGAATCTCATCAGACATTTCATCCATTTCCTTCCAAGTTTCCCCATATTTAGCCTGAACAAACGCTACCATATCATCGGTTAATACAAAATCGCTCCAGTCCTTGTCTGCCATTGTACGAAATGGTGAGAAAAATAATCGAGTTTTGGTTGGTAGTAAAGGAGTGTGTGAGAATTTGAGCGGGAAAAGACGGGTTGTTCAGCTGTTGGGTAGCCACAAATGCGAAGTTTCGAGTTTTACTTAAGTTGCACACTTGCAAATTATGTCCCTTGACTTAAGTTTATGGTTTGACTAAAATGAGACATATCTTAACTTCACGTGACATAATCACTTATCTTCACTTTTAGTAGCAAACACATACTTGACACTAGTTTTCTTCTTCCTCAATTGACACATTCATCCAAAACCAACCTAATCCTAAACACAATTCAGTCAACCGAAATGTCTTCATCATCTTCTATTCGAAGTCGTCATCCTTCACCACCTACCATTTACGAACATGAAGAACCCATTATTCAATAAATATCACGAACCATCTATCATCTTTTAAGAGATTTTCTAGGCTGCATAAATTATTATAATGTAAGTAGTTTTTACTTTGTTTATTATTCAGGTATATGCTAATTTGTCTAAACATGTAGGGTTCAAAATGTGGCACCTTTTACTGGGTTGATCCTGAATTACCAAGTTACTACTATAATCAAGAAGTGTGTTAGAATCGATGCTCTAGGTTGTTTAGACCTTATCTAGGATAATCAATACGCACAAATAACAATTAACAATAATATGTATGCACAGCGGAATAATCAAACTATCATTGTTATTATTAAGGTTTCTTTGTCATCATCATGTGTTCTACAAAACACATCAACAGCCCCAATCCTAGACGATCAACTCTAAGACGGTTACAATCTAACAGGGATCAATGATCCTTGAGGCTAAACACTATAAGTCGACTTCATCAAAACCTTAGGCACCCCACGCCTAGGTTTTCCCACACACACACACACCTTTGTCTGATGTTTACATTGTTTGACACCCATAAAACCTAATTCCCTGTATCTCTTTATATAATAAAGATACTAGGGTTACAAATGACTACAAGGGTGATAAGGTTTTAAAAGGTACCATTTGAGGGTCGTTAAGTCCTTATTTGATCACTTTTGTATCCGTTATTGCTTAATATCGCTCCTTTTCACTTTTAGGTCTCGTGAAGGCAAAATGCCGGAATGGCACTTATTTGGACGAAAAGGCGAATATATGAAGAAAATGGCCAAAGTCGAAATCGACACTCACAATCGCTAAATGTAGAAGGCGACGGCGCCGTTCTATGTGCGGCCGTCGAAAATTATTGTGACGGGTCGAACTCAAACTCGTGTTTTCAAGAGACGGCGCCTAGTTGTGAAAGAGTAGGCCGTCGCTACTCGCACGGCCCAGATGCGATCCAGACGACGCCGAAGTCAAGAGGACGGCGTCACGGATATAAGGTGACGCCGTCGCAAGGTTAACGTGGCCAAGACGAAACCCTAATGGCGGCGACACGACGGCGTCACTAAACATAAGGTGGCGCCGTCGCAATTGTAATCTTATATATAGAATCCGAATTTTTCGCCTTTGAGTGGAGAGTCTTTGGAGTAAAACCTAAAACCGAACCTAAGGTGTCTTGTACAAGATTTTAGGGTTTTAACCCTATCTTACACCAAGATAAGTCTTTGCTTCATTAATTCAATTATGTCTTTGATTATTTGTGTGTATGCTTGCATGTTCTCCATGTCCGCTAATTTATTTGTGTGTTTGCTTAGGAAGTATGAAACTTAATTATTGAATATTGATTGGTTGTTTCTTATCTTAGTTGATTAATGATCTAGTAATGCGATAGGTCATTCGTTGTGTACTTAATGCTTGATTCATCTTTGTGAACCTTAGAGTATGATTACCCGAGTGATTGTAGGCTAAAACATCCGAAGAGTGCCTTAGAGTAGGAGTCTATAATCTCTAAGTGGATTTGTAGACAAGACCTTGGTAAGTTCAAAGAGTTGGGAGAAACGATACCCTACAACTTTAGAAACACAACGCAACTAGGAATAAGACGTGACATTCAACCATCAATAGGAGATAATTAAGGAGTAATACAAACTAAGTAAACACATCTTTAAACTATCATACGAGCACACAATAATTAGACATAGACTCCCACAACCTTAGTTTAGATAATTAGATAATAGTAGAGTAATCGGTGAAATACCAACCCCCAAATCCAATACCCGAGATTCGTACCTTTCCATTTTCATAAAATATAAAAGATAAAAATAATCTTCCTCAACCTTAACCTTAGCGTAGTAACTCCTACTAGCATTCCTATTCCCCAGAGAACGATATCAATACCGTGGCTTACCCTAATTACTACACTACAACGATTAGGTTCATCGCTTAGGGTGTTATAAAACTTGCTCAAGAAAAGGAAGTTTCCTTGACCCCGAACGACGTGTGGCGTTATCAAGTTTTATACCAAGGGAATAGAATAGCTAGTTAGTAGTCCACCTCGCTTAGGTTTCTTTGCTTGATTCCTATCAAGTAAACTTTTTCTCATTTTAGATTTCTCTTAGTCTATCCCCTTCTTCGTAACCTTTGTTCGTAACCTCATCACTTTTCATCATGGAAGGTGATAACCCACTACCATTCATCAACATACCACCAAATGACCCACCAAGAGCCCGTACTTTGGTGAATACTCAAGACCAAGCCACTTAGGCTATAGGAACACCATTGAGCTTCCCGACCAAGCCCAAACTACTACCGCGATCCGACACCATCCGGTTGGTGCAAAACGGATGTGCATTCCATGGACTTCGTTCAAGATCCAAATCAAGATCTGAGGATTTCTCAAAATCGCCGATTCCATCGATCTTGATGCTACTACTGGGAGACCACGCTGCGTCTCTTCCAATTCTCTCTACGGGACCAAGCTAGTAATTGGCTTGAGCGACTTCCCGCGGCTCCATCTCAAGTTGGGATGATCTTACTTCGCTTCCTTGCTCAATTTTTCCCACCGGGAGAACCACTAAGCTTAGGAATGACATCTTGATGTTCCAACAACGCCAAGGTGAATCTCTCTGAAGCATGGACCCAATTCAAGGACTTACTTCATAAAGTCCTCATCACGGCATTGATCTTTGGCTCCAAGTCCAAATCTTTTATGATCATGTCAACTTTCCCACTAAGCGATCCATTGACCAAGCGGCCGTGGAAAACTTAGTGATCTCACCGCAGAAGAATCATGGGAAATAATAGAGGACCTTGCCTCTATGACAACGAAGTTGGGATGACCCCGTGAGTGCCCAAAACCGTCAAGGCAATCTCCTTGCCTCCTCCCGACCGTAGGATGATCGAACTTGAAGATCGTGTTAAATTCCTCATGAGTTCCTACGAAAATCCTAAGTCTTCACACCATGTGAACAAAGCTTCCTCTTCATGTGAGCCGCTTTGTGATCCTCATAACACGCGCAATAGCACTCGATCCCCGAACACGCTTCGCTGACTCGCGATCCTCGCGTGTTAATGGAATGAAGGAAGATTCCCTCAGACCCGGACCTAGGAATTTCAATGAAACCCGAGAGGCATGGAAAGGAAAGCCCGATTTCTATGGGGACAAACCAAAGAATTCACCTCTAATGATTTCTCATGGCCCCCACCTAACGGTCCTAACCAACAAAACATCGAAGGGATGTTGCAAAACCTAGTTACATCCCAAGAAACCCAAATAGCTAAGCTCTCGGACCGCTTTAATAATCAACAAGCCGAGATGGATAGGAAAATAGACAACCTTTGAAAGCAATAGCTAATAGTGATAAGAAGGTTAGTGCTATCTCAACTCCCGAGCCTTCGTGCATAGAGATTAAGGATCCAAGTAAGCTAAAGTATGTCCATTCACAATACCATCGCCTTAGTTGAACTGATGAAACAAATGACAAGAGGACTATACACTAGTAGAGGAGGAAATACCCGAGGAAATAGATGAAGTAGACATTGACTATTTCAACAAATTTCCTACGGACGAAGAACTATCTCACCACCTCACTTAGTGCGTGACCTCCGTCACATGTATGTTAGAAAAGTCCTCGAATTAAGTTTGGGAACCCTTGGAATCTTAACATACCATGTGTCATAGGACACCTTTTTGTGGCAAAAGCTTACATTGATCGCAAGTCCCCAATCAACATCATGACTAGCACCTACTACAATTGGATATTGAAGAAGCCTATTCCAACTAGGCAAGACCCTAATGATCCTAATGTTAGTTGCAATTTTCTTGGTAGAGTTAAGGGATTACCCGTTTATGTAGGTAGTTTCACGTTTCCTACGGACTTCATAGTTGTGGATGATATTAGCACGGCCATAGACCCTAGCTTGTCCCATGTTATTTTAGGAAAACCTTTCATAGAAAGCACCGGGATGACCTATGACCCCTCATTAGGAGTAGTGCGGTTCAAGAATAAGACCGATGACATAGCTTACCAAATGCCGTTTAAGATTGAGAAATTTTCATCACTCTCTAATGATGAAAAGGAACTTAAACTATCGGTCTATTATAGGAATGATGAGGATAGGGAGAAAGGTGTTGATTATGTTATGGCTAAGATTTTCGGATTCTACAAGGATTGTTTGAGCCTAGGACCGAATACAGGACCGAATGGGAGAAGATGAACTCTTAGAGAAGCGCATTTTAGGGCACTTCTACAACATGGAATCCCCATTAGAGGCAATGAAGAGGCGATGATGAGAAAACGTGGGAGCCGACTACGAGTCTAGCTACAAGACTCTTTAATAAAGAAAAGCGCTTCGTGGGAGGCAACCCATGCTTAATTGTTTGCTTGTTAGTGTCATATATCTTTTATTAATTGTTTATCCTCATGTTTAAATTTGTAAAATGTTTTATTTTGTTTTTAACTTAGTCTTAATTACATATAAAGGTATTTTACATAAGGGATAAGTGTAGGAGGATTACACACGTTTTCAAAAGAAACGTAAACATGAGAATAACAATTAATTAAAAGATATATATGTTTGTTTGTTTGAGTCAAATGCTTGTATCGAGTCATAATGAATGTTTTGCGTAAATTTTTCCAGATTCTAAAGATGTAAATTTTCCGTAAATTTTTCCGTAAAATCGCACCGCTTTTGTCGGATAACTGACGGCGTCGAGATTGCAACTGACGCGTCGAGAAGGAGTAAAAACATCGATTACTTTTTCTCGTTTTCGAGCTACTTATAAATTTTGGAATTTTCTGTGTCTTAATTTTCTTAGAAATTCAGAAACATTCATTCCACAAGCATTATATCCTAGTTTAAATCGAGTCTTATATATATTATTACCGCCGATTTTACGCGAAGTTTCGTTTGTTTTCTTCAAGTGTGCAGTTTAGTTTGTCAAGAAGAAGTTACATAAGATTGGAAGGAGCTTTTCACGCAATAATTCTTCTTGAAAAGAATTTAACCACTACTTCACACACGGATCCTCTTGAGCTAATCGGGGAGTATTAGTTTCTTCGCTTTTAATTACCTTCTTTATCATAACTTTGATACTTTCGGGAACATTGGGGACAATGTTCGGTTTAAATGTAGGAGGAAAATAAACGGAACTTTGAAACTATGCTTATCCTCGACTATTTGCTTTGTCAATTGTGATTGTGTAATAAACCATGAGAAATGTCGGTTAGGGTAATTTTGGCACCAAATTTGAAAATTTTCATGACATATAGGAGTGGGCCATTAGTCTTAACAAAAGCGCCTCACGGATAGGAAGTTATATGACTAGCACAAAACCCTTACCACCCAAATTCCACCCAAAATGTGAGGATCGCCTTAGATTAGTAGGAATTAAAGCATTCATCTTTAATGCTTAGAGTGTGAACCGTAGTATAATAGATTCTAGAACTTGTTTTGTGATGCATTCCGAGATCGCAAGTGAGGCTACACTTGTGTAGTTAGGAATAACTAAATGATAAGAGGCATTAGGATAACCCTTGTTTGATACACTGTAATATAATTACTTCTTCCACATCGGTTGAGTAATTCCCCACACCCTTTGCGTTGTACTCATCTTTAGTACACGATACCCCTAGTTAACCCTCGAGCCTATCCTTTTCGCGGTTCTCGTGATATTTCGGTTTTTCCGAATATCAATGAAGAGCATTGTTTACACCCCACCCCAAATATACACCCAAATCGCTTTAGCCTACCCTTTATGCACTCACTTTTAGTGCAAATATTTGTTATTACCCTAAACCCTTAGTTCAATTATCTAGTTGCTTGCATAAGTTGCTAAGTCGAGTCATATCCTTTGTATACAGCTTTGGGATGATTGGGATTCATGGAAAAGTTAAAGTTTATGAAATGACGGAAGGGAACGTTAAATTCAAATTCCCTTTGTTTACGTAATAATGTACCCCAAGTGTTTTGATCTTTTCGATTCGGGTCAAATTAGTGTTAGAATAATAAAAACTCAAGTGTAGGGATGTCCTCAGAACCCTAGTATTTTGATGTTATATAGAGGATGGTAGAGTAAAAGTGTATGAAAAAAAAAAAAAAAAATCGAAAAAAATAGAAAAGAGAAAGAAAAAAATAGAGTGATTAAAAAAAAAAAAAAAAAATACGGGCTACCATCCTACATCTATCCTTTAAATTTATGTTTATTTATTTCGCTTATGTAGAGTTTAGAGTGTCGAGTCTTGGCTTAGCAACGCCATTCTTCATATGCGCTAATATAAAGATTTTTGACTTACCACCACTAAATAGCCTATCCCACCAAACCCTTATTTCCTACCAGAAGCCTAACGTTACAACCCTTTAAAAGACCTCTTTGATAGTCTTTCCTAGGTGCTTACGCCAAAGCGATGGAGGTTTGATCTATTCTCAAGCCTATGGTAATCTATGTACTAGGACCGGTTAATGAGTGTTTATCTTCCATTTCCTATATTGTTATATTTCATTTATACACCGAGAGAGATGTGAGTATCCAAACACCCCATGTGAGGTGCTAGTATATAATTTCCGTGCTTGTTATGACTTTTATGGGCTTATATGTGTTGTGGACCGTTTTGAATTAATGTTGAATGACCCCAACTTATAAATTAATCTAAAGCACATTTGCTGAGGACAAGCAAATAACAAGTGTAGGGATATTTGATAAGGTTTTAAAAGGTACCATTTTGAGGGGTCGTTTAAGTCCTTATTTGATCACTTTGTATCCGTTATTGCTTAATATCGTTCCTTTTCACTTTTTAGGTCTCGTGAAGGCAAAATCTTTGGAATGGCACTTATTTGGACGAAAAGGCGCGAATATATGAAGAAAATGGCCAAAGTCGAAATCGACACTCACGATCGCTAAATGTAGAAGGCGGCGGCGTCGGGTTCTATGTGCGGCCGTCGGAAAATTATTGTGACGGTCGAACTCAAAACTCGTGTTTTCAAGAGACGGCGTCTAGTTGTGAAAGAGTAGGTCGTCGCTACTCGCACGGCCTAGATGCGATCCAGACGACGCCGGTCAAGAGGACGGCGTCACGGACATAAGGTGACGCCGTCGCAAGGTTAACGTGGCCAAGACGAAACCCTAATGGCGGCGACACGACGGCGCCACTAAACATAAGGTGCGACGCCGTCGCAATTGTAATCTTATATATAAATCCGAATTTTTCATCTTTGAGTGGAGAGTCTTTGGAGTAAAAACCTAAAACCGAACCTAAGGTGTCTTGTATAGTATTTTAGGTTTTAACCCTATCTTACACCAAGATAAGTCTTTGCTTCATTAATTCAATTATGTCTTTGATTATTTGTGTGTATGCTTGCATGTTCTCCATGTCCGGCTAATTTATTTGTGTGTTTGCTTAGGAAGTATGAAACTTAATTATTGAATATTGATTGGTTATTTCTTATCTTAGTTGATTAATGATCTAGTAATGCGATAGGTCATTCGTTGTGTACTTAATGCTTGATTCATCTTTGTGAACCTTAGAGTATGATTACCTGAGTGATTGTAGGCTAAAACATCCAAGAGTGCCTTAGAGTAGGAGTCTATAATCTCTAAGTGGATTTGTAGACAAGACCTTTGGTAAGTTCAAAGAGTTAGGAGAAATGCATACCCTACAACTTTAGAAACACAACGCAACTAGGAATAAGACCGACATTCAACCATCAATAGGAGATAATTAAGGAGTAATACAAACTAAGTAAACACATCTTTAAACTATCATACGAGCACACATTAATTAGACATAGACTCCCACAACCTTAGTTTAGATAATTAGATAATAGTAGAGTAATCGGTAGAAATACCAACCCCCAAATCCAATACCCGAGATTCGTACCTTTCCATTTTCATAAAATATAAAAAGATAAAAAATAATCTTCTCAACCTTAACCTTAGCGTAGTAACTCCTACTAGCATTCCTATTCCCCAGAGAATGATATCAATACCCGTGGCTTACCCTAATTACTACACTACAACGATTAGGTTCACCGCCTAGGGTGTTATAAAACTTGCTCGAAGAAAAGGAAGTTTCCTTGACCCCGAACGACGCGTGTAGCGTTATCAAAGGGACTAAATAATAAATACTTCTTTGCCAAGTAGGTCCCTTGTCTTTCTTTGTCTTCACCAGTCCTTCATCTTTCATGTATTTTGTCTTATCAACTTTAAATATAGTTCCCAACAATCTTCCCCTAGTTGATAATGATAAAACCAAATAAGCACGAACAAATATGTCATGAAAGATAAACAAACTTCCCCTTAATTCATGCCACACCACTCCAACATCTCTTCCCTTTTTTGTTATTATCCAAATAGGGAATGTAAGCAGTAGAAACTTCCCCTTGAGTGATGCATGAACAACAACTGATTCTTCAAATCTGTAAGCTCCTTGTAATGATCACTTGTGAAGAAAACCAAATATAACGAATTTGTTGAAGAAGTAGAATATCCCAAACTTGTGTCTTATGTCTTGTACAATCCACGTGACGTCGAACTTATACCACAACAGAAATATAAGTAGATCGCAACCTCTTGACAAAATCCTCATCGTAAATGAGACACTGAGCACTACAATGTAACTCCGTTAAGTGATAGTTAACTAGGTCTTCATCCATCCACCCCTTGACCTATGAAAACTAGATTTTGCAAGTCTTCGTCAACATCCTTTAAGCACGAACAAGTTATCTGCAAAGTGTAACCCCCACTTTGAGATATGATAAGAACACAAATCTGTGAAACTCAACTACAGCATCAAATTAGTGATAATCAACCTTCTTCGTAATCAATAATGCAATAAATCCAAATATGAGCTTTTTGACGTATAAGAACAAATAACCAAAATCTAAACACCATGTTTGACTTCCCCTCAAGTCCAATACTCCTCGTGTGTGTGAACCAAATAACCAAAACATGATCTAAAATAAGCCACCTGTGTGTGTTCTCCGACATCTTCCAATAAACACATATCATGCTCAAACAGTAACCATATAAATGTCATGTGTATACACAAATCAATTTATCACAAACAAAGGAAATTGTATCACATGATTAGTCACTGTTTTCTTTCCACCATCCCACCAATAAAAAAACACTCACCTTTTTAAAATATGCATGCACCATCTCGTATATTTCACGTATATATCATGTGCACATATAACAATCACCATGTCACAAACTGTCTTTGACCCACCCAAAATACCAAACATTGAAACCCACGTATGTGATCATGCAGCCAATCATAAATTACCTTGAAGCTACTTCACATTCCTTTATAAGATATACGCTTTTTAAGATAGCAGTAGTTAACTAACCATATCGAGCAATAGTATAGCAGCAGTTATTATCAAAGAAGTAGCGGCAGATTCCGATTTAGATTAGACGCAGCTGATTCTGATGGGTCCAAGAAGAGTACCATCAAGAGTTTCACTGCGCTTAATCAACAGCAGATAAATAAGGACGAACAGCAGAATCACGCAATGATCAGTGGTATCAAGATAATATGGCAGTGGTTACGAGTATGCTAGCAGTGGAAACCATATGAAAGGCGTGGAAACGATCAAGCATAGCGAGGGTAACGAGCAACGAGCGAAGGAAACGGATAAGGTACCAAAGGGTAACGAGTTCTACAAGCAAGGAAACATATCGTGCCAACAATGGTAACCAACCGATAACTCAAGCAGTTGAAACACGAACATACAAACAATGAAATGAGTAAAGCTTTTAAGAATAAGCGTGCTCACACCTTTACTCCTTGTTCCAAGAACCCTACGTATCAACCTCACTTGCTTTATTACCCTTGACATACAATACAAAGATCAGTAGTAACAGTGCTCCGTCATTACCAATCCAAACATCATCATGAGTAGAAACCAATGACAACCTTAATCCTCATATAAAAAATTGAATATAATAGTCATGCCGATGTGAATAATCAATGAACCACCGACTAATTTAATATAAATCAGATCAGTACGAGGTTAGCATTATGAAACCATCCACATGCACTAGGAGACAATCATAATTTTGAAGTGATATTCAATGAGAAATCGTTAAGTGATTTTGCTTTAGCCAAAGAGAATAACCAATTTAAATCAGTAAAGAAAACCCTAAAATTGACATTAATACCTCCTTCAAAGCCTAACTTAGACAAATAATAACTTTCGTGATAAAAACTCAGATCGACGATCCTTCGGTGGAAAGTTAGATGAGTATATAGAGAACTTCCACCTAAAATTTCACCGATCCAACAGTTAACGAAAAGTTATACTGTTTGAAAAACCAATTGTAGAAGCATTACGAATTTTTTCGAATCGATTTTTTCTTCTTTTCGCCATTCTCTTCGAGAAACCTTGTAGATCCTAGATATCAAGAGCAACCCGCTCTGATACCACATGTTAGAATCGATGCTCTAGGTTTTTTAGACCTTATCTAGGATAATCAATACGCACAAATAACAATGAACGATAATATGTATGCACAGCGGAATAATCAAACTATCATTGTTATTATTAAGGTTTCTTCTTCATCATCATGTGTTCTACAAAACACATCAACAGCCCCAATCCTAGACGATCAACTCTAAGACGGTTATAATCTAACAGGGATCAATGATCCTTGAGGCTAAACACTATAAGTCGACTTCATCAAAACCTTAGGCACCCCACGCCTAGGTTTTCCCACACACACACACCTTTGTCTGATGTTTACATTGTTTGACACCCATAAAACCTAATTCCCTGTATCTCTTTATATAATAAAGATACTAGGGTTACAAATGACTACAAGGGACTAAATAATAAATACTTCTTTGCCAAGTAGGTCCCTTGTCTTTCTTTGCCTTCACCAGTCCTTCATCTTTCATGTATTTTGTCTTATCAACTTTAAATATAGTTCCCAACAAAGTGTATAAGTCAATTCAAATGAAAAAAGACAAACACAGTTTGAATGGAAAAATAAAAGACTTGCAAAGGAATTTTGACTTTCAGAAGTCAACTTTACAAAACCAATTATTTCTTCCGCAAATGAAATTATAAGAAAGCAAATCTAGTTTAGTGTTTTATAAGAAATGTGTTGTTGTAATGGATGTGATTGTTGCTTTTATGTTGTTTGTCTTGTTATGATGTATGAAAAGAATGTTTGACACATTTTATTTGGTGTTTTGCAAATGGTAAGGCATGGTATATACACAATAGTATGGATCAAAGTAACAGAATATCAAGTAAAAAAGTTTGACTTTCAAAAGATTGACAAATGGAAAGAAAGTAGTATGCAATAATCAATACAACATGCAGTCGACAAATGTTTGACTATCAAAAGTCAAACAATGTCAATTGGTAATTTATGCATATAGATTGCAATACATCAATACAACCTGCAATACATTAATACAATCTGCTAAAAAACTAAACTTATGTAGATAGATTGCAACACCTACATCACAATCAAATTGACAAGAGTTAGAACACAAATTCATCCTAAAGTCCTGCTAAAAACCTAAAATTATGAAGATAGATTGCATTAGCCACACAGTCAAGTCGACAACAGTTACAAAACAGTAGGCATCATCTTCTTTTGGTGCAAAGGGTGAAATAGATTAACAACAAACCAACTTACAAAGAGTTTTAAACAACAAACTGAATTGGACATATTTTAGCCTAACACATATCATATGAAAAGACAATTGCCCCATACATTGCTATTGCCATTCCAAAACACAAAATACAGCTTCAACCACATATACCTTATACCATCCAAAAGACAACCCAAAAAATAAGTAGTCAGTTTCTTTTTCCAAATGAGGACGACATTAACCCAGCCTCAACAAACATTAAACCTTAACACTCCTTCTATCCTATTTGTTTCTTCAGTGTTTAAAAAAAGGACCATTTGACCTGGACCAAAGCCTGCTTCCTCCTTCAACTCCTTGAAACTAAATGATGAAACAACTATAACAATCTTCTTCACCCTTGATCGACCTTGTTTCTTTGTTTTCTCACGTACAATGAACACTTTCTCTACCCTTTGGTGCGTTACCAAAGCGGAAGTGAACCCAAATAAGTTGTACTTCTTAACAATTCTAGATGGTATATGCTGTTACAAAATGTAAAAAACATAGCATTAGTTACCATATACATAAAGAGTAACAATTTAACAAATTAGTAAAGTTATAATAGAATTACCAGTCGTCCATCTTTCCAAAAACTTGTCCTCATCTTTTTGTAAAACACATCTTCTTCCTGATCATGAACATTGTGAAACCTCCATTTACAAAGCCAGTCCATCCGAAGATGATCATAATATGAAATTAGTAATACAAAATTAGTTACAGATAATCCAAAATGTTACACTGATATCATATACTCGATGTAGTTAGAGTTATTAAAGAAAAACATACATGATTCTTGTCCTACATTACACAAGGTGTTCATGGACATGTTAGTCGTGTATGTTTCAACTGTTGTGACCGCCCCTCAGTCTTCTTCAAAAAGCATCATATTATACTCTTCTCGAACAGTCCGAGTAAATACTAACCACTGACCATGTTCTATTTTCAAGTCATCTACCAGTTTCAACCAATCCTCCCATACAAGAATGAGTGTACATAAACAGGATAATACAAATCATATAAACTTTCCACCAAGTACTCAATGGTATTACTAATAGCCTCAATCGACTCTGTAGGGGTACGACCATTGAGATATCTTAGAAAATCATGTGGCAATGACTGCAATAAAAGAGATGTGTCTATAACTAGAACTAAACAAAGCCAAAACTGAGCGCTTCTTGATTAGTACCCATGAAATTCCTCCTCATCCTCGTTGTAGGTAGTTACATAAAAGATGTCCTCACCTTCTTCTACAAAGTGTATGAAACTAACATCCCAATTAATGATGTTCTACATAACAAAGTCATTCCACTTAGGTCCCACTAATGCACAAACTAAGTCTGTCACTTTTTTAACACTAACTTTCCATCTCACTTCAGTATAGTTAACCAGGTAAATAGAACCATTACTATGGTATGAACCTCCTAAACGTAGTCCTTATGCAGTTGTTGTATGTCAAAATTATTTTTTAAACATTATGAATTTCTTAAAAAGTGGTTTCTTACTAAAATAACACTTAGATTCATATGTATGGTGTTAACTTACAAATTCATCCAAAACATCCTCAACTGATTCACCGCGCACAAAAATTGATTGTCAAACATTGTTACTGCATTAACGATTAAGTTTAACACAAATAATGTTGAATGAAATCAGAAAAATTAAATATTCAAAAAGCTTACCGTCGATTCTCCGTAGATTAGATTTGGTTGTGAGTGTTGTTTGATTTTGCACGACTGCTACGTTCTGATGGTATGTTGTTTGATAAAATGTGTTTGTGTGTGTGATTTGATCGATTTTTACAAGTAAGTTTAGTTGCAAAAAATGTCCTTGTGGATTTTCGTGCCTTGGGAAGGTAGCAGGTGTGAAAATGGCGGGAAAATGGAAATGAGGAAAATACCCTCACGTGGAATGCACGTGAGGACTCACTAACGAGATTTTTTAACACTCGTTAGCCAAAACTGCAAATTTGCAACAAACAAGCAACCTCAGGGGCATTGTTTGCAAAAAGTCCAAACATTAGGTACACAACTCGCGCAATTTTTGTTCAAAAGAATTTTTCATAAAAATGACAAACCTTAAAAATATTTTTGGAGTTTACTCTTTAATTTAAGGTAACAATCTAACATGGATACTTGTCCCATTTGCAACTTGGCTGTGGAATCTACTTCTCATATTTTTTTTCTCTTGTTCTTTGGCTTGTCAAGTGTGGAGGAAAATTTTGCTTTGGTGGGAGCTCGATGATACAGTTTTTCACTGTTACAATGAGTGACTTAATTGGCTCGTCAATATTCGTTTGCCTAAGCATTTGAAGGAGTTTCTTGAAGGTATTTGTTACGTGATGTGGTGGCTTATTTGGCGGTTTAGAAACCAAATGTTGTTTGGTCATTCTCGTCTATGTTGGGAAACTCTATTTGACGATTTAGTGCAAATGTCCTACATGTGGATGAATAGTCGTTCTAAGTCTAAGATTAATTTGGTTTCTTGGTTAAAAAATCACAATTGTATTAATTTGTAATTTTTTTTAGCTTCTTGTTAGTGTTTTTAATAAAATTCCGTCGTTTAAAAAAATCTAACATGGATATGGACCAATTTGTTATTAGTTCCTAGATGTGACAAAGGGTTTTATATCATACAAGTTACCTAACTTTCCCACTTTGTTCGCTTGTTACCCAACTAGTTTTTCGTTCAAACAGTTGTTTGACTACAGGGTTGACATTCATTCTTCGAACTTCAAAGTGTGTTTCAATCGGTTACTATGGATGAAAATACCCTCTTTCATTTTTTAAGTACATAAATGGTCCCGTGGTTTGCGGTGTTCACAATTCATCCATTTTCATTTTTGTTACGTTTTCGTAAGTTTTCATAAGTTTTAATCCGTTTTCTTCGTTTGTATACATTTCTTACGTTTTATCTATTTTATATGTTTTATCCGCTTTTATACGGTTTTATCCGCTTATGACGTTTTCAATTACCAAATCCCAAGTAATGGCCGAAACGTATCAATGATCAATAAATCAATTAGGTAAAATCATTTATAAAATAAAGCAACACACTCTTCTAAATCGTTATGGGCTTCGACCCATTATATGACTAAATGCACCCTAATCGCTAACAACACGCACTTTATAGTGTCGTGATACTAACTTAATAAATGGTGCTTTGTAATTTATACTAAATTAACAAACACACGCAAAACGATAAAAGCGGATCGAGATGAGGAAAACCGGATGAAAACGGATAAAACATAAGAAAATGGATAAAACGTAAGAAATGTATACTGAATCGGAAGAAAACGATTTAAAACTTACAAAACGTAACAAAATGAAAATTGGACCGAATTCATAACACTGGCAAACCACGGGACCATTTATGTACTTATAAAAATGAAAAGAGGGTATTTTCGTCAATAGTAACTCGATTGAAACACACTTTGAAGTTCGATTACATCAATGTCAACCCCGTAGTCCAATAACTGCTTGGAAAAAAAATTAGTTGGTTAATTTAAGCGAATAAAGTGGAAAAGTTGAGTAACTCGTCTGATATAAACCCCACTAGCTTATAAGACCCGTTGACACGGGTAATGTTTTAAAAAAATATAAATGAGATGATAATAAAAGTAATAAGAGGAAAAAGATGTTGCAAAAGAAAAAAATTAGTATGTAAACAAAATAAGAAAAATAATGAAAGAAAACAAATATTGAATCAGTTATTTATTAATATGAAGTGATAAGTCAAGTACAATATAGAGTACAATTATTGTAAGTAATAATGTCTCCTACATACATTCAGGTGGTCTTCAATCTTGAGAGGCTTGAAAAAGAAAGCGTATGTAGTGAGAAGTAGATGAATTGGTAAGGCAATACAAATTAGTGAGAACCTAACAAACCATGAAAAGAATGTGTAAGTAAAACTTTTGTGTGAATTACAATAAACATGTAAAAACAAATTAGTATGACATTAAGTGAGTATCCGAACATACACATTGATAAGCGATCAAAGACCGTGAAGAACCTCTTTATAGACTACATTTGTAGTAGTCTTTAATAAATTACGATCGGCATCACAAATAACAACCTTGAAACCCTTTTTGCTTTTACGGCGTGAAAGTCGACATATAATTGTCCGTGTGTGAAAGCAGGGCGTGGTAGGTACAAACCAACTTTCGAAAGTGATTGTCCTTGGCTCTTGTTTATCGTCATGGCAAAAGCGCGACACGAAATTGTTTGCGCACGATCTTGAGTGGTAGCGTTTATCCGATGGAGTAATTTTCAACCTTGGAAGTATAACCGTATTGCCAAAATGTGTTCCGTTAATTATTTTGGCTTGAATAGAGCGCAGCGTTAATTTAGTCACTTGAAGCCTTGTCCCATTACACAAACCTTGTGATTGATTAATGTTTCTCAACAACATTATTGGGACACCGACCTTCAATGCGAGCCTATGGTTTGGGACACCGAAAATTTTAAACCGTTGATAAATTCGGTGAAAAGGCGGCTTGGTCTATAGCACCACCACGGTCGATTTATCTATGTTGTCACAACTAAGATAAACTATTTCTTCACCGAGAAAGGTTTGAAGCAAATGATCGTTATCATCAACCACTTCATTGGTTGGAGCAAGAATAGCCTTTTCACGGAAGTAAGACGGATCACCTATGTTATCCAAAATGTTTGGGTAAGTGAAATCTATAATAGATTATGCGGGATCATTAGTTTCATGTATTAGAATATCTTGGTATATCTATCAAAACCTCTCCGTCGTGTTGTCCTCCAACATCTCCATCTCCTACTTTCAATATCCATTCGGCAAATTCCTTTATCTCGGCCATCCTCGGTAGTGATCCAACCGTAAGGCGCATATTAGCGGTTAATTTTAACACTTTGCAATGATCCCACAAGTACGATTGTTTTAAAGATGCATTAACAATGTCTTGGCGGGAACCTTTTGGAATAACGGGCAGCACCTGCCTAAAATCACCGCCAAATACTACAGTCATATTACCAAAGGGCGCATCAAAAGTGTCGTACCTGTTCTTACGCAAGATATCTCTCAAGGACCTATCTAATGCCTCAAAGCACAGCTTATTTGTCATGGGAGCCTCATCCCAAATAATAAGCTTGCATTTCTTCAACAACTTCCCCAAGTCACTTTGCGGAGTTATTGAGCACGTAGAAGTCTCATCAATATTTATCGAATATGAAACCTCGAATGAGCGGTCCGTCCACGACATCAATAAAGATGCAATGCCACTTGATGCAACGTTTATGACTATGTCACCATTTCTTCTAATCCCATGACAAGGGTTTTCCATAATCGTCTTACCGGTCCCTCCGTATCCGTATACAAAATAATTTCCTCCTCTACCATTTGTAGCAGACGTCATGATGGTGTCATATACATTTCTACATTCCGTGGTTAGCGGCATATAGAGTCTCGTATTCACTGTAACTCGATGGATTATAATCTCTCTCGGCAAAGATTAGCTTTGTTACCAAAGTCGGCCATGTAACTCTCATCGGATAAGGAAGTTGGAAAAGCTTTCAAGCGGGTGCCTCTTGGCGCATAAGTTGTTCGATAAAGAACAAACAAATATTCTTTTTCTCGTCGTAAACAGTAGTAAACTTTGTATCAAAATAGCCATACATGAGGCGTAGCTTATGTATGCAAATATGTTGTAAAAATAGTGAGCATTATACGATATTTATAGACTAACACATATCGTAAGAATCGATTTTTTGTTGAGGTGACTTGCAAAAGATGGTCTTTTAACGAGGATGATAAATCACTAATTTGTAAATTTCCATTCATGTATAAATTTATATAAAAGTTAGTAACAAAGCTAAGTTGGTTTATACGGAATGCCTAAAAGAATTCTTCTCTTGTACTCGGCGTCTTCGATAGCAAATGCCAAGTTTGCAACCAAGCTGTCAATGGTGTGTCAAGCTCTTTTGTGACAATAATGTAACAAAAGGTCGCATAAATCTCGTGAGTGGGCTAATGGTCTTTTAACGAGGATGATAAATCACTAATTTGTAATAAGTAACCATTTCCATTCATGTATAAATTTATATAAAAGTTAGTAACAAAGCTAAGTTGGTGGTTATACGGAATGCCTAAAAGAATTCTTCTCTTGTACTCGGCGTCTTCGATAGCAAATGCCAAGTTTGCAACCAAGCTGTCAATGGTGTGTCAAGCTCTTTTGTGACAATAATGTAACAAAAGGTCGCATAATCTTTCGTGAGAGGACCAATGGGCTGCCTCTTTAATACCCTCAATATGTTCCTTGTCGTCATCTAAAAGTCCATTGCGTAGCGACATCTTTGTAAGTAGGATAAACTACACCGTGGATTTTCCTTATCTCGGTGATGATTCGACAACCTTTTGTTGTTTAGTAGCATCCGACAATAGTAACCTTCACTGCTTGAGGCGGCACATTATGAATTACGCCAATTGCATATTGTTTCTTCCTATGTGTCCACGTTCTTTTGGAACATTCCATACAAATTTTGTAGGAAACTCGGCATATGTTAACTCCCTGGCGATGGATACATTTCGTTCATATGCATCCATGATTCGAACATAGAAGCACCAACCGTTGGTTTGTGAATAACGGTTTCAAGGTCGAGTTCTCACCAAATACAAGCTGGTGGTCGCCGAGATGAAATGAGAGGCGTTCGACATTTGGTGTTCTATAATTTATCTCGAATCAAATATTCTCCATGCGGCTTCACAAGCGAGACGGTACCTACAATCATAGAACGCCTTGATCTCGTCAGCGGGTTTATCAATCATTGACCCGTCTTCCGTTATTCTTTGGTTCATACAAGCTGTCTTGATACTCTATCGGGACCTTTGTTTATGTATTTAAACAAATATTTTATTGATCCCTTTGATTGCACCATTCAACATTGATGTGGCATTGGTAACGTTTCAATAACACGGCGTTATACGGAATAACAAAACCGTTGTGCGACTTATGTCCACTCTTAACAACATGGATCCCGTTATCACGTCTTACGTATCTGGGTAGCCTTCGAGTCAACAGTGTGTTGCATAAACCTTTTAGGGAAGTGTTTCGTACACCTACCATCATCCATGCAAACCTGATTTGGGTCGTCAACACCACATGGGCCATGCATCATAAAGTCGGAAACTAACTTGTGCAGATCGGGATCCTCATTTTGATGCAGTATCTCAGCGGATATGTGTTTGTCAATATGTTCGGCGTTTGGCAGTTTGTCATCCTTATGTAGAAACAAACAAACATGTGCGTGTGGAAGCCCTCTTTTTTGAAATTCAACGGTGTATACAACTGCACAATATTGTTGAAATAAACATAATATCAGTTGTAATTCTAATTATACACATTTCGTATAACACTATAATGTTGATGAATGTGGTGTGGCCTATAAGTAAAGAACATACCTGCTTGAACACGTCCGAACAAACGCAACTCTTTGATATCCTTCATCGGTGATCGAGTTTCATTTTAAAACTCGAGATACCACATCGGTCGATCTGCGGATGAAAGCTTATGCTCCGCATATATCTTTCAATCTCGGCCATTTAGGGTTGCATGTTATCGTTATAAACAAATCGGACAACCATACCACCTACACAATGCCATGGCATCCATATAACATTCTTGCATGTACCTTGGTCCGCCGATGAAAGAAGAAGGCAAAATGATAGGCTTTCCAACCGTGGACGGTCGGTATTTCTGATCGACGCTTTGGCGCACATTTGAATCGTATCACACCTTAGTTTAGGCTGTTTGGAGCGATGAAAAAACATCGCTCTCTCTCAACCATGGCGAACCCATCCACAAAAATTCTTTGGAACAAACGACCTCCACGTATGAATAAATTCTACGTATTCGGCGGTCCTGTGTCGATAGGCAAACCACTCACGCATAATAAGCTGTTCTTTCATTCTTTTCGATTCTTTGGTTGTCTGATTTATTTTTACGTGGTATTCTAAATAATACCCATCTTGCGAAAGGCATCAACAAAGGGTATTGCAAGGGAAGGTACATAGGATGAAAAATGTTTATCTGTTGCAAACCTTCACCAAACTTTTCTATCACAATGTCCCTATCTTACTGCGCATGCATCCAAGTCGCCTCGATAAGTCCGGCAACCTCGTCGGCGGTTGGAAGATTGTATTGTCGTCCACTCTTGCCTCGCTTTGCCATGAGCTTTATTCTAATATTACGCTCGGTGTCTTACGTATGTAGCGGTCACGTGCCCTTCTAAATGTTTTAACCAAATCACTTGATGTATCCAAAATATCTTTCACTTCATTGATAATGTTTCGATCAATAGGTGTCTTTGAATTGGAAGTGCCAGACGAAGCAGATTTTGAACCACTGTTAATAGAGTAACAGGACAAACATTAGGTAAGAGATAATGTTTATCAATCCTTTTTTGTTAAAAATGCAGTGACAATAATAAAACGTCAATCACTCACTTACCTTAAGGCAGCCGCTCTATTGTCGGTTTCGTTTTGCGTGTCATATATATACAACTGTGCGAACTTTGGAGGAGTCTCAGTTTCCGGAAGTAAGCTACCAATACTATGGTACGTTTGACCATGTAAACGAAAAACATAGGGACCTCGTCCTTTCCCGTTGATTGTGTCATCAACCTTGCCACCCATTGAAATGTAGCGAACATCTTTGTTATGCGTTCTAATGTTCTTTACGAAATTTTCACTTTTGATGTCGTCATTGCGAATAAATCAACTAAGCTGTTTTGGAGCGGGAGGTGCTTGTGGAATAAAATTTTCCTTGGAGCGACATATGGAATAAGCTTTTCCCTCGGATTAGCATTCCCTTGTTTTGCTACGCTTCCCATGTGAGGCACGGCATTCTTTACACTCGAGCGTAGGATCGCCAATGTCATAGTACTCTGCACTCACGTAAAATAATATATTTTAATTAATTTTACTCTAAGAAACACCATGAAAATTGTGCAATTATAGAAGAATATTCTTGACTTATACCTTGGATATCTGAAGCGTATTTGTCGTAAACTTTCTGACGGGTCCTTCTTCATCAAGATTGAAAACAATCGGTGTGAGGCTATAACGTTGGTGCAGTAGACCTTTTTGTCTTCTTGAAGATTCTCCTTGTTCGAATGTTGATTTTTGTTGCTAAACCACGAATGCCATTTGAAACCCGGAAGATTCGGCACTCTTGGGCGTGCGATGCGTTGACGGATGACGGTGTTTGAAAAGTAACTGTGAAAACAAAAATAGTACAACCATGGTTAAATTATATGGGTCAAACAAATGCATGAAAACAGTATCTCTAATTTTGAAACGTACCCGTTGAAACGTTAGTAAGTGGAGTCATCGTTTGCGTAGTGTGCCAACAGGAGTTAATTGAGGAGTGTTTTTGTTCACAGAATTGGTGCCTATTTATATAGAAATTTATTATAACAGTTTCCTCAAAACATAACGGAAAAACAAAGTAAAAAACTGAAACAAAGAAGAAAAAAAACAAATAAGATTCTCTACGGTTGGCTGTGAATCGTATAATATGTACCTTGTTTATGCGTTGACAATGGTGAAGTGTTTCTTTGCAGAGTATCTACTGAAGTAGTGATACGTTGTGGTGTTATTTGAGTGTTTTGCGCAACGTGAGATGTAGCTGTAACAGTTTTCGCATACAAAACACTCATTAACCAAACAAACTACTTTTAAACATAAAATAACAAAAACTAAATATTCTATTTATAGTTTACCATGCTGTAAAGGAGTTGAGAGAATATTGTAAGGCGACACGTTGCATCTATTGTGACCATTCTTCCTCGTTTTTGACATTCAACATAGTATATCGGTTTATATTTTCAAGCTGTTGGATAAGTATAGTGGAAGAATATCGGTGACCATATAATGAAAATTTCTTATGTGTTACATATGTATAATATGTACGTAGGTTCTTGTTTGAAAATCGCTTGTTTTTTCCAAACTATTCATTGGTGAGTATAAGCTTGGTGATATTTCGATAGATGTTGCAACATAACATATCGTCTAAGATCATATCAAAATAAATAGACGATAATTTAAGTAATCTACATACATAAGCGTAAAGCAATGAATTGATATTGTAGCTTATAGTTTACCATTTTGTAAAGGACTTTCTTGACTATTGTAGGGCGATAAGGTGCTTCTATTTTGTACCCGTTTCCTAAATCAAGGTTGGAAAATTAAAATGAGGCGACCATGTCGAATTACACTTGAACAAAGTTTATAAACAAACTTATATAAGCAAAATAAGCAAACCTTGATGAATGTGTAAAGGTAAGCTTCTAGTGGCCATTGGTGTGAGAGATGATGTATTTAGTCGGTGTGGATGACTGTGTCAAATAGCAAAGTTAGTGGTAAAGCATGACTATCGAATAGTTTAAAGTAACAACACGGTAGTAGTAAACTTAATTTTGTTCTTGCATATAATTTATAAGAAACTAACAATTAGTCAAGTCGGTTAAAGGCGCCTTTCATGACTCAACACCGATGGTGGTGCGCCTACATTTTTGGTCGATGATGTTGGTATGCATGCATTGGAAGCGATATCTACATGTAGAGGATTATCTAATGCATGAAGAAGAAATAGTTACAAAGGTACCATAGATGGAAAAATGTTATGAATAAAAGTGTAATTCTTTATTGAAGATAATCTTACAATTCAACAATTACATCGTGATACTCTTACATTTGTTGAACCGGAATGCACAATCATATTTTGTGCAAAAGTCTCACTTGAAAATTGAGTTGGATCTCGACGATTTGAAAATCTTGTTGGACATGGCGAAGTTTGTCCATTTTTGGTTTCTATTCTCGGGATGAGTGAAGAACGTTTTACATTGTTTGGTGGAGTGTTTTCATCATCCATGATGATAATAGATTACAATCGTTTTACGTGTTAGAGAATTTATACAATGATATGTTTTCGAAGCTGTTGTATGAAAATATGTTATGGATATGAAGTTGTAAAGACATTCATTCAAAAGATACTACATACACTTTGAAAAGATATAATTTAGCTAATGATATGAAGAGTAAATTTTCCAAATCATTTAAATGGAGTAATAAATGTGTCATTATTTCATTTATAGTAAATCATTTAATATCTTGATATTTTGAACTCAAAAAAACTTGCTATATGGAAGATAATAATAAAGTTATGACAAATTCACACAAAGTATGATTACAAAAATCATCAACTTAAAATGTTATTAATAATATTAATTATAAGAATGACATAAGCAACTCATAATCTAAATGATCATGTGTTGACAAATGATCATGTTTTAGGAAGCTAAAATATTTAGAAATCATCTGCGTGATGTTAATGCCGGTATAATATCTTCCCATCGATTCATCATCATCGGACACGTAAGGTTGTTGTAACTTTTTCGGCATCTTCATGAATGTAGTTGTTATGAATATCTAAAGAGCGAAAAGGTTCATGTGGAATATCGTTGATATTAACCCACACACCATCGTCGTTTGTGTTGTTATTGTTTTGAATATGTGCATACGCTTCTTCATCAATAAGCGCAAACTTGTGATCTTTTGTACTAAACAAAGCATCTTGTTTATCAAGTAAATGTTCATCATCGCTAAAATCGTCCGGATGGTATACATGATCATTAGAATGAACAAATATTTTGTCATCCTCTTTATCGACTTGTTTAGACTTAGAGTAAACCGAATTGTGGAATAGTCCACAATCATCATTCGCTTCTTCTTTCTCTTCATCCTTTTACCACGCCTTTGTGCGAGACTTGGTTTTGCGCTTTATCCTCGGGTTTCTCGTCATCAGATTCCTATCAAGATGTTTAACCATGAATCATATAAGTTGGTACTATGTAAACACAATTTAGTAGAAGTGTTTGATATATGTTCATACCTTTTCTAATAGGTTTGCAAATTTCTGTAAATCGTTATCAGAAGTAACACGTCCCACAGCAGGGTTGCCATCTTTGAGTAGTCTTCGTCGTTTTTTTGTGACGGAAATATGCTGAAAGGAACAGAAACAACAAAAGTTAGTTTGTAAATGTAAATGTCTTAAACGTTTGAATTGTATATAATAAGAACTGAATACAACATTCAATGATGATTTGCTATTGAACATGGTTTCATACTCGTATATGTTTTATGTTAATGAATTGTATGAATCGATTATGGGATTTATGTAGTTTCAATATTTTATGTATTATAGGAAAGTATATCAAGATATATTGTAAACAAATATGTTTGATTATGAGAATATTTTTTCGATTCTAGCGTTTGTAATAAAATTTGTGTATATCGTATTATTGAAAGTTTTAAAGTATCTATTTGGAAAGGATAGTAGAAATAACATATTTTAGTTGTAAATTTGATATGCTTTCAAGGTTATGTTCATTCTCTAAAACAAAATGTGTAAATGTATTTGTTTATGAATTCATGTTAATATTTGTTACTTACATTTGCAAATGCGAGATAAATCCTTAAATGTTGCATGTTCTTTGTGAATAGTATCGCATAATTATTTTGGATGAATCCTTATTTCAAATAAATTTTAAAAGTCAACATGAATGATGAAAATATTGTAATGGGTAGTGTACTTAAAATATGAAATGGAATGCTAATTAACGTGATGAATTCTTTCTTTCACATGACAACCGAGCGACCCTTGATTCGCTTCAACATGTCCACTTATCCGACCGTTTGTTTCCCATCTTCTTAGTAGCCATCTTTGTGATTTGGGTCAATAAGGGTAGGATAACAATAATGTGCTAAGTATATATCCGATTGCTTGACCAAGTTGAATGTTGTGTAGCCACCATCGATATACCATTCATGTTCTATCTTACGAAGACTATCGCTTCTTCCATTTGAGCAGTCGGAACACATGAGTAGTAAGCAACGACATCGATGTCTTGATTTAGATGGTGACGAACTAATCGTCTAACGTTCTTTGTAGGTTAAATTGTGTGTTGACACATTGCATATCATAATTTCATCTCCGCCCAATAATCATAAAAAGCGTTTGTAGTTACAACTCTACCTCCATGATGAATGCATATGTCAATTGTAGGAGGAGCAACACCCATTCACTATTAGAATGTAAAAGTAAGCGATTAGATATGATGTACATTACGACAATGTTGGGAAATAAGCGGAAAAACTTACGTGTAGCTCTAATCCTCGATTACCATTGTTGAATCGTAGAGGCATTGTAGTGTGTAATGTGGCGAGAATGTAATGTTGAACATCTTTTATAGCGTATTTGACTATACTAATTTTAGAAGCGATTTATGGGCATTAAAGTGTCGGTTTTTAGACAATGTTTTGATTGTTTAAAAGTAAAAAATGATTCCACATAATTTGTATCATAATCATAATCATAAATAGATTTCAAAAGATAAAGACAATTATTCTCATTTGAAAAATTGAACAGAAATTATGGCGTTGGAGGCGAGCAATATGAGCATTCGCATTTTCGAGGAGGGCATTTGCAAGTTCCTGAACAAACAGGGCAATGACAGTTCTCCTCAATTATACTTTTAAGTATATATGGATCACCGTTATCATATGGATCTACGGAATCATAGTATGTACTATATCCAGGTTCAAATGGTTGTGGTATTTGATCTTCGTTTCCCACCTTAGGATCGCATACAAAATCGTTCTCCAAGATGGTTGATGTTTCATTTTCTTGTCATGAGCAGTGATGCTTCAAAAACCAATAATATCCGTTTTATGCGCACCATGTTCGTTGGCGGATGATGTGTTTCTTGGTGCAACACTTTCTTTAACATATGCAAATTTTTGTCCTATAATACATTCAAAGGAATAGGCGTATTATTGTTTAGGCAAATAAATGTTTAAGTAAACTAAATTTATACAAATTCGGAAAAATAATTGAGAAAAATATCGATTATGATTGTAACATACCTTCGTCGTGATGGTTTGAGTTTGACATTTTTTCCTCCTTTACTCCGTAATATGTTAACAATTATGGTTTAAAGAATTTCTCATACATACATTTATAGAATATGAAGGTGACAATATATTAGGAAATGATTTGTTGTATAATTTATTTATTTGTATACAACTTATTTGAAAGTTGATTACGAAATATTTGTTTCTATACATATTGTTAATTAAAATATAGTTACTTTAAAATGTATTTGTGGCGGATATACATGGAGGATATATGTAAAACAATGATACAATAACGATGAAGCATAATTAGTTCCATAAGTATTGTGAAAGAAAATTGGCGTGCTTGTGTAAATGTATAAGTACTAATTACAATTTAACTTGTAAAGGAATAGGCATTATTGTTTAGGCAAATAAATGTTTAATAAACTAAATTTATACAAATTCGGAAAATAATTGAGAAAAATATCGATTATGATTGTAACATACCTTCGTATAGACATTTTTTATGAAGGTGACAATATATTAGGAAATGATTTGTTGTATAATTTATTTATTTGTATACAACTTATTTGAAAGTTGATTACGAAATATTTGTTTCTATACATATTGTTAATTAAAATATAGTTACTTTAAAATGTATTTGTGGCGGATATACATGGAGGATATATGTAAAACAATGATACAATAACGATGAAGCATAATTAGTTCCATAAGTATTGTGAAAGAAAATTGACGTGCTTGTGTAAATGTATAAGTACTAATTACATTTAAGTGCGAAAGCGGCAATGTTGGATTACTTGTTGGTTGAATGTGTGTAAAAGAGACATAGGAAGCTATCATTTAAAAGAATAAAGCATAATGTATCTTTTACCATGGGATGAATGTAAAAAATGAATTATTCGTTTACATAAAGATGAATATAAACATCGGTTCCGGAACATTCTCTAAACAAACAAAAGGATCTTTGTGAAAGGATATTTAGTTGTAACTAAATGTGTTAGTTACTACAAATTTTGTATACATATTTTTATTAAGTAAACTATAGTTACTTAAAAATGTATTTGAGATCCTATAGATGGAGGATATATGCAAAACAATTATACAATAGCATAGTGTAGATGAAAGCATAAATAGTTGCTTAAGTATTATGAAAAACATCTACATGGTTGTGTAAATGTATAAGTACTAATACAATATGTGTTCGAAAGCGGCAATGTTGGATTAGTTGTTGGTTGAATGTGTGTAAAAGAGCAGATGCACCTATCATTTAAAATAATAAATTATAATTTTGATTTACCATGGAGCGAATGTAAAAATAAATTATTCGTTTAGATAAAGATGAATATCTGAACATGGTGCGGAACGTTGTCTAAAAGAAACAAAAGAATATGGGTCAAACGAACTTTAATTGTAACTAAAGGTCTTAGTTACTACAAATTTTGTATACATATTGTTGTATACAAAATTTGTAGTATCATATTTTCTTGCATTGACTTTAAAGTAAACCGACTAATGTATGTGAGTCATGATGGTTGGATTATACTTTAGTAAATAATATGACTCATCCGTAGAATATGAAATATTACATCAAAAATCTTGTAAAGTAATGGCATATTCGTGATCGATAACTTGCTAAAAGCTATTGCTAATATAAGTCACAAATTCTAAATAACATTATGAGGTCATCATGTGTGTGTTGGTGACGGACGTTCATTTTATCGGGATCTCATTAGATTTTTGTTGGCAAGAGCAAAAACAACATCGCATAATATGTGTACGGATGCTTCCTATCGTGAATGTCATGATTGTTGACATTGCTTAGTAAATGTATATAATTAACCGGAGATATAGACAATTAAATTGTTTAGCAGTTCATCTTCATTGATTGGCTACACTAACAAAACCTTTTAAAAATTGGGTTACCTTGTTTTTTAATTGTATATGACAAAAGCAATGTTTGCATGTCAAATGTATTAAGTCCAAATGTCAATACAAATTACTTATACACATCGGTTTGCAAATGTATGTATTACACACATCACTTGGTCGTCAAACATGTAAGTGATAAAATGTTACTAAACAAACCTTGTGTGATTTTGTGAAAATATAATTTAATTACTTATACAAACTTATACAAAAGTGGTAATTAAATCTACAATATAACGCTTGTAGGCTTGAGTGATGATGCATCGGAAAAATTCAACAAAACCATCATGACTATGACTAACGTGTATAGATAGGTGTGATGTTAGCGGTGCTATAATTAACGTTTAACTACCCCAATAATTTCAAAACACACATTCAACTGATCTCCTCCATCTCTCTCTGAAGAATCTGAGTTCTCCAAATAATTTTATTTTATTTTTTCTTGAATGATTTTGTGTTAATAATGCATAGATTAAGCACCGATCAAACTATTTTTAATGTTTGTGATTATTGTTAGATTGCAAAACAAAGGAAAAACACGGTTACATTAAAGTGAAATACCGATTGACCTTTGCATGTGAGGTTAGATGATATGAAACATATAAAAATAGAAGATACTACTTTTAAAGATATGTATGAGTTATGTTAGAATCATTTTAGTAGGACTTTGTTAGATAGTTAAGCAAGATCTTCCTAAGAATCTTAATATAGGTATTAACATTGTATGCAATTATGGGGATAAGTTTGGCTAAGATTAGTATAGTATAGATTAGTTGTTGCATATGAAAAAGGGTGTGATCTTTGTATCAAAGGTGCAAGAGCTAAACAAACATATCTTGTAACATGGAGATATGATTACACAATATGAGGAACAATTTGAGAATGGATGTGTAGTTAAATTGTATGAAAATATGTGCTTGATTGAAGTTAGTACTTTTAAATAATTATATGGGTTAAGATATTATCGATTTACTAAGACTTTGTTTTATACTTCTTGAATATGTAATTATGCCTTGACTATCGGTATGAACATTGTTTGCAACTATGGCGGGAAGGTAGTTTGGGTAGATTGTCGTTTAAGTTTTCCATATGAAAAGCGCGTGATATGATATAATATGGTGAGCGGACAAAAATAGGTATTAAATGCGGTCAAATGGTTAAATGATTATAGATGTGTGCAGCAGTTTAGTATGTAGTAACATATACGAATGTGCATATATTTGTTGATGTGAACACTTGTTGACCCTTTGAGCGTATGTTGTTTTATGAACAGAATGATGATGCGGTTTACGGTTGAGGCAAACCAAATTAACATTCGAACATTACGGTATTTTGTGGTGCGATCAAGTTATTTAATTGAGTTGTTTATTGAAACTCTTGACATTAATACATGCGGCATGTATTTCAATTCTGACTTCTTCCTACTCATTTACGGGACCACTGAAACCCAAGAACAATTGGATTTACTTAATTCATAATGGCGGAGCGAAACATAAAGTTTACATAAAGATGGTGGTGGGAGCGTTTTAAAATTGTTTGAGCGTGAGTGGCGAATATTTTTAGATGACGACAAGTACACGAATGTCGGGACATTTCATTTTATTAGGCAAGAAGAGGGCATTACTACGTTACGGTATACCAATGATGGATCGAGTGCAATGGATACTGTCTGGATGTCGTAGGTTACAGACAGCGAAGATGCTTGCTAACTTTGCAACACCTTGAACAATCACCGGTAATTACTAAACTCTAATCATTAAATTGAATAACTTGATTACAAATCTCATGAAAATCCATTTAGTAAATAACATTTTATTTTATATAAACTCTGTTACGCAGGACATTCCTAGCGGTTTCTTTACTTCATTTGATAATGATCGCTTTCGCGTTCTTGTGGGTGGAGTGGTTGTAGCAACTGTAGCTCATCGTAGGATTGTGCTGCTGGATGAAGATAGGCATGTCCATCTATTCGGTGGTCAGGGATGGGATATTTTAGTTCACGTAGAAAAACTGACTGTTGGCAGAAGATTTGTCTTGACAAACTTGCTAAACAATGCTGTTTCATTGATGCCATTTGACGGTGGTGTCGAGATGCGTCATGATGTTGTAGAACGTATGTACACGAGCTGCGAAACCCTTTCATGAGTTCCGATTGACAATGGTATATTCTTGGCTGTTGGAATAATATATGTACTTATTTCTCAAGATAAAAACATTTCAATATGATAATTATTTAACGTAATTTTGTTTTGTATATTTGAAATTTAGATAAGAGGATGAAACATATGTGTGCATGGGAAGGACACACCGTGAACATGACAATGAGAGGGATTGTTTCTACGCACCGATATTGGCGTGCGTTACGGACGAAGGCGGTTGGTAAGTGGTGATTGATATTAATATATAATTTATTGGAACTTGTAAATCTAAGGTTATTCCTTACATTAAGTCTCGTGTTAATGAGAACATTCCTCATGACTTTGTGAAGGCGCATGCAATGTGGCGATACCACAATGCGTTCTTTGCAATCTGAAGAAGAGGAGTTCTATGTTGGCGTTGATTTGGAGCATACAATGACGGGCCAAAAGCAAAAATCATGTTACAATCAATTGCAAGCGGACGAGATTGTTAGAGATTGTGATTGGGAAGATAACAAAATGGTCGGTTCAAGCTTGTTAAAAAGTTCGAGACGTCGGCGTCTCTTTGCCTTCGGTAACAAAGTTGAAATTCGATATTCCACATGTGTTAAGACATCCGCAATCGTCGTCAAGAAACTTTGTGTGTGTGTTAATGGTGAACTTGTTATGTCTAAGCGAAGCATCATAAATTACGTTTGGATTGCTTATGTCGTATGTTTTGTGTTTTGGAGTGGTTATGAAGGTGGCCGTATATGGCATGAACACTTATTTTCTATAATGATATGCTATGTATGTAATGGTAAATAGATCAATGTTATGAACTTATGTGTAGCGTTTGTAATATATTTCATCGTATGTTCTATTTTATTGTCAACGTTTATTTTAACTTGTATGAAAATAAGTGTGCATAGCTTAATATGTTCGATTTGTTTCATCAAACTTAATAGCGTAACAAGCTGTATTGGGCTAATATAAGAGAATAAGAGCGTTTACATGGGCCTTGTTTTGTTCAGTTTTACTTCTCTTGCATTGATTACTTTTTAAAGGATATGATATGTTGGTTAAATGGCGATTTGAAATTTGATTTGTCATTTGGAAGCGCTATTAGAATATGACATTAATTGACACACCTATCATCTTCCCTTCATAAGCAGATCGATTATATTAATTGGCGTATTCAATGACATTAAGACATGATTATCATCCAGTTAATTTTGATACTATTGATGATAAATATGTAGACAAATAGTTATTTGAACCTCAAACACTTTTATAACAATAGACATAATATTCATCACAGAAATGGTGTTATATGAAGATAAATTGTAAGGGCTTGAACTTCAAATAATTTTATTAATAAAAATGACATAACATAAACATGACAATAAAACTTTGATGATGAGAGTTCAATCCTCGTCGAAGAAGTTTAAATCGACAACGTAGTCATCAGTCAAATCGTGACCCATTGCCGTAATTCATTGATCATAGCTTACATTTTTAGCACCTTCGACTTAACGGCATTTAGAATCTTGGCTTGTTCTTGGGATCCCCACCATTTACTTTAAGCCAATCAAGAAAAGCAGATGTGTCTAACTCACTGCATATAGAAAATTAAATTAGCCACTATAAAGGAAATATATATGATGATTTTATTTATAAGATGGTAACGCTAGTTATCGACATACCTTTATCATGTTGAGAAGGCGATCCTTCTTCAAAAGCGATGCAAGAAATCTCATTGCATCATCAACTTTGTTATTTGATGGTTTCCTCGCCCCATCATGCGGTGCGAGTTCAACGATGGGTTGCGTTGCGGGATCAACATCGACAACGGTTGGAGGATTAACCTTTGCACTTGTTTTAGCCGTATTTGAGTTTTCATGATCTCTGTTTTAGGGTTTGATGATGCCATGTGTAAACTCGTATTGGAAGATGTATGTGAATTAGGAGTATTTATAGATATTTTGTGAGTATAATTATGTATTTTACATGTGATCCTTCATGATTGAGTAATATTCTAAATAAGCTTTCAAAATCGGTGACATATATAAAGTTGCTAAAAACTATAAATAGAAATTGTATCATCAGAAAATATATATGATCTCATTTAGAATCCTTCCTAGTTACCCCAAATGACAATGACAACGTTTACTAAGAATATGAATGCATATTTTCTCATTAAAATGCATGTACTTTTAAAACTTAACATAGTGAATAAGAATATCAAGAGTGAAACATGTCTTATTGATAAAAGAACATTTTTTGGCAATTACATTTCTTATTCAATCAAACATCATCGTCATAACTGTCATCATCCGTAGGAAACGGAGTTGCATCATCATCCTCAATAAAATCGGCCAAATCATCATCAATATCATCGAGAGATTCATCAATATCGGTATCAAGATCGCCTAAACTAATTCCATCATCATCTTCATTATCAGTACCATTAGTAATCGTATCGTTAATGGGAATGGAATTATCTTCAAAATAACGTTATCAAAATCATCATCCGTTTCTCGTCCATGAGCCTTGATGGAAGTACATTTGATGAGAAAGTCCTTTGTCTTTTGTGATCGACTAAGCGTTACGGGTCCATCGTCATCATCTTCCTATGTAAAGGTAGTGGAACATGATATTAGTCATATCTTGTATATGTGTAAAGCGAACAATTGTAATAGCAAAACAAATCTATTATAGATGATCAATTAGTACCACATTATAATTGTGTATAGTGTCATGAGCGGTTTCTTTTTTTTGTGTTATTGGTGAACATTTTCAACATCATCGATAAAAGATACGCGAAACAATGTGAACAACATTGTTATTCACGAAAACATCTTTTTCAACAATCTTCCACGTTTGCGAGATACGGGCACTCCTTGAGAATGTAATAATCGGTTAAAATTGTACAAATTGTTTGTTGAATTTGTTTGTAAAATATAATATTCATCTTTATTAACGATGACATATGCGTTCAAATTCTTACCTCATTGTCATCGATATGTCGATAAAAGATACAGGTTTATCGGATGGATCGAATGTATTTAACACTTTACTGGCTTCCTCTTTTTTGAGAGCCTACATAGAAACAAAGATGTAAGATAAAAGTAAAATGAACAAATTTGACTATTTCAAATGTATCGAAAAGTGTATTTAAGTTTAATCACTTGATTTGTCTATGAATATCATAAAATACATACGAACCTTGGGTGAGTCGTTATTCACCATAATGTGATTGTAGGAGATTAGTTGTGTGTTTATGTCCTACATTGGTGGCACCTTTATACACAATGTATACAAAGTTAAGTTAAAATTGATCTCTAACATACTCTAATTTACTTTTGAAATTACATAGAATTTGTGAGTTGATTACATGAAATAATTTAATTGTATAAACAAATCTTATGCGTATATAGAGTTGACTAACTTGATGGGTCATTTGTTATTTAGTACAAATACAAATATTACAAATATACTTTTAAAAATAGCATTTATATTAAGCGTGTATTTACAAAAGGTAATGATTGTTCTTGGTTAAAATATCCAACTTACCTTGATAAATGACCGGTGGTAGATGAATTGTCACACACACCTCATTCATTAATCAAGCAACAACATAGCGATTTCTAACCAAACGGTAATCATCTTGAACAAAATACAAATCTAGTAAATTTATTGTTAGTTTTATGATGATCGCATGTAAGTAAGAATGACAACTATAATATATTAAACACCAATGTATATGGTTTAGGTTGATTCTTAACCCTTAAGATGGTAGTGATTTATAGTATGTTGATACATAGATACTTGCTTGGGGTATGCGGTTTCATATTTGTGAAATAGGTTTAACTTGAAAGACTATTTGTTTTGTAGTTTCTATAAGCGATAATAGATATGAAGATTAGTCTTCAAGTATATAGGTTAGTTAATTTTATATGGTGTATGTTTTGTTTAAAAGTTAGTTAACGAATAACATATTATGTGGTCCATTATTTTGTTACATGGAATGTATGATATGATTATAGAGTGAAATCATATAATCGAAAGGTTACATAAAGGACAAAGTGTAGTAATCTTGTATAAGTTTTATAAAGGTGTTGTGTTTTTAGTGTATTCGAAATAAGTAGTATGTATAAAGTATCCACGTAAGACATACGATTATGTGTCGATTAAAGCGATTTGCGCTTTTGCAATATATATGACATGTGAATGTATACTTATGATATTCATTATTAGTTTGTTTCTAAAGGAAACATAAATTACTATTAGTTATAACATAATCACTTATGGTATCGTGAATAAACGTAAACCATTTGTTTATTTATCATATAGGATATCGAATTTATATTTGTAAAGTGATTCATATGTTTTAAAATGAATACTTGTTTTGATAATTGTGTACAAATCTGATCGATTGCTTATATTTGTTTCCAAGTTGTTGCAAAGCGAATCATTTAGCTAATCTATATGTTACTCATAATTTGACGGATGAGTGTTCAATTTGTGTTTCTTTGTAAACAAAGCAAAGTTTGCGAAAAGTCGGTATCTTGCGTGGGTGATAATTTAAACATTAATAGTCATGTTTATAATTGAATATTTGTTTTATTTTGTTTGTGTTGTCGGCGTCTACATTCACAAAAAGCTTCTACGATGGAACACCATGGTGTACTTAATACATAATCGGGAACAAAACACAAAGTCTGGATAAAACAAAGCTCGAAAAACCATTACAAATTGTGCGGCGATGAGTGGGTCAAGTTTACGGAGAAGAGTAGGTATCTGAGGCGTCGAAATGTTGCACTTTATAAAGGAGGAGGAAGACACGTATTACGTAACTGCATACAATCGTCTTTGGCCGAATGCGGTGGATATGATGACTGATAGGCGTGAGAGATGAGATGCTTAGTGTTTCAGGGCGAGAATCTTGGACATTCTCCGGTAAGCACACACGAACTATTATCTATTTTGTAACGTCTTTTTTTAAGTTAAAATATGAAGTTTATAAATCTGTGAGTATGTTGATTATTTTCAATTGTATGCAGTTGCTTCCCGGAGATTTCCTGCAAGATATAGTGACAAACGAATTTGATATTCGGATGGGAGGAATGAATTTAGCAACTGTGAATCATCGTCGTGTTCATATTCGAGGAACATCAAATCCAAAGTTTATGCAAACTTGTTTTACGGAGATGGATGGAATCTTGTTGTTGACGATCAACACACAGTACCGGAAACCAATGGTTTCACAAATCTTGGTGGTGCGATGCTTAATATGATTACTTTCGGAAGGATGGACTTGGTTTAGGCTTTGAGGACATCCAGAGAACAGTGGTTAGCTTTTCCTATCTGTCGAGGTCCCACGGACAAAGGTATCATCGATATTTATGTTACACATCTATACTATATGATTGCATAACTCTAATATTTTGTGTTCACAAATTGCAATATAGATCCAAGAATGTTTCACATATCATGTTGGGCGGGGCATGATCGGCATAGAAATGAAGATGCATGTTTTACACACCAATCTTGGCCTATGTCCTTGATAGGAACCGTTTGGTAAGTAGATACTACGTATAATTGTTAGTGCATGTCGGTTTCTATGTATTTAATTTTGGTTATGTCTACTTAAAATGAGAGCTTATTGAGGTTTTATATTTCATATCTGATTGTACACCAAGTTTGTTGATAAGAGTGAGCTGCGGACATTTGACAACGCAATTGTTAGACACGGTGGGATGGAGTTTGCGTTGACTGGTATTGTAAGGCACAAACAGACCCGGAAGAGGCGCGAAAGAACCATCTAACAATGATTGCAAAGGACAAATGGAAACATGTCAAAAGCAATGCCGTTTCGGGAAGGACAAAATGATTCGATTTGACTTGTTGGCGTGATGGTGATTTGGCGAGCAGTTGATCCGGAGTTTCTGTGCTTGTTCCAATATTTGATATGTCTTTGAATGAAGGTGTTCAAGTGGATTTGACTTTTGTTATCGGGATTGTCGGTGGGTGTGTGTCTTTTGAAACAATGTTTAGGTGGCAAGACTTTAGTAGTTTAGTTATATGTTAAGTTGAATAATGGTGGATACATGACTTGTTCATCGATCTATTATCCTAATACGTTTAAGGTGTTATCCTACTACGTTTCGTATGTTGTGATCGAGTTCTTATTTATATATTGTTGAATCAACTACTTTAGACTAATGCGGTCATCATTAATTACATTACTTCCCTTTAGGAGTGTGTTTTATTGTTTAAAGTATGCTTGCTTGTCTATGTAGTAAAATTTTAGTTGGGTTACAATCGATATAAAGCGAATGATAGTATGTGGGTTAGTACCTTTTATAATGTTTGTTATCTTGACATTTTATATAGCAGATTAGTAGACTTGGTTGAATGCTTCAATTAATAAGTTACACATAATTAGGCTTATAAATGAGCCCATTAAATCCAAACACCCAATAGATTAATATCTCATGTTCGGTCAACTCAACAAAAAGTCCAAAAGCTCAAGAGATTTTTGCGTGTTTAGAAATAGAAAGATTACGTTTTCCAAGCACAAAACATCTTGAATCTTAGTTCAAACACTATCAAGTCGTTAGGTTCATGCATTATCAAAGCGATTGCATGATGATAGTGGTTAGATTATCCAACTTCATGTAACATAGTGTACACAAAATCGTTAACGATGATAATTGATCACTTAAAAAATGCATGATATTTGTCTACTTGATGATCTATATTCTTGTTAAACATGTATAATACCCTAATAATGTTGAATCAGTAGATGTACGATAAAATGGTTTGTTGATGCTTATATGAATCTATACGTAATTACATTTGTTAATGGTGGTAGCATGATAACTTGGTGATGACTTGAATGGCGGTGTTCTATCAGATATATAAGTGTTGTCCAATATGTGATACGATGGGAGTATGCATCTTGTTTTCAGATATAACAGATATGTGACAATGAGTATATATCATATAACAAACTTTTTGTCCCAAAAAGGGTAATTACACATCATTATCAAGAAGTGAATATTTGTATTATGCTTGAGACAAAAAGAAGCTGAATTGATAGTTAGCCAAAATACAAATGCTCAATACAAGCTGCGTTGATAGTTAGGAAAAATACAAATGTCACTAAATAAAAATGGGATAGTATCATAAATTTTCATTACAACATATAAATAATACACTCAATGTGCAAGTATACATTTGTTTTGTATGAATCTGAAATCAATCGGTATAAAAAGGTCTTAACGACCAAAGTGCGGTGATTAGGATGTGGGTAATACATAAACTTGATCAAGCGATGACTTGGTTCCATAGAATATACCACACCGTTACACCGCAAAATGAACAAAACGACCAAAAGCAATTATATAATGGTAGTGTCAAAACCTACAAACAACTTTAAGCACAAAACTTATTTCAAATAATTAACCAAAGTCTTGATTGGTTATTCTTAATAAGACATTGTCCACAACGTAAAATCGGATCAAGCGATTATCGCATAAGTGAGGAAAATAAAATGAAAGACCAAGATAATGGTGCGGACAAAGTATTGTTTACGTGGATATCCATCCACGACTTCGCTTATTTCAAAATTAAAAACTCAATAAACACTACATTCACGGCTTCTCAACTTTAATCTCCTTGTCAAGAACCAACTTTGTCCTTTTGGTAGCACTATTCTCTTCGCCTTGGAGCAAGTCGGTCTTATCCAATGGATCAACCTTCCTTTTTCTTGAGGCGTAGTATCGAAAGGCGATTGCTCGGCATTCACAACATCATTCTTTAGGGCGGCGATCGGCGTTGTGTTCTCATCGATGCGTGACTCCAAATCCTGCGTAAAATCACCCAAATGGTAGGTTAATCATTGTAAAAGGTATAAAAGCGTCATAACTGACGATGAAGATGTGCCATAAAAATGTGTACAATAGCATAAATGAAAATTACTTACAAATGGCGTCACATCGACAACCTTTAAAATTTGGTGGCTTCGTTTCAGTGAGATCCAAATGAAATAAAGAAATTATATGGCTAAATTTTTGTTGGTAATGTCTTAGTACATGAAGTTTGGTTAAAACCGTTTAAACATTTAAATTCATTCGTCACCTTTCCGGTGTAGCGGTAGCACAAACAGTTTAATGATATCGGGATCATTAGACAAGCATAATACATTGAAGGCAGGCATCGACTTTCTTTGTTTTGGCATCAACGACCACCTTAAAACAAATTTCTTATCAACAATTTCCATAATCTCCGTCGGAAGACGACATCGAGACTACATAAAGACATGTAAATGAGTGGACAATATAGAATGTACAAAGTGTTTAAAACAATTAGCATTGTTGATGAACAATTTATACCTTGCCATACTTATCCACCAACTGATAAGCAGTTAAGTTATTCAGAATAGCCTGCACCTCATCATTAAATAGACAAAGCGTCGATGCGGTTTCATCTTGAACCCTCACTGTAAGCGGAACCTAAATGCAAAAAGTACACGAGCCTTGAGGCACTAAGAGATTCAAACAAATGCCATATCAAAGCCGGTTTAAGGAAAGCATATACTCACTTGGGTTTTGATTGACGTAGCATGACGACATTGCATTTTGAGCACCACCATTCATTAGGACCGGTGACGGTTTTGGTGTGGTATCGGTTCAAGGTCAACAATATCGAAGACTTAACCAACTTCTTTCTACACACCACATCCGGTACCACCAACCTTCCTCCTCTTGGATAGCACAAATTGTAGCGGCGATAACGGATGGAACACCACGCATATATGTCCGGATAAGTTGGTGTTATTTACGTACAATCGTTTTAAACATGAAACAATGAATTGGTATGCTACATTTCATTACATAACCCAAAAAAATGTATTGTTTGGAGCAGTTTCATTGTACATTTAGGTATAAATCCGGTATACTATATGTAAATCTTGGGATTGTGAAAGAATTTACATTCAACATCAAAAATTTCCATAATGTTTCTATACATGTATTTGGTGGCGAAATCATCTTTTGTAGAATTCTTTGAAGCGGTTGAGATCGTGATGCGGTTTGTTGAGAATCCTCCGTACCTTGAGCGACCACCAAACTACGTATGGTTAAAAAGGCGAAGTTAGTATGGACCATATCAACGCTAATATATTAATCAATTTAAAAACATATACAAATATTGGTTTAAGATACCTTTTCCTAAAAGATTCTACATCTTTAAATTCATTGCCGGTATCTGATCTTTGCTTGTTGAAGAGGAACAACCTTGTTCCATTGAAACCATTTTGGATGGCCATTTTCTGTTTATTCAAAAACATGTACAAAATATTTAAATGATTTGGTTTATACCCATTGTCAAAAGTGCAGATAAATTGGTGAATGTAAGCGAATATAAGCGTACCATCGGACTTTCATCATGGCGGTGGAGGACAACAATGATCTTACCATGTTCATCGAGTTTATTCAAAAATCGGTGAATTGTTGAGCAAAACTACCCATAGCGTACCGGCAACTCATTGCCCTGTATATATGATTGTTATCAATTCGGTAAATACATTGTAAATGTTTATGCAAGCGTAAAAGTTTGTTAGAATGACCTACTCGGCATCAATGATTGTGATGGGTTTCTTCTTTCGGACACCGTTTTTGTCATAAGTATCCGGTCATCACAAGCAACAACTGGCCTATCACATCGCATAATGTTGAAACACAAGCAGTTTCAATTCATTGGCATATCATATCATGTACTCAAGAAAAGACAAATGTATAGAAATAACTAAAGCGATTCTACATACCAAAGCGGCCAACTTCCTCATTCTTAAGAGATGTAATGTTTCCATATGGACGAAAGTCAAATCCATATCGAGAACCGGTGAAATCATGCACTTTTCTATGACGGTGTTCGAAAGAAAGCTTAGGCGGAGTGGTTTATTAACTATCACGGAACTTTGGTTGAATCTCCCAAGACTATATCGTTGAAGGATGACGACATTGCCTCTTCTAATTGATGTTTGAAACCAGCGACCAACGCCATCCGGACGGTTGCTTGCATCCTAGTGTTACGGAAGAAAAATGTGAATATTTTAAAGTTTAGTACATAAAGCAAAACTTCTATACAAAATAACAATTCATATCTAAAATGCCAAAATCAACAAACAATGCTACTTAAAAGACACAAATAAAAGTATAATTTGAAGCATAACATAAGTAGATGCTTGCTGTTCATCAAAAGCGATCATCTCCATATTAACAATATTTGGCTTGCTAAACATAGGTTGCATCAAGTGCGAAGAATACGCTTCGTAACTTGATGTTGTCCTTAACGGTGATAAATCGTTGATATACCCGAAACAAAGGTTGCCATTGCTTGATTTGATATTCAACGCTTAGGTAAGAAAATGAGGTGTGCATCTTTATCAACACGGAGATCCTTAATTTATACAATGTGTGTCATACGAAAATTAGGGATCATATGAATCGAAAACTTATTTTGCATACTCATATTCCCAAAATTAAGATCATTACCAAAAGAATAAAAAGGCCCAAATTTTTTAGGGTTCTTGTTGGACATTATATCAAATCATTAAAATCACTACAAAATTAACATAAACCAATAACAATTTAAAGCGTAAGCGTATTAAACCAAAATAACAATTAAACCAAATAACAATTAAACCAAAATCAAGATACTTACCAAATAAAAATGATGCCGTGATTCAACTATTTTGAGAGGTGATATATGCATTCAAGCGTAAGCGTATTGCGCAAGAAAATTTGACATATTCAAATTTTGATTGAATGGTTATGTAACGCAATTGAAGACCATAATTAGTTTCAAAAGTATTTAACGGATGAGTGTTGAAGAAGTTTTAGAATCACGGTTATATTAGTGTGTTAAAAGGATGCATTGGGGTGTTGTACAAAGTAGCTAAATAAGGTAGTGTTTTAATAATAAAATTTAATGCAATGCTTTAGGGGGTGGTACAGTATTTTAGTATATTTTAATTTTTCTATGCAAACTCTTAGGGTTTCGATTGAAATCCATAGTAAAGCTATGTTGTTGTGTTATTTTTATTTTGGGTTTTGATTCAATTTAATGTGTTTTTGGCTTTGATTATTCAATTCGTGTTGCTAAACCCTAGAAAAAAATATTGGTGAAACTCACATTATTGAATTAGTTTTATAATTTTGTTATTCCTCACGAGTTAACCATATAATGAGATCGTATTTTGTTTTTTTTAATAATGGCAGGTTTTATAAGCCAATCATCTATTCGTGTTTTAAGTTCAATCTATGACCGGTACGTTTTCTGTTTTTTATGCTTTTTTACTACTATTTAATTTTTTGTATATGGTTTTTATGATACCTAGCACATGTATGTCATTAACTTATTATGCACATATCATGGGGCTTGTGGTCTAGTGGTAGATGCTTAAGTGATTAAGCGAGCCACGTGTGGGAGTAGTACCGGGTGGGTGACCTCCGGGAAGTCCTCACATGTGGACCACAAGCTCTGATATTAGGCAATGAAGAGGAGAGCACATGAGCCATTAGTTGCGCAGTTTCAATCCGAGCCGCCCCGGTTTCATCCGGCCGTTACTCCAGCGGATTATATTCGTGTGGAGGCGATGCGGTTCCGGGCGGACGCCGCTAATAATCCTCATCGCGCCAGCGTGGACCCGTTAAGACAACATAGTGCGGGTATGTGGTGGATGAGGGCCTACTGTAAGGTAGGTGCGACTCTATCCAAAAATATAAGAGAAAGTCACCGTCCAAAAAAAAAACTTATTATGCACATGATGTGGCTGATGAAATGCTTAGTAAACATCAGATATAATTCGCGACTTTGTTTTTATGATTACAATCGAATTTTGTTCAATCATTTTGGTATTAGTTAGTTTTTTAAATATGGTTGATGTAGATTTTGATACTTTTAATGGTGGGTTTTATTTCGGTTTACGAAAAGAAGAGAGTAAACCTATTGATGATGATAATTCGGATACATCGAGCATTTTCGGTATATACCATTAAAAGATTAGGACCTAAATGTTGTTTATGTGCTTCCATATCATATGGCTTACCATATTAGTGGCTAAATGGATGGGTATAATAGGTAAAATTGATTTTAGTTTTGCTACCGTAGAATTTTAGTTTCGCATTCAGAATTTTTATTTTCAACATTCAGTAAATTTTATTTTCAAATGACATTTCATGTGAATGTAGATTTAATGGTATTCGGATGCGGTGACCTTTTCCAAGGGTCTTGATGTAATTGAATATCTCAACCTGGAACAAGAAAGACTACAACCTTTCGATATGGTATCCTTGATCCTTAAACTTTTAGTTTTAATTTTTACGTTTAAAAATTATGCAACGCAATAGAAGATCCCATCTTTTCGGGGTCATTGCCAGATACTAGAGCAACAGAAGGTCTCATTGTTGATGGGAAAAATTGTGAAATATTCATTACATGGCTTAGAATATCTATTGCTTTGGAGCTGGAACTGCAGCAGATACAGAGGGTGTTAAAGGTACTATTTTTGGACACACATATGCCATACTATATCACTTCTTTGATGGTTCGGTCCTATATGTGTATGTAGTTATTATGTTATAATTTTTCTTTGTGATAGACAACATTAGGTGTCACCAAAGCTTTACATATATCAATGTCTCCTGCAGATTAAAGTCCCATCTATTCCGGTGAGTTTTCTTTTATGGTGTTTTTATACATTAACAATCTTGGATTGAGAAATCTTGGAGGAAACACGGAATTCAATACTAGATTAAGAAATGCTAGAAAATCGTCAAACACACCGAGGTCGGTGTTCGATATGATGGGGTATACAGGATTGAGAAATGCTCGAGGAAACCTGGAATTCATGTAAGATGTCACACTATTTTGACAGCATACATTATATCACTTATAATTTTTTTATTGCTGACATGTAGATTGTTACAGGGATTAAAGGTATGCAGGTATCTTTTTGTTCGCTGTGATAATGACCCTGCTCCGTGGACAAGGTTTGTCATCACTCTATCATTGTCAAGTTTTATATCATGGTAAACTCTGTAAATGGATGAGTTATTTACATGTTATTAGAACATTACAGTGATGAGACTCGGGATCGTCTAAGGCCTTTGCCTGTCATTAAGGAGCTAAAGGAGGCAACTGATGTAACTGATAGAAAGGGCCCTCCTTCCTGGGATTATGATGTGAGTTGATGCAGCTTTTTATTATAGGATTTTGCTATGTTCTACATGTTTTAATGTGATTATTGATGCCTGTAAAATTGGTATTGTATCAAAGCAATTCTAATTTATGGCTATTGTGTGGAGGAGGAAAAAGCAAGCTGGTTGTGGAAAATTCCTCCACCTAATAGTAGAAGACAAGCAGACACTGGAGATGTTGGGGATGGCAAACCAAGGGTTGTTCGCCGTAAGACACAAATGATGTATGTGAGTGAACGACTCTTAAAAGGCAAGTTTATTTATTTTTATTTCTATTTTTTTGTCTGATTTGAATGAGTAAAATGTTAAACTTGAATTATTTACCGTTGCAGAGTTCTGTTGCCTTATTTGCAAAAATGTTATGAATGAACCGCTTACCACCCCGTGTGCACACAATTTCTGCAAGTCATGTTTACAAGCAACATTTGTCGGTCAAACTTTTATTAAGGAGAGAAAATGTGAAGGTAAACGTACATTAAGGGCACAGAAGAACAATCATGAAATGCCCATCATGCACCAATGACATTTCTGAATACGTTAAGAACCCGCAGGTATAACAAGTACCTATGTTGTTTTTGCATTATTTAAAGCAATGCAATGGTCTTAGATAACAGTTTGTCTGCTTATTCTTTTTGACAGTGAACAGAGAATTTAGGAGTGTGATTGAATCACTTCAAAGGCGACTAAATAAATGAAAGAAAACTCACTTGTAAGAAGAAATGTTGAAAACAGATGAGAAAACGGATGACGTTAAAGAGGAAAACGATGATGTGAAGCCAGAGATCGAGGTTAAAGATATGGATTCCGAGGCTGATGATTCAGCCAATGAAGCTGTCAAGGACACTGATAAAAATGAATCTGTCAAGGAAACTGTTAAAGATACTACTAATGACATTAAAGGAAAGCAGGTGTTACTGACAATGCCCCCAATAAGAAGCTACATGAAGAGTTGATGGGTGATGATACTACTAATGACATTAATGGTTAATTGTACAGCCTGAATCGGTTGAAATTGAAGAAGCTACATGAAGAGTTGAGTGTCAAATTGTTTCTGTCGTTCGCTACATTGAGGTGTGTTCATTATATACTACTTCATATGTGAATGTATTTTTATTTATCTTAAGTAAAGGGGTGTTTGGCTAACCTCATTGGAGGAGTGTAATAGGCTGAATAATGAAGAATCTATTGATCAATATCGATTAGAGGGTCACGAGTCATGACATTTACCTAATTCACGGATTTTGAAACAATTTTCTTATATTTGTTTTCTTATTGATTTGGTAAGCATTTATAGTGTGTACATGGAGATAACACAACCATTTCCTTTTTTGTTTATTGCGTCGGACTCTGAACGATCAGGTGGGTAGGGTAATGGGTTCGGGTCAAAATGGGTTCTTTGGTATGAGTTTGTATATAGATGGACTTGGTGCTTCTTTGAGAGTTAAAAGTTCGGTACCTTATTTCTTACATACTATTGTTTCATGCATTATTTCATATGATTCATTTTTTCATTGTTTTTCATGTGCAAATGACATTTTCATGCATTATTTCGAGATTACTTGATCCATGCTCATATACTTAACCTCGACCCTCTAAAGTTATTTATTTTAAGCTTGATACGATGTCTTAATTCAATTTTAAATGTTATCCGTATATAAAAAAATTGAAGAATCTGAAAGAGGTTATGTGAATAGTCAACTCCTGTTGTAAAATGGTTTGCAGAAGTTAATGTTTTTTGTGTCTGAGTTTGTGTCAATCGGATTATCAGAGCTATTATAGAGTTTGAAAAATTATGATTATATAATGAATTAATACAAAAATTCTACTAAGGACTATTATGTGTAAAATGAAGATGATAGGCCTAATTTACTAAGAGCCTCTCAAATTAGTGTGTAAAATTTGGGTAAACCGTTGTTTATATTTTACCGAATGATAACCAGTTTTGTTGCGGTTAGTATGAAGTTACTATATGACTACTGGATAATACTTTTATTACACAATTAAACTGGTGATTGTGAATTTGTTACTTCATGTCGCATTAGATAAACATCCCTTAAGTTCCCTTGATACAATGACCCACATCGATAATTGACTTTAGTTTCTTGCTTCTCCTCTTAAAATGATCTTTTGACCTTTTAATATTCATTGTTAGACTATCAGTTTTAGCGTACTTAAAAGTTAATGTCAAACACCCTTTAAACATGTACTTTATAGATTTTTAGTGTAATCAAAAGTGAATGCCAAACACCCTCTAATTATGTATTTTAAAGTGTAAATGTTGAACATAATAGTTTGAGTGTTTGACAGACGGGTCAGGTGATATTGACTCAATAGTTAACCCGTACATGTCAAAGAATATATAACACGAATCTACCTAATTCAGGCAATGTTTTTGAACCGGGTTAACAATGGTACATTTTAGGAAAATAGGTCATGTTTGGTTGGAGAAGTAAAGCGTGGGAATGATATTAGCCTAATTTTATATGTTTTAGATTCTTGCAGTTAGTTTTCTGAATTTCCATGTTGTTTGTATGGTCGATTGTTAAAGAAAAAAAGTTGCCTTTTAATGTCTGCGGCCTACCAGATTTTTAGTCTGGTGGGAGGGAATGAGTCCCAACGTTTGCTCTATTAGAGTCAAGAGCCTCATTAGTGCTAACACGTTTAGAGTAATTATCTACTTTTATTTTTTTTAATATATATACATTAATACATGATCAGGTCATCTTATTAGTGGAATAAAAATAGTTTTTTTTACATACATGAGTTTATACAAGTGAACGTATCTTTGATGTGTCACAAAGTTTAGTCTATTGTTTAATCTTCAATAATTCTGTTGTATGTCCTTACAAAGATGGAAGGAGTGTGTTGTACTACAAAGTAAGAACATAGTAGCCTCCTTTGCAACTTGAACTTGATGTTCCAGATGTAAAATGACACTAATGCATAATCTGCTGATCACACCACTCGAAACAAATCCGTTTTTGGTTGTTATTTTGAGAGTTCCAGAGTGAATGATGTACTCCACATGATAAATTTGTATATGTTAGATGTAAATTGACACTAATGCATAACCATTCTTGAACTATTTTGTACTTTTATCTATCAAATATATTAGACAAATAGATATGATATCCACATGATATTATTTGTATATGTTGAAGTTTTAGTTTTTGAATTAGCGACCTTTTAGAGGTTGACAAATAGCATTGAGCATGTGGTAACCATTAACGGTCAATTTAAAAATTGGGTCGGTTGACTTATTCCTTGACAAGACGATTATGATTATGATTAAGTTTGAAACATTTACTTTTATGTTATGATTAGAAGAGATGCTAACATTTATCAGTTACAAAATCAGATTACATTACGTTAACTATATCTAAACATCTTCCTCTTTGTGTTACTTTTAGTTACGAGTCTACATGTTTCTTTTGAAATGCAGAAGTTTGTATTGTTTCTATGAAATGTTGATGAGAAGTAGTAGTTCTTACACATGGTTAAAAGGGATTTTGTGTTTAATATTCGAATACTTCTATTTAAAAAGTATAGTGTACTTGAAGTAGTAGTTAATTTAACACACTTGTGATTTTGGTTGCGACTTGCTTAATTTTACTACTAAGTATTAAACTAATGAAATATTTGACCTCACCCATTTTAAATTGATACCATAAGGCTCATTTTTATTGGTTTTTCAGACACATATGATCATACAGGAATAATTCCAAGGTTGAGGATTACTCCGTCAGATAAGCGTTTGCCTCTTAAGATTGTCAGGAAACAATATCCGATATCAGTATCTTTTGCCATGACAATCAATAAAATTCAAGGGCAGTCGCTTTCTAAAGTTGGTTTGTACTTGCCCCGTCCTGTGTTCACACATGGACAACTGTACGTTGCCGTATCAAGCGTAAAAAGCAAGCGGGGTTTGAAGGTTGTCGTTTGTGATCAGGATGATAATCTCTCCAAAACCACAACAAATGTCGTGTATAAAGAAGTACTTGAAGGTCTTTGAACAAGGTCCATGTTGTATCATGTATGTATCATTGGTGTAATCACGTTATATTATACTATGGTTCATTATTTTTAATGTTACAAGGTTTGTTAGCAACTCAATTGATCATTAAAATCACACATCATTTTATGTTCGAGTCAATCTATTTTAGATAGGCAACGCGATGGTTGTAAATCGATTGTGACTCACACATATTTTAAATTTAACAAATTTACGTTATTACTTTTATTATCATCTCATTTATCTATTTCTTTAAAAATAACCCGTGTCAACGGGTCTCTAAGCTAGTAGTGTAGACATTTGTCATCTTTTAATATGAAATAAATGAGTCATAATAAACATATATAGTAAAAAAATGACATTTATAATCTTACGATATTTATATGTTGGGTTTAAAACAACATATATATTGTATTTTAAGTTATAAAATACGGGGTATAAAACATAAGATAGTATTTGTTTAATTTAAAGTTATTAAAAACATGAAAACTTATAATATTACACTTAACTCTATACAATTTTAAAAATTTAACCACTAAAGTTTTATTAATCACCCCTCTTTTTAAAGTTTTTGTTTCACAAATTTGACACTTATATTTTTATGTATTTTTCTCTCAACCAAATTTCTACACCAAAATAAACTAAAGGTTAGTAAAATCAATTTAATTTTGACTTTTATTAACCGTCGCGTCGCCTGGATTTACTTACGTGGCAAAATCAACCTCTCATATTGGTCTATTTTTTTTTTCAATGAGAAGGGTTTTTTCAAAAACACTACGAAATGATAGTAATTCTTTTATTATATAAAAGATTAGAATTTAATTGATCGTTTGACAAGAAACATGTTTCATCTACAATCTCAGTTCTAATCCAATGCTAAAATGACAAGTCTGAAAGTAATAAGGTATTGGTTTGACGATTATTAAATAATTGTTTGCATTAATCTTTGAATTGTGTATGGTTTTTCACTTTCTCAATACAATGTTTTCTCTATGCTTTGATTATGTTACACGAAATGGTTTTGCTAAGTGTAGCCTCAAAGGTTATATTTAGGAAATAAAAACATGCATAACTAATGATGTATTTAGAGAATTAAAAGCATTACTCTAATGGTATTGATGACGTATAGTCCGCATTTGGGTCACGAACCCGACCAATGACCGCTACTAGCGAGCCCAGTACGACTGGGCTAACCCGGTAACGGTTTAGGCTCACGAAGGCCCAAACCCAAAGTTATTTATAGCTTTGGATATCGGATATCTCCTATTTTTGGAGATATGTATTCAATGACCGACTTAGGCGGGATACGCCGAAGGTTGGGGAACACGAAACCAATAAGGATTTTGTGTGTATATAAAGGGCATCCAAGCCTCATTAAAAGGTACGATCTCAAACACTAACTCTCCACTAAACCCTAAAACCGATTACTTACTCTCACGCCGGAGGATAATTGTGGGAGACAATCCCATGGTAAGCCTAACAGTGTTTTCTGTTTTCTTAGTGCTTGGTCTCAAGCATTAAGATCTAATTGATCTGAGGCAGGGTCCAAACAAGGCACGCCCAACTTTGTATCAACAAGTGGCGCCATCATCGGACCAATCACTAAGAACTAGAATGACGAAGCAAGAAAACCTAAGTCGGCGATCGCATAGTGACCTCTGAGGAAGAAGCAACAAAGCGGATCGACCTCAAGCAAGTCTGGAACAACCAAGACGACTAGAAACCAAGGGTCGAGGCCCGGATCTGGTCTTCCGGCAGAGAACCACGCTGAGGACAACCCATACCACCACAACAACAACCGCATAGAAGATCCACTCGCACCTTTTACCACTCCCGTGCGATCGATGCGGAAAGGACCTCCACAAAACGCCGGTAGCCTCTCGAAGCAGAGTCGGATGTGAAGCAGACGCCTCCCGCTAGAAGGAGTCGGCGCTGAACTAGCGCCAAGTGACCGTGTCTCAAAACTACGAAACCTTGGCTGCCTCATCTGAGGAAGCTAAAGAGGTCAGTCGAGCCTGCATGTGCGACTAAACTTCGACCACAGTATGAGACATCCCATCGCGTCATCGGGAGGAGGCGCGGAAGGATAGCCGCCGGCCCCAGTGTTTACGAGTTGGGAGGAGAGTTGAGAACGATGAAGTAGTGACTGCGACATCGGAAGAACACGAAGAGGGCGGGCGGCGTACCAACGTCCACGCTAGGCTTTGTAGCGCGGGGTCCATGAGCGAGACTTGGACGGCGGTTACTCCCAGTGTAAACTCTTCAAGCTCGGATTCGAGGATGCCGAAAGAGGGAGGCTCGTCCTCTGGTGATTCCTCGGACAACGAGGACGGTAACAGGACAACTTTGAAGTCGAGGGAAGATATCGCGACTAGGAGGAGGAAGATATGTCTCTTCCTGGCGCCAAAAAGGTGGATCGTTCACTCGGCGTGTCGGTGATTTCTCGGAAGATAAGAGAAGGCGCATGCCCATGATGTGAAAACCTACGATGGAGCAGGTGATCCAGACGATCACCCAAAAATTTTGAATCATTGCTACCATAAAAATTGGCCACAACACCGTGGTGCCACATGTTCAATTCCACATTAGTGGAAATCACGGCCGGTTCGATGGCTTCCGCGAAGCATTGATAGCTTTGAAGAGTTGCGGGCGTTTCGCTGAACTTCACTCAAAGGAAGAAGTGCGCCAAAAACCTGTCGAACTTGCCGGGTAAAAGCGGCGCCGAGGAATCTCTGCGCTTATGTGGGCGCTACAAAGATGAGTGCATACATGTCAAGGCATGCCCGAAATACTAAAGATCTCGGGGTTCATGAGCAGGATCAATAACCCGAACTCATCAAAAGGTTGAATGACAAGGTCCCCAAACCTTTGATAAACTTATGAAATACGAGGTCCTTTATCGAGGAGAAGCCGCGGCGAATAGCAGAAAGGCTACTCAAACTATAGGTCACAAAACGACCTAGAGACAATCCATCGACCGGAGAAGCAACCGCAACAAGAACTACCGCGCCGGGGTGGCGGACGAGATAATGACAAATTTATCCGCTAACAAAAACTCCAAAGGAGATATTAGCGACGGAAGGCGCAAACTTCGAGACCCCACCAATGCGCACCCGGGAAGATCGGCCCGTGGGAGCGGATCTGCGACTATCATGGACGGAAGGGCCGCACCACCAATGAGTGTGCCCAATTCGCGCGACTAATTGATAAGCTAGCAAAAGAAGGCAGATTGGACCATTTGGTTAAAAACATCAAGGAGGGGAAAGATAAGCAAAATACTGGGAACAAGAAAGAAGTACACAAAGATAAAGCTGATACCATCTACATGATACAATCATGGCAGCGAATGTCTAGGCAGAAGATCAGCCAAAAGTTTTCCCGCGGAAGCGAAATCCTCTTCCCCACCTTGGCTGCGAACAACGCGGTGGTAGAACCGCTCACCATTGAGATCATTGCGAAGTCACGATATCCACGCATGTATATTGATGGAGGAGCATCCGTAGATATAATGTATGAACATCGTTTCAAGCATTGCGACACGAGATCTGAAGTCGATTAAGCCCGGTCGGGGCGTCATTGACTAGTTTCTGGGAGAAAGATATGGCCCATGGGGAAAATCGCCTACTAGTCAATGTTGGCAATAAGGAACACTCCACGACGGCTGGATGACTTTTATGGTGATCAAATCCCTTCGCCATACAATGGCATTATTGGAAGACCGGTTTTAGCCATACATACGATCTAGTCTCTGGACATGGGATGCTCAAATTCCGGTGGAGGGAGGCATTGTTACTCTCTACAATACCACCGTACCACGGAGAATGTAACACAATTACATATGAGGCGGCACACATTCGAGCAGTAGCAACTAAAGTGCCAAACTTGAGGTTGCAATTCATCCCGATTACCGAGCAAGAAGTATCGATCGGGGATCGCTATCGATAACGCCGAGGCATTGTGTGCGCTCTTGTAAAAGAACACGGATATCTTTGCATGGGAACCAAAGCACATGACCGGTGTACCACGCTCGATTCTGAACACAAGTTGAGAATCAGACAAGGATACTCCTAGTCTGACAGATGTCACAATTCTCAATTTTTGGTCATTTCTCAAACTCTACATTCATCATATTAGCTCATGCATAGTTTTGCATTTCACATTAAGCATAATTTCATATTAAATAATCGTTGCTCGCGTAAGTTACTATTTTGAACATTTAATCCGATACTTCCAAAATTATCCGACACATTTTTATACTTACATTTAGTTTATAAAAATAATATTTTGAGTTTACCTAGTGTTTTAAATTTATTTTGTATATAAATCGTTAAATTTATATTATTCACGGTTTTTCTTCAAAACTATCGATAATTACTATATCACTCAAATTTTACAAGAAATGTATTTTTACAATTTAGATGACCTCAATATATTTTACTTTGATCCATTAAAATTATTTTTAGCTAACTCTACCTTAAAATACTCAAATGTATATACAATTTACAAGTTACCTTAACTTATATTTACTTTACATACAACTACTTACACATTTTACATTATATACAATATATAAATAAAAAAAAATTATATTTTTACAAATACATTCCCCCACTTGGCGACCAAGGGGTGAATGTATTAATTAGTTAGTAAGTTTTTCTTCTTACATATTGAAAACTTTACACAATGTTATTTCACACTTCACACAACAATCATTCAATAGTTAGTCAAGTTTCTTTCTCTCTATTTCTCTCCAAGAACCGGTCACTTTAGGGTGAATAAGAAATCATCAAAGTTTTCCATTATCAAGTTTAACAATCTAGTTACACTCTTAATCAAGGTTTTGAAATAAAAACCTAGGGTGTTTAGGTTTAATCCTTTGTTCTAATCACCTCATCAAGTAACTAGTAAGCATATCATTTCATTTACATCTTTCATTATCATTTCATGTTTATTTCATCATTTTGAGCAAAGCATGCAAGACTTATGGATATTTATACCATTTTATCATTGTTTTAGAAGTTATATATATATAAGTCATCCTATAATTTATCCCTTGTTATATATTAGTCTTGATGATGTCTAGGAACCCATGACACCCTAAGAAGGTGTATGGTAGGATTAGAATAACCCGGAGTTGTTTTGAAGGGATTAGAATAGGTTTAGTACGAGAAAAACTCTTTTAGACAAGTATTAAAAGGTCTGATCTTGTTTCATAAATCTGGAAAAAGCGACGATGAACATAAAATATTTGGCCTAGATATTTAGAAAATATACTTTAAAAGCGAATCCGTGGCGGCTTGAGCAGTTAAAAGCGAACTATAACGAAGAAGTTATGAATTTTTCAAGTTTGACGACGAAAGTTAAAATTTCACAATAAATCATTAAGAAACTATTGTAGGATGACATTTTGACGTAAATACTTGTAAAGTAATTTAAGAATGGTCAAGACGTCAAAAGAGTATTTTTCGACGATAAGTATTATTTTCAAAACTCACAAATGGTATAAATAACATACGAAATGCATGCATAACATTACATCATAACTCATTACGTATCATAACATTCACAATAGGTCACGGTCAGATGTTGCACCTCATTTCAGTATTGCCATTATATCATCATTATCATTGCAACAGGTGAGTTTTCATAGCCCCACTTCCTATTAATTGTTTACAAACTTTTGGGGGAGATACATGCTCAAACTATTTTCATTTACTTTCACAAGTACTTTAAACTCTTACATATTCTTGGTGAGTTCATACCCGCTTTTACTCATTTAAATTCCTATAAACTATTTGGGGCGAGATATATGCTTATTTATCCAAACATTTAAACTCTTTTGCCAAACGACACTACTTATACTTTAGACTTGATTGCGTTATACACTTGATTGGGTTATACTTGATTTCATGTGCATATTTGGAACAAACATACAAGAATTAGTGGCTCCAAATTAAGTTGTTGGAAGGCTATCAATTTACAAACATACATGAATTAGTGGCTCCAAATTAAGTTGTTGGAAGGCTATTAATTTACAAACATACAAGAATTAATGGCTCCAAATTAAGTTGTTGGAAGGCTATTAATTTACAAACATCCCAATATTTATATGTTGGAAGGCCATTTATTTGGATACAGCCCAACGTGAGTCGTTGGAGGAACATCCCAATATTTATATGTTGGAAGGCCATTTTTATGGATACATCCCAACACAGTGTTGGAAGACCCTAATGGTGACATTTATACTTTTAACTACTATGATACGTGCATACATGATTGACATACTATTTTTAGCGATGGGTTGTAAACACACGGGTTGCAAGTTTTGTATGGTGGAACTTGGGCCGAGTGAATTTACAATGCCTTTGCTTTGTGGACTATTCGTATGACCAAAAACTTTGCCTTTGTTGAATGAGCGCTCTTTAAAAGCTTTACTTGTTAACGAAACTCTATGAACTCACTCAACCATTGTGTTGACACTTTTAGCATGTTTTATCTCGGTATTTAAGGCATTCACTTCATGGCATGCATTTGGACTTATCATAGAGTCGTGGTGACGCGTCTCACATGGGATTTATACACTTTAAAAACATCGTTAGGCTAGTATCAAACTTATTTCCGCACGTTGATTTTCATTTGGGATCTATATTTTGTAAACTCGATTGTTTTAATAAATCAAGCGATGTGTTTTCAAACGACACTTTAGGTCGTTCAATATAACTATAACTTTGATGCTATGATGGTCCTCCCAAGGTATTCCATTCCATTGCAAAGCGGTAATTTGGGGTGTGACAACGAGAAGAAGCGCGGCCGGGCTCGGGCGCGCATAGCAATCTGGCGAAGTACATAAACTTGTGGATGCGGTATCATGCGAAGTCTATTACCATGACTAGCTTTCCAACCCGGTGATGGTCGAGAAGCGGCGGTGGTTGGCGGATGTGCGTGACTTCACGGATCTCAACAAAGAATGTCCACAAGGCGCTACCAGCTACCGAGATAGGCGGAAGATAGAATCTTTGTATGGATACCCACTTAAATGCTTCTTGGACGCATACAAAGGATACCACTAAATCCAGATAGCTAAAGAAGATGAAGAAAAAACGGCCTTCCATACAAGCCAAGGCGTCTATTGTTATAATAAGATGCCCTTTGGCTTGAAGAACGCAGGTGCCACCTACCAGCGATTGGTGGACAACGCATTTGAAAACCAGGTGGGCCGCAACCTAGAGGTTTATGTTGATGACCTTGTCATAAAAAGCCATCTGGAGGATGAATTGGTGCTTGACATTGAGAAACATTTAAGACACTAAAAGATCAACATGAAGCTAAATCCCAAGAAATGCACTTTTGGCGCTCTGAAGGCATGTTCCTCGGATATTTGATAGAGCCCTATGGCATCAAACCGTGTCGAGAAAAAAGCGAAGGCTGTCATCAACTTCCTTCACCACGCGTTGAAAGAAGTCTAATCTCTAAGCAGAAGCGGCGGTTTAAATAGATTCTTGTCAAATCGGAAGACAAGTCCTCCTCTCTTCAAACACTCGAAGTGTACAAAAAGGAGACTTTCATTTGGACTACGAGCGGAAGAAGCTTTCATCTGACTTAAATAGCACTTAGTAGTGCTCCCAGCTAGTCGCGCCGCCGAGAAGAATTAATTATGTACTTATCTGCGACTAATGGGCGGTCGGTCTGATGCTCTTGACAGACGAGGATTCGGTACAAACACCGGTATACTTTGTAAGCAAAGCGCTCAAGAAAACAGAGGTTAACTATAGCGCAATGGAAGTTAGTCTTGGCATTAGTATTCGCCGTAAGCGGTTGCTTGAGTACTTCGGCGCATCGATAGCGGTGATCATAGATCAACCTATCAAGCAAATCATCTCCAAACTGGCGCCGGGCGACTACTGAAGTGGAGTGTGTTGCTAGGTAAGCATAACATCTCCCTGAGACCACGTCTTTGCGGTTAAAGGCGATACTAGCAGACTTCATCATCGAAAACCGGACAGCGGCGAGGCACCTTCACAAGCAAGGTGGAACTGCAAGAACCATGGATCCTATTTACGGATGGACCTTCGTGCGTGGGCGGGTCGGTAGCGAGCCTTATCCTCACAAGTCGGAAGGAATGGAATTCACTTACGCCTGCGTTTTGAATTCCGACCACAAACAACGAGCGTAGTATGAAGCCACGATGGTTGGATTACACATTGCGACTCGAATGGGCATACGTAACCTAGAAGCAAATGTGGATTCCGTTTAGTAGCCAACCATGTGTTGGGCGAATATGTGGCTAAAGAGGAAAACATGATTCAATACCTCGACAAGACCAAGTCACTAATCCGAGGATTTGGCGGGTTTACCATCAAACAAGTTCCTAGAGGGAAAGCAGGAAGGCGGATGCGATGAGCAAGATTGCATCCACAAGCTTTCGCGCTTGTCAAAGCAAATCTTGGTGGAAACCCTGAAGAGCAAGTCTATCTCGTAGATGGAGATATCCATGGTGATAGAGGAACAAGGTCCTACATGGATGACCCCAATCGTCGAGTTTATAAGCAAGGGCGTATTGCCCCAAGCGAAAGGGCCTTGGCTAGTCTGGCGCACATCATAGAGGTTTGAACTTCGGGACGGTATACTATATCGACGTTCATTTCTACAACCATGGCTTCGATGTGTTGGACCCCTTCTAGCGGATTATGTACTCAGAGAGATCCACGTTGGTTCATGTAGTATGCACTCGGGACCACGGTCCATTGTGGTAGCGCTACGGTCGGGATACTATTGGCCTACGATGCCGTGATGCGCGGGAATTAATAAGAAAGTGTGGCGGCGCCAAGTTCATGCCTATTCCACGCCAACCACAGCGGAGCTAACACCTATTACGTCGCCATGGCCATTCTATAAATAGGGTATCGACATTGCGGGACCCTTCCCTATTGCGGTGGGGGATTGAAATTCCTTATAGTGGCTATAGACTATTTCACTAAATGGATTGAGGCAAAAGGCGGTCGCGACAATCACGATTAACCGGGTAAAACGATTTGTTTGGGAAAATATCGGTATCCGTTTCGGATTACTGGAGAAATCATCTAGGACAATGGAAAACAATTACGTGACAACCTTTCAAGGAATGGTGTGAAAGCGAATATTGCACAACACTTCGCGTCAAATAAACACCCGAAACCAATGGTTTGGTCGGCGTGCAAATCGTAGTCTAGGTAAAGGAATTAAGGCGCTTAGACAAACACAAGGAAGGTGGGTAGAGGAATGCTCGCATGTTTTGTGGGCGCACCGCACTTCAATCAAAATTAGCACGGAGCGCTCCTTTTCTCTGTCTATGGGATAGAAGCCGTCATACCGGCGAAATTGGGATGCCAACTATTCGCACTGCCGATTTTAATGTTACAACCAATGACGATGAGCAGTATTGACTTGGACTGTTTGAAGAAAGCGTGAGCAGCGACCATATGTGAGCAAGAGCAAAGTCAAAATGAAGGGTTACTATGATGCTAAAGTTGAGCGTCTCATTCGGACCGGCGACTTCGTATATCGCGCCAATGATGTGAGCCGCGCGAAGATACGGGAAAACTTGGACGAAGTGTGAAGGACCTTATGAGGTCATTGAAGCATTAGGAAAAGCGGCGTCTGTTGCGTGACATGGAGGAGCTACCACGCATGGAACATCTGCAATCTCAAGCGATGTTATCTCTAGGAGCATTTACGACCCAATGCGGATACTCCGCACTTTAGTATAGTGCTCGATAAAAATCCGTGTATTTACATTACTGTTTTACTTAGGCAAATGTCTTTTTTCTCTTTACAAAAACTTGCAAGTATTAATAAAATGTCGCGGTGTCTAGCTAACTCCGCGACACATTTCAATTTATTATTTACATAATATTTATGTTTCAACATTGTTGTTATATTGTGCCTACATGGCGTGCATGCACTTACTAAACCCACGATGGTGCAAAGGATGAGTAAACATACTAAATAACTCGTTGAGTAAGAGGGTTGCAAACCCATCAACATTGGATCATGCATCCTTGTTAAACACCTTATTTTCAAGACATTGGAATAAGTTCAATGCGCATTCCACGATGGATGCGCAACAATGCATCTTGTCTTGCGTTTAACAAACTAGGAATCAAGACTCTTGACTCCTTGATATGATATTCTGATGCACATACATATCACACCATACGATTATGATAAAAGTACTTAGACATTATGTTTCAAGTATGATAGGTCATGACTTTCATACATGATTATTGACTTCATATATTATTCGCACTTATGTAGCAGTTTGATACTTAGACAACAAGTGCGTTTTATGCAAAGGCAGATAGCGAGTACAAACATTATAAGTCGCAACCACATTAACACGCATTCAACAAAGGAACATTTTATTAAGGACCACGAGTTCTTACAAAAGGATATTTACAAAGAAGATATAACCTACATACTATTACAACGCCTAAGAGATGAGCTCTCCACATGGCTTGCATCATCCCTGACCTCTTTTAGCTTCTTCAACAAATCGAGATCTTGGCGTGATACCGGTGGAACACTAACGGTACCCATCGGATCTAGGAAGATGCGGTGCTTGAGACCACCTGAGAATGGCCTTTCCTTAATACCCTTCTTCTTTGCAAGCCTTGTAGCATAAGCTTCTAAGTTCCTTCAAAGGAATTTCCTTCTCAAGTCGAAAGGGTTCAAGATGTCGCGAGGCGAGCAAAATAGGTACTACATTTTGTGACTCATCGAGCTTCAAAAATAATCGGTGCGCCTCTGCATCATCGACACGGTGGCGGCCAATGTCAATCCTTCATAATTACACCTATGGGATAGTCTTGGTCACGCTTCAAGCGAGCAATTTGAGGAAGCTCCATGACTTCATCTTTTCATCGCAGACAACGGATCCTCATAAGCATGCTCATTGTACACAGGCACTTGCGCGACAGCACCTTCAAAAGCCACCTCATGCGGCTCCTCTATAGCCTCCGCCTTACCACGCGCCAATGCACACTTTTCAACCGCCCCAAATTTGTCTACCACTCTCGAGACTCCAATGTCTTGAGGCGGCAAGGCGCAAACCATGGTTGATAAGCCATACGCCTCGGCAATCGTTGAAACTAGCGAGGATATAACTCTTCATCATATTCGATCTTTGAGCTTGCTGACTTCATCTCCTGTTCCTTGACATCCACCCACGACTTCACGGAACTTTCCCAGCCGAGAAGTGCTCATCCTTCTGGGAGCGAATTTTGGGTGTAGAAAGCAAATCGCCAAGGAACACCGCTTCATCAACCCGAAATTTTTCCCTCCGGTTCCTAAGCGCGTCTAGTTTATCGGTATAACATTGCGGCCGCCTGCGCAAAGCGAAACCCATCCGTTCGACCACGTCGTGTGGTAAAAGCGCGGAAAAGGTAGATAGTGGGTTAATCGCCAACAAGCGGCAATTAACCTCGAAGTTTGTTATTTTCTTGCACCTATCTGATGCGGCTCCGATATGCGGCGATAGTAATTTGTCGTCGCACAAGAATAGGGATATGGGCGCGTTGATTCGCAAATTGAAAAAAAACGTGTATTATCTTTCCGCCGGAAATCCGCTATTGACACTTGCGCGGCGGAACCACCGGATGCGGCGCCATCGAGATATAATATTCGGGTGAACTCACGCATTCATCCTCGGTCATATCGAATGCAAAGTCGGTCGAACCACGAACCATGGTAAGGTTTCAAATCTTGCGCGCTATTACCTTTGAAAGTTTAGCAGTTCTTGGTTGATATTTTGAGTTTTCAACAATGGTGGAAATGTTTTTTCTTGTGATAAACACGATAAATGGGAATGATGATAAGGTTTTAAAATGTACCTTTTGAGGGTCGTTTAAGCCCTTATTTGATCACTTTTATCCGTTATTACTTAATATCGTTCCTTTTCACTTTTAGGTCTCTTGAAGGCAAATTCTTTGGAATGGCACTTATTTGGACGAAAAGGCGCGGATATCTGAAGAAAATGGCCAAAGTCAAGAATCGAGACACTCAAGTCTTTGAAACACAGGGGACGGCGTCGGTGTTATCTGCGACGCCGTCGAGCACATGTTGTGACGATCTGAGCCAAATTGCTTATTTTCAAGTGGCGGTGTCGAGGCTTTAAAAGAGTAGGTCGTCGCAACTCGAGACGGCCTAGATTTGATCGAGACGGCGTCGGAGAAGAAGGGATGCGTCACAAGCATAAGGTGGCGCCGTCGCAAGACTAACGTGGCCAAGATGAAACTCTAATAACGGCGACCGGCGTCACAAATTAAAGGTGGCGCCGTCGCGAATGTAATCTTATATATAGAATCCGAATTTTTAGTTTTCGGTGTGTAGTCTTTTGGAGTAAAACCTAAACCGAACCAAGGCTGTCTTGTACGATATTTTAGGGTTCAAACCCTATCTTACATCAAGATAAGTGTTTTACTTCATTAATTTAATTATGTCTTCAATTACTTGTGTGTATGCTTGCATGTTCTCCATGTCCGGCTAATTTACTTGTGTGTTTGCTTAGGAATATGAAACTTAATTATTGAATATTGATTGGTTGTCTCTTATCTTAATTGTTAATGATCTAGTAATGCGATAGGTCATTCGTTGTGTAGTTAATGCTTGATTAATCTTTGTGAACCTTAGACTATAACACCTAGAGTAGTTGTAGGCTAAACCATCAAAAGAGTACCTTAGAGTTAGAGTTTATAAATCCTAGAGATTTTGTAGGCGAGACCCTTTGGTAGTTTCAAAGAGTTAGGGATAAATGCATACCCTACGACCTTAGACACATAACGCAATTAAGAATAAGGGCGTGACAATTCAACCATCAATAGGAGATAATTAAGGAGTAATAAAACCTAAGTAAACACATCTTTAAACCATCATCGAGCACACAATAATTAGACATAGACTACCCTCACCTTAGTTAATTAGATAATTAGATAGTAGAAGTAATCGGTGAAATACCAACCCCAAATCCAAACCCGAGATTCGTACCTTTCCATTTCCTAAAAATATAAAAGATAAAAATAATCTTCCTCAACCCCAACCTTAGCGTAGTAACCTCTCACTAGCATTCCTATTCCCTAGAGAACGATATCAATTCCGTGGCTTACCCTAATACTACACTACAACGATTAGGTTCACTTTGCCTAGGGTGTTGAAAAACTTGCTCGACGAAAGGAAGTTCCTTTGACCCCGAGCGGCGTGTAGCGTTATCAAGTTTTGGCGCGCTGCGGGGAATAGAATAGCTAGTTAGGAGTTCACTTCACTTAGGTTTCTTTGTGATTCCTATCAAGTAAAATTTTTCTCAATTTTAGCTTCCTCGTAGTCTATCCCCTTCTTCGTGACCTTTGTTCGTAAAACCCCATCACTTTTCATCATGGAAGGTGATAACCCACCACCAAATAAATCACTTTCACTCAAAACCCAACCCATTGACCAACACAACCGCGAAGCCGTTATGTGAGTAGAAACACCGACCTTCAAGATTTGCAAAAGGTGTTTGATAGCACAATTAGGAAATTTGTTGAGAAGGTGGTCGGCGCCTCTGTAGTTGGCTCCATGATCAACATGAATTCAAAAATGGCTTAGTAAATAAAAGCGTGAATGAGGAGGATAGTGCTTATTTCAATCTTTACCCACTAAGGAAGAAGTTGCTTACCATCAATACATAATCGATAATCCCGGTCACCCATTATTAGGATATGTCCTAAGATTAGGAGAAAAATCCTTGGAACCTCAAAATCCTTGTATGATCGGATATAGGAATGTCGAGCACGCTTACATAGATACAGAATCTCCCATTAATGTGATGTCATCATCTGTTTACAATGACATTATGAATGAGCGACTTAAGATTAGGAGAGACCCCAAATATCCCGGTGGTATTTGTAACTTTGTGGGAAGGGTCAAGGATGTACACGTCTTTATAGGAAATTTCACCTACCTAGTTGATTTTGTAGTCCTAGAAGACATCGGATGTGTCATTGACTATAGCTTATCCCAAGTAGTGCTAGGAAAACCGTTTGTTGAAACATCTAAAATGAGCCATAACAAGTATGATGGAACGGTTAGGTTTAAGGAAGGGAATGATGAGATCACTTATAGGATGCCTTGGAAGGCGAATGAATATGGCCATCTATCCCTTTTGAGCGAGACAACATTAGAGCTTTTGAGGACAAAAGCAAGGGCGATGTTGAAAAAGGTTTTAAATTCATGTGGGAAAGAAGGAGGCTTTATTATAAGGATTGCTTGACCCTAGGGCCTAGGTATAGAGTCAATGAAAATTTTGTCAACATGATAGAATTTTCATTGAGAATGCAAAACGAGACAACGTAGGGGCACGACTACGAGTCTAGCTACAAGACTCATAAATAAAGAAAAGCGCTTCGTGGGAGGCAACCCATGCTTAATTGTTTGCTTGTTTGTGTCATATATCTTTTATTAATTGCTTAATCTCATGTTTAAATTTGTAAAAATGCTTTATTTTGTTTTTAACCTCGTCTTAATTACATATAAAGGTATTTTACATAAAGGATAAGTGTAGGGAGGATTACACACGTTTTCAAAGGAAACGTAAACATGAAATTTCAATTGATTAAAAGATATACATGTGTGTTAGTTCGAGTCAAATGCTTGTATCGAGTCATAATGGATGTTTTGCGGAAGTTTTCCATTCTAAATATGTAAATTTTCCGGAAAATCGCAGACCGGTTTTGTCGGGATAACTGTCGAGATCGCAACTGACGGCGTCGGGAAGGAGCAAAATAATGATTACTTTTCTCGTTTTACGAGCTACTTATAATTTTTGGAATTTTCCGGTCTTAATTTTCCGAAATTCTATAAACATCCATTCCACAAGCATTATATCCTAGTTTAGTAGAGTCTTATATATATTATTACCGCCGATTTTACGAAGGTTTCGTTTGTTTTCTTCAAGTGTGCGGGTTTAATTTATCAAGAAGGAGATACATAAGATGAGAAGGAGCTTTTCATGAGCGTTCTTCTTGAAGAAAATATAACCACCACTTTACACGGATCCTACCGAGCTAATCGAGTACTAGTTTCTTTCATCTTTATTACCTTCCATTATCATAACTTTGATACTTTCGGGGAACATTGGGGACAATGTTCAGTTTAAGTGTAGGGAGGAAAAATAAAATGGGAACTTTGAAACTATGCTTATCCTTGATTATTTGCTTTGTCCAATTTCATTTGTGTAATAAACCATGAGAAAATGTCGGTTAGGGTAATTTTGGCACCAAATTTAAAATTTTTCATGACATATAGGAGTGGGCCATTAGTCTTAACAAAAGCGTCTCATGGATAGGAAGTTATATGACTAGCACAAAAACCCTTTACCACTTAAATTCCACCCAAAATGTGAGGATCGCCCTTAGATTAGTAGGAATTAAAGCATTCATCTTTAATGCTTAGTGTGTAAACCGGTAGTATATTAGATTCTAGAACTTGTTTTGTGATGCATCCCGAGATCGCTAGTAAGACTACACTTGTGTAGTTAGGAATAACTAAATGATAAGAGGCATTAGGATAACCCTTGTTTTATACCGTAATATAATTACTTCTTCCACATCGGTTGAGTAATTCCCCACACCTTTGCGTTGTACTCATCTTTAGTACACGATACCCTAGTTAACCCTCGAGCCTATCCTTTTCGCGGTTCTCGTGATGTTTCGGTTTTCGAATATCAATGAAGAGCATTGTTTACACCCCACCCCAAATGTACACCCAAATCGCCTTAGCCTACCTTGTATGCACTCACTTTTAGTGCATTATTGTTATCACCCTAAAACCCTTAGTTCAATTATCTAGTTGCTTGCATAAGTTGCTAAGTCGAGTCATATCCTTTGTACACGGTTTTGGGACGATTGGGACTCATGGGAAAAGTTAAAGTTTATGAAATGACGGAAGGGCGTTAAATTCAAATTCCCTTTATTTGCGTAATAATGTACTCCAAGTGTTTTGATCTTTTCAATTCGGGTCAAATTAGTGTTAGAGTAATAAAAACTCAAGTGTAGGGATGTGCCTATAAATCCCTATCATTTTGATGTTACTATAGAGGATGGTAGAGTAAAAGTGTATGAAAAAAAAAAAAAAAAAAAGAAAAATCGAAAAAAAGTTGAGTGTTAATTCAAAAAAAAATCAGGCTACCATCCTACATCTATCTTTAATTTATGTTTGTTTATTTCAGTTATCTAGAGTCTAGAGTGTCGAGTCTTGGCTTAGCAACGCCATTCTTCGCATGCTTGTAACAAAAGATTTTGACTTGCCACCACTAAATAGCCTATCCCACCAAACCCTTTGTTTCCCTACCGTAAGCCTAACATTACAACCCTTTAAAGTCCTCTTGGATAGTCTTTCCTAGGTGCTTACGTAAAGCGATGGAGGTTTGATCTAGTCTCAAGCCTATGGTAATCTATGTACTAGGACCGGTTAATGAGTGTTTATCTTCCATTTCCAACTTGTTATATTTCATATACACCGAGATGTGAGTATCCAAACACCCCATGTGAGGTGCTAGTATATAATTTCCGTGCTTGTTATGACTTTCTTGGGCTTATATGTGTTGTGGATTGTTTTAAACCAATGCTTCATGACCCCTAACTTATAAATTAATTGGCTAAAAGCACATTTGCTTGAGGACAAGCAAATACAAAGTGTAGGGATATTTGATAAGGTTTTAAAATGTACCTTTTGAGGGTCGTTTAAGCCCTTATTTGATCACTTTTGTATCCGTTATTACTTAATATCGTTCCTTTTCACTTTTAGGTCTCTTGAAGGCAAATTCTTTGGAATGGCACTTATTTGGACAAAAAGGCGCGAATATCTGAAGAAAATGGCCAAAGTCAAGAATCGAGACACTCAAGTCTTTGAAACATAAGGGGATGGCGTCGGTGTTATCTGCGACGCGTCGGAGCACATGTTGTGACGATCTGATAGCCAAATTGCTTATTTTCAAGTGACGGTGTCGGGGCTTTAAAAGAGTAGGTCGTCGCAACTCGGACGGCCTAGATTTGATCCGACGGCGTCGGAGGTCGAAGGGACGTCACAAGCATAAGGTGACGCCGTTGCAAGACTAACGTGGCCAAGGCGAAACTCTAATAACGGCGACCGACGGCGTCACAAATTAAAGGTGGCGCCGTCGCGAATGTAATCTTATATATAGAATCCGAATTTTTTAGTTTTCGGTGTGTAGTCTTTTGGAGTAAAAACCTAAACCGAACCAAGGTTGTCTTGTACAGTATTTTAGGGTTCCAAACCCTATCTTACATCAAGATAAGTGTTTTACTTCATTAATTTAATTATGTCTTCAATTACTTGTGTGTATGCTTGCATGTTCTCCATGTCCGGCTAATTTACTTGTGTGTTTGCTTAGGGAATATGAAACTTAATTATTGAATATTGATTGGTTGTCTCTTATCTTAATTGTTAATGATCTAGTAATGCGATAGGTCATTCGTTGTGTAGTTAATGCTTGATTAATCTTTGTGAACCTTAGACTATAACACCTAGAGTAGTTGTAGGCTAAACCATCCAAAGAGTACCTTAGAGTTAGAGTTTATAAATCCTAGAGATTTTGTAGACGAGACCCTTTGGTAGTTTCAAAGAGTTAGGGATAAACGCATACCCTACGACCTTAGACACACAACGCAATTAAGAATAAGGGCGTGACAATTCAACCATCAATAGGAGATAATTAAGGAGTAATAAAACCTAAGTAAACACATCTTTAAACCATCATACGAGCACACAATAATTAGACATAGACTACCCTCACCTTAGTTAATTCGATAATTAGATAGTAGAAGTAATCGGTGAAATACCAACCCCAAATCCAAACCCGAGATTCGTACCTTTCCATTTCCTAAAAATATAAAAGATAAAAATAATCTTCCTCAACCCCAACCTTAGCGTAGTAACCTCTCACTAGCATTCCTATTCCCCAGAGAACGATATCAATTCCGTGGCTTACCCTAATACTACACTACAACGATTAGGTTCACTTGCCTAGGGTGTTGAAAAACTTGCTCGACGAAAGGAAGTTCCTTTGACCCGAACAACGCGTGTAATGTTATCGGACATGATGACGTATAGTCGCGTTTGGTCACGAACCCGACCAATGACCGCTACTAGCGAGCCCGACTGTTGGGCTAACCCGATAACGGTTTGGGCTCACGAAGGCCCAAACCAAAGTTATTATGGCTTTGGATATCGGATATCTCCTATTTTGGAGATATGTATTCAATGACCGACTTAGGCGGGATCGCCCGAAGGTTGGGGAACACGAAACCAATAAGGATTTTGTGTGTATATAAAGGGCATCTAAGCCTCATTAAAAGTGCGATCTCAACCCTAACTCTCCACTAAACCCTAAAACCGATTACTTACTCACGTCGGAGGATAATCGTGGGAGAAAATCCACAGTAAGCCTAACGGTGTTTTCTGTTTTCTTGGTCTTGCGTCTCAAACATTAAGATCTAATTGATACAGGGGCCCCGAGTCCAAACAAAGCCCAACTTTTGTATCAGCAGTATCACTTCTTTATCGTAAATGTTCGATTAATCGGTCAAAATGAGTTTTGGAGAAATAGGTCATGAGTTTAATAATAGGTCTTATTACATGAAATTTGGAGTCTTTGAGAAGGGTCAATCGACACAAAAAAATGCACAAGGTTAAGGTTTCCTTGTTGATTTAAACCTTTTAAAGATATAAAGTCGGTTGATAGAGACTGATAGCGTAAACATTTATTATTGATGGTAAAGATAATTAATGCAGATCTTGAGATAGATGTTCACTACTTTTAGAAGTAACAAGTGTATCAGTCAAAACAACATACATGCTTGTGGCATCCCTGAAAAAGTCGCTATTTCGTTGTTGCACGCTGCCCCTAGACTGCTACAAGGTGCGTTGGTCGGAATATGTTATCTTATAAAAGTGAGCACTCTTTAGTTTTACTACTTTTAGCTCTGACTTGTACTTAACTTAAAATCCTCCAACCAACAATGTCGAATAAATGTCAATTATATTTAGTACCACCGATACTTGTGTACATCTTTTCTTTAGTATTTTCTTTGGACTTTGATATTTTGGCCACACAACTTCCTGCTAAAGCTACAACACCAACTAACAAATTAATGTGAAAGCAAATACCCCAAAATCTGCTAACACTAAAAGCTAATAGCCTTAAAAATGTTTTTAAAAGTAAAACAAGAGGTAGTAAAGACAACCACTAAAAGCTAATAGCCTAAAATATGTTTTTAAAAGAAAAACAAGAGCTGGTAAAGACACGTTAGTCAATGATCAAGTTGGGTAAATACTTATTATGTGATTGAGTTTTGTTGGGTATCACTCACATTTAAAGGTGTGCATGGTCCAAAAACGGACCGGACCGGCCAGACCGGACCGCCAAGACCGGACCGGACCGGACCGAAACCGATTTCGGCATAAACCCCAGACCGAGACGGATGAATGTGGTCGGTCCGGTCTCTATCCGACCGGTCCGGTCGGTCCTTCAGTCGGTCAGTCCATGAGCCAAATTCGTCGGTTTGGTCGGGACGGACCGACCGGATCGGACCGAAGACCACCAGCCCTAAAAGCGGGACCGCGGACCGGACCGAGATGGTCGGTCCGGTCTCGGTCCGTGTCGATGCAGTCGGTCCTTGGTCGGTCCGGTCCGTTCGGATCATATCTTTCGCCTTACTCACATTTTAGAGACAAGTGTAACTAGGTATTTTTTTTCCAAAAAGGTGAATGATATATTATTGAAATAACCAACAAGTTACAATTTGAATACAAACACTACATGGGCATTCCATCCAAGAACAAAACACAAAAACACTATTCTTAACAACCAAAAGAAACATCATTCAAAAGAAAACAACTGCTGATCCAAACATCCCTTTATTCGGGCAAAATATCTAAGCGGACCAAAAAGTTGGTCATTTCGACTTCCACCACATATTGAAACCGAACATTCCATATTTCAAAGAACTTTTGTGGTGTGAATAGATTTTTAACGATTAAGCTCAAAGTTGAAGCCTTACATGTTCGATAATGATTTGAACAATACCTACACTTGAAGTTTTGAGCTTAAACAATCTTTCATTCCTTTCTTTCCAAATGCTATAGACTATAGAAGCAATGATCACCTATTCAAAACACTCCAAATAGAATTATTACAAGGTAGAGTTGCCATCATTATGTATGATTTGATCCCAGTCATTTGGAATAACAACGACTTTCATTTTGGCTTTCATATCGGACCACACCTTTGCAGAGAACTCACATTGGAAAAATAGATGACTATGGGAGTCATTAATAGTCTTACATAGGAGACAAAGAAGAGTTTGAACACCATCTCATCATTCTATCTTGAGTAAAGCCTCCTTGAATAGCCATCCATAGAGTGAAAGCATTCCTTGGATTACATTGAGAAAACCAAACAACTCTCCACCAATGAACAACTGTTTTATCTTCTTTAAAATCCTTCCATACCTCTTTAGTAGTGAAATTCATGAGTTGACCATTTTTAGACCTCCATTTGACTTGATCAGTCATATCTTCATTAAAAGTAGGAACATTAATTTGATTAAGCACGGAAACTTAGAATACCAGTCAAGAGGCCAAGTCCATCTACCATCCTCAACCATATCAGCCATAGTGAAATTGTTTGTAAGTCTTGCATCAAGAATACTTTTATAGGGATAAATTTTGTCAAAGGACCAAAATCATTCCACAAATCATGCCACATGGGGTTGACTTTCCATTGCCAATAACATTCATAATGAAAGGTCTAACTCGTCTCTTAACTCCAAAGAGCCTTCCAAGTCCCACTATCATTATAACCAACATCAATTTCCCAAAAACTTTGCCCTTTTAACTTCACTCTATTTACCCATTTAACCCATGTTGTCTTTATTAGTAACAAGCTTCGGATGTGCTTAGCTAAGAGGACTTCATTCCATTTACCAATCTGTTTTAGTCTAAACCACCTTCCATTTTAGGATCGCACACAATAGACTGTGCAACTTTTGCTTTCCTTTGGCACTCTTACCTGATTCCACAAAAGCCTTTGAGTAAACTATCAATTTCTTTGACTGTTGATTTTGGGAGAAGAACCACTTTGGCCAGTGAGAGTGCGCATAGTTGCTAGGGTGAAGCAATGAGTTGTAGTCTCCCAAAGCATAGGAGAGAGCTTTATTCTTCCAATCATCTATTCATTCTTTATTTTGTCCAATAAAATTTTATAATCATTGATCCCTATCTTCTTAGCTAGGAGAGGAATACCCAGTATTTCAGTGCAAACTTCCAACCTGAAAAGGAAGAACATCAAGAATCTTTTGTTTCTCACCCATATCCACACTGCCAAAGAAGATAACACTTTTACCCATATTAGGCTTTAGACCAGAAGCATTATTAAATTCATCCAAGGTATCTTTAATCACTTTGACAGAACAATGATCACCATGACACAAAACTAGCAAATCATCAGCAAATGAAAGGTGTGTCAGATTAATCTCTTTACACCCTTTATGGTACTTGAAACCATTACATTGATCAATGTTTCTTGCCATCATCAAAGAAAAAACCTCCATGATTAGGGTGAAAAGATAAGGGGAGATGGGGTCACCTTGCCTCGGACCCTACCACTTCTAAAATAGCCATGCTTTTCACCATTGATACAAATAGTAAAGGTTGGAGTAGTAACACACTTCATAATCCAATGGACCATTTTCTCATGAAATCCAAAACTTTCAAAATATTTTCTAAGAAATTCCAACTTACGGTGTCATAGGCTTTAGCAATATCCACTTTTAAAGCACATCTCTTTGCCCCATTCTTGCAGTTATAGCCTTTCAATAGTTCTTGAGTGAGCAGGATGTTATCTTGAATTAACCTCCCAGGGACAAAAGCACTTTGATTATCATTTACCAAACTATTCAGAGCAGGTTTTATTCTATTTATGAGAATTTTGCTGATACACTTGTACAGGACATTGCAACATGCAATTGGCCTATAATCAGTCACTTTAGAAGGATGAGCTACCTTAGAAATGAGAGAAATAAGGGTAGCATTGATTTCACCTAAGAGCTTCCCATTAGAGAAAAATCTTTGACAATTTGCACAAACATCGGGACCAACAATACTCCATGCTTTTTGAAAAAGAAGAAGAATAGCCATCGGACCACCGCTTTAGAGTCACCAATGTCAAAAATAGCTTGCTTAATCTCTAAATCGAAACCTCACCAATCATATCTAAAGCTTCACGATCATTGAGCTTCTATCAAACAAACTATCAACATCATGGAGGAATAACGATATCCACGGTACCCAAAACTTGCTAAAATGAGTCACAAATTGATCGCAACCATACTTCCTCAAATCTATCCCCATTATCATTACTCGCACGACAATTTTGTTTCTATGCCTTCACTTTTGATGACTTTGTGAAAATATTTGTTTTTTTTATCACCACTTTGTAACCAAGTGACTTTAGCTTTTGAAATAGCAACTTTTCTTCATCTACGGTAGCCTCCATATACTTAGATAAACATTCGACCTCTTTAGCTTTAGTCGGAGAAGCGGTTAGGATTCAGCACCATTTGGACTTGAGCTTGTTTCAATTCTTCTCTGAGATTGACAACCTTTTCAAACAAATTGCCATTTCTCCAATTCAACTTATTTAAAGGCTTCTTCAAGGCTTTCAATTTCTTGACAACTTTGTACATATTACAACCCTTAATTTCTTTCACCCATTCCTCTTTGACCACTGGAAGAAAATCGGGCTTATCGAAATATAATTTGCAAACTTAAAGTTCTAGCTTTCCTTGGGATGCTCTTTGGAATATTAAGGATAGTGAGTGTGATCCGAAATCATAAAGGGCAAGAAATTTCCAACAGCATCATGGTATTTAGACATGAAACCTTCATTAACCATAATTCTTTAAGCTTCTTCATGATACTTGAGCTAGCTTTGAGATGAGATTTGATCCAGGTGAAAAACAGGCCAGAACTACAAGCATCTTCAACTTCAATGTTATTAATGCAATCACTAAATTCCTGCATATCACAAGACATGTTAGATCCACGAGAAGAGTATTCCTCAACTTTAAGTGTGACATTAAAATCACCCATTAGAAGCCATGGGTTATCTCCTATGATAGATTTAGCAGCTTGCAGATCCCTCCATAAACTTTTCCTTTCAGATCCATCATTTGCAGCATATACAAAATTGCAGAAGAACTTTATGTTGGAAGTAGTTGCTTGATAACACATAACACAGTTTGCCTTGACATATGCAGAACCATCAAGTTCACATCATCACTATTCCATCCAATAATAATTCTGCAACCATTCTGACTAAAATCAATATTAGAACACCAGTTCCAACTTCCAAAAAATTTCTCAGCTGTAGCAGCAATTTCCTTAGGCTTAACATGAGTTTCAATAACAGCACAAACATTAAGCTTTTCCTCTCTAATCATCTGAACCACTTCATCCTGCTTCTTTAATTGATTCATACTCCTTATATTCCATGCTGCAATTTTAAAATCCATAATGGATAAAAGGAGAAAAACACAACTGTCAATTCAGAACAGTTGTGTCATTGCCATTAAATTCATTGGCAATCCATCCTTCCTCAATTCCATTCCCATTCTCAACCACATCTTCAATATCAGTCTCAAGTTGATCGTGTAATATGTTTTCTTTCCACTTGTTATTGAAATAGAGATGCATCTCGAGGTCCGTCTTTTGTTACACGAATAGGGTTTTATCCCGATTTTCGAGATATTGATCAACAAAATTTTCCCTTCAAATGTATTCACTCTTCATTACCATCGACACACCGTTCATTCAATACAACATACTTATTAGCGTGTTCTTCATGGCTTCAAATTCATTTCTATTAAGGTTCCATGTCTTGCCATCATTCTTCTTCACTTGATTAGTATTAACAGAATTGATACCTCTTGTTCCAACATTATCATTCTTTCTTTTCCAATTAACACCATTCTTGCCCATACTAACTAGGTAACTAGGTATTTGATGTAAGTTTAAAATGCATAACAATTAACTAACGGTTTTAAGGCGAATCTTGTAGGTCAATACAAATTAAAGTTGCAATAGATGTTAAAAAAAAAGTTTCAATGCTTTGGTTTTTCTTCTTCTACTAAAAAAATGACGAAAAATGACACTCGTTTGATCCGGAGCAATGCCCTCAAATGACCCGTTTAGGTTCCAACTCGTTTAAAACCCAACCCGTCTAGACACTGTGAGGCCGTGACCAACCGGACCACCCATTCTACCTCTTATAACAAAAATACACAAGTTTACAAGTACTAAAGTAGATAAATGTCTTAAAACCGATTTGACCGAATGACCGACCGGTTAAGCGCTCCCAATTAAACTGTGAGCCACGGTGTCTGAAGTCGATTTTGAGCAAAATTCCCAATTAAGCCATCGAATTAAAGCTGGTTAAATCGTGAATCAGTCGACGGGTCATTATAAAAGCCGGTTTTAAAACATTAGACTACAAACTTTACAATTTAATTTTTATTAAGCATCAAATACATGTGGAAGCCTAGAGAACCCCACCGTCCAAAACCCATTAAACTACACAACACAAAACATATGTCTTATTCCACTTCAATCTTTAGAACCTAAAAACAGCCACCAAGTGGAACACTCTCCTTGTACTTGAACCAGATACACAAAACTCTTTCATGCTTTCACCACCACCTACTTCTCACCTCCCACAACTCCTACACATTTTCTGAAGTTGGTTTTTCATTTCCTCATTTGGGTCATCTTTATTTATACTCATATCAACACAAGAAAAGAAAAATGGTTTGTTTAAGGTTTTAAAAGATGGATATTGAAGCAAGAACCCGAAATTCTAATCCTATTAAGGTACTAGAACAACCAAAAAAAAAAAAAACATATTTTTTGAATTATATATTTTTTGTTTTTGCATTTTGTAGTTTTATTTATTTGTAATTTCATTTTTAAGCTTACATGTTGTTTATAAAATTTAATTGGTGTTCTTTTATTGTATATTTGCAGAAAGAATCATGGAGGACAGTGATGACATTAGCATATCAAAGTTTAGGAGTTGTTTATGGGGAATTAAGTACATCTCCATTATATGTATACAAAAGTGCTTTTGCAGAAGACATACAACATTCAGAATCAAATGAAGAGATATTTGGTGTTTTATCGTTTGTTTTTGGACATTAACATTAATCCCATTATTAAAATATGTGTTTATAGTTCTTAGAGCTGATGATAATGGTGAAGGGGGTACTTTTGCTTTGTATACATTGTTATGTCGTCATGCTCGTGTTAGTACTTTGCCTAATGGTCAGCTTGCTGATGAAGAATTGTATGAGTATAAAAGAGATGAAATTGTTTCGGGTTCAAGGGATATAGGGATGAGTTTGAAATCGACTTTGGAGAAGCATAAAATTTTGCAAAAAGTTTTGCTTGTTTTGGCTTTGCTTGGTACTTGTATGGTCATCGGGGATGGAGTTCTCACGCCTGCAATATCCGGTATGCGATATTAATTATCTTTTTGTGTTTTTGAAATAAGTTGTTTTGAATAAGCAGTTTTAATAAGCAATCCCAAACACCCTCCTAATTAGTTTATTGTTTGTGTCTGTTGTAGTGTTTTCTGCTGTTTCTGGGCTTGAGCTATCTATGTCAAAAGAACACCATCAATGTAAGTTTATGTGTTCAATTTTGTACCATGAACTGCTTGATTCGAAATAAAAGGATGTCGTCACGAAAAGAAAGAGTATAATCAATTTGTGTATTCTGTCCACTTTAAATATTTTATTATGATTTGCTTTTGTTATTTTTCCTTTACTGTCATATTCTTGAATTGATTCTCAGCTTGGAATTGAATTGTTGATCACCGGCTTAAGTAATTTAGTTAAATTTTTAAAGATAATCAAATTTGGTTGTATAAGTTTGAAGTTTTAATTATATAGCATTGAAGATCTTATAGCCAATTTGTATATTTCGGGCCCTTTTTGGAATTAATTTTGTTATCTTTCCTTTTGTGTCGTATTCCTTGAATTGTTTTTTTATTCTCTGATTCTCAGTTTAGAAATTCAATAGTTGATACTTAATAGCTTGTTTTAGCAGTTGATTTAATAGACATAGAGAATTGAAATAATTTAATATAATTACATGAGTGTTGATTCCTTATTACTATTTAAATTAGTCTTTCAATAGGAAAACCAGAACCCAATGGCTAAATTCATTAATTTGTAAATTTTGTAGCGTTAAGGGTGTAGCTTAGTCTTAGCGATTTCTTCACGAAACCAACTAAATTTGGATTCCTATGCTACCTTGGTTTATCTAGAAAATCTGCCAACTTTAGTTGGTAAACTAACCACTGAATACCAAAACTAGAAGCAATGGAGGTGTTTACTGGTCGACATTTTAGGTACTAGCACGAAAAATCTTGAATTCTAGGTGTATACTTTTTATGGCTGATATTCTATGCATCCATTCGAAACGAATCATAAAGAAATGGTGACAAGATTATGATTAGGAAAAGAATTCTTGGTTTTATTCTACAATTATTCAGATGCTGGGCAGCATTGATATATTCATATACAAACAATATTCTTCCAAAGTGCTGTTGGTGGACAAAGAGATTGTACCAAATTTAAATAAAAATTTTTATTTGGCGGGACCTTTTAGGATAACCGATAAAGCTTCTAATCTTTGACAAAATCATATCACCATCATGTAAATAAACTATGGTTTCTTGAGAAAGTATTCATTATTAGGTCAAGAATGCAAGTTAAATATAATAATTGATCTTCATAGTAAACTGAACATGACACTTTCCACTTTTAATATGGATTAAGAACTGTTACCGTCGTAAAGTTTCTTGATAAGGTAAGATACTGGAGTCACGATAGCAATATATAAAAAATAGTGAGTTGTTTCAGGGCGTAATCAGTGTTTTTACCTATATAAGTTAGGTCAGATTATTTGTGCATACGTGCTCAACTTGCTTTTATCGTTGTCATTATCTTGTCCCCTTTAACTTTATCACTAACTTGTGAATATGATATCCCACTATAGACTCGTTTTCGTTTGATAAGTTATCTTGTTTGTGCAGTTAAAGGCTGATAGGGCTTTTCCAAAAAAAAAAAAAAAAGTTAAAGGCTGATAGGGACTAAAGTATCGGTTTATTGTTATCTTTCTAAATGCTTTCTAGCAAATGAAATAGTAAAGGTGGCAAGATGGGCGGGTTGCATAACGGGTCGTGTTGAATTACAATTACTTCTGTGCATTTTAAGATTTTCTTATAATGATTAATTTGGTATATACTAATATACCATTACAAAAACTATATCATTAATAATATAGTCTACCTGTATTAATAAAGCGGTTTGACCATTTAGGAGGTTGTATTCATTTTAATACACTTTTGAGTGACTTTCGACTCTTTTAACTCGTTTGACCCATTTGACTTGTTCGATTTCACTCTCATCGGCTAAACTTTATAATTTCAGATGTAGAAGTCCCGGTTGCTTGCATTATACTAGTGCTGTTGTTTTGCCTCCAACATTACGGTACCCACCGATTAGGATTCTTGTTTGCACCGATCGTGATAACATGGCTCCTGTGCATCAGCTCCATCGGCATTTACAATATTTTTCATTGGAACCATAAGTATTTCAAGCTCTCTCGCCTTATTACATGTATAAATTTCTAAAGAAGACTCAAAAGGAGGATGGATGTCATTGGGTGGGATTTTGTTATGTATAACAGGTACATACATCAGACTGTTCTCTTGGTAGATTGACTTTTCAGTTGACTTTTGTTGACTTAGAAATTTAACTATCGTTGACCTTTTTTAATTGGCTTTGTTTAATTTCCAGGCTCAGAGGCTATGTATGCTGATCTTGGTCATTTTTCACAGTTATCGATCAAGGTAATCATTTAAATTATTAGTGGCAAATTGGGAGGATCAGCCAGGTTTGACAATGGGTAAAAAAGGAACGGGTCGATCTGTTATTATGGCCAACTAACCCATTTGACATTTTTTTCTTATAATATCAGATGGCTTTCACCTTTGTGGTTTACCCCTCCTTGATCCTTGCTTATATGGGACAAGCTGCATATCTATCAAAACATCACATTCTTGAAACTGACTACCGAATCGGTTTCTACGTATCTGTTCCCAGTAATTACTCTGTTACTATTATATTCTATATTTAACTTGAAATTCAAGCTAACTGTGTGCTTATTATCGTGACAGAAAAAATAAGATGGCGGTTCTTGGAATTGCAATTCTTGCTGCAGTGGTTGGAAGCCAAGCCATCATCACTGGAACATTCTCTATAATCAAACAGTGTTCGCTTTGGGTTGCTTCGAGGTCAAAATAATCCACACGTCACCTACTAATAAGCATGGTCAAATTTACATACCAGAGATCAACTGGACGTTGATGCTTCTATGTTGGCCGTTACAATTGGTTTTCGTGACACTAAACATATAAGCAATGCAGCAGGTACCCACTATAAAATTTTTTAATTAACTGAGTTAATTACATAAACCGTCCCTGATTCGTAGTCTTTCTATTTTTACCACCAGTAATAATGTTAGTTTTCAATTTATCGGGCAGGTTTGGCGGTTATTACAGTGATGCTTGTGACGACGTGCTTGATGTCACTTGTAATAATATTATGCTGGCGAAAAGTGTGTTCTTGGCGCTTGGGTTCATGTTCTTTTTGGTTCGGTTGAAGTGCTCTACTTCTCAGCATCCTTGATAAAGTTTCGCGAAGGTGCATGGGTCCCAGTCGCCCTCTCATGCATCTTTCTACTTATCATGTTTGTGTGGCACTACGGGACAATAAAAAGTATGAGTTTGACGTTCAAAACAAAGTTTCAATCAATTGGCTCCTCAGCTTGGGCCCTACTCGGCATCATGAGGGTTCGTGGGATCGGGCTTATACACACCGAGCTCGTTTCCGGGATTCCTGCAATTTTCTCGCACTTCGTCACAAACCTCCCAGCTTTTCACCAAGTTGTGGTGTTCCTCTGCGTAAAATCGGTCCCAGTCCCTCACGTAAGACCCGAGGAACGGTTTCTAGTCGGAAGAATCGGGCCGAAAGAGTACAGGTTGTATAGGTGCATAGCAAGATACGGGTACCGTGATGTAAATATGGACGATGTGGGTTTCGAGAAGGATCTCATTTGTTGCATAGCTGAGTTCATTCGTACAGAACGAGCCCCGAGTGACAGTAACGGTAATGGCAACGGTATTGGCGATGTATCGGAAGAGTCAGATGACGGGAAAATGTCGGTTTTTGGGACTGCATCCGCAAACTTAGAAGGTATAAGGATGTGCGAGGAAGAAGCAGGGAATTCATCGGAACTAAAAGAGGTGATGACGGTGACATCATCACCACATCATCTTCCGAGAAAACGCGTGAGATTTGTGTTACCCGAGAGTAGTCCACAAATGGATACGGGCGTAAGAGAAGAGCTACGGGAGTTAATGGAAGCTCGAGAAGCGGGGCTAGCGTTTATTAGAGGGCATTCTTACGTAAAAGCAAAAAGTGGTTCAAGTTTGATGAAAAGATTTGTGATAAACTTCGGGTATGATTTTTTAAGAAGGAATTCTCGAGGTTCGGCGAATGTCTTGAGCTTCCCTCAAGCGTCTACGCTCGAGGTTGGGATGGTGTATCTGGTTTGATTACAAGTATTTCGGGCTTCGAGATGTGAAACAATGAATGGTGTAAAAAAAGGTTCCTTGCATAGTGTACGAGCATTAAGGATTACTCATCGTGAAATATACCCAAAACATGAGATATATAAATGCATGTAATTGAGGTGTTGATTTTGTTGCATTTTATATGATATATGTGGGCTTTTGGTCAATGGGTTTCTTCATGTTGGTTATAGCCCATAAAGGCCCAACCCTAAGTAGTCAACCAGATGGGTCAAAATAGGGAACAGTATAAGGTTGCTTTATTGTAGGGTGTTCGCGGATCGAGTAATATCGCGATGTATCAAAATCGAACCGAATCGAATCGAAAATAAGCTGAACCGAATTCATAACCGAACCGAATTGGTCAAACCGAACCGAACCGAACTAAATGTTTGGTTATTGGTTTGGATATGGTTTCAGAATGAAACCAAAGCCAAACCGAAGCCGAATTCATATAAAATATATATTTTTCTATGTATATATATCGAAAAATATCACTAAAACTCTTTTTAATATAAATATAACATGATTTAAGCTTGAAAATAATATTTTGTGCTAAAATATATATAATTAAATAAAAAATAATTAAAATTATGTAATTAGTTATTCGGTTCGGTTTTGGTTCGGTTGAATCAATTTGAATTCGGTTGGTTCGGTTTCGGTTATACCTAGAAAAAATTTAACCGAACTAACCGAACCAAATAAACCGAATAACCCGATAATCGAACCAGATGAACACCTACTTTATTGTGAAAGTAAATTTAGAACGAATCATATATATTGAGGCCAATTTTGAAATTAAAGCTACATATATCTTATCACATTTGAATGAAAATATGTGAATTTTGTCAAAATGATTTGAGTATTAATATATAATGTACCATAATATACATGATCATTGATCAATGATGGGAGCTAAACTTTAAGTTGAGGCTTCACGCCACCAAAGGAGTTGTTTTTGGGTGGTTCAGGTAGAAGATAGAACACGTGGAGCCATATCGATAAAGCCCATTGACTACAGCAATCCTAGTTACCTCATCCAAAATTTACGATATAGGTATTATCACAAGGGTTATGTATATAAAATATTGAAATGTATGAGAGCGGGGTGTGATTACCAACACGACACGATAAGCAACACAACCCGACGTAAAGTTAAGCAGGGTTTGGGTTGAGGATAAACAGTTTGGGTAAAAATTGGTCGGCCGTCTAACTTGGTTAATAAGCGGGTCGTGTTTAGGTTGAGTAAGTATTAAGCAGTCAACCCGTGAGCCGTTTAAGTATATAAGATCTTAAAAATAAAATATATAACTTTGGTTTTTATGTTGGATGTTGATTAAATGTATTTTGTTATTTACTTAGTATGAGTGAATTATAATTTTATCCTTATATATCGTGAAAATTAATGACTTATAATTCGGAAAATTATCGACTTAGTTATTTGTATGTTATTCTTATCATATTTTAGTCCTTATATCATTTTTAGTGATTTAAACTAGTTAAATCGATAAACCGCTTTATTCATTGTTTGACCTATTCTTAAATGGGTTAAACGGTCATGAAATGGATTCTGAGTGTTATGCAGGTCTGGGTTAGGGTTGAGTTTTTGTGCGATTAATAAATGGGTCGTATTTGGGTAAAAGTTATACTAACCATGGCCAACGCCAGACCGAATAGGTTAACACGAACAGCGATTCTGGCTTTCTAACTCGAGAGTCATGTATTATGCTTATATCGAAGATGTTGAATATACGTCTAAAGAAAAAAAAGTATGCATTTCCATTATCTTTCGGCTAATCTTTTCGTATAGATACATAATAATTACAAAGAATGTTTCAGGTTGTCAAATTAGACAACATTTGTTTTTCAAAAGAAAAATTAAAATAAGAAAATAATGAAGATTTAATGTCTAGTTCTGTTTCCCATTGACAGCAGAATGTCCTTCCCCTGGGCTTGGACCAGAGTTCTTGATACCGCGAAGAGCAAGAATTTGTTCAAAATGCTGTTGAATCGTTTTACCTCCATTTCCAGCCACCTTCATGTGATGGTGATGGTGATGTTGGTGTTTTGGTACCCTTAACTTGCGTGCTTCCATCGAGGTGAACAAAGAGCTTACACTCAAAAACAGAATCACGAACAACAAAATGTTGGATTTCGTCACCATGGCTTCACAAACTACTTTGACCTCAAAAAGAATTCAAATATGTTATGAAGAACTAGAGAGCTATTTTGGTTTTATTAGTGGTTATGAACTTGAGGATGAAGTTATATATAGGTGAATGAAGTTTGAATGGGTTATGCTGGTTCAAAATTCTAACTACTTAGGAAGGTACATAGATGGTGTAGCTTGAGGAGCAAACATGAAAATTCCTTGCTAGCCAAGTAGTGATATTGAATGATCTAAACCTAAAAGTCTAAACATGAATTTGTTTGAATATTTGACATGTTATGGTCAAATATGGACCATGGGAGAAGATTTTGACTTTACTCTTCTTATAATGAACCATTTTGTGATTAAAATTTGGGTAAAAGCCATAAATAATACATAACGTATTTACAAAATAGGCTCATTTACATCTGTAATATTTTATTGTCAATATGCCTAGTTAAGTTCGTATTTTGTTTCATTACATATAATTAAAACTTTCTCCGTTTGAAATGACTTAAACGCTTTAGAGCTTTAACTATGCAACAATTGCCAAAAAGCAACGTACTTACATAATTAACTCATTCTACATACTATACTTTTTATACGTTTTAATCCGATTTTATATGTTTTGTCCGTTTTATCGTTTTCGTCCATGTTTATCGTTTTAGTCCGTTTTACGATTTCATCCGTTTTTATACATTTTTGTCCGTTTTTATACGTTTTTGTTAATTTTTTTTACGTTTTCATTCGTTTTATATGTTTTAGTCCGTTTTTATACGTTTTCATTCATTTTTCTACGTTTTTGTCTGTCTTTATACGTTTTTGTCCGTTTTTATACTTTTAAATCATTTTATCGTTTTCATTTGTTTTTATACGCTTTCGTATGTTTTTATACGCTTTCGTTTATTTTTATACTTTTCGTCCGCTTTGATACGTTTAGTAAGTTTTATATTTTTTTACGTTTTAGTACCTTTATACGATTTTATGCATTTTAAAGCGGATAAAAGCGTAAGAACAACGTAAAAATTGACAAAACATATAAAATGGGCGGCGTGATAAACGGACAAAAGCGTGAAAGCGGGCGGCGTATAAAACCGGAACAAAAGCGTATAAAACGACGACGCGATATAAAAGCGAACAAAATATATAAAGCGGACGGCGTATAAAAACAGATGAAAACGACGAAATGTATAAAGCAGACAAAAAGTTAAGAGAACGGTAGCGTTTACAAGCGGATAAAAGGTATAAAACGGACAAAAGCGTAAGAAAACGGGTGAAAATGTATAAAAACGGATAAAAACGTATGAAAACGTATAAAAACGGACGAAAACGTATAAAAACAGACGAAAACATATAAAAACGAGCGAAAATGTATAAAAACGGAAGAAAAACCGGTTCCCAATGAAAAGTATAGTATGTAGAATGAGTATTTTTTGTAAGTACGTTAAGCATTTGTGGCTTTTTACCTTTTGTTTAAAAGAGGTAGAAGATGAAGACGTGAGAAATGATGAAAATACCCTTAACAGTTATGTGTAATGAAAAAAAGAATACAAATTTAATTAGGCATATAATAATAGAATATGTAGAATGAGTTTATTTTATAAGTACGTTATGTATTTATAGCTTTTACCCTTAAAATTTTCAATGCTAAAGAATTGAATTCTTAAGATGATTACACCATGTTGGCTGGTTTAAACTAAGATTAACCATGTAACCGTATTAAGTGCATTATCAAATAACTTTTTTACTTTTTTAAAATTTTACTTTATAAATGTTACACATTGGATTTCACAAACACATCATACCATGATCAAACTAGGCGTACAACTTAAGGTCTTAGAGAGAAAGAGTTAGAGGTTTGGGAGCTTGGTGAGAGAAAGTGAAAATCTTATTATTAGCTCCAACTCTCTATCTTGGGAGGTAGAGGTATTTATAGTCTTACACAAATCGCCACCTACGGTGTGGATCGGGAATCACAGGTGGGTAAAGGCCGTCCGTCCTCACGGTGTTATTTAACTAAATACTACATAACATTAAATAACTACGACTACGAGCTTTTAATGATTACATATCTTGAGGTGGCCACACTTTAATAAGCTGGATTACTAAATCCTAACAATAAAAGCCCATTAAGATAAGCAATGGTGCGTTTGGTAATTCTAATCGGAATGGGTCTATGAATTTCATTTTGATTTAAAGGTGTTTGTTTAGTGGGTCCTAAATAAAATGTGTATATCGTAGTCGTAGATTCATTCTGCACCAATTTGGTGTCTATGAATTCCATTAAAGTGGCACTGCTTTTCATTACTAAACTCGAATATTTATACACTTTTTTCATACAATATTTGTTATCCAAATATAAACAATCGTCTTGATACACTTTTTATATCTATTATCATTTTACCTATACTTCGTCCGATCTGGCATTATCGTTCACTAAGTCACAACAACAAACCAAACAAGAAGACTTAAACACATGCTTTCAAATAAATAAACCTAGTGAGTAGTGATTCACCCCTTATCAAAAGCACATAACAAAAAATATATCGGGAGATTTTAACAATGGCCACAACCTTCATTTTCAAGGTTGAGAAGAAAATATATTGCAAAGCAAAACATGGAATTGCGTATACAAGTAAAGCATACTATAAATTAATCTTTCGATAAATTAGTAATCTCGATAAAATTAATAATTTGTCAAGTCCCAACTGGGACCAAGTCAAATTAACCCTCAATCGATAAAATAATAAATTAATATTTTTTGAAACCCTAGTGTATATATATTGGTCCAAAAAACTATAAATTAATAATTACTAAAAATTTCATGCATATATATAAAGGCCATAAGTAATTGGAACTTGTAAAAATTCATATAATTCAATTAAGGTTATACGTCTTGGAACTTGTCCTATGAAACTAACTTTTTACTTATTTATAAGCAATGAACTTGACAAATTCAATTAATTTGTAAATGTGAATTCATAAAGTGATAATCGAACTTATTTTTCTAATTTATTTTTCATCTCTAACTAGTATACATTGTAACTAGTATATTTGCTTTGTAAATTTAAAGATCATATACAAAACCTTTTTAAATTAATAAATTATTAATTTATCGATATAATAATATCTTCTAAATTAATAAAATATTATGGTCCCAACACTATTAATTCTGAGGTTTCTTGTAATAGGTTTTACCTAAATAGATTTTTGTGTACATTTACCATGAGAATTTTCATATTTTTATGGTACATTTTAGGCTTTTGTTTTGAGTTTGGCTTTTGGCTTTTGGTAATAGGTTTGAATAATTTTTGATGATTTTCATTTGAATAACCGGTGTCAAGTTTTTGTTTACGATTTTTCAGTTTTATATATTGTTTTTGTTGTTATGATTAGCTACATAATAAAATTGGTATAGCATATGTGTTTGTTGTAGACGTTGCCAAATGTGGTGAATTATAAAATAGCCATCATATTTACACAACTCGAAAATTTCACGTTAATATTTATTTAAAACATAAACATTTTATCCAAACCGTGTATAATTTTAAACTTTAAATATAACCGTTTAGGTTCTGCAGCAGAATGTAATCGACTCGAATATTTTATCACCTTAGATTAATATTTATAATCATTATATGGAATTTAAAATTTTAATTTCATATGTTACCAAATAGACCTTTTGATTTACTGAGTCTAAACTTGTGTTTTAAACAATTTTACTTATATGCAAACTTAACCTATACATGTACCGCATTTTCTAAGACGTTTAAAAGCTTTTGCATTATTGGAAAAGTCAACATATTTTGTCCCTCATTTGACCATAAAATCGACACTTAATTATTAACACTAAATATCACAAAATATCTCCTAAACTTAACTAGCCATTTTTAGTCCGTATTACAAAGATAAGTTCATAGAAATTTTCAAGACTTAATACCTAAGTAACTAAGATATATACTTAAACTTCTTAACTAGTTTAACTAGATATTTAACACTTCCGATTTTAGACTTAACGTACATTTAACACCAACCGACACTAGAATAGGCCTAATCTACACATTATAAGCCTTTTAGGTTCATAATAATCATATTTGAAAAGTCACATTTAACTTTTTCCATTTTCCAATAAACTTCATACGTTTTATGTTTTACGCGTATTTAACCTACGTTTTTAGGTTTTAACAATTTATACGCGCTATGTTAAACTTATCACTCATTTAATATATCTGTATAAAGTATATTGATAAGTTTCAATATTCCTTAGAAGTTTTATATTTTTAAGATACCGGTTTTAAGTTTCACGATTAAATACTCAACGATAGCGATTCAGGGACTAAACTACATCCGTAAAACAAGATAATACAAAACTAATATAGTCACCCCTCCCCATTTATTGTGACTGAATCTAAGGGAGTCACCATGCAATGTGGCTTGTGATAAAGTCTTGATGATATAAGATCATTCCATGTGTTATATGACTAAGTTAAGTAACAAAAATATCCTAAGACTTCTAACCTCCTTGTTTTAGTATAAAAACAACGCATTCCTTTTTCCTTTCCATCACCATAACCAGCCACACTATAATTCCAAGAGCAATCCATTGTTGATTTTCAAGATTCAAGTTCTACATCAATTCTAAAGCTCCTGTCAAGCTTTGTTTGATCGTTGTTCTTAGTTCTTTGATCATTGGTTTCCTTTTTCTCCTAAAAAGCCAAAAGTTGTAAGACAAGCTTATACTCAATCTCATCATACCTTGAATTCATGTTTTATTTTGCTATGTATACTTGTTATATTGATCATGCTATATAAGAACTTAAAAAACAAGAGAAGCATGTTTATGATTCTATGAGAAAACCTTATTTGTAAACTAGTAGAATAAAGTAAGTTATGCTAGTTATTTTATCAAAACCATGAACATGTGTCACTAAATATATCCATTTAGTTATAGAAGAACTGAAAAAAAAAATCATAGCTTTTCGAATCGGATAAAACAGGCTTGTGAATCAAAAGTTACTACAAATTAAAGATTTCAAAAAGGAAACTTGGTTTTGATAAAAGCTTTATGTAACGATTTTAAAACGCGATTTTGACCCATTTATGCTCTAAACTAGCAAAACTATAAAGCACGAAAGTTGTCTGAAATGATGTTTTACACATGCGGAAAATTTAGCCCATAAACGCAAAACAAGGGCAGTTTACTGCCGAGATTTGTAAAGACAGTTTTGACGTAAAAGTTATTAGATTCACAAGTCTAATAACTATAAAACATATTATTTTCAAGTTTAATGACTTACAGAACTTGCCATCTTTTATGAAAAAGTAACATACAACATGTTAATCTATCATGAACTTTTCTAAGTTTATTTAACCTATTGAAATAATGATTTTCATAAATAACTAGATATATGACTAAAAACCGGTTTTTCACACATTATACTTATCATTTTTTAACTTGAGTTAAATATGAAATTTGTTTAAAAACCATTAACAAAATGTAAACCAATTAAATTCACAAACCATGTAATCATTTTAAACACTTATGTCATATAATTGAAAATAAGCAAATTATATGTTTTACATATTAAGTACTACGATACTAGTGAGCTTCATGTGAGGGGCCTCTTTGGGGTGAACGTGTAACATATTGGATTTCACAAACACATCATATCACAATCAAAATAGGCGTACAAGATGAGGTTTTAGAGAGAAAGAGTTAGAGGTTTGGGAACTTAGTGAGAGAAAATAAAAGTATTATTATGAGCTCCACTCTACCTTGGGAGGTAGAGTATATATATCTTACACAAATCGCCACCTACGGTGTGGATCAGGCATACAATGGGTAAAGATCCGTCCGTCCTCCACGGTGTTACTTAACTAAATACTACTTAACATATAATAACTATGACTACGAGCTTTCTAACGATTACATATACTTAAGGTGACCGACTCTTTAATAACTGGATTTACTAAATCTTAACAATCTCCCCCAAAGGGAGGTCACCTCAAAAAATACATTGAATACAAACAGATATTACAATAAGATTGTCCTTGGATTCTTGTTAATGTTCTTTGCTCTGTAGCTCGTAGTCATTGATTCTTCATTTTTTGCATGTATGGATAATCCAAGTGGAGGTCTTTAACTGATCCACGTGTTAATGAATGTTGAGCCAGCTTTGAGATCATCAGCTAACATAAATCTCTGACTCATCCATTGTGATGTTGGTATTATGTGATGTTGTGACATTTGGACCGACATGCTCACATTCTAGATCATGATATATTCTCATCAGAGTAGCGGAAGCTTTCGTTGATTCATGATATTGGCAGCAGCGTAGTAGAAGCATGGAGTGAAAATATCAGAGTCATTGATGCACTAAACATGATTTCTTTAGAAATGAATGTGTTGTGTGAGCATGCGGCTATGGATTGACCGCTTCATTCGATCACCGCAAGCGTCGGACGTACACGCATACAATGATTAGCAATAAAGCGCACGAAAGTTTCTTTGATCACTTTCGTTGAATTGAGGTACACGACCTCACGGTTCCCGTTGATCGATACAAGTCTTGCCGTGATCGGTATAATTCGAAGAATTTCCTTGACGGGTTTCGCAATTGTTCTAGCTGTTCTCAAACCTGGAGCGTCTCAAAGAAGACAACACGGAGTGAGTGAACCGGTAATTGAGATTCACCGATTGATGAGAAGAGATTTGAACAACAATCGTACCGCTCAATAGAAATTGTTTTTGCAATACAACGAAGGTTTTAATGAAAATCAATTATCAATCATAAACACCTTTTATTTTGAAATATTAGTGCGCGATCGATGTGCTTAAAGAAAGGAGTTTTAAGCACAAACCGGTTTTTCAAAGGTATCCGTCAATCCATAACTCGAACGGGATTGATTCAAAAGATTGAATCGCCCATTGTTTCATTCGGTTGTGACATGGTTGATCTATTGGATAGATCTCACATGCCACCCACCGTGAGCTTGTTTGATGTTGGCTCGAAGGCTTTCCATCTTTATTGTGAATATGTTTGCATATCACTCGGATGTTCAGCAATACCACAAGGATAATCGTGGGACTCATAAGATATAATCTCTTTTCACATTGTGTGAAGCGAGAGAGTCTTCATTGACAAAGTCCTAAAGAGATTTAAATGATGATCTCTTGGCTCTAGACTCAATAGTGCACATTTGGTTCCTATCTGGAGACTAGGAGGCTGTCTCCTTCTTCAATATCAACAAACTCTAAGAGAAATTCGATAGATAATGTCGGTTCCACAGTGAGAATGAAACAAGCCCTTTTAAGAGGAACTTGAGTGGTTTGGGAAGTTGTAGTGCGGTCGTCCTTGGGTCCATGACGTCTTGTCTTCAATACCGATGTTACCTTAGTAAACACCGATGCATATGTATTGAACCCGTTCTCGCCCTAAGGTTGAAATATTGGAGGATATTTCTTTTCACCCTTTTCACATTCAATTCTTTTCATTCTTCAACCTCTTGATGCTTACCGAGATTTCATAACTAGAACCTTGTTGGGTTTATTCTATTTCTAGCTCTATCTCGGTCCGCACTCTTCCCATATCTCACTTTTCTCCTTTTTCATCATACCTAAAGACTCTACACTATCTAGTGGATTGTCCACAGGTAGATCCCTCCGGTTACGGCGGATCGTGGGACGAATACCTAACCTAACCATCCTTATATCACCATACATAAAGTAAATTTGGTGGGTCTATTTGGTATTGTTCATCTGCGTTGGAACCAATTGAAAACCATTTAAAATCAAACCGGATACTTGTGATATATTATCAAATTATTTTGTACTGAATTATTTTGATATTTTTAGAAAAGAGCTCCCCTCAACATGTGCATCATGTATTAGAAATCGTTTTAGCACACGGAGGCAAGAGGAAGAATTAACTTCTTTGATTACCATTTTCTAAAAGATATCAACATCACTTCCCCGATCAAATCAAGTATATAAAGCATATTGAGGAAGGATGAGGTTTTCATAAGTTTGCTCCCCTTAATATGTGCCTTGAGGTTTCAAAGAGTTTTGCACATATTAGAAGGAACACGCACTTAGAGACAAATCAATCACGTTTCAATTCTTTGTGGTTTTAAAAGATGCTCCCCTCAACATGTGCATGAAAAATTTGAAATCGTTTGGCACATGTGGGAGGAAAGCTTGCAAAACACTTGTGAAACCATTTATCGAATCATCGGTTTAAATCCAATTTAAATCACAAATTCTCCCCGATCACAATTTTCTAATCATTTGAGATTTGTGATCTCTGTGATTTAAATTGATTTTGAAAGCTTTTGAGGAGAATTGTGACTTGATTATGAAAACATTTTAACTAAAAAGGATTCGGATTTTGAGACTTTAAACTCCATTGATTAAACATGCATGATTATCTTTTGAAAACAATTGTATGACAAATAACCTTTTGATTTAATTGAAATCATTCTCCCCCTCAATCAATGACATAAGTTGTTGATTGAGAGATAGATATTTTTGACAATCGTTAAGTCTAGATGATTTTCAAAAATAGAGTCCGAGTTATTTTTCAAAGCAATTCGTTTTCATTGGATAGTAAGTAATTGTTTGTAGAATCAGAGCATGAGATTTGAAAAACAAGAAAAAGCATTGCTCTGTTCTTTCTTTGAAAAACGGGTTACTGCCTGAAATAACAATAAACCATTGTTTCACTTTCTCCCAAAAATATTTTTGGTTTTTTGATTTTTGATTTTTTGATTTTTTTTATATATTTTTTTTTTGATTTTTTTTAAGAACATTCGAACAACATCTAAAGTCCCGTGTCATTCTTTGAATGACAACACAAAGACCGTAGATATTATCGAATAGAGAAAAATCAAGACAAAAAGACAATATTTTTTTGAAATTTTCAAGATTTTCAAATTTTTATGGATTTTTGAAAGTTTTATATTTTTCTATTTTCTTTTTGAATAAATGTTTACAAGAGATGGATGAAGAAAGACCTTTACTCCTCGTCTTCCTCTTGAAGGCGTTTGAGTGTTCCGGTTGAAGACTCTTTAGACCAAGTCGTGGGAGGATAAACTCGAACGTTCTCTAGGAAGAGCTTTGGTAAAGATGTACGCTGGTTGGTATTCGGTTCTCACAAAATAGAGCTCCACCACACGTTTTCTACTTGCTCCCGATGAAATGATGTCGAATGTCGATGTGCTTTGCTCTTGAGTGTTGAAAGTTGTTGCATGAAAGAGCAATAGCACTTTTATTATCACAAGATGAGGAATTTTGTTGAATTCAAAGCCATAGTCGATAATTGGGATCTCATCCGAAGGATTTGGGCACAACAAGATGACATGGCTATGTATTCAACCTCTGTAGAGGAAATAGAAGTACTTATTTGTTTCTTTGAAGACCACTCACAAGCTTATCACCCAAAACCGAGCACCTCCGACGTGCTTGACGTGTATCTTGACATCCCGCATGATCGGCATCTGCATAGGTCGTTAGTGACATACGGTGTCCTTGGTACCAAAGACCCATATTGATGGTTCCTTGGAGATACCGAAGACCCGTTTAACCGCTTCAGGTGCTTTTGGTAGGCTTAGCTCGATATCTAGCACACATGCAAACAAAGTGAATAGAATGTACGGTTCATCGGTACGTGAGGTACATCGGGGATCCAATCATACTACGATAATTCATTTGGTCTACCATGATCCCCGAGTGGTCCTCATCCGGTTTAGTGCGCTCTATCATGGGAGTGTCAATAGGGTCACAAGAATCAAATCCAAATTTATTTAAAATTTCATTTGCATATTTAGATTGATTTATAAAAATGCCTCCGGGACTTTGTGAAATTTGTAATCCCAAGAAAAATGACATTTTCCCATCATTGACATTTGAAATTTGGAACCCATTTCACTTGAAAAATGGTCACATTCATTGGGGTCAGTCGAGGCAAAAATGATATCATCAACATATATTTGAGCGTGAATTAAATGTTTGTCTTACTTTCGGTGAACAATGTCGGATCAATCGCCCTTTCTTTGAATCCAAGTAGATAGAAGAAACTTTGATAATGTATCATACCATGCCCTGGAGCTTGCTTCAAACCATAAAGAGCCTTCTTCAAACGATAGAGCGTGAGTAGGATGCTCGGATTCACAAAGCCTTCTGGTGGTCGACATATACGACTTCTTTAAGATCTCGTTAAGAAACGCCGTCTTTACATCCATCGATGACTACCATGTTCTTACTTGCGGCGTTAGCCAAAAGATTCGATTGCCTCGACACGAGCAACATGAGCAAATGATTCTTCAAAGTCAATACCTCCTCTTGACGGTATCCTTTTGCAACCAATCGAGCCTTGTTCTTTAAAACATCACCATGCTCATCGTGTTTTACTTTGAAGATCCACTTTAAAGCAATGATCATTGCACAACTGGAGCGGTACTAATTCCCATACATCTAGTCGATCAAACTCATGAATTTCTTCTTGCATGGCATTGACCGGTTGTCTTCATTCATGGCGCTTTCCGCCTTTTGGTTCGATCTTAGAGAATCTGAGTTGAAGCATTATAAGGCATCGGTTGCAAGTTGTTTTCATGTGGATCTTGGACGAGAGGTTTCCAATAATGTTGTCCAATGGATGATCATGTGTCCATTTTCCGAGGTGTTCATGTGGTTGTTGATGAGGAACCTGAAGTAGCGAGTTGATATCTCCCGATGACGATGGTTCGATGATGATTCGAGAGCAAATATGTTCTCAAAGGGTTCATCTTACGGAGGAGCAAAGGGTTTTCATCATTCGCAATAACAAGAACATTTCCATTGTGTACACTGATGATTGATGATTTGTTGATGAGACGAGTGATCAACAACAGCGCTTCTTGACTTAATGACATTGAAACCGAAGGGTTAACTTCATTAACGAGGATAGAGGCACCTCTGCTGATGGAACGACATATCATTAGCACTTGGCTCATAGTGTTCATCAAACATTGGATCAAATAATTTCTTCAAATCATCTTCTAAAGGAGGTACAAAAGGAGTTCTTTGGTGAGGATTAGAAAAAGAGTAGAACTGATAGGACTACTTGATAAAGGTTGAAATCGGGTCCGGCTGGATTGTCCCGGAGCCATTTGACCGGTCGACTCATCGAACGAACGTGAATTGTTTCCATGATATTTCGGGTTCTCTTGTTGTAGATTCGGTATCCTTTTCTGTTTGGTGCATAACCTACAAATACTCTAATGTCCGCTTTAGCTTTTAGTTTACCTAAATCTTGACCGTCATTAGTTGGGTAACATAAAGCACCAAACACACGAAGGTAGGATAGATCGGGTTTTCGCTTATGGACAAGTTCATATGGAGTTTTTCCACGAGAGGTGTGAATAAGGGAACGATTTTGGGTGTAGTAGCGGTGGCAATGGCTTCACCCATAGAAACATTGGAATCTTTGAATAAATTAGCATTGTTCTTGCAGCTTCCACAAGAGTTCAATTCGTCTTTCAACTACACCGCTTACTTGAGGAGTTCGTGGAACACTTCTTTGATGACCGATTCCAACACTTTCATAAAAGCGAATTAAGTCTTTGTTAACAAACTCGTGCCATTGTCTGCTCGAACAATTCTAACAATATTGTTGAGTCGAACTCAAGTCGTTTGATAAGTTTGATGATGACATCCGGAGTTTCATCCTTTGTCCTCAAAAACTTTACCCAAGTAAATCGAGTAGTCATCAACAACTACTAGAATGTATTTCTTCCCATTTATCGTTTGCACTCTCATTGGTCCGCACATATCCATATGAATGGTATGAAGAACTTCCATTCTCGAGTTTGTGGGTTTTGGTTTGTGGGCATATTTTGTGCTTTTCCCAATTGGCAAGTTGAACAAAGATGATCTTTTCATACTTTAACTGGGTAATCCTCTTACTAAGTCCTTTCGGAAAGATTGTATATGGTACCAAAGTTCAGTGATTGAGACGACGGTGCCATAGCTATGACTTAGTTTTGGAAGCCTTTGATGCAAGGAGATGGGTGAAGATTTCATCATATCTTCGATAGAGATGGTGTATAGGTTTGAACCACGAGTTCCTCCGAAGTTCCACACCATCAAGTTCTCTAACAAAGCAAGTATGTTTTCAAGGCCACTTCTAACCGAGTCACAAAATTGTCCGATGTAAAATAGATTATGTCCAAGACCTTCAACATAATATACCCCGGAAATCACACTATCTCCAACCACGTAATCTCCATAACCCATAATAGCACCAAAATGATCGTTTCAATCTCACGGTCTCGATGAATTTACTCACGAAGTTCATGAGCGTGACCGGTCTCCAATCATATGCTTGGAACAACTGAGTCCGTGTACCACATAACGATTTGAACGATCTGCAGTTGAACACGGACAAGAATGGATAATCGGATAATTGGGATCCCATGCAAAATGGGTTCCATTTGGTTAGTAACAGATGATTGGAACACCCACATCAAAGTAGAAACAATGGACTCATTAGAAATAGATGCGGTGCTAGTGTCCATATTTGACCTATTCAAAGTATGTTCACTTCTTAAGGAATAGTTCTACCAAGAGGCATCCATTTTCTAGTGGGCATTGACTTAGCAACCAGTGGGTATCCATTGATAACCTATATTACTAAATTTCCTTCCTATGGGTTTCCACTGTTTCTAACTTTCTTTCGCTTTTGCCTTTTAGCCTTCTTAGCTTGATTTTAGCATTACAGCTTTAACAGGGCATTTAACAACATTAGAAAAACATTCACACCACATTCATGATTAGAAACAAAATCAAGAAGTCATCATTACATGGTTTGCGAATAGTAGCGTAATTGAATTAATTACAGTACGCTTATAGCTAATACTAGAATCAACACGATTTGTTTTATTCAACTCAAACTTAACATTCCTAGGGTGATCTTCTACTTTCTTCCAATGCACATTCTTAGCTTGCGAGGTCCTATCTTGCTTGGTATTGCCTGGAGGCTTTGACCCACTTACTTTAATGTCACTGATTACTCCTGTAGAGGGAATTATGGGAACATTAGTTGGTTGATCTACTTTTTGCATTCCTGGATTAGAAGTGCAGGGATCGGAACTACTTGGAGGCACATTAGAGTTCACTTTCTTAATAGTGGCCATAGAATGGTTTGTATGCTTGACACTAGGCATAGAACAAGGCATCACAACTTTACCTTTCGCACCTAAGGATTTAAAACATGTTGCTATTAAACATTCTAGCAGCTCCTGAGATCGTTTGGCCTGAATGCAACAAACCTAATTTCTCTATCAAGAGGCTTATTTATGAAATCCTCTTCCACAATCTCACGGAGACATTCTAGACTATCCTTAAGGTGAGCACAATAGTTATGAAACACGGGTTCATTATTCCTAAGATGAGGAGGAATGTATTTACTTGATCGCATTATATTTGCGATCGAGGATGACTTTGATGCAACATTCTCATTAAAACAAGTGGCGCTTTCCTTTTCCCGACTCTCGATTCTCAATTTCTTTTGTAAAGAAGTTATTTTTCGTTGTTTTGTCACGAGTGACTTTCATTGAATCATATAACTCTTTAAAGTGTCGTTTAACTTTTCATTTTCTTCTAGAAAACTCTCGCTTTCCTTTGTAAAGCATTAACTAAGTTTTGAAGATGAAAAGTTTGAGAATCTTGAGAATCTAAAGGAGGAGGAATTTGGGAGCCAATCACATTGTTCTTTTCACCCTTTAATTGAGAGATTTGGGCTTTCAACTTTTGATCGTGTTACAATGAGCTAGAATCATTCATCACGTTTGTTTATCCGAAAATCGCATCAAACTCGGAACATCCGAGGATGTCTTGATATTTGAGGTTTTGACATTTTCTTTAAGATGTTGATATTTTAGTTGTAAATCAAAATATTCAACTTCTAGTTTAGAAAGATGTTTTACCAAATTATCATGATCATCCCGATCAATTTTCTCATTTAGTTATGAGTTTTTGTTTTCAAGCTCAATGACACGATCATGGGAAACTTTCAATGCAATAGATAATTCATGAAATCGAGAAGCGATAATAGAGTGCTTAGTAACGATATAAAACACATCTTGAGCAACACAACTCAAATCAAATTCTCATTTAAGATGTGCAAGTTCTTCCTTTCAACTTCATTATATTTGAATTCCTGTTCATAATCATTGACTTCAACTATCATTGCATCAAATTCCTTTTCCATTTCTTTAATATATGAATTTATCCCTTTTGAAGACTCTTAAATTGACCTTTTAATTGTTTGAAGAAAGGCATGACCTCGATTAAATAACATTCTTTAGTTTGCTCAAAACCCTTTCCCCTCGAGTTATCCACAGGGTGTGATTATCTTCTTACACGTTTTCTCAAAATCAACAAACAAACTAATAAACAACATACATGCCGATTAAGTTCTTGCTATTAGTGGCAATAGATCTAGGAACTAAATGCATTGGTGTATTAGGAGGATACACAGGTTGTTTGAGGCAATTTCCTATTAGGGGATTCTTTTCAACAAGGTTTTCGACTTTTGCATATCCATATCCTTTTCCGAACACTTGTTCGGGGTTAAAAGAGTTTGAGGCTTAAACTTGTTTAAGGATATCCAATTTTCCTTAGTGTAATCATGGGGTTTGATAGTAATGTTATTCATTTACACACAAGATCGTTAAGATTCTTATCCATTTTCTCCCTAGATGCATCATCTAATTTTCTATCCTCTTCCTTGCACTCAAAGACAACTAGGTTTACGCCTTAGGCTTAAGGATTTCATTACCATCATAGATCACATTTTGAGCGGCTTTTGCAATCTTACCATACTCAAGATTAGGTTTCTCTATCACGGGAATGCTATGCTTATTCTTGAGAACTCTATGCTAGTGATCATGTGAGCGGTCTGAATGGTATTCCTCAGACGTACAACTTATTTTCAAGCTCGTTTTCAAAGTTTTTAGATTAGAAAATCATTCAAAAGTTTTGATTCCTTAGCATTGAATTCTTGTTTAAGCACTTTAACATTATCTTGCACTCTTGCTTTTGTACTGAGTTTTAGAAAGCTTTTCTTGTAAGGAGTTTAACTCTTGTTTTAACACTTCTTCTCTAAAATTACTTTTTCTTATAATTATACGCATTTGGTCATCCATTTCACGCTCACGGGTAGTTAGCTCAAACTTAGCACAATTGTTCATAAATAGCAACTTGTTCTTTATAGGCATTCGGTTCGGAGATAACAGAATCATCGAGGCGCATGCGGTGTATTCATCAAAAGCATAGTCATCATTGATCGGAAGATGCATTACTTGGTACAATCTCCCTTTCACTTTGCTTCACATATTGATCATATGGGACAATATTGCTATTACCCTCATCATCAATATCTCGATTCATAAGTTTCAAGAGATTGTACTTTATTATGCATCTTTGCTCATCAACATCATCATATAGTTTTAATACCTGCGAGATGATTGATTCTTTGGATGGACCACTTCTTGTGATGATGAGACCTTTGGAGAGACCATTGGAGAAATGCTTGCCATGAAGATTTTACGTGCGATGGGTTCATCATCGATGTCGAGTCGTATGCATCACGATCCGCAACTTGAAAGGCATTCGATGATTATGACCTATCTCTGAATTGGTTGCTCATCCACATACGCATCATATGTCTTGGCATTGCCCTCAAGAAGAAACAACGACTCATCTTCATCCAACACACTCCATTATCACGAGCTTACACAAGTAACATCTTGTCGTTGAAGTACTCGCATTTTGAGGCGTTTTGGAGAAGTGCGGTTCCTTACTATGTGTCAATCACCACCACGGTTGTAGCACTTAATTGGCTTTGCTTGTCTTTGATTTGGATTCCTTCCATGATTACGATTTGCCACATATCCTCTACCAACTCCACCTCTTCCCTGCTCATACTGCCTTTCTTGAACTGGTTGCACCATAACCTTCCCATCTCGACAATAGCTTGATTGTGTGGATTGGATCTTGCTCGAGGTTATTGTTGGTGTGTGGTAGAGTTCATGTTTGACTAACCATGAGAGGCAGTTGATTGATGAAGTTTTCCATGAATGTGTTTGGGTCGGGAGGCTTATATCTTTGGATCGGGGATGAGCTTGTAATTACCATTACCCATGGGTATGACTTGAGAAGCTTTGGTGGTAATTCCAACATTGGTGTAAAAATTGTAGAGTCATTTGACGAACTTGTTTCTCCACAGTTGGTTTTGAACTATTCAAGAATCCTTTTTCAAACATAGCATGTCTATCATTACGAAGAAGGAATGCATAAAGTTGCTCATAGTTGGTATTCTTCAATCCTTTGGTTAGCTTCACAGAGGTGACAAACTTATGCCATTCGGGATTCATGTTGTTCACAAACTTTGAATTCACTAAATATTTGGCATGGTCATTTTGATATTCCTCATATCATTCACAAGCTTGTGGAATCTCACTTAATACTCATAGACACTTTCTTGTGCTTCATCTTAAAGTGCTCAAATTCATCATACAACTGTGATTCTCTGTCTTCCTTAGTCAATTCGGAACCCGAGAGAAGCATCTTGACATTATCCCAACTAGACTTAGCTTTAGTGTTGTGATTGATCGACTTGTAAATGTCCTTAGCAAAACCACAAGTATGATGTTAGAAGCCACGATGTCTCGCATCGTATCTCTTTTCTCCTTATCGGTCAATTCATCATACATTTTAGGTCTCATCCGGTCCTAATATCGGTGAGCCATCAACAATGATGTCAAGTATGTCTATGGTTGTCTCAACGATCGGTCCTTCATCAATTGACTTGAGAATGTTAACTCCATTTCCTTACCAAGACAAGACAATCGATTCGTTGAGCCCAAGAGTCGTAGTCGGTTACATCAAGCATAGGTGGACGATGTCTCGAACCATTTGCTTGAACATCCTCGACAACGATGGAGATGATTGTAGATACGTTGGTAGACATGTTAACAGTTAAAGGGATTTTATAACTCTATGATTAAGCAGGAAATAGATTCTTTCACGGGTTTTACTAAATCAAGAGAAAGCGTATTACAAACAAAAATCAACCAAGTCGGTAAGAATTCTTGAACCAAGTCGCTAAGCACCAAGTCGCTAAGTAGCAACTCGCTAAGATCTCAATTTCACGTGAACCAAGTCGCTAAGACCCAGTCGCTAAAGCACCAAGTCGCTACGGTCAGTCGCTAAAGAGCAACTCGCTAAGGTCCAAGTCGCTAACACCAAGTCGCTAAGAATACTAAGTATAAGTCACTAACAAAATTGAAAGCAAGTCGCTAACTTCACCAAGTCGCTGGCAGTAGTGGAGAATCCACTAAGTTGTCTTGTTTGTCTCACGTCTCAATGAACAAGTCGCTAGGACCAAATCGCTAACAATTAACACTACAACTCGCTACCTTTACTAAAGCAAGTTGCTACGATGAAAACACTACTAGAACCAAGTCGCTAGCAAGAAAAACTTCAAAACACACTTTTCAATCCAAAACAAGCTCAACCACGTTGATTCAAGCTTACCAAATCAAAACCCAAGCACTTACAATGATTCTAAACATAAAAGTACACCCAAAATTCAAACTTTAACACTAGAAATGATCCAAATGATGCAAAAACCACTAAACTTTTTCAAACTCAAAACCATCTAAAACCACTAGAAATCCAAGGATATGTAAGAGAGATAATCAAACCATGGCTCGATACCATTTGTAACATATTGGATTTCACAAACACATCATATCACAATCAAAAGAGGCGTACAAGATGAGGTTTTAGAGAAAGAGTTAGAGGTTTGGGAACTTAGTGAGAGAAAATGAAAGTATTATTATGAGCTCCAACTCTACACTGGGAGGTAGAGTATGTATAATCTTACAAAATCGCCACCTACGGGCGTGGATCGGGCATCGGTGGGTAAAGACCGTCCGTCCTCCACGGTGTTGCTTAACTAAATACTACTTAACATATAAGAACTACAACTACGAGCTTTCTAACGATTACATATACTTGAGGTGGTGATTAGTCCCCGAACTGTCAAGTTATCTCACAAGCTAGCCACTTGAATGGCTAACCGTAACAAACTTAAAATAGTTCGAACACAAATGCAATGAAGTCGAGAGTATAGTGTTTCCCGGTCTTTATGTCCCAACGAGTGTGCGAGAATAATCAAGCGAATAGTGATCGAGAGGATTTGAGCGGAAAGGATATGATTGATTATAACTAAAGAAAGAGTTTATAAATTACGAGGCTTAAATGCAAATTAAAGAAAATTAAAAGATAAATTATATTAAATAAACGCTATCACTATTTTTAAAATCTAATGTTTTGATTTTCTTTTATAAAACTTAAATTAAAAACTACGTGACGTCTGAAAATGTGAAACTGAAGCAATATTAATCCTAAAAATATGAAAATGACATTTTTACAAACCTAATGATAAGAGAAAATTTTAAGAAAAACAAAATTATTTTTATGACTATTTATTTAATTATTGTTAATTAAAAACTATTTTTAACTATTTAATAATACCCTAGAATACAAGAAAATATGAAATAAAGCTAGAAAAATGAAATTATTACTTAGAAAAATCTAAAATAACTAAAAAGAATTTTCAAAACTAATTTTGTATTTTTTGATTATTTTCTATTTTCTATGAATTAAAACTATCTAAAACTAATTAAATTGCTAAAATTACAAATTAAACTATGAAAAATCTGGAAAAATTATTTTTTGCTTTTATATTTATCTTAACCTAGGAAAAATGAAAACTTATTTTTTGAAGTTTTTACGATTTAATTGTATTAAAAGCTAATTAAAAATGCCTAAAAAGCGAAATTAAATGTGGAAAAATAGCAAATGAACAGTGAAAATATGAAAACTTCCATAATATTATAAAATATTATTCTAAATATAGGAAAAATAATAAAAGTGGTGCGGTGTTCAATAATTAGGTTACAGTAGTGAAAAGTGCTTATAAATAAGCACTAAAAGTAAGCTATAAGTACCAAATGAGCACCAAATTATCACAGAAGCTAGAGTATGCTAAAATTAATTAAAACCAACATATTCCAACTATCCTAAACCTCTGAACAACAATCTACAATGATATGGGTCTATTTAAGCACTAGTGCCAAACATTACTTATGTACTAACTTTAAGCCCTTGTTAAGCCGACATATAAAATCACAAAATAAACTAAAATCACCATGAAAACCACTACCAACCAAAGTTTCTAAATACAGAATTTCAGCTAATAAGGACTAAAATTGAGGAAACTAAAAATGCAAAAGTGGAAGCTATGGAAGCGGGTCAAAATGAGCTATTAAGCTTGCATAAGCTAATAAAAGCTACCACTCTTGAACCAAAGGTTGAATAAGCTATAAACAAGTTATGGGAACTTAGAATAAGCAACAACAACAAGAAAAACACACTAAATAAGCAAAAATAAGGAATAAGCAAAGCAGGAGTTTTGTGAAAAAGAGCTTAAAAGAAGCTAATGAATAAGCGATTAATAAGCTAAGTAGAGATAAAATAATATTTTTCTAATTAAGATGAGCAGCTAAACTTTAATATCCCAAAAGCTTATATCCTAAATCCTAATGGTAAGATCACAATGAAATTACAAAGTTTATTCAACGGGTTTTATGAAATTTTGACTTTTGACGTTTTGAAAACTTGACTTATTTGAGATTTGAGCTTAAACCATGAGTGATTATGATGTTTTAAGGTAAAGTGAAACTTAATCAAGCTACTCTAATGATTTCGAACACAAATCAAGCCTTTGATATCTCAAATTTCTAACAGATTTGAAATTAAGACAGTTAAAACATGATTTTGACTTTTAAGACTCTAAGGTGCAAAGAATGATCAAAATGACTCTATTACAACTAAATAAGACTAAAGCAACAACTTTTAACAACTGACTTAACCTAAATCTCATATTGGCCTCATTTATCCAAACATTACTTAAGGTTCTAAAAGCTAGTTCATAGTCCAATATAGATTCCATGTAAATTTTATCAACCAAATTTGCTTACAACACCTAGATGAACCAAGTCATCCAACAAACTAACACTGTTCTAGCTAATAATTTTTATGCAGTTATGCCTTAAAATAGAATTTGACAAGTATCTGATGACACTTACAAAAATCACATTACTGTGGCAAGCTCATGAAATCAATGAAATAGTTCATGCACTGTTGTCAACCCAAATAGCTCAAGTCTCAACTCATTTCCATATCCAAACCAGTAAGCTGGACAATTTCTTCACAATATGGGAAATTTGACTTTCGTTGACCAATCACCAAACTTGCTTGAAACTGTGTTCCAAGCTTATCAAAAGCTATAATAAGCTTAAGTAAGCTTGTTTGAATTAAACAATAAGCTATTTGAAGCTTGAATGTAAGAGTTTGAAATTAAACTTTTCAACAGTGAACATCAAAACATGAAATTTAAGTGAAACCTTGAATTAAGACTTGAAATGAATTACAATGACTAAGTTGCTTAGTTTGAATACAATAAAACTTAGGATTACATTTTAAAACACTAATTAAGCTAATTTAATGAAAAACGACATACATTTGAAAATGAAAACTAACTACTCCTTTCTCTCTTGCTTCTCTTCCTCTTTTTATACACCAAATGGCTTCCACGTGTCCTCTGAGTGATTCCCACTAGCTTTTAGGACCATTGGATGAGTAGAGATCATTTTGGCCATTGATTCAATTTTGGCGGGAAAGGGTGTGCAAATGGGGTTACGTGTTTTGCAACTAGGGGGTGGTGGATGAGTAGATATGATGATTATGGAGGTGAGGGATAAGGGATAAGGTCGGTGATGGGAGAGGTGATGCACAGTGTTGCGGTCAGTGGGAAGGCAAGGATAAGGTGAGGAAAGGTGAGTTTGTTGGTTTTGACCAGGGGTCAAAATGAAAGGTCAAGGGTTATGGCGGGGTCACAAGAGGTTGGCAATGGTCGAAAGGGTCAAGGCTTAGTTTAAAATACAAGGACCAAACCGAAATTCTTGATATTTGAGGACCAATTCGCCATTTTATCAAAGTTGTTACAAGGGACCAAATTTGACAAGTTTCAATAGTACAAGGACTATTTTTGACATTTTCAAACTTCTAAGGACCATTTGTGACAATTTTCAAAGTTTAGGGACCTAAGTTGTAATTTTGCATTTTTAAATCTCAAGGACCAATTTTGACAACTCATGAATCCCTAGGGACTTGAAATGATATTTTCTTTATTTTGTTTTACCAGGGACTGTTTTGACAACTTTTGAAACTTGGGGACTAAAGCGCCAATTATGCAAACTTGATCGTTTTCACCAGATTTTGGTATTTTGCATTTAAAACACATAAAACACTTATTTGTGATATTTTTATCATTTTGATGCATTTACGAGTGTTTTAGATGTTTTTGCGTTTAATTGGTACAAAATGATGAGTATTTAGACACTCATCAATCCCCCACACTAAGATATTGCTAGTCCCTAGCAATGTTTTGAGAAAAATTAATGGATTTCATCTCTTTACCAAAAGCCATTACTTACGGTAGCCAAATGTTTAAGTTCAAGTAAGAACCTTGGTACAAATAACCAATGATTTTGAGCAAACCATCGACTTTCAACGGATTTGATTTGTCTTTACCAAGCCGTTTGTACGGACTAGCTAACTCTTAGATAAATTATCAATATTATCTTTGGTGAGTCGATTACCAATTATGGTTTTCAACCGCCTTTACCACAAGCCATAAACTTGCGGGCTAGCCAACTCTTCACTAATTAAAGATATGGTGGTGAACACCATACAATTTTGGGCAAATTGCAAGCCGTCAGCGGTTTGAGATATCTTTACCAAGAGCCGTTTGCTCTGGATTAGCCAATCCTTATGTGGGTTAGACATGGTGGAGTGATTACCATTTGTTGTGTTTAGTACATAGTACTTCCACTAAAAAAAATTTAAAATTTGGCCATTTTGGGAAAAAGGGACTAAAGGGTACATTTATGATCAAATTCGCGAATTTCCCCACACTTAGAAATGAATATTGTCCTCAATATTCAAAGTACCGCTGTTATGCGAAACTTAGAACGTAAAAGATAACATTACTAGCTAAGTGTAGAAACACACCAATTATTCTCTTTTAATATTTATAATTTTCATTCATTTTTAGATCTATATACAACATGTGGGCATCTCCCCACACTTAGGTGGTACACGGGTGAAAACCATGTTTAACTCTTGTTTTTGATTACCGAGTCGCTAGCTTGACTCGACCCAATTCATTGGTTCATGGGAAGTAAGTGGAAGAGACAATCTCCATCGAACTTTCATTCAAGATGTTTGGATAAACATTGAAGCACGTGAAAGTTCCACACCGATGAGATATAGAGATCCGCTCAAGATAATGGTACATGGAAATGCGGGGTCAAAGATAATGTCTTCATTCCCAAGGAGTGAAGAAGCGAGAAGTGACAGAATATATGAAGAAAAGAAAGAAAATCATGATAAAAATCATGACTAACTCTTCATCCTCAATAGGAGAATTCATAGTTTCATGAATCTCATCGTTAAGCTTGCTTGATCAAGACATATTATGGGTGTTTCTAGATCAAAGTAGAAATTATCATACTCCGGAGATATGATATGAGTGAGTTCACCAATCAACTCCTCGTGAAGAGGATCAATCACAAGATGTAAATCGTAATTCTTGTTCCATCAGACTCATCACTATCCTCAATCGAGTATCAAAGAGTGGATTCTCGAAATTAAAGTGAATCAGTCGAATTCAAATAGAGGATTAGTGAGAGTTGTTTTGAATGCTTCAGAACAAAGTGATTAACATTCTCTATTGAATTTGTGGGATAAGAAGTGAGTGAGCGATCATTATCAAGGAGACTTTCGTTTCTCCCGGATCGGCTTAGAAATCAAAGATATCATCATCACTTTTTGATGAAAGTGGATTGATGTGAGCGAGTTCATCGGTGAACTCCTCAAGAAGAGGATCGACATCGTTGTGGAGTGATGTCTCAACATACTCAATGTTTCCATAGGAAGCACAATCGTCGCTAAGATCGGAGAAAGTTTCAAAATGATCTAGAGAACACTCAAGAGGGAAGAGAATCACATATGCTCGAAGTTCCTGTGACTCTCTCGGGATTGGGACAAGGTTCTCAACACTAGACTTTATGAATTCGTCCGATTCCTTTTCGGAACAAGTGTCAAGATGCTCGTCCCCGTGTTCGAGAGAGTGAGTGGGAGCTTAACAACAGTGTGATAGAAGTTGTTTGAGAATGAATCTCAAGTCTTTTCTCCACGATTTTTCATGGATATCAAGCGATGAACTTGATGAATCTTTATAGAATTGAAGGATATCAAGTGTATCCTCATCATCATCGTCATCGAGAATGAAAGCGGAATCGAGAGCTAGATCCGGCTGCTTTTCTTTTGCAATTGATTCCTAATAGATTTTTCAAAGGCAATTTGGGAATTTATTTTAGCGACTGCTCTTGACTAACAATTTTCCATGGACTTTTGATTTGGATTATCTTGGGAATGTTTACATTCCTTCAAATCTTCACTAAATCCAAAAGATCAAGGAGAAGATTTTGAGGAAGTGGCTCAGTGAGGTGGTGCACGATTCACTTGGTCTTGTAGAGGTTGGTCATGATACGAAGAGTCGTAATTGTTACAAGGAAATGGATTCCTTGTTTGACAATCGAGCTAAAGTGAGGACCTCCACAATACTCACAACAAGAAACCGATGTGGTCATGAGTTATATGTGTGGTAGTCATAATTGTTATCGGGAACACCGCTCATAGACAAGCGTGTTTCCGATTGACAATCGAATCGGAGTGTGAACCACCACAGTAATCACAATAGTAAAGCTGCGAGTCTCACAAAGGTGGTAGGCGATGGAATAAATCGGTTGTGTTATGGTAGGAATAGGGATCACGGTTATAGGCAGACCCGTTTCTGATTCCACCATGCTACAACCTGGGCATTGCCACCATTATAAGGACCACCACACCATTGACAATCAAGAGGGTGATGATAAGACATAGAAAGAATCAAAGGTTTACGGAGGGTTGGGATGAAGAATCAAAGATGTGAGAGGGTAAAGATGGATATTTTGGTATTTTGAAAAAATTTTGTAAAAATAAGAAAGAAAATCTTTTGGGATTTTTGTGTTTGTTGAAAACTTGAATAAAAAATGTTTTTGGGTTTTTGATTTTTTTAATAAAATATATACATATAGATAGATGGTATGAACAAAGAGTGAATATTCAAATTACTAATACGCTAAATGTAAGATAATTAGCACTGACTCCCCGTAATGGCGCTAAAATTTGATTCGTACCGAACAATCAAGTTTTCTCACACAAGCCGGCCACTTGTGAATGGCCGACCGTAAGAAACTTAAAACGGTCCAGAAACAAACTCAATGAAGATCAGGGGAGTATAGTGTTTCCCCGGGTTGTTATGTCCCAACGAGCTGTGCGAGAATAGTCAAACGTGTAGTGATCGAGAGGATTTGAACGGAAAAGGATATGATTGATTATAACTAAAGAAAGAGTTTATAAATTACAGAGGCTTAAATGCAAATTAAAGAAAATTAAAAAGATAAATTATATTAAATAAACGCTATCACTATTTTTAAAATCTAATGTTTTTGATTTTTCTTTTATAAAACTTAAATTAAAAACTACGTGACGTACAAAAGAAAATGTGAAACTGAAGCAATATTAATCCTAAAAATATGAAAATGACATTTTTACAAACCTAATGATAAGAGAAAATTTTAAGAAAAAGAAAATTATTTTTATGACTATTTATTTAATTATTGTTAATTAAAACTATTTTAACTATTTAATAATACCCTAGAATACAAGAAAATATGAAATAAAGCTAGAAAAATGAAATTATGACTTAGAAAAATCTAAAATAACTAAAAGAATTTTCAAAACTAATTTTGTATTTTTTGATTATTTTCTATTTTCTATGAATTAAAAACTATCTAAAACTAATTAAATTGCTAAAAATTACAAATTAAACTATGAAAATCTGGAAAAATTATTTTTTGCTTTTATATTTATCTTAACCTAGGAAAATGAAAACTTATTTTTTGAAGTTTTTACGATTAATTGTATTAAAAGCTAATTAAAATGCCTAAAACTGAAATTAAATGTAGAAAATAGCAAATGAACAGTGAAAATATGAAAACTTCCATAATATTATAAAATATTATTCTAAATATAGTAAAAATAATAAAAGTGGTGCGGTGTTCAATAATTAGGTTACGTAGTGAAAAGTGCTTATAAATAAGCACTAAAATAAGCTATAAGTACCAAATGAGCACCAAATTATCACGAAGCTAGAGTATGCTAAAATTACTTAAAACCAACATATTCCAACTATCCTAAACCTCTGAACAACAATCTACAATGATATGGGTCTATTTAAGCACTAGTGCCAAACAATTTTTATGTACTAACTTTAAGCCCTTGTTAAGCCAAACATAAAAATCACAAAAATAAACTAAAATCACCATGAAAACCACTACCAACCAAAGTGTCTAAATACAAAATTTCAGCTAATAAGGACTAAAATTGAGGAAACTAAAAATGCAAAAGTGGAAGCTATGGAAGCGGGTCAAAATGAGCTATTAAGCTTGCATAAGCTAATAAAAGCTACCACTCTTGAACCAAAGGTTGAATAAGCTATAAAAAGTTATGGGAACTTAGAATAAGCAACAACAACAAGAAAAACACACTAAATAAGCAAAAATAAGGAATAAGAAAAGCGGAGTTTTGTGAAAAAGGGCTTAAAGAAGCTAATGAATAAGCGAGTTAATAAGCTAAGTAGAGATAAAATAATATTTTTCTAATTAAGATGAGCAGCTAAACTTTAATATCCCAAAATCTTATATCCTAAATCCTAATGGTAAGATCACAATGAAATTACAAAGTTTATTCAAAAACGGGTTTTTATGAAATTTTGACTTTTGGACAGAATTGAAAACTTGACTTATTTGAGATTTGAGCTTAAACCATGAGCTGATTATGATGTTTTAAGGTAAAGTGAAACTTAATCAAGCTACTCTAATGATTTTTGAACACAAATCAAGCCTTTGATATCTCAAATTTCTAACAGACTTGAAATTAAGACAGTTAAAACATGATTTTGACTTTTAAGACTCTAAGGTGCACTTGAATGATCAAAATGACTCTATTACAACTAAATAAGACTAAAGCAACAACTTTTAACAACTGAACTGGCCTAAATCTCACTTTGGCCTCACTGATCCAAACACTGGTTCTAAAACAGATTCATAGTCCAATATAGATTCCATGTAAATTTTATCTACCAAATTTGCTTACAACACCTAGATGAACCAAGTCATCCAACAAACTAACACCTGTTCTAGCTAATAATTTTTGTGCAGATTATGCCTTAAAATAGAATTTGGACAGAAGTATACAGAACACTTACAAAAATCCTGTCAATGTGGCAAGCTCATGAAATCAATGAAACAGTTCATGCACTGTTGTCAACCCAAATAGCTCAAGTCTCAACTCAGTTCCATATCCAAACCAGTAAGCTGGACAATTTCTTCACAATATGGGAAGTTTGACTTTCATTGACCAATCACCAAACTTGCTTGAAACTGTGTTCCAAGCTTATCAAAAGCTATAATAAGCTTAAGTAAGCTTGTTTGAATTAAACAGTAAGCTATTTGAAGCTTGAATGTAAGAGTTTGAAATTAAACTTTTCAACAGTGAACATCAAAACATGAAATTTAAGTGAAACCTTGAATTAAGACTTGAAATGAATTACAATGACTAAGTTGCTTAGTTTGAATACAATAAAACTTAGGATTACATTTTAAAACACTAATTAAGCTAATTTAATGAAAAACGACATACATTTGAAAATGAAAACTAACTACTCCTTTCTCTCTTGCTTCTTCCTCTTTTATACACCAAATGGCTTCCACGTGTCCTCCGAGTGATTCCCTCTAGCTTTAGGACCATTGGATGAGTAGAGATCATTTGGCCATTGATTCAATTTTGGCGGGAAAGGTGTGCAAATGGGGTTCGTGTTTTTGCAACCGGGGGTGGTGGATGAGTAGATATGATGATTATGGAGGTGAGGGGATAAGGGATAAGGTCAGGTGATGGGAGAGGTGATGCCTGAGTGTTGCAGTCAAGTGGGGAAGACAGTGGATAAGGTGGGAGGGAGAAGCAGTATTTGACTGGTTTTGACCAGGGGGTCAAAATGAAAGGGTCAAGTGGTTATGGCAGGGGTCAGAGGTTCAAAATGGTCCAAAGGGTCAAGGCTTAGTTTGTAATACAAGGACCAAAACTGAAATTCTTGATATTTGAGGGACCAATTCTGCCATTTTATCAAAGTTGTTACAAGGGACCAAATTTGACAAGTTTCAATAGTACAAGGACTATTTTTGACATTTTCAAACTTCTAAGGACCATTTGTGACAATTTTCAAAGTTTAGGGACCTAAGTTGTAATTTTGCATTTTTAAATCTCAAGGACCAATTTTGACAACTCATGAATCCTAGGGACTTGAAATGATATTTTCTTTATTTTGTTTTACGAGGACTGCTTTTGACAACTTTTGAAACTTGGGGACTAAAGCGCCAATTATGCAAACTTGATACATTTTTCACCGATTTTGGTATTTTGCATTTAAAACACATAAAACACTTATTTGTGATATTTTATCATTTTAATGCATTTCTGAGTGTTTTCAGATGTTTTCGCAGTTTAATTGGTACAAAAATGATGAGTATTTAGACACTCATCAGTGACCGAGTCTTTAATAACTGGATTTACTAAATCCTAACAGAACGTATTGACTAGTTGCTGGATTTATGATTTAAAGGGTCCTAGCTTCTCATACGTTTACTACATGACCTCTGAATTATGATGGCTCGAATAGTAGTACAATATTTTACTCAAAATGATTTATAAACTAGTAAACCATTTTCATAATGACATACACTATTAAGTTACAAGGTACAACATCATGATCAATATAATGACTTATATAGACTCACTTATATTTTCACATCGTTATTACAAAACCTAAGACACGATATCATATTTCTAGGTTGTACGTAGAAGTTTCCTCGCTTATCCATTAATTTCGTTATATATTTGATATCATCTACTCACGGTGAGTTCATAGCCTCATTTTCAATTGTTTAATTGTTTTACAAATGCTTGGGGGGAGATACATGCTAATTTTAACCAAACACAATGATTTGAAATTATATGCTATATCCGAATGTTTTATTAGCACTAAGTATCGATATTTTCAAACTTAAGTCCCTACCATCATGAACCATTAATCACAAGTGAGTGAGCGAATAATATGGATAGGCCTATTGGGATTGATTTAATCCCGTTTGTTTGACTGTGTCACGATGAACATACGCACTATATTTGAGAACTGTTAGCCTCAATAGTAATTAATAGAAGTGATGGTCATTCACGTGTAGGAACTTTGTAACGTGTGTTAGACATTGTATTAGAATAGTTAACGGGCTCGTGGATTGGGCTAAGCTAAATGGTTAGAAGTTATGTTAAGCTAGCCTTTTATAAGTTAATGTAATCCAAGCCCAATCCAAGTGCAAATCGTGGCCCATGGCCAAGCCTATTAGGGTATGTTACTTGCAGTATAAATACACCTCAAATGACACATTTGAGGTGTGTGCTTAAGTGAGTAAGTGTGTGTTTTTCTTTAAGCAATACAAGTCCTCTTTTCATCTTATTTCTCTCTAACACATACACGACATATACATCTTCAAGTCACCATCTTTGCTTAATCTTTGTGCTTCATCTTTACGCATAACGTGTTTGTGTGTTACTTGTTATACGTGTGTTAAGCTTGTATTCGTGATAAGGTTGATAAAAACAAGGTCCTACAATTGGTATCAATCGCCTAACAATGGTTTAGGAGTGTTTGTGTTTCGTTTTTTGGTTAAAACTTTGAAAAATGTTGCGTTTTTATCATAAAACATGTGCTTTTGGCTTAAAGTTTTGATTTTTACGTGTTATCTTGGTTAAAGTTGTAGTTTTTATTAATCCTTAAGTGTTTTGGAAGAAGTTTATGCAAAAGAAATCATTTAGAATCATGTTTTTGGGTGAAAATTCGTGTTTTTGCAAAAATCTGGGCTATTTACGCGTAAGGATTTCAAGTACAAAAAGTCAAAACACTAGTTTTACGCATAAGAAAAGTCAAAACCCTTTTTCTTACGCTTAAGGTTTATGCGTAAGAAGTGAAGTTTACGCCTAAGGTTTACGCATAAGCATCTGGTGAAGAATCTTCGTGCAACAACGATTACTCAGTACTTCCCTCACTTGGATAAGTTTGTGGAATACTTCGACTTGTGAAATCTCGCTAGCTTGGACACGTTAGTAAGATACGATTCTTTCTTACGCGTAAGACAGTTTTTATTCCTAAGACTTTAATCTTACGCCTAAGACTGTGGTTTACGCTTAAGAGTTAAACCTTACGAGTAAAGATATTTTTTACACTAAGAGTAAAATCTTACGCGTAAGGATATTATTTACGCATAAGAGTTAATTGTTACGTGTAAGGACATTTTTTACGCATAATATTCAAATCTTACGCATAAGGACCAAGTTTACGGCTAAGCACCCAAATCCTACGCCTAAGATCAAGTTTACGAGTAAGATTTTCAGCAAAACTTCAAACGGCCATAACTTTTGAACCGTAACTCCGTTTTCAGCGTTCTACCATCAAAACGACCATGAGAACGAGGAGAATGGCACGAGGAGATTCACACGAGGACATCTTTGCTGCTGTGAACAGTGTGGAAGCTGCTACGATGTGTGGGAGCGTGTTAGACGGCTATGTTATGGAGCGAAATTGGTAAACAAGACATGGAGAACAAGTCGCTAACTAAATAGAGAAGTTTACATCAACTCCGGAGAATCCATTGAATCCTACTATGGAAGATTTTGCACTTTGATGAATGAGCTTATCGAAACAAGTTGATACCCAAGATTATCGTGAGTAACATCAAATTCCTTAACAATCTTCAAGAAGAATGGGGACGGTATGTCACTATTGTCAATCAAACAAAGGACTTACATCATGTGAACTTTGATCAACTCTACGATTTTCTGAAACAAAACCAAGCTGAAGTCAAAGAGGTAAGGAAATAAACATTGGCAAAGAATCATGATCCCTTGGCACTACTTGCAAAGAATTAAACTCTAGTGAACACACAACAACAACCTTCATCATCTTCCACTAACAAAAACTTGCAGCAATACATTCCGCAACCACAAGCTGTTATCCCTCAACAACAATTCTATCCACCAGAACAACAAGTCTTTCAACAAAAACAGTATCCACAATACCAGGAACGAGGAATCAACGACCTTGAAGCTGAACAAACAGAGACTTTGTCAAATGCATTTGCTTATTTGACTAAAGTATTCAAAGGACGCTATTCCACACCAACTAACAACAACCAAAGGATTTCATCAAACACTCGCAACAGGCAAATTGCTCAGCCGGGTTTGAATATGGGTCAATAAGGACAAATGGTTGGAGTTATTAGGAATCAACAGGATATCTCTTTGGATTTCACATGGGTAATCGACGGTTCCGTATCGAGTGTCAGTTGGGTCGAAATGTTGGAAATCGGATGGGTCGAAATGTTGGGAATAGAGCGATGGGTAATCGAATGAGAATGTTGCGGCTCAGTCGTTGGGAATTATGGAAATGTGAATAAGGCTAATCGGGTTACGTGTTACAAGCTGTCAGGAGGGTCGCATTGCAAGGAATTGTCCTACTAAGCCCAAAAGAAGGATTACTGTATCTTGAAATCATTGTTGTTGGCACAAAAGTCGAAGCAGGGATGCAGGTTGAGTCTTGAGGAACATGACTTTATAGCTATTATGGATGAAATGGAAGAACGAGAAGATATCAATGCAACCGCATCTTCATGGCAAATCTTGAGAGGCTAAATCGACACCGACTGATACACCTCCTGCTTATGGCGCCAATGCGAGTGTCGAGGTACCAATCATTGATCAATGCTATAACAATATTATATTTGATGTGTTTACTCATGACGAACAACATTACGTGACGCTTGACACCTACTTATGATACATACCGACAATCCGGTAGTAGCGATATTAACTCGAAACTCGGATGTGGATCCTAGTGGAGGCTCGTGGCACAAACCATCGAGATCGATGAGGAAACACGTGCCTTATTTGAATCCTTGATTAATAATTGTGGCATTGAAAATGAGAAAGTGAAAACGGTCAATCGCAAAGTTAAGGCAGCGAATGATAAATTGATCGCTGAGCTTGAGAGGTACAAGGAACATGCAAAAGCTTTTGAATTTCACAAAAACAAAGAGTCAGAATTAGAAATTGGTTATCGAAATTCCGTTTTAAGAGAAAAACAATTGCAAATCAAGTATGACACACTTGATGTTAATTTGAACTTAAAAGTAAAATCTTTAAACGAGGAAATTTCTAATCTTAAAAACCAACTTTCTAAACAAAAGCAACTTATTCGATCTTGAAAAGAGAAGAAAGCAGTTGATTCTTGATTTTCAAAGCGAGAAGATTCTCTTCTTGATGAAATTCTTGATAAAAATGAAAAATCAAAAATTGGAAAATTTGCTTGTTACAACGGGTCATTCAGCTAAAACAACAAATATGCTAAATAATCAAACAAATCCGTATTATCTAATTATCATACTACACAAAAAATGGCTCTTGGTAACAAACCTCCTTGTGCACTCAAGAAAGCTCAGGAAGAACATAATGTTTTGAATAATGGAGAAGCTTTGTATGAACCCATAATTGTTCGTGATTCTCTTGAAACGTTAGAACTAACTGATGAGAGTACATCAGAAATGAAACAAAAGAACCCAGATCTAAAACCAATTGATTACAACAAACTTAACAAAATTTCTGGCATTACTTTTGTTCCTCAAAAATAAAAATCAAAGTTTTCCATCACACCCAGTGTTTCAAACAAAGAGTCAAAACCAGTTTCAAAACCCGTAGTGGTCTCAAAATATTTTTCGAACATGGAACAAATGCCTTCAATTAATCCTTTTAACACAAGTGTGCTAGAAGCATTTTAGATGATGTTAAAACTAGAATTGGGATACTTCAAGAGATTGTTAAATCTAAAATCAACATCAGTACTAACAACTGGTTTTCTAGTTTTGATGATGAAATGAAAAAGGTTTTTGAAACTCAAATTGCCACTCCGCTAAATAAATCAGTGCGAGGGTAATTCATTTTGAACAAGCATTTTCTAAAGATACAAGTGACTTTGTCAAGGACCATAAATCCCTGGTAAAGAAAGCTAATGAGTGTTTTGAGCACATCAAAGTTTTGAAAATTTGAATGATTCTCTCTTCGAAGATGTTATAACTATTGATATCATGTACATTGTTTTACAAACATATTCTGTTGAAGATCATGAAAGACTCCAATCTGAGACCTCCGCAATTGTTTCAAAATATGAAAAAGGTCTTGAAAAACTTGAAAAAGAAAATGTATCATATTTTAAACAACTTGATCGAAAAACTGAGGAATGCAAGTATGACAAACTGTCGTATGAGCATGCCTACAAGGACATGAAAGAGCAAAATGATCTTTTGAGGGCTCAACTGGAATGTCAAAAAGGAAAGGTTGTGGATACTAATATTGCAAAACCATTGACTGAAGAGAAAGCAATTGTTCCCAAACCGGTTTTTAAACCAAAAATGTCTATTTCTCATCCTCCTCCAAAAGTTAATGAGAAAAATGATTTGTCAAAACCAGTCACTCCACCTTCCTTGCCAAAGCAAAAAAGAAAAGATTGTTAAAAATGAAATAGCGGTTATCGAGAAACCAAAAGTTTTAGCACCTGGCCTTTTTAGGATGAGTACCACTAATGCATCTGCCTCCACATCTAAACTATATGGAACAAACGACATAAGCTTAAACAAGCACTCTAAAGAGACTAGGAAAGCCGAAACCACTTCTCTTGATAAAAATGTGAATCCTAATGCGTGTGCCTTACCTTCTACATGACTAGAAAGCACCTTTAGGAGCAGCAGACTAAAGCCTAGGAGCAATACAAGCAACAATAGAGTTTCGCCTACCTCTAAGAGTAGTAGCTTGAATAAATAGAAGAAAGTAGAAGAACACCCTAGGAATTTACCGCTTTATAATAAGAAAGAAATTTCATCTGAATGTACTGAACCTAAGAAACTTGCTATGTTTAATGAATGTGTTGAATCTGTTTGTATAACTTGCAAGAAATCTTTAATTAATGTTCAAGATGATTGTGTTTCTAAGAATGTGACTGATAAGCCTGTTAAGAAGAACGTCCCAAAAAGAACTTATTCTAAACCGATAGGAAGTCTAGTTGCAAGATTTAGGTCTTAAACTATAGATAAGAAGCATAGTTTTTCCTTTAGGGATGGTATTTGGAAATCTATAGGTAGAATGTTCACAATTGAGAATGGTCGAATGAATGCTAAACCAGTATACCCAGTAGAAACCTTCTATGAGTGTGATCTGGATTTTACCTCTAACCCAAAGGAACCAAAATCAAAACGGTTTCCAAAAACATCTTCTTCTATACTTGGCAGGTTATCGAAATATGTCTTTGGATCGTCGACTCGGGTTTCCAAAATCAAAACGGTTTCCAAAAACATCTTCTTCTATCGGTTTCCAAGCACATGACCGGGAATCTGAAGCTGCTGATCAATTTCGTCTGGAAATTCATGGGAACCGTACGCTTTAGAAATGAGCATGTAGCAGCTATCATGGGTTATGGACATCTACCTTTTTGAAATTATTTGATCACTCAGGTTTACTATGTCGAAGGGTTGGGATACAATTTGTTTTCAGTCGGCCAGTTTTGCGATGCAGATTTAGAGGTTGCATTTAGGAGAAATGCATGCTTCGTTAGAAACTTGGATGGCATTGATCTCTTAACTGAGAATAGTGACACAAAATTTTATGCTATCGACATTAACCAAATGGCCTCATCATCTCCAATAAGTCTTATGACTCGAGCATCTGGAACAAAGTCCTGGTTGTGGCATAGAAGTTTATCCCATCTCAATTTCGACACTATCAACAAACTTGCTAAAGACAACATTGTCAACGGACTTCCAAAGTTCAAATACACCAAGGATCACTTATGTCCATCATGCGAACAAGGAAAAGCAAAAAGCATCATATAAACCCAAACTGCCCGTTCGGAAGAAAAGTTGCATATGTTGCACATGGACTTATGTGGCCCAATGAGAGTTGAAAGCATTAATGGAAAAAGTATATTCTTGTTATCGTTGATGACTATTCAAGATATACATGGGTTAAGTTTCTGAGATCAAAAGACGAAGCACCTGGCATCATCATCACCTTTCTTAAGCGTATTCAAGTACTCCTTAAAGCTCCAGTAAGGGTAGTAAGAACAGAAAATGGCACAAAATTTACAAATCAGGAGTTAAGAACTTATTTTGAAGATGTTGGAATCACACATCAGACATCAGTTGTTAGAACTTGATGAGTATGTAAATACTCATCATTTTTGGTCAAATCTGAACTGCAAAACATTTAAAACGCCGAAATGCATCAAAATCTGAAAATATCTCAAAATTGTATTTTATATGTTTCGGATGCAAAATGTTTAAAATCGGATGAAAAATGAGCTAAGTTTGCATAATTGGCGCTTTAGTCCCCAAGTTTCAAAAGTTGTCGAAATAGTCCCCGAGCACTTATTTTAAAGAAAAGTCACCAAAGGTCCATTTGAAATCATAAGTTGTCATAATTAGTCCTTTGGTGAAAAATTTCAAAAGTTTTGAGAATTTACAAGTTTGGTCCTTCAAGTTTCAAATTTGGCAAAAATAGTCCTTGGAAGTTTAAAAATGTCTTTTATGGTCCTTGTACTATTGAAACTTGGCAAAAGTGACCCTTGAAACAAATTTGAGAAAATGGCAGATTTGGTCCTTCAAGTTTGGAGAATTGCAGTTTTGGTCCTTGTATTAATAAACAAAACACCTTGGACCTTGAACCCTTCCCATGACCTGTGACCCCTGCCATATACCCACTTGACCCCCTGTTTTGACCCTTCCCTAATAATAGAGCCCCAAGTCAAACCCCGGTCAAACAAACCACCCCTTTTTCCCGCCCACCTTCTTCCTCACCCACTGTCTGCAAAACCAGACACTCACCTCACCTCCAGCTCAACCTTCACCTCCTTTATCACTCCACTCCACCAAACAACAAAAGCATTAAATGCTCCCTCTCCTTGCACTCAACCCGTCCCAGTGGCTAAAGGGTTTTCATGCCAAACTCATCAAGCGGCCAATATCAACTCAACTAATCCAATGGCCACGAATAGAAGTGGGAAAAGCTCGGAGGACAAGTGGGAGTACTTTTGCTATAAAAAGGAGGAAGAAGAGAGAGTGGGGAAAAGTAGTTTTTTAGTTTTAATTTTCTTGCATGTCGTTTTTATGACTTAATTAACTTCTTAAGTTGTAATCTTCAGTACCTATGTATTGAATTTAAGCTTTTCAAGCACTTGTAACTCAATTCACTATCAATTAAAAGTTTGATTCAAGTTTCATGTTTTTAAGTTCCTGTTATAAAATCGGTTCACATGTTCTTGAATTCAAGCTTAAATTAGCTCATTTATAATTCAAATAAGCTTATCTAAGCTCTTGATAGCTACGGTAGCTCGAAACTCTAGTTCAAACGGACTTGGTACACAGTCAATGAAAGTCGACTGTGAGGAAATCTTGGTTAAGAACTATGGAATGGAAATTGGGTGATGCAGAGTGATTTGGGTTGGAATTGGCTTAGAATAGTGGTATCTAGTTCTAGACAAGTCGGATATAATTTGAGGCATAAAGTGAGTTTATATTTCTACCTTTAGCTTAATCTTGAAATTCAACGATTCATTAGTTTAGATCTGTTACATCTAGCTTCTTTGATGTTGGTTAGCTTAATTTCATCGATGTGTAGCTTATTTTAATACAATAGATCATCATTAGCTTGTTTCTAATTTACGCATATTAATATGTTTGAATCATGAGGATTTAATACTTGTGGAATTTGTACCCTCTTCTTTGTTATAATTGCTTCTAATCAATCTAAAATGGAAGTTAGAGTCCGAGTATGATGATGTCTAAGTTTGGATAAGTGATTTGGAGAATCAAATTTCATATCAGTCTTAAAAGGAATGTTTGGTATAGGATTCATTTCTGAGTTTGAGGTTAGTTCAGTAATTGAGGTTAGTAGTATTAGTCTTAAATAGGTTATTTGCACTCATATGAGTCTTTAGTTTGCATTTTATCACTTAAAGTCAAAATTACATAGAATCCGTTCTTGTGATCAAAACAGTTAGTAGTAGGATTGCTATGACTTGCATTTGGGTGTAGAATCTTTCAAGCTAGCTGGTTTAGGACTCCTTACATCTAAATTCATCAGTTGCATTCCATTTCAGTAGATCATAAGTTCAATAAAGTCAAAGTTTTAAAATCTGCCACAAAAGTCAAATATTGTTTAAGACATTTTTTCTAAAACTTTGTGGATCTATCATTTGTAAATCCTTGGTCAAAAGCTTTTGGTATTCTGGATTTAACAACTTGAGTTGGTCTAGTGGTTGAAACTGATTTTTGTGCAATTTTCCAAAAGCCCCTTAAGCTTCAAATAAGCTTGTCAGTTCAGCTTATGTGTCATGAGACAGAGCATAGCTGCCCAAAAAGGGTTTTCCAACTTTTTGCAGACCCTGCTCTGGGTGCAAAATAGATTATTAGGGTCTCAAATTTGGTTTATGGTTTCACTGGTTGGTGGTCTTGAAGTCCACATTGCTGGTTTCTTGATTAGCTTATTAGATAAGTCCTTATTTAAGCTGGAAATGGGTAGGTGGAGACTGTTTAGCTTATTAGAAATTCATTGGGTCAAATCATTGTAGTTTGAATCTTAGAGGTTTAGATTAGCTGAAATAGGTTAGTATTAAGTAGATTTTACATTCTCTTGCTTCTGTGATAATTTGGTGTTCATTTGGTGCCTTCAGCTTAATACAAGTGCTTATTTATAAGCACATTTAACTGCAGCTCTCATATCTTGCACACTAGTATATGTTTTTATATTTTTCATAGACTTAGAATAATATTTTAGACTTTTCCTAAATTTTTCAGATTTTTCTATTACTGTTTAGTACTTTTCCTTATTTAAAACAGTTTTTAGGACTTTTTAATTAGCTTTTATAGCAATTAAATCAGAAAAGCTTCAAAAAAATAAGTTTTCATTTTTCCTAGGTTAAGAAAAATATAAAAAGCAAAAAATAATTTTCCAGATTTTTCTTAGTTAAATTTGTAATTTTTAGCCATTTAATTAGTTTTAAATAGTTTTTAATTCATAGAAAATAGAAAATAATCGAAAAATACAAAATTAGTTTTGAAAATTCTCTTTAGTTATTTTAGATTTTCTAAGTCATAATTTCACTTTTCTAGCTTTATTTTATATTTTCTTATATTTTAGGGTATTATTAAATAGTTAAAAATAGTTTTTAATTAATAATAATTAAATAAATAGTCATAAAAATAATTTTCTTGTTCTAAAAATTTTCTCTTATCATTAGGTTTGTAAACATTTCATTTTTATATTTTTAGGATTAATACTGTTTCAATTTCACATTTTCTTTTGTACGTTACGTAGTTTTTAATTTAAATTTATAAAAGAAAAATCAAGAAAACATAATTTTAAAAATAGTGATAGCGTTTATTTAATATAATTTAGCTTTTAATTTTCTTTTATTTTTCCTTTGTTATCTAGTATCAATCACAAACCTTTTCCGTTCATTATCACCCGATCACTATCGTTTGATTATTCATCATGCCACCGTTGGGACTTAACGACTGGAGAAACACTATACTCCTCTAGATCTTCATTGCATTGCGTTCTCAGTATCGGCTTTTATTACGGTTGACCATTCACAAGTGGTTAGCTTGTGTGATAAAACGACCGTTTGGGAGCCGTCGAACTCCACGGCGAGAATGGGGTAGTTGAAGAAGAAATCGAACTCTTGTGGAAGTCGCACAATGCTAATTTATTCTAGTGCACCGTTATTTTTATAGGTGATGCTATTGCCTTTGCTTGTTTCACTCGTAACCGATCCCTAATCCATCCAAGCTTCAATAAAACCCCATATGAACTCGTGAACAACAGAAAACCTGATATCTCTTACCTTCACGTGTTTGACGCTTTGTGCTATCCGACGAACGACAGAGAAGATCTAGGTAAACTAAAAGCTAAAGGTGATATTGGAATCTTCATTGGATACTCAGATAAATCGAGGGCATTCAGGGTGTATAACAGAAGAACTAGGAAGATAATGGAGACAATGAATGTGAATTTTGATGAACTTTCACAAATGGCTTATGAGAGACTCGCTCTAACCCGCGCTAAATCCGATGGCTTCTAATCAAAACAGATTACAACCCGCACCTAACCCGCAGACTTCTGGACACATCAGTTCAGGACTCATACCTCAAAGAGCTCAATCAACTTCATTTGAAAAACCCTCAGAACAAGAATGGGAGAATTTCTTCGAGTTAATGTTCGATGAATACTATGGTGGAACCTCGATAAATGCATCAAACCATCATTCCGCTGTACCCGCTCAAAATCAACAACCACCACCACCAACAGAAGATGCATCTACCACAGTCGAAACCAATGCTCCAACTCCATCTACATCAACATCAGCAACTCCAATTCTTGAAACCAGTCTACCAACAGTTTATGAGCAAAACCAAATCATATCATTTCAAGAAGAACCTACACAAAACCAAAACGATGCACCGTTAGATGAAGACGTATTCGAAAACCAGTTTGCTACAAAATCAGCTGAATCATCTTCAAACTTACGAGAACCATCTAACTTGCATACGTTAAACCAACGGTACCCTTCTACTCTGAAGTGGATAAAAGACCATCCAATTGAACAAGTTATTGGTGAACCTTCAAGGCTAATTCATACGAGACACCAACTTGCCACAAATTGCGACTTGTGCATTTACCTTTGCTCAATTAGCAATAAAGAACCAAAGAACATTCGGGAGACAATGGCAGAAAATGCTTGGATAGAAGCGATGCAGGAGGAAATTCTCCAATACCGTCTACATGACTCTTGGGATTTGGTCCCACGACCAATTGACATACGTGTCATTGATCTCAAATGGTTATGGAAGAACAAAAAGGATGAAGAAATGACTGTAATTCGCAATAAAGTTCGTCTCGTGGCCAAAGGATACAGACAGGAAGAAGGAATAGATTTTGAAGAGTCATTCGCACCGGTAGCCAGACTTGAAGCGATCGAGGATATTCTAAGCACTGTCTGACTCACAAAAACATCACGGTTTATCAAATGGACATAAAGACTGCGTTCTTGAATGGAACTCTGAAAGAAGAAGTGTATGTGAGTCAGCCAGAAGGCTTCATAGACATGGAATATCCAGACTACATCTACAAACTCAAAAAGGCAATCTATGGTTTGAAACAAGCTTCGAAAGCGTGGTATGACAAACTGTCCTCTTTCTTAATCAAAAACAATTTCACCAAAGGAACGGTTGATCCTACCTTGTTTACTCGAAAATACAACAATGACATTTTGATTGTTCAGATTTACGTGGACAACATTATTTTTGGGTCCACTAATCCGAATCTTTCAAAACATTTGGAAAATCTCATGAAAAGCAAATTTGAAATGTCTATGATTGGGGAACTAAAGTTTTTCTTAGCTTACAAATACATCAATCCCCTCGTGAAATTTTTATTAATCAATCTAAATATACAACTGAGATTTTGAAAAATCATGGTCTGGATAATTGTGACTCGGTCGGTACACCAATGGTAACTTCACCAAAAATTGGAGCCGATTCATTTGGGAAACCCATCGATCCGAAGAAATATCGGAGCATGATTGGTTCTCTCATGTACCTCAACGCTAGTCGACCCGATATTCATTTTGTTGTTTGCTTATTAGCACGGTTCGAGCAAAGCCTACCGAACTGCACCTCAAAGAGGTTAAGCGGATCTTCGGTACCTAAATACATCCATTTACATAGGACTTTGGTATCCGAAGGAATCCGGATTTGATCTAATAGCCTTTTCGGATCACGGACCACGCAGTGATCAAGTTCTGACAAAAGTACATCCGAAGGAGTACAATTTTGGGTGAAAAGTTAGTAATTTGTCTTCAAAGAAACTAGATTGCCTTTGCACTTTTAACCGCCGAAGCCGAGTATGTGTCTCTATTTGCGTGTTGTGCTCAAGTTCTATGGATGAGAACACAACTCACAGATTATGGCTTTAATTTCGATAAAATACCTATGTATTATGACTCGAAAAGTGCCATAGCCGTATTGTGCAATCATGTTCATCACTCAAAGACTAAGCACATTCGTGTTCGCTACCACTTCATCAAAGAGCACATAGAAGAAGGTACTGTTGAATTATTTTTCGTGAAGACAAATTACCAACTCGCCGATCTATTTACTAAATCCCTTCCAAAAGAACGGTTGTGCAATTTAGTTTGACGAATTGGAATGCGAAGCCTAACCCCTGAGGAGTTAGAACGTCTTCTCGAATCTTCTTGAAAATGATTTCCAAAAAGCTTCACTGTAAATATTTTTGAAAACCCAAATACAAAATTTGAAAAACCAACAAAAGCAAAATATAAAAATATAAAACTTTCAAAAAAAATACAAAAATAATATAAAATCAAAAATACAAAATATTTTTCTCACGACATGTCTCTCAGATAACCGATATTCATGCGTTTCTAGAAATGTCATTCAACAATGATACGGACATGTACAGATGCTTGAGCTAGAGTTCTTTAAATGTTTTCAAAAACATGTCGTTTCTCAAAATTTCTTTCACAATGGATTTCGTATAATTCAGTACGAAACCCGAACAAAAATGATGACTTTTGATTACTTCAAATCAAAACTCGTGATTCTAAAGAAAATCTAGTGTACGCTTCAGTGCACTACATTTAAAACTGGTGCGAAATTATCATCATCTTGAGCACCTTTTCAAGATTGTTCAAAAATATTTTTCAAAATCTTTCAAAAATATTTTTCAAAATCTTTCAAAAATTTGTGCTCAAGATAACTCCCTCCAAACCCTTTATTTCTTATGCTTTCTTCAAGGGGGAGTATAAAACCAAAATGTTCCAATTTCATGCTAAAACCAAAAATGTTGTTTAATCCGTTGATATAAAAAATATCACGCATATGCTATTTTTGAGGGGGAGAAGACGTGATTAAAATGTGATCAAAAATGTTTAATGATCGTTGTTTGAATCTCAAAAGAGCTCGACTCAGTCGTAACCAATGAATTGACGAGAAAACAAAGTCAGGAAATGTACCATTTCAAGAAACTTTCTATGGACTTGAACAGGACGGGTAATAATTTCAAGCTAGTTCACTAGTGATGTAAACGTGTCTCGAATTGGTCTTGTTCATTAAAAGTCGAACAATTCAAAAAGTGCAAACTCTACCCTCACTGTGCAGATTTAAGTTAAAACAATATAAGCACATGTGAATGGGGAGTGTTTCTGAAAATACAAAACTCTCAAGGTGTTAACAAAATATGTTTTATAATCATAAACACTATGAGGGATTTTCAAGAAAAAGGTTTTATGGCAACATAGGAATAGTAATGGAGTTATAAGGTAACTAAGGATAGGAAAATCCGTCCTATGATCCGCCAGAGCCGGAGGGATCTACCCAAGGACAATACATAGTTAGTGTTATAAGTCCTTAGGTATGATTGAAAAAAGGAGTAATGTGAGAAAGGAGAAAGAAGGGGTTGAAGAATTAAAAAGAAAAGAAAATGAAAGGGTGAAAAGAAATAGCCCTCCATAATCATCCTTAGGGCAGAAACCGGGTTCAATTCATATGCTACTGGTTGTCACTAAGATGACACCGGTATTGAAGACAAAGAGGTCATGGACCCAGTGACGCACTGCACTAAACCTTCTAGCTACTCAATTCCTCTTAAAAGGATTTGTTTCATTCTCACTGGGAACCCTACATAATCTATCGACTTTCTCTTATAGAACATTGGTATTGAAGAAGGAGACCCTCTCCCTAGTCTCCGCTTAGGAAAACCAAAATGCACTAATTAAGTCTAGAGCCACGAGATTCATTAAAAGATCTCATAGGAGCACTTAATATTTCATCTCTTGTTGTTCAACAATAAGGAAACATGTGATATATTCTAGAGTCCTACGCAGATCTTAGCAATCTTCCGAGAACATTTATGAGGATTCACAAATGTGATCCTCGGTGATTGAATGGAAACTCCTGCCAGGTCAACATCAAGCAATACGACGGCAGTCACTTCGGTAATTCTTTATGGATTACGCTTAGTGTTGTCTTAAATGGTCTGATCGTGAAGTGATGCTTGATGTACTTGATGACTCACTGAATTGTAGATGTACTTTGGTATATCGTGTTAGCCTACTTGAGGACCTCAGGTTCAGGAACAACCTTTGTAAGAATTAGAGATGTGTTTCCACACTATCACATTAACACCCTCGATATTTAAACTTATAAGTCTTTGGAAATCACGCCAGGAGATTCCTTTCACGAATTGAATCACGAAGGCGTGGTGGTTACTTGAATCTATTCAAAGTAATGATAACTGTCCCTCAACGGGATTCGGACGGCTGATTCGCCCGACCAAGGTGAATGGAATCAAGACATTCATCAGTAAAACAATCATAGTGGTCAATTCTTTAAGAAAAGTCCACAATGATTGATTTGTGTTTTCAACTAACATATTCATGCAGGTACTGATGATTGTTCCTTGGAGGAAAGACCGCACCAACTCCACATGCTCATACCAACATCACAAAACATGAAAGTTCTCACCAAAATCAAAGGCAACACAAAGTTAAAGTTGATTCTTCGTCAATGTCAAAGAATCTATAGAGTTTAAAGACTATAGCACTTTATTGGAAACTCAAAGTCAAAAGAAGTGTGAGCATGGTGGAGAAAGATGTGGAGACACCTATCCCAAAGAAGTTGACAAACGGCAGGCAACACCATTAACTGATCACAAAGCATGAAGGAACAAAGAATCAATACTATTCTATGTCAACACACAAAGTTCAAGCTCAAGAAAACTAAAGACCTTATCAACTGGAGCATCTTTTGAATGACCACCCTTTAGTGGGAGATTGTTAGCCTTAATAGTAATTAATAGAAGTAATGGTCATTCATGTTGAGGAACTTTGTAACGTGTGTTAGACATTGTATTAGAATAGTTAATGGGCTCGTGGATTGGGCTAAGCTAAATGGTTAGAAGTTATGTTAAGCTAGCCTTTTATAAGTTCATGTAATCCAAGCCCAATCCAAGTCCAAATCGTGGCCCATGGACAAGCCCATTAGGGTATGTTACTTGTAGTATAAATACACCTCAAATGACACATTTGAGGTGTGTGCTTGAGTGTATAAGTGTGTGTTTTTATTTAAGCAATACAAGTCCTCTTTTCATCTTATTTCTCTCTAGCACATACACGACATATACATCTTCAATTCACCATCTTTGCTTAATCTTTGTGCTTCATCTTTATGCATAACGTGTTTATGTGTTACTTGTTATACGTGTGTTAAGCTTGTATTCGTGATAAGGTTGATAAAAACAAGGTCCTACAAGAACTCTAGGTATAATGACAAATTACCTATTAGGGTCACTGTTACTATTATATCAATTTATGATTTACTGTTAATGTTTTGGTTGTCATAAGCTTAGTGCAATAATAACTATTTTTTTTTCAAACTATGAATGTGAGTCTATAGCTCACATTATAAATATATTGTGTTTAAAAATTTGACAAAACCTATGAATTTCACTCAACCTTTGTGTTGACCGTTTTAAGCATGTTTATCTCAGGACCATAAGGCACGAGGCTGGCAAGGAGGGACACAGATACTCAAGAAGGCTATAAGTTATTTTATCATTCAAAAAACATCAAAAGTTTTATATTAATGTATTATGTAATCATGGAACCACTAGGACATCATTTTTGTAAAATCTGATATTTTAATAAATCGAATGATAAATCTTTTAAAACGACTCAATTTGAGTTCGTTTTATGTTGTTATAACTGTTATACCATTGAGTAACAACCCAACTTGAATTTCGCTGCTATCAGGAAATTGGGGGTGTTACATTTACTGTTCATAAAATGTTTCTATTTATAAGAGGCCTGATAAGGATTTAAAACATACGTTTTTAGGGGGTCATTTAAGCCCTAAATCGACACATTTAATATCCGTTACTACTTAAAATCGTTCCTTTTCACATTTTAGGTCTTTTGGAAGCAAAATGCTGGAATGAAGTATATTTGGACGTAAAGGAGCGAAAACATGAAGAAAAAGGAAAATTTAAGATCAAAGACCATTCAGCAAGCCTGACGGCGTCCCAATCAAACGGCAACGCCGTCCCTATATAAGAGTTTTGATCAAATTGCACGCGATGGCTCAGTATAAATTCTGGTTCTATAACCTAACGGCGTCACGCCAAAACTCTAGAAGTCGTCCCCCTCATTTTCCACACCAGACACCCAAGAACCAATCTCAGACGACGTCCTTCATGAAGACTGATGGCGTCACACCTATCAACTGATGCCGTCCCAATGATGACTTGGCCCAAATGAAACCCTAATGACGGCGACCTAACGACATCACTATTGACGCCGTCGTAGTTGTAAATCTATATATAAAATTCAATTTTTCTGCCTTTAGAGAGGTAGAACTTTGGAGAGCAAACCCTATTTCAGTTGTAGTCCGATTTGGACAGTATTTTAGGGTTTCATACCTTTCTTTACATCATAAGATAAGTTTGTTAATCCATATTATCATTATGTCTACCTCATGTTTAATTGTATGTGTGTATGCTTGCTTGTTTACTATGAGTAGCTAAATTATCCTTGTGTTTGCTTAGATCTATGAAACCTAGTTGTTAATTATTGTTAAGTTGTCTCTTGTCTTAATTGGTAGACGCTAGAGTAAGGAAACCTGGCTTCTTCTTTAATTGTTGCGAACTTGAACGTCCTAAATAGCAAAAAAGCTTAGGAGTGCACCTAGGCCATTCGTTTTGTTTATTGCGTGAGTTGTAGCTTGTTGATAGTAGAGTATTCGGGGGAGATACTTAGGTACTTGGCGATCCCAAATAGTCTAGAGGAGAGTTACAATTCATAGAACTAGGGAATTAGGCACCCTTATGACCAAACGGAATACAACGCACCAATTAAGATGAGGATGTGACAATTCAACCAACCAATAAGAGATAACTAGGGAGTAATAACATCTAAGTAAACACATTTTTAATCATCACAAGAGCACAAATACATTAGCATAATCTATCCTTAATTTAATTAGTAAGTAGTTATAAAAAGTTGTTAAAATCGGTAGAAGTACAACCCTCCACTCCTATACCCCGAGATATTTACCTTGCTTTCAAAAAACCATAAAAGACCAAAAAGAATCCCCCTCAGCCTTACCTTCTCGTCATACATCTCTTTCTAGCATCTCTATTCCCCTAGAGAACGAATCAACCCCCTGGGCCTACCCCATACTACACTACAATGATTAGGTACACTGCCTACAAGGTTGAAAAACTTGCTTGTAGAAAAGGAAGTCTTTTCGACCCCGAACCCACGCATCAAGTTTTTGGCGCTGCTGCTGGGGAATAGAATAGCTAGTTAGATTTCTATCTCGTTTATGTCTACTCGCTTGATTCCTATTAAGTGAGCTTTTTTCTCTTTTTCATTAGTTTTCTGTTAGTCTATTCCCCTTCTTTGTGTTTTTGTTCGTAATCTCATCACTTTTCTTCATGCAAGGTGATAACCCACCCAACAATGATCCACCAAATCCACCACCACATCAACCACTTCCACTCAATCAACCATCACTCGACCCGCCAAGAGGCCGTACTCTTGGTGAATACTCTAGACTGAGCCATCAAGGCTATAGGAACACCATTGAGCTCCCACTTCAAGATCAAACTACGGCCCTGCGATCCGACACCATCCGGTTGGTGCAAAATTGATGTGCATTCCATGGACTTCGTTTCGAAGATCCCAATCAGCATCTCAAGGATTTCCTGAAAATCGCTGACTCCACTGACCTTGATGCTACCACACGGGAGACCACGCGCTTGCGTCTCTTCCAATTCTCTCTACGAGACCAAGCTAGTAATTGGCTTGAGCAACTTCCCGCATGATCCATCTCAAGTTGGGATGATCTCACCACTCTTTTCCTCGCCCAATTTTTCCCACCGAGGAGAACTACCAAGCTAAGGAATGACATCTTGATGTTCCAACAACGTCAAGGCGAAACTCTCTATGAGGCGTAGACTCGATTCAAGGACTTACTCCACAAAGTCCCTCATCACGACATTGATCTTTGGCTTCAACTCCAAATCTTTTATGATCATGTGAATCTCTCCACGAGGCAAACCATCGACCAAGCGGCCGGTGGTAAGCTTACTGAACTTACCGTGGAAGAGTCATGGGGTACACTAGAGGACCTTGCCCTCTATGACAACGAATGTTGGAATGAACCCCGTGAGTTGCCTAAAACCGTAAAGGCAATCTCCTTGCCTCCCATTGAATCACAACCTTCATCTTTTAGGATGCTCGAACTTGAAGATCAAGTCAAATTCCTAATGAGTTCCTACGAAGCTCCTAAAACTTCACGCCAAGTCAACAAAATCACTGTACCTTGTGAATTATGTAGTGGTCCCCATAACACTCTTGATTGCACAAAAATCCCTGAACAAGCTTTTGCGGACTACGCCTCCACACGTACTGATGGAGCGGGAGAAAAGTATTACACTTTCAAGCCTGAGCAAAACAATCTAAGAATTTCCTACAACCCCTCGTGGAAAAATCACCCTAACCTTAGGTGGAGCCAAAGCTCAAACCCGCCCCAAAACAATTCCTCTAGTCCACCTAATAGGTCCCAACCAAACCATGCCTCCTACAACAACCCTCCAAATGGTATCCAAGTTCATGTCATCTTAAGAAGCCAAATTTGGTTTAAGCAACGCAAAACAAGATGACAAACATTGACGTGCCTTATCCGAGATGTAGGAGCACTCCCAAGTGACACTATCAAGAAATTGGTGAATCATAACATGTTCTTGCTCAAAGGAGAATGCATATCCACGCCCGAACGTTGTAATACATATTTGGCTTAAGCGGAAGCATACGTGTTATCTGGGAGCGTAATTTCATAACAGCGTTTAAATCATAAAGTTTCATTTTCTTACAACATTGTTTAGATAAATGGGCACATCCCATAAGTTCGGTGGTCCCATTATAAAACATCTTTTATATGTAAAACACTTCCTTAGAAATTTCTACGACCATTTATCCGCCTCTTGCCTTGCATCAATGATCACAACTAAGCACCGAGAAAATATGCTAAAAGGTCACTATAAGTGGTGAGTTCATAGGTTTAGATTAAAATAGTAAGTTTGGACCATAAGTCGAGTCATATAATCATTATAAAGAATATAATGATATATGGATGAAAGTCTATTACGTTAGCTCTAAGTTCATGCAACCGAATACTACGACAGTTTCGTATGCTAAAAGATGTCATACAATATAGGGCCCATAGCGAGTGTTTTGTCCTCAACACTTGATTCCGACATGGTATACGTTTTGCCTTGGCCTAAGCATGGCCAACCGAACGGAGGAGTCACCCTCAATAGATCTATTTATAACATTCGCGTTTCCCAATGGGGAATTGACGGTTCATGAAAAAGGGCATTCTCTAGGGACATAAGGGCTTAGGCTAAACCACGTAATAGTAATCATGTGATAGTTTTGGTCCATAAAATGTTTTGCATATTTCTCACCCCAAAATGTATAAAACAGTTTATCAAGTAAAAGTGGGGCTATGAAACTCACCTTGGCAAATGTGCAATCCAAAAGTGGGATTTAGTGACTATTGTGAAGCGGCACCGACACGCGACCTAGACAAGGAGGGCAATATTTAGTTCATTGTTTTAAGTATTCCTTACTTAAAGTAGTTCAATGGTTTTTATAATTGTATTAATACTAAACGTAAGTTTGTAAAAATTGTTAAAATGGTTTTACTAGTAAGTATACGGAGTATATATACTTTTCATGTTGACACTAATATGGTTTTAAAACCTGTAGTTTGGTTTGAAGAATAATTATCAATGTTCCACTAGTAAGTATATAAATGTATATATACTTATTGAGTTGACACAAAGTGGTATTGTCGAAATTATATGTGATTGATCAAATTTCTAATTGTATTTAGAAAATACTTGAGTTAAATTTGAAGTCTTCCAAATTTAATGAACCATAAAATAGTTTAGTGGTCTTTATTTTTGTTCAACAAAAGTTTGGGTTCTTCATATTTATAATATTTGACTAGTGAATTGCTTGACATACACATGTTTATCCGAGTACGTTTGATGAAAACTTTGATGTAAAATTTATACATGAATCGTGTCTTACGCATTTGTTTTGTGTAGACATATATTTTCACTTTTTCACTTGTTAGCATATACGCGTTTATGAGGTATAAGGGTCCGAATGGATGACGATTTGGTTCGGCTCTATGGTTGATTTCGAGTTTCATGTTTCTCATTTTATTTTGTGAACCCGATTAATTTCTCGAACAAATACTTCACGAGTAATATGGGATGTGACCCGTGTTTATGGTGGCAGGGAACCCAGATTGGGCCTAGGCCTGAAGTGGATTATATGTGAGAAATGGGCCTTTTGACTAAATGTGACTTATGAGAAAAGAGATTGATGCGTGAGGATGGGTTGTGGCCCAAGGGATCTGAAATATAGTTTGATGTTTATTAACTTTACAATGTTCCATTTCATCTCCGTATCTTGGACATTTGAATTTGACAAAGAGAAAAGGTGTCCATGCGCCATTTTAGTTTCTCGTGGACTTAAGTCTAGTTTTAAGTGAGCATGTTACAACAAGGAATTAGGATGCTAGTATGGTTGTTTTTGACGCGAAAACTCAACTTAACCGGTCTTGACTTTAAGATTTTGTTCGACTTTAGCATTACTTAGACTCGAAATGCCTAGATCACTTGACAAGAGTTTAGACTTTCGTGCCTTATGACTAACCAAAATTTTCATGCAAGATGTTATACAACTCGACACGAGATGATGTGCAACTAAACATGCCGATTTTTCTCTTTCTTGCCATGGTTATTTTCGGGTGTAGAGGAGTTTTCAAGCAAGATGCCATTAACTCGAGTTGAACTCGAACCAGAGTGTCGCGACTAATGTGCTCAAGACACATCTCGACTCCGTGACTTGACTATAACTCCACGAATGGTACTCGTGCCAACATACTAACTTGATGTGTTAGAATAAGGGTGTGGTAAAACCATACGATAGTTGAGTACTACTCATCCGGTTTCATCTCGACATCCTCATGCATGCTAACTATTCATGACTTGTTTTATGATAACTACATTCATCCACATTTCACTTTTATTTACCTTCTAGTTTCAAACGGTAGCTAATAACAAGAATTAAAGGAAGGGTTTACTTAGACTAATGAATTTGTCGATGGAAAATTTAAGATATGAACGCTCATCCGTGTGAGCACCAAGGGGGCTCATAGTCGAGTCAAATAATAACTCGATACCGACTAAGATGACAATTTTCTTTTATAACCGAAAGTCAAAAATTAAATTGATACAAGATACCAAGATTAACGTTACTACGCAAGTTTTCGACAACTAGACAAAGTGTTGCAACCAATGAAATGACACACTAAGTAGACATTGGTTTAGACAATTTTCCTTACAAGATTTACTAGAACAAAATTTTGGGTTTGTAACGTTGCACCATATACCAATATTCCAACATTTTCATTAACAACAAGAACACTTTACTTTACGATTAACTTAACCATTCATTATCAACTAAATTTATATAACTTATATGCATACAAAGTTGAGTGATTTTCTTACAAGTCTTAGAAGATGATGATGAAGTCGGAAGGTCAACTCGGATACTCTATAACCACGATTTCCGAACCCACCAAATCGATCCAAATAAAACACCCAATTAGAAAACCCCAAATCAATTTTAGAAAACTTTCTTACAAACCCTAGTTTGTGGTGATATTTGGTGATGATAAACTTGTTTGAAGCTTTGCCTCGACTAGAATAAAGGAGTTTATTGAGTAATTTTTGACTAACTTTCTTCTCTTGGGTCTTGGTGTGAAGCCAAATTTGGCTAGCTTCCAAAATCTTAGGCGAATCATAGACCTTGCTCAAGGTAGATAGATGTGAAGATATGAATCTCTTGTGTGATTTTATCTTGATCCTTTTGATTTCTTATTCGAGTAGCAACCGCGCATCAAAGGAGGGTTTGAAGACAAAATCTTGCATGTTTTTGGTAAGAGAGAGGAGTAGTTGATGGAATGGACATGTTGGGTTTTCTTCTTTTGGAAGATTTGGTCTATAAAGGAGGCGTAGGTGTAGAGTAAGAGGTTGAAGATGAGATCTTGGATATCTTTGGTTTCTCTCGCTTTTGTTTTTGTTTTTGTCGTGAGTGGGAAGAGAAGGACAAAGGGTGCATATCTTAAAGTTTTATTAAAGGTTTTCATTTTATCAAATGTATATGTATATTACTTATTGTATAAATTGTGAAAATGTAAGTGTATACATTACACTTAGGTATTTAATTGTATTTGAATCTTATAAAAGTTGTTTGTCTTAGGTGATAGTGTGTTAAATTATTTTGTGTCCCGCGATATTAAATTGTGACCGAAACATCATTGTTTGATAACTTTTATAACGTAGTATCTTATTGTTACGTGTCGAAATATTTTTATCTTTGTAATATTCCATATCACGGACATTTGTCATTTGTTTTATCAAGTCCTTATCATAGTGTCGAGACGCGCAAAGTGTCGGTCATCGGGGTAAACGAGATAACCTCTCGCCTTACAATTTAAATCATAAGACAAAATGAAATATTCATAAAATGATATGAATGCAAAAGTGATGCAATTGTCTACAGTATGCGAGTTAACTACTCAAATGATCGTAAAGCTTATGCATGCTTAAATGACTTATGCTTAGTAATAATAAATTACTAATTATCGCTTAAATTTTGGTGAAAATTTACCGTGTGTCACATCCTCCCGCTTAGAAGAGAAAACCGTCCTCGGTTTTCGTTAGAATTATTTGATGAAGTAGAGAAAATGTGTGGGTATCTACGCTTGAATTGGTCTTCGCGTTCTCACGTGTATTTCTGGACCTCTTTGAGAGTTCCAACAGATCTTAACGATAGGAGTGCGGCTTTGTTTAAGCCGTTTGATTTCTTGATCCAATATTTCAATTGGGTTTCTTGACAAAATTTAGATCTTTTGTCGATTTTGAATTTCTTTCATTGGAATGGCGAGAGTTTCGTTGTAAGGGCAATTCTTCGAGTTTCATATGTGAAACACGTTATGCAAAGAGTTGAGTCCTTGTGAAGATTTCTGGTTGGTAGTTTACCGGTCCTATTCTTGCGAAAATTTTGAAAGGTCCAATGTAACGAAGATTCAACTTTCCACCTTTTTCCAAAACGGACTTTGCCTTTCCGTGGCAAAAATCTTATCATGACTCTATCTCCCACTTGAAACTCAAGTGGCTTTCGTCTTCTGTCCGTGTATCTCTTTTAACGATTACATGTTGTTTGCAGACGGTTCTGGGTTAGCACAATTTTCTCAGTAGTTTCTTGAATTAGTTATGGGCCAGTGAGTTGGCTTTCTCGAAGTTGTGCGTACTAGAATGAGTGGGCATCACGTATAGTCCTAATGGTAATCCGAGTTGGTAACTACCAGCTTGGTCTTGGAGAGAATCCGATAAATCTTACGAAACAAGGTATTGCCCTTTGCGTTCGGTTAAAATGGTTTATGCTCTTCTGAGTCGACACCTCAATCTTTTTCGTCGACTCGAACCTCAAGTGTCATTTAGTCCTATTTTTATTGACTTTGACGATCAGAGTTGCTTGTACTCAACCTCTGATACGCATACTATTATCAATGGTTCTTGATAGAAGCTTGGAGCCATTGGACTGGTTCCTTGCTAGTCTCAGTCTGAACACGATTGATTTGCGCTCTTGACCCTACAGTGTCTTATGAGGTGGTCTTTTGTTGCAAAGAGATTCGGTTAAGGCAATTTGCCTGTTCCATTCGTTTCTCGAACAAGTTACTCATGTTTCGAAGTATAGTTTCTATAGATTGAATGGCACTTTCATTCACCTAGCGATCGAAGACGGTAGATGGTACTTATTTCAAGATAACTCCTCAAGAACTTTTGGAGTGGTTTTCTAAAGTTTGGTGTAAATGGTTGTCGCTATTTGGGATGGAGAGAATTGAAATGCTATGACTTGTAGCGCTTTGCTTTGAGCAATCCTTGCGAGTTTGTCCATGTTGTCGTTCTCTTTGTTTGGTAGGAATAGGTGAATTTGAGGAGATGATCAATTAGTACCCACGTAGAGTCAAAATCGATAAGGATCCTTGGTGACTTGGTACTAGAGTCTATTGTTACGCATTCCCATTTCTATCTGGAATTTTTGGTTTGTACCGGTTGGTTTGACGGTTCCTGATTGTTTTTGAATTCTTCCTTTCGAACATGTTAAGTATGGTTTGACATAGGTCAAATACCAACCTTCATGTTCGATACTCATAATAGCTTTCGGATCAAGGTGCATCCTTTTCCGGACACTAGATGAGTATAACTCCGGCCTTAATGAGGTTCCCACATAATGAGATTACAAATCCTTTCATGACGTGGGTCTCAACGTTGGTTCTTGGGAATAAGATTTCCTTCGTCTTTTACAAGTTCCATTTCTTCTTCGGTTATGTCGTAATTGTTTTATTTTGTCGGTACTTTTGTTGAGTGATACTACTTGAAATGATCTGGCTTTAAAAGATCTTGTTTGCTAGGTGTTGCTTGAAGTATATGCGGTTATGACTGTTTTCGCCTTGGGTGAGTACGGAGGTTGTAATTGAACTCACGTTGCGACTACAATTGTTGGTGTCGTCACATGGTCAACTTCCCTTATGTTTCCGTACTCTCCGTGGGACATTGTGGTCGGTGTACACTGTACTCCCGTGGTGTAGTAAGGATAACATTTCTAGGTTTTCCTAGTGTGATCATGTTAGATTCCGACTCTAATTTGTGCACTGTGTAGTGCTTCTCATGGATCCTTGGGTGTTGAGTACTCTATACCATTATTTTCCTCTTTGAACCAAGATAGCTTTCAGCTCTGGTGTAAAGCGTCTCTCTTAAATGGTAGAGTCTCTGTCATACTCAGGTATGCCTGAAACAGGCGTATTACATGGTTTTTCCTTGCGCAGTGTGTGGGTGCTTGTTGGGTTGACCTATGGTATGATGATCTATTCCTTTCTGCTCAAGGTATGTGGGTAGGATACTAAGTATGAATATGCATATCCGGGGCGCCGCCTCTGGTTCCTATGTTCTATATGGTGCTAATTCATTGTCGAAGGTTCAAACGTTTCATATTTGTTTCCTTAATAGAAGATTTCTTCTCTCAGGTGGCACGGTCTATTCTATTCCCGTGTAATGTGAAATGTATGGCATTTTAAGGTGGGGTGTCGACGTGAGATGTAGACACGAACTTTTCTATTTCGTGATAGTGAGTTAAGCACTTCCTTTAACATGACCGGTAAGAATTTCAAGAATTTAGCCATGTCCGTGCACGTTACCCCTCCCGAATTATACATAGGTGATCAGGCTATGTAAAATTGGGGACTGGTGACGTGTTGTTTGGTATAATCTAAATCTTGGTGTACTTATTCTTTGGTCAGCAGAAATGTTGCAATAGTTCATGTGCGAAGTTTTGATGCGATGGTTTATAAGATTTGCTAGATCGTCCAATTCTGTCAAGACGGCCTATAGCTCGTTTGACCAAGATGTGTGAAACAATGGCAACTTGGTTAGAAATGAAATTTTGGATACGTGATTTTTCAAGAGGTAATAGTTTGAGTTGGTCTTATCGGTATATTGGTAATAATACCTTCGAAATTTTGGAATGAGGATTTTTTTCTAAAACAACCCGTTGGGTGATACTAATTTGTCGAGAGACTAGTCGAACATCCAAGATGACGTTCTCTTATCTTCGGAGGAAATCTTTTCATTAAGACAAGATAGTTGAAGTCCTTAATGATATGATGAAAACGGTCATGGAGAGGACATATATCGAGATAACATGATAACAACAACAGATACATTACTAGGGGAAAGGTTCAGTACATTAAGGTTTCCTAGAGAAGTACTTTAAAGTAGACTGTAACTTGGAAGTTAACCTAAGCTTTATTACAACCAGCAATTCTAGCTAACTTGGTTTCTTCCATGGTGTCCGTTGGGAGCTTGAACAATTCTTCACACTTTCTTTGAAATTGTTTTGACATTCTGCCGCGCTTTCATGCCGACCCCCTATCCGGCACATGCTTTTGATGTGGTCTTTCTTTCCACATCCATGACATGTCATTGTTTCCCTATAGAGTTGCTTACAATCTTCTATCTCATTCCCAACTCTTTTACAAATCCCACAAGGTATAGGGCATTTTCCATAGTGGTAATATGGGCATATATTACACTTGGGTTTTGTTCCGGCATACCTTACTTCCCGCTTGCTTTTAGTAGTCTTAACCTCATCCGTCCATTGACGTTTGCTTGATTGTTGCATTTGATCTTCCTCACCATCATATTCCCAGTTCCTCTTGCTACCACAATACCCCATTGCCTTGCCTTGAGGCAGTGACTTTGTCAATCCAGGAGTCGCACCAGTAGCTTCTTGAGTGACAGTGGGCGTGAATGCAACAACGTTCTTTTGAGTTTCGGGAGGACATCCCCAAGAGTATGCTTCGAGTCTCTTTTCCTCAGGTCCTATTATGTTAGGACATAGTTGGGCTAGTTCGCGAAAGCGATTGGTGTACCCCTCGAGGTCATTCCCTATCATAGTTAGTCCACATAGTTCCCTTTCCATCATCCGCAGTTCATTTCTTGAACAGTATTCTGCAATCATCATTTTCTTCAGGGTGTCCCACTGAAGTGAGTAAGCAGCGTCTATTCCTACTAATCGGACATAAATGTCCCACCATGTGAGGGCTTGGTGTCGAAAGGTGCAAGTAGCATACTTGACCTTACAATTGTCCGCGCAATCCTGTTTGCGGAAAATTGTCTCTATCCTTTCTAGCCACTTTGCCAAACTTCTAGCTCCTTCAGTCCCCTCAAATGTTGGTGGTTTACAGTTTCTGAATTCTTGGTAAGATAGACTTCGTGCTGTGAGTGTCTTACCAACCTCTTCTTCCCTATTCCCCTGGATGAGGTTGTTGATGTGGTGAATGATTTGGTAGTTATCAATTCTTGCAAAGAACTCGCTCGCTAATAGATTTCTCAAGGTGGTGGTGCGTTCATGTTCGCTTTTATCGAAACATTTTCCTTCAACCACAAGAAATGACAACAATGAGTTTTCTATGAGTGTGAGGACCATGGTGGAGATAAAGTTACAACGATATTACTTCTCAATCAAGTATTTTCCGTGTTGTATTGATCGAATATCACGTAGTCTTAGTCTATCAAGATGACATTAAGAAAGCGGAGATCGGTTGAAGCGAGTTTTAACAAAGGTTATAACTCACAAGTCGTTGTTTATTACGCATAGTCGTCGTCACAATAAACTTGATTACATTCTAAGGAGATTCATGGCTCATAGGGCGATACATAACATGCGCTCATTGACTCGCTCTAGTTTGCCATACAACAAAACTACTACAAGCGTTTCTATTGAAATCACTCATCACAACGTCTAACACAATTGCAAAGTGAAATTTAAGCATTTCCCGATGCTATCCCGAGTTGACTTTGTTGAGTTGTCTTCCATTCTTCTAACTCCCTGAGTCGGGCCTCCATTCTAGCAAATTTGTTGTTGACCTCATTTGCCCTACTCTCCATAGTACGTCTTTGAAATTCTACGACACCCTCCAGGTATCCTGTCTCAGTTAATGCTATTGTAGTAACGGTCTCCAACCGCGTTAGCCTATTTTCAATCTCGTGAGACGCCCCTGGTGTCTCTCGGAGTTTGCAGAGCACACCTTTCAATGTGGTCTTCAAGACGGCAATTACTTCGCTTAACTTCTCACGGGTTCCCTCTATTGTCGTCCCAACATCGCTGTAGCATTCCTTGAGTGTTTCGCCAAGTGCTTGTAGTTCTCCTACCACTTCTTCGATCCCTCCAATCCTTTCTTCCGTAGTATCCCCGGATGATCCGACATTTCTTCTATTTGTTCTTCATGGCGTGTTAGGCGCGCCATAACCGTGTCGAGGGTTGGTGGTCTAGCGTTGGTCGCTCCTCAAGTTTCCCAACTTCGAACGAACTAGGAGGTGATGTATCGAAGATGATGGTGATGATGCGAGAGATGATTCTCTTGCTAGCGGTATCTCCCAACCGGGAGTGGATCTCTTTGGTGTCTTGGTGAGAGTGTAGGAGTAGTGGAACCGGTAGGTATAGTAATGACGGTAGTGATGATTTGGAAGTGAGCAGTGGAGTGTGGGTAGTACCCTCCGGTGAACTTGATACACTACCCCGCACGGGTTTCCAAAGTCGTCGAGTGAGTTGAGAAGGGGCCGGGATGCGTTCAGCAGTGACAAACCTTCATTGCCATCGCATCCGCCTTCGTGAGAGGGAAGGCATGGTCAGTGACAAGGCGGTGCATATGTGTAAGTATATGTAAAATATACTTATAATAGATATGGAGCGGTGAATTAATAGATAGGCAATATGTCATGCGGTCATGTAATAGGCAATATGTCATGCGGTCATGTCTAAATTGACTTTGAGTAATATGGCAAGTAAGACAAGCGGTAATCAAGGTCGAGAGTGATGTTTTGTAAAAGTAGTTATAGTTTAGGGTTTATATGTACCTAGTTCTCTATAACTTAGGCTCGATGCCAATCAGAACACCCCAAATTTGGTTTAGCGGAAGCATACGTGTTATCCGGGAGCGTTACGAAATTGGTGAATCATAACACAAGTAATACAGAACGGAATACATACTCCGCTTAATTTCATAAAATATTTTGAAACAATTTCTTACAACATTGTTTAGATAAATGGGCACATCCCATAAGTTCAATGGTCCCAATATAAAACATCTTTTATGTGTAAAACACTTCTTTAGAAATTTCTACGACCATTTATCCGCCTCTTGCCTTGCATCCATGATCACAACTAAGCACCCGAGAAAATATGCTAAAAGGTCACTATAAGTCGGTGAGTTCATAGGTTTAGATTAAAATAGTAAGTTTGGACCATAAGTCGAGTCATATAATCATTATCAAGAATATAATGATATATGGATGAAAGTCTATTACGTTAGCTCTAAGTTCATGCAACCGATACTACGACAGCTTCAGATGCTAAAAGATGTCATACAATATAGGGGCCCATAGCAAGTGTTTTGTCCTCAACACTTGATTCCGACATGGTATACGCTTTCGCCTTGGCCTAAGCATGGCCAACCGAACGGAGGAGTCACCCTCAATAGATCTATTTATAACATTCGCGTTTCCCAATGGGGAATTGACGGTTCATGAAAAAGGGCATTCTCTAGGGACATAAGGGCTTAGGCTACACCACGTAATAGTAATCATGTAATAGTTTTGGTCCATAAAAGGTTTTGCATATTTCTCACCCCAAAGTGTATAAAACAGTTTATCAAGTAAAAGAGGGGCTATGAAACTCACCTTAGCAAATGTGCAATCCAAAAGTGGGATCTAGTGATTGTTGTGAAGCGGCACCGACACGCGACCTAGATAAGGAGGCAATGTTTTAGTGTATTGTTTTAAGTATTCCTTACTTAAAGTAGTTCAATGGTTTTTATAATTGTATTAATACTAAACTTTAGTTTGTAAAAATTGTTAAAATGGTTTTACTAGTAAGTATACGGAGTATATATACTTTTCATGTTGACACTAATATGGTTTTAAAACCCGTAGTTTGGTTTGAAGAATAATTATCATGTTCCACTAGTAAGTATATAAATGTATATATACTTATTTAAGTTGACACAAAGTGGTATTGTCAAAATTATATGTGATTGATTTATTTTCTAATTGTATTTAGAAAATACCTGAGTTAAATTTGAAGTCTTCCAAATTTAATGAACCATAAAATAGTTTAGTGGTCTTTATTTTGTTCAACAAAAGTTTGGGTTCTTCATATTTATAATATTTGACTAGTGAATTACTTGACATACACATGTTTATCCGAGTACGTTTGACGAAAACTTTGATGTAGAATTTATAACATGAATCGTGTCTTAAGCATTTGTTTTGTGTAGTCATATATTTTCACCTTTTCACTTGTTAGCATATACGCGTTTATGAGGTATAAGGGTCCGAATGGATGACAATTTGGTTCGGCTTTATGGTTGATTTCGAGTTTCATGTTTCTCATTTTATTTTGTGAACCCGATTAATTTCTCGAACAAATACTTCATGAGTAATATGGGTGTGACCCGTGTTTATGGTGGCGAGGAACCCAGTTGGGCCTAGGCCCGAAGTGGATTATATGTGAGAAATGGGCCTTTGACTAAATGTGACTTATGAGAAAAGAGATTGGTGCGTGAGGATGGGTTGGGCCCAAGGGATATGAAATATAGTTTGATGTTTATTAACTTTACAATGTTCCATTTCATCTCACGTATATTGGACATTTGAATTTGACAAAGAGAAAAGGTGTCCATGCGCCATTTTAGTTTCTCGTGGACTTAAGTCTAGTTTTAAGTGAGCATGTTACAACAAGGAATTAGGATGTTAGTATGGTTGTTTTTGACGTGGAAAACTCAACTTAACCGGTCTTGACTTTAAGATTTTGTTCGACTTTAGCATTACTTAGACTTGAAATGCCTAGATCACTTGACAAGAGTTTAGACTTTCGGGCCTTATGACTAACCAAAATTTTCACGCAAGATGTTATACAACTCGACACGAGATGATGTGCAAATAAACATGCTAATTTTTCTCTTTTTCGCCATGGGTATTTTCGGGTGTAGAGGAGTTTTCAAGCAAGATGCCATTAACTCGGAGTCGAACTCGAACCAGGAGTGTCGCGACTAATGTGCTCAAAACACATCTCGACTCCGTGACTTGACTATAACTCCACGAATGGTACTCAGGCCAACATACTAACTTGATGTGTTAGAATAAGGGTGTGGTAAAACCATACGTTAGTTGAGTACTACTCAACCCGGTTTCATTTCGACATAATATGCATACTAACTATTCATGACTTGTTTTATGATAACTACATTCATCCACATTTCACTTTTATTTACCTTCTAGTTTCAAACGGTGGCTAATAACAAGAATTAAAGGAAGAAGTTTACTTTGACTAATGAATTTGTCGACGGAAAATTTAAGATAGGAACGTCATCGGTGTGTGCACCAAGGGGGTTCACATAGTCGAGTCAAATAATAACTCGATACCGACTAAGATGACAATTTTTTTAACCGAAAGTCAAAATTAAATTGATACAAGATACCAAGATTAACGTTACTACGCAAGTTTTCGACAACTAGACAAAGTGTTGCAACCAATGAAATGACACACTAAGTAGACCATGGTTTAGACAATTTCGCGAGAACAAGATTTACTAGAACGAAATTTCCGGGTCAAAAATAACGTTGCACCATATACCAATATTCCAACCGATTCATTATATACTCAAGATCAACTTTTGATTTACAAGAACAATTACAAAAGTTTAAATATAACATGACCAATTACATAACTTGATATGCAAACGAAATTGTGAACATTAAAGAAGCTCATTCTTACAAGTAAGTATGATGGTATGAATAGGAGTCGACCCAAGGAAACTCAATAACCACGATTTCCTTGCAACTCCACCAAATTGAAGCTTGAATTACTTGAACACACCTTTAATTACAAAACCCCAAATCAATTTTAGAAAACCCTAACTTCACAAACCCTAGTTTTGGTAAACACTTGATGAAAAGCGTGTTTGAAGCTTTGCACCGACTAGAGATATAGGAGTTTGTTGAGGAGAGGTTTGGTTAACTTTCTTCTTTTGGGTCTTGGATTGAAGCCAAATTTGGCTAGCTTCCAAAATCTTAGGAGAATCATAGACCTTGCTCTAGGTAGATAGATGTGAAGATATGAATCTCTTGTGTGATTTTATCTTGATTCTCTTTGATTTATTATGAGTAGCAACCGCGCATCAAAGGAGGGTTTGGAAGACAAAATCTTGCATGTTTTGGTAAGAAAGAGGAGTAGATGATGGAATAGACATGTTGGGTCTTCTTCTTTGGAAGATTTGGTCTATGGAGGCGTGGGTCTAGGGTAGAGAGAGAGGTTGAAGATGAGATCTTGGATATCTCATTTCTCGATCTTTTGTTTTTGTTTTTGTCGTGAGTGGGAAGAGAAGGACAAAGGGTGCATATCTTAAGTTTTATAAAAGGCTTTCATTTTATCAAATGTATATACATGTATTACTTATAGTATATTTTGTTAAAATGTATGTGTATACATTACACTTAGGTATTTAATTGTATTTGAATCTTATAAAAGTTTTTGTTTAGGTGATAGTGTGTTAAATATTTTGTGTCCCGCGATATTAAATTGTAACCGAAACATCGTTGTTTGATAACTTTTATAATGTAGTATCTTATTGTTACGAGTCGGAAATATTTTTATCTTGGTAATATTCCATATCTCGGACATTTGTCATTTGTTTTATCAAGTCCTTATCATAGTGTCGATGCGCTGCGAAAGTCGGTCACTATGGTAAACGAGATAACCTCTCGCCTTAAAGTTAAATCATAAGACAAAATGAAATATTCACAAAATGATATGAATGCAAAAGTGATGAAATTGTCTACATGATGCGAGTTAACTACTCAAATGATCGTAAAGCTTATGCATGCTTAAATGACTTATGCTTAGTAATAATAAATTACTAATTATCGCTTAAATTTTGGTGAAAATTTACCATGTGTCACAGAAGTCTTGACTCATGCGCCTTACTATAATGCTTTGAAAGATAAATATGATCTAGGACTAAAATTAGGAGAACGTGGGTCCGCATTTGTGCAAAACAAATTACCTAAGAAGTTAGATGATCCCGGATTATTCATTCTTCCGTGTAGCATTGGAAATGCCAAAGCTTTCTACACATTAGCCGATCTAGGGTCATGCATCAACCTTCTTTTGTTGTCCCTCCATAAAAGCCTTAACCTAGGTAAGATATAACCAACGAAAACAATCATAGGTTTAGCGGACGGTAGTGTTGCGTATCCGATAGGAATAATAAAGGACATGGTAGTACACGTAGGTCAATTAACTCTTTTGGCGGATTTCCATGTGCTAGACATGAATAAGGACACTACATGCCCATTGTTAGTTAGAAGAGGATTCTTGGCTACCGCTAGTGCCATAATCGATTGTAAGATGTCTAAGATAGTGGTAGGAGATGGGAGAGCTAGGTCAATTTATGATGTCAAGAAGCATTCCTATTATAATGAGGGTGAGCAAATACCTCATGAGATCATGTTGGATAAGAAACCATCTAGATATGGACCTTGGACCAATGGAGACTTTGTAGGCCCTCAATGACCTTTCTATCTAGAAGAGACCTACGTGAGTAACTCAACTTTCCTTGAACAACAATTGGCTAGGGACATTGAAGTGAACCCATTCGAGGATACTTTAGTGTTTAGGAAGATGACCGAATTCCTAGGAACCTTGCCCGTTAATCTTTGCATGAATTGGTGGAAAGTTGAAAGTAAAAATCCTAAGTACAATTGGAATTGGGATAAGCCACCTACTAATAGGAACGGAGAGTGGCACATTAGGATGACAATCTATGATCCCAATGATGAGAAGTTTGAAAAGGCATATCGGACTAAGCGTACTAATAGAAAATTAAAAGATATGTTTGATCCCACCGATATCCTTGAGGATAAACTCACTCACCTAGTCACGTAGGGGCACGACTTCGAGTCTAGCCGTAAGACTCATAAATAAAGAAAGTGCTTCGTTGGAGGCAACCCGTGCTTAATTGTTTGCTTGTTTTGTTTTTCAATTTTGTTTGTGTGTTTATATGTCTTTTTCATTGTTGTTTATTCTCATGTTAGATTTTGTAATAATGCTTTATTTTGTTTTTAACTTCGTCTTAATTGCATATAAAGGTATTTTACAAAAAGATAAGTGTAGGAAAGATCACATATGTTTTTAAGAACATTCTCATGAGATTACAATAATTGAAATTGTATATATTTGTGTGTTTGTTAGAGTCAAATGCTTGTATCGAGTCATAATGGATGTTTTGCAGGATTTTTTCAAGTTTTAATGAGGTAAATTTTCCAAAAAAACGCATCGCACCACTTTATGTCGGACAACTGACGGCGTCAGATTAACACTGATGAAGTCGGAGATGTAGAAATGTAATATCGCCGGTTTCGTGTAACTTCGATTTTAGAAATTCCCAATTCTTAATTTTCGGAAAACGCAAACATCCATTCCACAAGCATTATATCTTATTCGCTTAGTTTAGTTTTGTTTCATATATAGTTTTACCTCCGATTTTACGCGATGTTTCATTTCTTTTTCTTATAAGTATGCAGGTTATATTAGACAAGAAGAAGAAACACATATTGAAAGCAACACTTATTATTTATTCATTCTTCTTGGAGAAAGATTTAATCACAACTAAATACATATCCTACCGAGCTAATCAGGGGAGTACTATTTTCTTTCTCTTTTAACTTACCTTCTTTTATCATAACTTTAATACTTTCGGGGAACATTGGGGACAATGTTCAGTTTAAGTGTAGGGAGGGAGAATAAAACGGAAACTTAGAAACTATTCACTCATTTGATTTTTGTCTTGTTGATCTGGTCCGAACCGTCAAGTCTAAACAGACTTAAAACAGCTTAAACACAAATTCAAATAAGATCAGAGGAATATAGTGGATTCCTGGGTCGTTAAGTCCCACGGAGGATGAATTGGTGTTTAAACAACTTCAGATGATAGAATGATCACTAAGAATAGTGATCAGTAAGGATATCGATGGATAATTACCTAAAGAAAAGATTTACAAATAACAGCGACTTAAATGCAAATTAAAAAGATTAAAAAGTTAAAATCTATTAAATAAACGCTATCACTATTTTTACAGATCGATGAACGTTTATGATTTAATAAAACAAAATAACTTAAATAAACTATATTAACTAAAACGTAAACTTAAATTATCTAAAAACGTTATTTAAAACGGAAACGAGCGTTATTTACGAAAATGGCGCTGGAGCGCAAGATAAAACGTAAAATTTATGAAATAAAAGGACTACGAATGTAAAACTAATTTTCTTACAAAATATATGATAAAAGAAAATTTTAGAAAAAGATTTATATTTTTTAACTTTTATATTTTTATTATGATTTAATTACTATAAAACACTAATTAAATGTTTAAAATACTAAAACTAAGTAGAAAAATCAAACTTTTAGAAAAATACTTTATAACAATACTAAGCTATGAAAATTGAAAAGTGGAAAAAGCTAAACCGAATAAGCTAAAAATAAGCTAAAACAATCGTATAAGCTAAAATGAGAAAGAGGGGTTAAGTATTTGATTATGCAAAGCATAACAAGAAAGACCCAAGGCGCTATTGGTTCCGTGTACCCCTCTTGTCACTCTCAAAAGGCTGGAGGTCTCAGGTTCGAGCCTGCCTCCACCCTTTTGCAAAACATTTATATTTTTTTTTTCTTTTGCAAACTATTAAGTACTAAAGATAAGCATTTTATTCAACTGTGACTTTTGTGAAAACCACTAATAAGCTCAGAATACTTATTAATCTCAACAGCTTTATAAAGAAAGAAAATGAGCTTATTTGGGATTTTAAGCTCAAATAAGCTCAACAGCTTGAAAACAAAGACCTAAATAAGAAGCAATAAGCTAAAGCTACTTAATTGAAACTTAAAAGAACAAATTTAAACACTGATAAGCTATTTATAAGCTAAAAAGCACTTATCATACACTGACTAACCAAACAGACCTGTGAATAACTTTAAGAGCAAATTCATCTATGCAAACAAGCTCAAAAGCTCTAAACAAGGACTAAGCCAACAAGCTGACTAGATGGGCTTTCCAAAAAGCCAAAGATCTTAAGCTAAGGATGACTAGGGAGCTTATGGTGAGCTTATGAAAGTGGGGCCAAATTACTGCTCAGCTGGTGCTGAGTCAGTGTTAGCTTAGAGATGGACAGAATCAAAAGCCATTAGCAGCCCTAGTAAACAAGCTAGAAATTGAAAAAGTAGACTTGGAACATTGAAATGGCTTGGTTAGCTTGCTAAAAATCCCAAGTTCACAAGATGAGGTCCTCTAATCAGCTTTTTACAAGCTCTTGAAAATGATATCACATCTGCACGCAGGCACATTTTGAAATGATGTCTAAAATAAGCTAATGAAAAGCTATTAAACAAGCTTTATAGAAAATATAAAAACACTAATGTAAAGCTAAGCGACTATATTTTAACATCCTATAAGCTCAAATAATGAAACTCAATATATAATCTTATATAGACTAATCTATTTACTCCAAAAACGACCAAATGGGAATTTTGACTTTTTGATTAATACTAAAAGTTGACTTATATGAGATTCTGATTGATTTTACTAACTAATTATGTTGTAATAAGCTAAAATGAGAGTATCTAGAGCTAGACTAACAACTTTTAAGCTTGTAAACTGATTTTGGCTACTCAAAATCCCAACAAAGGATCGCCAAAGGCAATCACATAAGATTTTGACTTTTAACCAAAGAGGATTGGTTTTATGATGTAACTTGGCTAATAAGAACCTCGATGACTTAGAATATCAACAATTAACAACTCAAACAACTTCAAACACATATTAACAAGCAAAACCAAACACCCTTATAAAGACATTTTGAAGTATTAAGCAAGGAAATGAGATTTTAAACCAAAGGACCTATTAATTAGCTTATATTAACTGCAAAGAGACAATATTAAGACAGGATTAACAAGTTTTAACTACTTGAACTAAGAAATGCAATATTTAAGAAAATGGCTTACAAAATGAGTTTAAGATCAAAATGAATTGAGATCAAAGGATCACTCCTACTACCTCCCATGAGGTTCTAAACCCAATAGCAGGTCAATTCCACTCCTTCAACTCTTGATCATCATGCCCATGATTTTGAATTTTAACTAATTTTTGAGTAATTTTGGTATTTATGAATTTTGAATCTAAACTGAATGATAAAGGTTTTAATAGCTTAAACACGCTTCTAAGAGCTTATATAAGCTTATTTAACCCGAATAACAACCATAAGTAACATATGTCGAATTTGAGAATTTTAGCTTAAAATGGTAAAACCGAGTTCAGTCACAAAACTTGAAATTGAAACTGAATTATATCTTTATTACACTCGAAAATGATTACAAAACGCTTGAAGGTTTAAACATAAACTTAAAAACTTGAAAACTTAAAACGACATAAGCTAAATCTAAACTACACTACTTTTCTCTAATTATTCTTCTCCTCTCGCTTCTTTCTTTCTTTATAGACATCCAAAAGTTTCCCATCGGCACTCTGAGCATTTCCCACCATTTTCCGACCATTGATGTGGTCAAACGATCTTGGCCATCAAATTTGCTTTTGGCGCCAAAAGTCTTTGGGTGGGTTTCGCATTAATTGAGGTGATGAGTGTTTTGCAAGGTGTAAAGGGTGAGAGTGAGGTGATAGAGATGAATGGAAAGGTTGAAATGAGGTGGTGGTAGCGGTGTTGGGGAATGGTTGGACACAGGTGGAGTTGGGAAGGAGGAGCTACAGTGGCGCGGGGCTTATCTGTTTTAAAATTTGGGCCGGGTCAATGGATTTGGGTTGGATTTGGGCTAAAGTAATAATAGGGTCCGTTTGTATTAGCTAATAATCACAAGGACCATGGTTGTAAATTGAGCAAAGTTAAGGGGCTGGAATTGTGATTCCCCCAAAGTGTTTTCAAGGACTGAACCTGTAATTAACCATTAGTACAAGGACCACAAGTATAAATTTCATTATTTTAAACCTTAGGGACCAAATCATCAATTTAGAAACTGTGGACCAAACTTGAAATTTCTTAAAACTTTTCTCATAAGGACCAATATTGTCAAATATGAATAGTACAAGGTTTATTTTGATTAATTTCAATTTTAAAACCTTAGGGACTAATTTTGACACTTTTGCAAAGTTGAGGACCAAAGTTGTAAATTTGTGATTTTTAACTTCAAAGGATTATTTTGAACAACTTGTGAATCCCAAGGACCTTTAATGAAATTTTACAAGTTTTGAAATGACCGGGACTAATTTTGACAACTTTTGTAACTGGGGACTAAAGCGCCAATTATGCAAACTTGATACGTTTTTCACCGTATTTTGATGTTTTGCATTTAAAAATATAAAACACTTGTTTGTGATATTTTATCATTTTGAAGCATTTCGAGTGTTTTCGATGTTTTGGCATTCTAACGAGATAAAATGATGAGTATTTAGACACTCATCACTTGTCCTTAGTAAATTGAGTAATAAACTATGAGAAATATTTGTTAAGGAAATTTTAGCACCAAATTTAAATTTTTTTATGGCATTTGCAAGTTAAAATTTAGTCTTAATAAAGCGTCTCATTGATAGGAATTATATGACTAGCACAAAAACCGTTTACCACTCAAATTCCACCTAAAAATGTGAGGTTCGCTCCTAGATATTTAGGAATAAAAGCATTCATCTTTAATGCTTAGTGAGTGTACTGGTAGTATAATAGATTCTAGAACTTGTTTTGTGATGCATTCCGAGATCGCTAGTGAGACTGCATTCATGTAGTTAGGATTAACTCAATGATAAGAGACATTAGGATAACCCTTGTTTTAAACATGTAATTTAATTACTTCTTCCACATCGGTTGAGTAATTTTCCTCACACCCTTGCGATGTACTCATCTTTAGTACACGATACCCCTAGTTAACCCCTCAGAGCCTATCCTTTTCGCGGTTCTCGTGATATTTTGGTTTTCTGGAATACCAATGAAGAGCATTGTTTACAATCCACCCACAAATGTTACACCCAAATTGCCTTACCCTACCTTGTATGCACTCATCTTTAGTGCATTATTGTTATCATTATTAAACCCTTAGTTCAATTATCTAGTTACTTGCATGGTTGCTAAGTCGAGTCATATCTTTGTATACGCTTTGGGACGGTTGGGACTCATGGGTTAAAGTAATATTTTATGGAGTAACGGAAAGAATGTTAAATTCAAATTCCTTTTGTCTACGTAATTAAGTACTCAAGTGTTTTGATCTTTTAAATCGGGTCAATTAGTGTTAGTGAAATAAAAACTCAAGTGTAGGGATGCTCCTATAAATCCCTTTATTTTGATATTATTGTAGAGGATGGTAGAGTAAAAGGTATTAAAAAAAGAGAAAAGAGTTGTCAAAAAAGAGAAAACATACTGCTACCATCCTACATCTATATTTATTTTTATGTTTTTAAGTTTATGTTTGTGTTTTGTTTCAAGTTGTTTAGTGTTAGTGAGTCGAGTCTTGGCTTAGCAACGCCACGCTTTACATGCTTGTAACATAATATTTTTGACTTGCCACCACTAAATATCCCTTATCCAACAAAACCCTTTACTTCCCTACCCTAAGCCTAACGTTACATCCCTTTGTAAAGATCTCTTAGATAGTTATTCCTAGGTGCTTACGCCAAAGCGGTGGAGGTTTGATCTATTCTCAAGCCTATGGTAATCTATCTACTATGCCAGGTAATGAGTGTTTATCTTTCATTTTTATTCATATTATATTTCATATAAACCTGAGAGATGAGAGAATCCAAGCACCAATATTGAGGTGCTAGTGTATAATTTCCGTGCTTGTTATGACTAATGTGGCGCTTGTATTTGTTGTAAACTATCTTAAACCAATGCTTCATGCCCCCAACTTATAAATTGATTAGCCAAAAGCACATTTGCTTGAGCACAAGTAAATTCCAAGTGTAGGGATATTTGATAAGGATTTAAAACATACGTTTTTATGAGGTCATTTAAGCCCTAAATCGACACATTTTATATCCGTTACTACTTAAAATCGTTTCTTTTCACATTTTAGGTCCTTTGGAAGAAAAATGCTGGAATGAAGCATATTTGGACGAAAAAGAGCGAAAACATGAAGAAAAAGGTAAAGTCAAGATCAAAGGCCATTCAGCAAGCGTGACGGCGTCCCAATTAAAGGACGACGCCGTACTTATATAAGAGTTTTGATCAAACTACACGCGACGGCTCAGAACAAATTCTGGTTCTATAACCTGACGGCGTCACGCCTAAACTCTGGAAGGCGTGTCCCTCATTTTCCACACCAGACGCCCAAGAACCAATCTCAGACGACGTCCTTCATGAAGACTGACGTCGTCACACCTATCAACTGACGCCGTCCCAACGATGACTTGGCCCAAATGAAACCCTAATGACGGCGACCTGACGGCGTCACTAGCAAAAGGTGACGTCGTCGCATTTGTAAATCTATATATAGAATTTGATTTTTCTGCATTTAGAGAGGTAGAACTTTGGAGAGCAAACCCTAATTTAGTTGTAGTCTGACTTGGACAATATTTTAGGGTTCCATACCCTTCTTTACATCATAAGATAAGTTTTTTAATCCATATTATCATTATGTCTACCTCATATTTAATTGTATGCGTGTATGCTTGCTTGTTTACTATAGTAGCTAAATTATTCTTGTGTTTGCTTAGATCTATGAAACCTAGTTGTTAATTATTGTTAGGTTATCTCTTGTCTTAATTGGTAGACGCTAGAGTATGGAAAACTGGATTCTTCTTTAATTGTTTTGAGTTTGAACGTCTTAAATAGCAAAAAAGCTTAGGAGTGCACCTAGGCCATTCGTTGTGTTTATTTTGTGAGTTGTAGCATGTTGATAATAGAGTATTCGGGGGAGATACTTAGGTACTTGGCATTCTCGGATAGTCTAGAGGAGAGTTACAATTCATAGAACTAGGGAATTAGCCCCCCATGACCAAACAGAATACAACGCACCAATTAAGATGAGGATGTGACAATTCAATCGACTAATAAGAGATAACTAGGGAGTAAAAACATCTAAGTAAACACATTTTTAATCATCATAAGAGCACACCTACATTAGCATAATCTATCCTTAATTTAATTAGTAAGTAGTTATAAAAAGTAGTTAAAATCGGTAGAAGTACCACCCCCACTCCTATACCCCGAGATATTTACCTTGCTTTCAAAAAACCATAAAAGACCAAAAAGAATCCCCCTCAACCTTACCTTCTCGTCATACATCTCTTTCAAGCATCTCTCTTCCCCTAGAGAACAAATCAACCCCCTAAGGTTGAAAAACTTGCTCATAAAAAAGAAAGTATTTTCAAACCCGAACCCACGCATCAAGGCCATTAAAATAAGCTTAATACCTAAACATGTGTCTTCAAATAAATAAACCTGATGCTTTCACCACTTATATGGTAATATTTACAAATATAATTTGTAATTAAAAGTTTATTTCATGATATAATTTTCAAGGTATCCTTATCTAGAAGGACCTTAAAAGAAAGTGTTAATACAAATAATTTTAAAAACGTTTATTTATATTTTACGATCTTCTTGTGTTTTGTCAAAAACAATCGTAAAATCATTTTAACGAAATAAATAAAATACGTAAAGCTTTGAGCAAAATGTTTACTAACACATTTCACTAAACATATAAACCATTAAACATGTTTAGTTAAATAGTTTATATAAAACCAAAACTATTTTTATAAAACACTTATAAGTAACTTTGGTTACTTACATTTTATAAAAATACATACTAGTTCAATGTATGTTGAAATATATATGTGTTGGGTAAACCATGATCCATAACCTATGCCTATGACCCATGTCCATGACCCATGTGCATTTACATCATGACATCATGTTGGGTTAAACCCATGACCCATAACCCATTGTCTATATACATTGTATCTAGTTGGGTACCCATGACCCAAAGTCCATGACCCATGGTGCATTACCCATAACCCATAACCTGGTTGATAACTCAAAACCCGGACTGATCTCACCAGACAGCTGGATCCCTTGGTTTACACTGGCCGGATCCCTTTGGGAAGGGATTCGGCGGATCTGGGTGAACAGTAGGAAGAAATGTCTATAAATAGTGAGCCATTTCTTCCTTATTTCTAACCCCTCTTAGACATATCTTCTTTCTATGTTCTAACCTCTCTAACCTTAGATCTAAAGATCTCTATGTAGCTTCTCTCTTTGTGATTCTATAGGTTCCTCTTAAAGGTGAGATCACGATCTCTTGAAAACTTTCAAACTCAAAGTCATGAGTTGCTAGGCTTCTTCTTCATCAAGACCACTGAAGTGAATCTTCTTGATATTTCTTTTCTTTCTCCATTAGTGTCTTGTGTTAGTTGAAGGTGTTGGTATTTTGTGTTAATAGGTGTGTTCGATATGGGGTGTCGATGTGTGTTGTGATACTTGGTGCGTAGGGTGTTGGTTCCTCCATTGTAATGGAACCCGGTATCTAGCATTGTACCGGATAAAGTGTAAGCGACGAAGGTTTGGCTCTACCTCATGGAAGAGCTCGGTATTTAGCTTTGTACCAGATAAAGTGTAAGCGACGTTGTGAAGGCTTCTCCGCCAATGAAAGGAGTTCTTTTTGTGTTGTGTTTACGGAACTCTCGAGTTAGGTAATCGGGGAGTGGAGTAGGGCAAGGAAGGTGTCCTTGTAGCTGAACCACTATAAATACTCGTGTTGTGGTTGTGTCTCTCTAACTCTATCTCTTTGTTTAATTTATATGCCTTTCTTACTACCAATATCCAACACGTCAAAACTAGATTGACATAAGTCGATCTGTAAGTTTTAAAACGTACTTTTAATTGGTTAAACTATTCAACCCCTCCTTTTAGTTTTCCACATAAAGTAAGAATTAAATTGTACTAACTATGCCAAGTGAGGAAAATCATAAGAAATGTCAAGTATACCTTTTTATATAGCTAGATAAACACATGGAATTACTTTCCCTCACTACACCAATTTCACTTCTCGCGACAGGGGACCTTTAGCGATCGATGGATGTCGTCACTATAGGTCCAATAAACGACAAAAAACTCAGTTTCTTAACTCCATCTTTGACCAAAACATTTAGCGACGACATGTCTTTGTTGTATTGCTGCTAAAGGTTCGCCAGATGACAAAAGAAGTCTATATTGAATTTTGACTTTGACAATAACCTATAGCGATGACAAAGTAGTCGCTATGAGTTTGGCGACGATCGAATTTCTGTCGCGATCAACATTTGATTTCTCGTCGAGATGGAATTGATCCGCCAAACCTATAGTGACGACAAGTAGCCGCTAAAAGTTGTCGCTATAGGTTTAAGTTATTTGATTTAGTTGTTTAAATAAATTTAATTTATTTATTAATGAGTTAAATTAATTATCTAAAAAAATTCAAATTAACTATAAATAATTTAAATTAATTATAAATCATGTAAAGAATATAAGTTATCTAAATTAGTTCACCTAAATTAATTATAAATGGATTTAAAATGATAAATATTAATTATTGTTTATGTATGGTATCTAAATCGGTTTATGGATGAGATGAGAATAGTTTTGGTATTTGGTTTCTTATGTAGAATGGTAAGGACCCGATGAGATTGACGAAGATCAAGAAGATCGGGTAACACTTAAACAAAGACCATAATTTACTGCTGTGAGGCAGTATTTGCCCAAGTGTGTGAAATTTATGAAGTTGTGTGTGTTGCCTTTTATTTATAAAGAGGCAGGTAGGGTTTAGAGATAAACCCTTGTGAGATGATCAACGGCTGTGAAGAATCCAAGTGTTGATCATCTAGAGAGAAAATAAGGAGGACACGTGGTCAGCGTCCCTTGGCTCGTACAAAATGATGCTTGTCGCGCCTCCTCACTATATAATGTCAGATGGTACATCTTAACCACTAGTGACAGTTGGGTAGCTGGTGAGTCTTCTTTTCGGGTGTTTGTTGACTCTTCTCTGTATGAGTGAAAATTTGAGGGGGTTGTCCACTCGGATGGGTCTGAAGTGGTGGTTGGTTATGTCTGAAATTTGAGAGGGTTGTTCCCTAGACATGTTTGTTTAAGAAACTTGTGCAAGAAGGAAAAAAATTCTGAATTTTGATTAAGAAATGAGTGAAAATTTCGAGAAATTGGCGGCTATTTCGTAGCATGTCCTCACGGATGGAGCCATGTTTACGTATGGTATGTAACTCGGTATAGAGATGGGATAGGAATGGTTTTGTTGTTTGGTTTTGCCGTGTAGAACGCTAAGGACCCGATGAGATTGATGAAGATCAACAAGCTCGGGTAACACTTAAACAAAGAGTATACTTTACTGCTGTGAGGCAGTATTTGCCCAAGTGTGTGAAACTTATGAAGTTGTGTGTGTGCCTTCTATTTATAGAGAGGCGAGTAAGGTTTAGAGATAAACCTTTAAGAGATGATCAACGGCTGTGAATAAACTAAGTGTTGATCATCTAGAGAGCATAAAAGGAGGACACGTGGTCAGCGTCCCTTGGCTCGTACAAAATGGTGCTTGTCGTGCGTCCCCATTGTACAGTGTCAGATGATATATCTTAACTGTAGTGACAGTTGGAGAGCAGTAGTACTGCATGCTTAGTTTGACCTAATAGGTTTTACCAGGCCACGAAGTGGCCTGGGATTTAAGCCAAGCCTTTAACAAGTGTTTGTTTATGGAGCTTGGTTAATGGGCTTGATTCGAGCGTGTAATTAGTGGGCTTGAGCCACTGATATTGATACGCTATCAATTATAAATGATTGTTTTAAAATGACTTTTCTCATGTTGACAAGAAGAAGAGATGAAGCAACATCAACACGCAAATGATATCTAAAGATTGATCAAAGACGTGCCTACCTGCATAATGGATACAATCACTAGTGACTAACCATACAAGCTAAATACCAAATACTAATATGCCAACTCATTATAAAACATAGGGATTCAAGAAATGGTCTCTGAATATATATGAACACAAAATAGTTAATCAAGTAATATTAATTTGCAAGTTCCTTAGCTAGAAAATGAAATAAGGACTAATGAAAAGGACTTTACATGCAATAAATTGTTTGACGAGTACTAACTATGACAATAGTCAAATGATATGTCAAGTATACCCTTTTGTATTATTGATGGCCAAACTTTAAGCTGGTGTCAGTGGAGTTACCAAGGCATCGGCAAGTTGCATGTTCATGCGGCACACCTACTGTCAAAGTGCATGTTCATGAAATGAGATCTTCTCAAGTTGAAAAGATCAAGTTCTGCTTGAGACATGTGAGATAGTCTGTGTTGTGTATATTGTGAGATAGTTAGTTGCCGCTAAAAAAATAATAATAAATAAAATAAAACGCACATGCAGCTAAAGATGATCTGAGCAAAGCATACGGGGAATGCAAAGGCATTCCGCAAGAAAAAACTAGCTTCGATTGAGACTTTTCTAAAAGAAGAATCTTAGAAACATTACGAGATTAAATATGATTTGTATAAATTGGCGAGCAAAATACAAGATAACGTCAATGCTAAAGTTCGTTGGATGCGCAAAGAAAACATGTAGAACGATTTTGTTTTAGGTTTCATATATATATATATATATATATATATATATATATATATATATATATATATATATATATATATAGAATCTAGATCAAATAAGATCAAACTTAAAGTTGTTAAAATGAGATCCAACTAAAATTTGACAAAGTTACACTCTCCTTACAACAAAAACAAATTTTTATTAACTACAACTAAAATTGCTAAAGTTTCGATAGATTTCTTTTTAAAATTTATGAAACCTAGGTGATACACCTTGATTAGAAGTGTAATGTGTATCAGGTTTTTGTATATGTATCAGGTTTTGAAATATTTATTAGTGTAATGTGTATCAGGTGTATCACTAATCCAAACTCATATATCATTTGTTTATTAGTTGCTAAAATGTTAGTTTGTATTAAAATATTATTTTTATATGTATTATTGCTAAAATTGTTATTTATAAATGTTTTAGTAGTTTTTTAGACTTGATCTTACTTTTACAACTTTAATTTTGATCTCACGTTAACTCTCCCCTATATATATATATATATATATATATATATATATATACTACTTTATAAAGTGTTTAGGACTTTCTAAATAAAGAAGTCTTAAAATTTTTAAGACCAAAAACATTTCTTTAATAGGAAATTAATAAGTCATTAGTTAATGTTATTCACCATATAGCTTCCATGACAATTTTCATAAATAAAAAGTAACATTCCTTCAAATATTTATACAATCCATTAATACAGTCAAATATTTATATAGTCCATTAATACAGTCAAATATTTATACAGTTCATTAAGTGTCGACTTGTAACAGCCCAAACCTCAATGGTATAAAGCCAACCTAAAAACACTAATACGAAACACACTCTCTCTTTTTTTTTCAGAGCACCGATAAAAAGACACACAAAATTCGATAAATCTACTCTCATCTTGGTGTTCGATTACCTACAGTAGAAATAAATAAGATTTGCTTATAGCAATAGAATGACAACTTTTATTTTGATATGGAATAGTTTGCATTGTTATTTATTATCGATATTTTAATTAAAAGTTGTCATTCATTCATAAAGTTATCGTTAGAAAAAACGATAAAATAAAAAATATTTGCTCGCCATAAAATTGTCATCGGTGCCACACGCATTGCGCTGGTACTCTTTCTAGTATATATATATATATATATATATATATATATATATATATATATATATATATATATATATATATATATATATATATATATATATATATATATATATATATATATATTTATGCTCATATGGTGACCACTCTAATTCTTTTTAAACACAACTTTTATATATTTAATTTCGTATTGTAATTTGTATTTTTATTTAAATGAATAAAGATTTAGTTTGTTTGATTTTGTACGTGTACTTCTATGCAACGGATACATATAGTTACCCCAACGAAAACGAATACTTTTTCCCTTATAAATACTCCTCACCCTAATTCTTTTTAAACACAACTTCTTTTTAAACTCTTCCCACTACCATCTTAAAAACTATGGCTACTGAACCAAATGATGCGAGACCAACTATCCTTATGCAACTACGGGAAAATTTTGATGTTGATGCCGCACTGGCGAAGAAAATGTTGAACTTGTTTAGTTGCTTTCATGACCGAGTTCGTAGCCATAGGCCTCAAATAATCAGAGTGGGTTCGCTGCAAGATCAACCCTTTATCGACTATGGTCTGCACACTCTTGAAAGGATGACGGGTGCAGACATGCGAAACGCAAATAACATGATTTTGGCTAAGAACGATTTACTTGGAAGAATGAATGAGAAGCAAGAATTCATTAACAATTACAAATAAATGTAAAAGCTCGAAGCATGTTTAAGTTTTATTTCGTACGCTACGTTTTTAATTATATGTAACATTTTTAATTTATGAATAAAATTTTTAGTTTTTGATAAATAAAAAAATGGGATGAAAAGTGAAGTTGTATGAGTTGTTGGAAGTGAAAAGTAAGAGGGTATGAAAAGTAAGAAGGTGCGAAAGGAGAGAGAAAGTTGTTGTGGTGTGAGAAAGCTGGTGTGGCACTTACGTGCAAGGTGAAGTGATATTCTTAGTGGTACACAACTGTTACTAACCCTAAAAAGAAATGGTCCGTACAATTTTCATAATGTATTGGAACAAAAAACCGTGTACCTTCTAGTTGTAAACCAACGTAGAAACCACATGTCACCGTCGCTCACGATGGTGCACGAGTGCACGATGGTTGTTAAAGAAACCTCGTGAAGTAGTTAAGTTGGATCCTAAAGTAATTACTCCAGTGAATCATGGTGTGGAAGGAGATATCTTTTAACCGCTTTGGACATTTTTAGACGACCAAGTGAGTTGTTTTGGCGGGGTTCAGGTTGAAGATAGAACACGTGGAGCTATATCGATAAAGCCCATTGACTACAGCAATCCTAGTTACCTCATCCAAAATTTACGATATAGGTATTATCACAAGGGTTATGTATATGAAATATTGAAATGTACTGAGAGTCATGTATTATGCTTATATCGAAGCTGTTGAATATACGTCTAAAGAAAAAAAAAAGTATGCATTTCCATTATCTTTCGGCTAATCTTTTCGTATAGATACATAATTACAAAGAATGTCTCAAGTTGTCAAATTAGACAACATTTGTTTTTCAAAAGAAAAAAAAAGAACAAAAGAATGAAGATTTAATGTCTAGTTATGTGCCCCATTGACAGCAGAATGTCCTTCCCCTGGGCTTGGACCAGAATTCTTGATACCGCGAAGGGCAAGAATTTGTTCAAAATGCCGTTGAATCGTTTTCCCTCCATTTCCAACAACCTTCATGTGATGGTGATGGCGATGTTGGTGTTTTGGTACCTTTAACTTGCGTGCTTCCATCGAGGTGAACAAAGAGCTCACACTCAAAAACAGAATCACGAACAACAGAACGTTGGATTTCGTCACCATGGCTTTAGAAACTACTTTGATCTCAAAAAGAATTCAAATATGTTATGAAGAACTAGAGAGCTATTTTTGGTTTTATTAGTGGTTATGAACTTGAGGGATGAAGTTATATATAGACGAATGAAGTTTGAATGGTTATGCTGGTTCAAAATTCTAACTACTTAGGAAGGTACATAGATGGTGTAGCTTGAGGAGCAAACTTGAAAATTCCTTGGTGGCCAAGTAGTGATATTGAATGATCTAAAGTCTAAACATGAATTTGTTTGAATATTTGACATGTTATAGTCAAATATGGACCATAAGGAGAAGATTTTGACTTTACCTGTAAAGATTTTGTCTTCTTGTAATGAACCATTTTGTGATTAAATTTTTCCTTCTTTAAGAATTGAATTCTCAAGATGATGACACCATGTTTGGTGGATTAAACTAAGATTAACCATGTGACCATGTTAAGTGCATTATCAGAAAATTTTTACAGCATTTTCGTATTGTTTTGTAATAATATCTTTTGTAGTAAATTAGGTGAACCTGAATTTATCTAGTTATGGTCTCAGCTATTAATCTATTGAAGTTCTATAAATGAAAATGAGACGATATAATTGACTAGAAAACTAGACTTTATAGCACATTGTTATGTAGTTATGGAACAAAGAAGAGGGAAGCGACTGCCATATTAAATTTTGTCAATAAAGGGGCAATTATAATGCGGATGTGTAATAAGAATTAGCACATGATATAGTCAGGGGCGGAACTACATGTTGGTTAGGGGGGCGGTGCCTTCCATGGATTGTCAAAAAATATAAATTTTTAGTGTAAAATTTTTTTTTAGGATTATTTTACTAAAGTGCACCCCATTACAAAATCAAATTGTCCCACACATTAAGATCAAACAATGTAAAAACCTTATATCTCTATCTTAATATAAAAAAATATTAGCTTTTAGTGTAAATTTTTTTTATGACCTTTTTATTAAAGTTCATCACAAATTTTATCAATTTTTTTTTGCCTCTCGCCTATAAAATTCCTATCCATGGCCTGGATATAGCACTCGTGTATAAATCAAACTCTTATTAAACTGTCATGTACTTTTTTTTTTTTTTTTTAAATTGACACAACCACTTTCTTACATGAAATATTCAAAGCTTACCTAAACTTTAACAGTCAATAAAAAGGGTTGAGTTATTCCAATTTCCATTTGGTTATTAAGACCCCCACCCTTTTTTTTTTATTTTTTTATTTTTTTTTATTTTATAATTTTGTTTATATCAAAACAGAACCCGAAAATCGCGAATCAGAATATAAAGTTTAATAAATCCAAACGCTTAAAACCATCGTAATCGAATGAACCGACAAAAACCGCACAGACTTGAAAAAGCGGGACAAGGGGGGACAAGTCTTGCAGGGGTAGGGAGGTTGATAATAGAGGTCCCATAAAAGGGATGAGATGGGTATCTGAACCTTCATCTATATCTTCGGTTTATTTGTATTTTGTAAACAAGTACAGAAGATAAGAATGATATGTGGACGTACTAGAAAGTTACTACGGCCACAATGGGAACCAAGATAAAAAAATCCCAATCCCGTGACCAAAAAGTGTGTCCGTAACACACGACTTCGAGATCATATGATAAATAAAAATAAAATGAGAAAAATAAAAAATAACCATAGTTGCACATTTCAAATATAAAAGTTTATAAAAAAATATATTTCTTATGAATTTCTCTCTTTTCATTTAAAATGTATTGTTATAAACTAGACGAAGACCATACCAATGTCATTGCTTTTAGCGTCGATAATTAATGATTTGTGATATTGTGGTAAGTGTTTTGTGTAGCGTTTAAAATAGAACGTGAATCATGAAAACGCAATTGAAACGGTTGTACTATACGATAATTAAAGTCAAACAAAATTATTAACATCTATCAAACAACATATAAAATCATTTAATGAAAATGAAAGTAAACATTACATCGCTTATAAGATAAAACTAACAACACACGTTACTTGTTGCGTAAAACTAACAAGGATGAGATTAATGGTGACTAAAATTAGCGTGAATATGATTAGCCCAAAATAAAATAAAATTGGCTAATTTTGGCTATTTTGTAAAAGATTTGAGCACATTTAGCCTCATTTTTTTTTCAAATGAGCGTATTTAAGATATCGAAAGTTAAATGTGCACTAACGGCACATATTATATATATATATACTAAAAGCATCCAAATCAGAGCAACAAAGCAGCACACGCAAGTTTCATGTTAGCCTCATTTTAGCCCCCGAGGTTATTGGTCATTGCAAGTTAGTCATTAATGTTGTTATCTAATGACCATGACGTAAATTTGTAACGTAATAGTAACCGGTGCTTCAGGCAAATATTAAACACAAACGACCCCTAATGTTAACTTTTTTCACCGTTAGTCCTTAAGGACTAACGTTGCAACAACTTCGTCAATTTGAGGGACTAAAAGGAAAATACCAATGCTACAAGACGAAACAAGACCAAATGTGGTTTGCTACAAGTACACATATAGTGGGGAATAGTGAGTGCACTGTTCATACGCTAATTACGCTTTTAGTCCCTCGAGTTAGCTTCAAATCGCACTGCTAGTCCCCTGTTATCGACCTTTTGCAAATTTCGTCTAATAACAAAAAAATACAATATTTTTTTCGACTTAGATTAAACACAACATCCTCATGACAGAACGCTGCGTGCTCCGCTTGTTTTATCATAATTGTAAACATTATAATTGTTTTGAAGAAAACTTATAGATAATATATTTATATAGCGACGCATCGTTTTGTGTTAAAAAAATTTATGGGTTCTAAACGAAAAATAAAAGAAGTTTGAAGATTTGGGGATTAAACATAACGTTTTGAAGCTTGGTTCGACCCGGTGGTTCAACCGGTTGAACTGCTCCCGTCGAACAACGGGTCGATTTAAACCGAGTCAATATGACATGTTGGGTCAAACGGGTCAAATTAAACATGGTCAACCCATTGGATTTGAAGCGTCTTCGTGTCAACCCGCCAATATGTGTTAATAGTTTCAAATTTTACTTTTACTTTTTGGTTTTCCTTTATATATAATATAGCGGTACTGCGCGGGCGGCGAGTACCTCGTGACTATTAACCGGAGAAATAGATCTCGATGAGACTGATTCACCGCTTGTATCGGTTTTAACGAGGCCTCTCTAGTTCGTTTCAGGATAGCTGTTATTGGTTAGCCGAACCGATGGTGACACCAGTTTCCGGTTGAACCCGTTGGTCCGGTCCGATTTTTAAAACTATATGTACCATCAACTTGTTAGCTTGTATGAAGCTTAGTGTGTTTTTATAATTTGTATAATGTGTATAATAACATGTACTTTTCATTTTAAGGTGTTTTAAAAATAATATTAATTAGTTTGTTTAATTATTTTATATTTAGAATTATGTTGTAGCTTGTTTAAATTGTACATTGTGAAAATTTCATTGTACTTTTTAATAAGGGTGTTTTAATTGGTTGTTTTTAATTTGGTGGATATGCTTTTAATTGGTTGTACAATGTGAATAAATTATTGTACTTTTAAGTAATGGGGTGTTTTAATAAGAGTTACACAAATATATTTCTCTCTCATTTAACCATTAAACTTTTTCACTTTTCCACTTTGACTATTTTTCCATTTTATGTAGTATAGATATAGATATTTCTTATTCTTCTTATTGTATTTTCCTCGCTAGATTTGTTCCTAGCAAGTATATATGCAATACTCACATCGCCAAATAGTCTCATCATAGATTTTTTTTCTTTTTCTTTTATTATTATTATTTTTTTATTTTGAAGTCTCATGAGATTTGAACATAAAATAATAAATAATATAATTTTGTTTTAGTAAGAAAAACAATAAATACATATAATGAGTTTTTAGCATTAAAATTGAAGTAAATATTGTTAGCTATACTATTTTATAATAAATTTGAGACTTGCTTAAATGAAAGACTTAAAAAATTCATATTACACACTTGCTTATGATGAAAAAATTCATATTAGTAACCGGCACGTTGTTTAAAATGAAATTACTTTATGTAATTAATCATATAAATGATTGTAACCGAAAACATTTAAAATGCAATTAAGTAAATAAATTAATAACTTTCGGTTACACAATTTTAAATTCACATTAAATTATACGTTATTTGTTTTAGTATAAAAAGGATCATGAAGAGATGAAAGATTCATTTTAGAAAGTTATTATGTACAATTTGTTAACATGGTGAAAGAAGAGACGATGACTTGAGATGGTGAAATCAACCACAACGTTTTTATAATACTAATAATTGACATTGTTTTTGTCTTCAAATTATCACCAACTACGACATGTCATCACTATTACTGTGTACCGAAACACCACTATTGTTGCTTTATCTTTTTTTGGTTTCGATGCATTGCGCATGTACTATTATAATGTATAAAATGATTATGATGCTTCAATTGTATGCTATTATGAGTTATTTAGTTACACGGGTATCTATCGTCATAACGCGCGATTAACCAGCTAGTTATAAAAGTGATATATGCATATGCCAGAACTTTAATATTGAGTTAGCAAATAGTAGTGACTGAAATTTTCTATCTGGTAAATGTGTTAGCAAATAGTATTGACTATTGATAGCGTGTATATTTTGTCAATAGGATTGTATTAGATGATAAATAAAGCACAAGTCCGGTATGTGGGGTTGAGTCCATTAGGGTTCATGATGTATTATCTCTATATATATCGTATCAATAAAAGTATTACCTCACGGGCTTTTAATGTTCTAACATGGTGTTGGAATCACTCCTAAATCATTTCTCAAGTGTTAGTAATCAATATGTAATAGTTAGCTTAATTAAGGCTTTTATGTTAGTAATTAAGGCTAGGCTCATGTAGAAAGCCCATGAGCCTATGCAAAAGCCCAATAAGGAAAGGAAGGGACTAGATGTGTTGCCCTAGCTCCCTTCCCCTATAAATAGTTTTGTAACTCTCATTTGAGAGTTGGTTGTTCACTTAATACATTTCCTATGCCTAACCGTTTACTATTCATACGTGTGTGTGTATTGTGTGTTCATCCAATCTTTCTTATCTCTATTTCTTCATATTGATGCTTGTGTTACAAACATGGTGACCTAACAGTGGTATCATTCGCCAAATAGTTGGGTGAAACACTTTGTGTTTTTGAAGTTTTATATATATACGCGTGGGTTTTGTGCTTAAAACTTTCATACGCTTAAAAGCTTTCATTTTTACACTTTAAAAATCAAGATTCTTGTACTTTAAGGTTTATCTTGTGGTAAAGTTTAAGTTTTTAGCAAAAAGTTTCAAACTTTACGTGTATTTCTTTGTTTTCAAACTTGGTTTTGTTCGTGTAGTATAGTTTACGCGTAAGGGTATAAACTAGTTTGGATCATCAAGTTTTCAACTTTCTTGTTATTTTGGTGATTTTGAAGCTATTTCATCTAGAAAATCATGTTTCAAAACTCTTTTGCGCTTAAAAATCAGTTTTGGTATTATTTGGTATATCCTACGCATAGCTAAACCCTAGTTTTACTTGTAAGGATTCTAAGTCTCACGCCGTAAGCTCGTCAAGGTTTGATCTTCATGCTATTGAGTTTACTCAGTGTTTTCTTGCTTGGATAAGCCCGAAAACACTTGACTTTGGATATCTTTACATTTGAATAAGTGTAAAGGATTTTTGGGCAAACCCTAGTTTTATGCCTAAGCTAATTACTTACGCGTAGAATCCTTTACGCCTAAGCATTGTCTTACACCTAAGCCTTGTCTTACGATAAGCTAATCTTACGCATTAGCATTCTACTACTAAGCCTTTGGTTTACGCCTAAGCTAAGTGTTTCTCAAATCTACGCGTAAGCTATTCCTACGCGTAAGCTATTGTTACGCGTAAGTTGGTGTTTTTACGCATAAGGTATTTTCTTTGCGTAAGCTGGTTTTCTACGCATAAGGATACTTCATCAACAAATTTTCATTCGACTACAAAGATCCATCATCCACACAAGTTTCAAGATGTCTCAACCACCATACTCTAGCTACTTTCCTCATATGTATCCTCAACAACAACAACAACAACTTCAACAACAACAACAACTCTATCAACAACAACATCAATTTCCTCAAGGAGAAATTCCACCACAAATGATTCAACCACCACCTAGTCTACAAGTACAACCTTACACAAACTTTCAAAATCAGCATCCATCCAAGTATGTTATGAAGGAACCGTCTTGGTTTGCAAAGATGTGTGAAGTCGTAGTAGCCAACAATCCATTCATGAGGTCGGATCACTTGATAGACCTCCAATGCTCACTCCCGAAACTACGATCAATGGGTGATAAAGTTCTTTAGGTTCTTTGATCTAAAGAAACCACATGGTAAGTTCTTGAAAAGGTCAACTTTGAAGGTCCATTTCGATGCCTACTATCACCGTGCATGCGGAGATCCGAATGCTAATCCACCAAGAGATGATGTTTCCAACGTTGCGGCCTTGATCAACTTACTACCCACCAACTTCTACACATGGAAGCCGATGAACTTGTAATGCAATATATCCTTTTGGGTTTACCTAATCCGATGCCAGAGTGTCGATGCTCAAGAATGCTAAAGCAATGTGGAGCATATTCATCTCATCATGGAAGGCACATAACTCAATCAAGAAGATATGGAATCAAAAATCTACTTAGCATATGAACACTTCATGATTGAACCAGGGGAGACATTAGAGTCATATCATCATCGATTCTCAGACATCATTAATGACTTGGAAAAACATAACATCATTATGCCAAGAATTGTTGTCAACACTAAGTTCCTCAGTAGTCTTGGTCCTGATTGGGAAAAGTATGTTATTTTCATCCGTCAAGCGAAGAATATTCATCATGCTACATACGGATTATTGTATGACTATTTGAAGCCCCACCAAAAGGAAGTTGACAGAGAAAGAGTCATCCGTGGAGCTCCTATTTCACCTTCACTCCCGGATAATCAAACTCTTACATTGTGAGCTCAAACATGTTATCCCCAATTTCCTACTTTGAAAACCTGCTTCACAAATCCTCCACAACCAAAACAGTCAAGTTTATCACACAAGCTAACCACTTGTGAATGGTCAACCGTAATAAAATTCAAACATTTCGAAACAAATGCAATTAAGATCCGAGAGTATAGTGTTTCCACAGTCGTTAAGTCCCACGGAGGATTAATGGTGCTTCAAAACTTTCGGATGTTGAATAATCACTAAGGATAGTGATCGAAGGATTTTGGAATATTTATACCATCGATTGATTGGAATTGTATTTGATATACAATTGTAAAGCACAACAATCGATAAGACAAACGAAATCGTCGTTTATTAAATTACGTAACGTATAAAATAAAACGTGAGTTTAAAGAAATAAAAGACCTACAAATATGAAAATGATATTGTTTGGAATCCTAATAATAAAATAAAATTATTGGAAAATTAAAATTATTTTTATGACTATTTATTTAATTATTATTAATTAAAAACTATTTTTAACTATTTAATAATACCCTAAAATATAAGAAAATATGAACTAAAGCTAGAAAAATGAAATTATGATTTAGAAAAATCTAAAATACTATAAAACTTATTTTAAAATTGAAAATATATTTTTACACTTTTATCTATTTATTATTAATTAATTACTATTTATTAATTATTTAAAATACACTTAAATAAAAGAAAATATAAAATTACCCTGGAAAAATAAACTTATAACTTAGAAAATCTAAAATATTATAAAACTAATTTTAAAACTAAAAGATATTTTTATGCTTTTATTTATTTATTATTAATTATTTAATACTTTTAACTATTTTAAATTCTAATAAATACTAAACAAGCTAAGAAAATTCTGAAACTATTTTCTAAAAATATCCTATGGTGACAGAAAGCTAAGAAAATTATAAAAACAAGAAGTGCTTAATAATAAGCTGAAAAGAAAAATCAAAAAGCTAATTTCTATTAAATAAACGCTATCACTATTTTAAAAATGATGTTTTTGTGATTTTTCTTTTTGAAAACTATTTAACTATTTAAAATAAGCAACTTTTACAAAGACAAAAATTTTGCAACTTAAAAATAAGCAGTTTGAAAGCTAAAAAGCTTAACAGTTGAGCTTATGGCTTATTTTGATGTTTTGAGCTCAAACAAGCTTCACAAGCTGAGACCAAAGAAGAAATAAGATGAAAATAAGCTAAAACTACTTAAATAAAGCTAAAAGGAACAATGAGACATCTTGAGAAGCTTAAAATAAGCAAATAAGCACTTGGCTTATTTGAATTCTAAGACGATTATGGGACAAAGTTTAAAGGACAAAACAAGTGGGGTCCACAGAGCTTAAGCTCTCAAACTTGGTCAAACAGATAGCCACCGGGTTGTGAGCTTAAAGAAACCAAGAACAACCCCTAGGGTCCATCGATGAGCTTATGACAAGCTTTTGAAAAGCTTGTAGATCGAGCAATGACTCGGTGTATATCTTGTCGATGTGTACAAAAAATGGGACAAACTAAAAGCTTATTGCGGCCCTACGAAATAAGCTAAAAAGTAAAATATTAAGCTTGGATCTTCAAGTCAGCTAGGTTAGCTTTCCAAAGAACCAAATTACACAAGTTATGGCTAACTAATAAGCTCTGTGTGAGCTTATCAAAATGGACTACTCAACTGTGCACATGGCACATTTTTTAGAAAGGGCCTAAAGTAAGCTAGAAAATAAGCAGTTTAAAAAGCTAATTGAAGATTATAAAAATTACTAAGATTAAGATGAGCAACTATATTTTAATATTCCAAAAGCTCAAATCTTGGAACTTACTATTAAGTCCTATAGAAAATAATCTAGTTTATTCAAAAACTGATATTAAGAAAATTTTGACTTTTCTAATTACTCTATTAGGTTGACTAAAATGAACTTTAAATCAATACTACTTACTAATTATGTTGTAATGACCTAAGATAAGATGAAATTAAGCTAGGTTACTAACTTATAAACAACTGTGATGAATTTCAAGCTATAAATCCTAACAGTTAATTACTAATGTTAGATTAAAGAGGATTTTGACTTTCTCTCAAACAAGGACTGATTTTTATGGCTTCTATGAGTTATATGATGCTAGTGTGACAGATTACAACCACAAACAACAACACGAAAAGCCTTTAGCACGAGATAATCTGATGACTCCAAACACCCTTTTATGAAACTGTTTAAAGCCTTTCAAAGTATTCCACTAATTAAGACCATGAAAATGATAAAAACCTTATACTAACTATATTTAAATAGGATTAAGCTAAAATTAACAAGATTTAAGTACTTATACTAGAAAATGCAAATCTCAAAGAAATAGCTTACAAGTTGGAATTCAAGCACAAACAGAGAACCAAGGATGAGATCACACCTATAGCTTCCCAAGAAGCTCTAAACCCAAGGCAATCCAATATCAACCTTGCTCCGACTTCTGATCTTCCTTTCCATGATTTTTGATTTTTCACTAATTTTTTGTATTTTTGGTATTTTTCTTTTGCTTCTAAACCGAGTTTTAAATGTTTCTAATAGCTTAAACAAGCTATCTAGGAGCTTATATGAGCTTAAGAGTCCAATATAATAACTAATAACAACATTTGATCATTTTGAGAATTTGAACAAGGAAAATTTGCATAAACTGAAATGGAACTTGAAAATGTAAATTGCTTATTGAGAAAGATTCACAATACACTGAGATTACTTAAAAAGGTACTTGAAAGCTTAAAATTACACTTGAAATTGAAAATTAACTAAAACGACATGCATTAAACTAAGTTACTCTAGATACTTGTTCACATTGCTCCATTCCTCTTTATAATGATCTTTTCCACTCTTGTCGACATCTCTGAATGTTTCCCACCTCATCCCAACCATTGGATCATTCTAACTCATCATATTTGTCCATTTGGAGATTTGGCGCCAAAAGAGTCATGAGCAGGTTTTTGCATTTAAAGAAGTTTGGGAGGTTGTAGAGATGGAAGGGAGTGGGTATACAGCGGGGGAGGTGAGGTGGAAAGAGCAAGTGGAGAAAACCACTCTGGTTTCTAGTTTGCAGGCTTGGTGAGGAGAAGCACAGTGATCATGGTTTTGGCGCGCGTTGACCGGTGTTTGACCGTTGGATATTAATAACGGGAGAGGTCAAAATGGGATTTGGCAGGGTCAAGTGGATTTTGGCCTGGCTCAAGGGTTCAAGGTTCAAGGGTCAAGATATTTGGTTTGGGTTTGTGATTTGGGCCAGCTGGGTTGGATATTAATACAAGGGTCCGTTTGGTTTAGTAGTAGCACAAGGACCATTTATGTAATTTCTGTTTTATGAGGGACCAAACTACCAATATTCCAAAGTTATCACAAGGACCTAACTTGACAAACTTAAATAGTACAAAGATAATATTTGATAATTTTCACTTTTTAAATATCCAAGGACCAATTTTGACACTTTTGTAAAGTTGAGGGACCTTTTCTGTCATTTGCCCAAAGATTCATTCAAGGACTATTTTTGACAATTTAGAATATTTCAAGGACCTTGAATGATAAAACTCCATATTTTTGGATTCCAGGGACTAGATTTGACAACTTTTGAAACTTGGGGGACTAAAACTGCCAATTATGCAAACTTGATACGTTTTCACCGATTTTGGTATTTTGCATTTAAAACACATAAAACACTTATTTGTGATATTTTTATCATTTTGATACATTTCGAGTGTTTTCGGATGTTTTGGCATTCTAAACAAGACAAAATGATGAGTATTTAGACACTCATCAATCCCCACACTAAGATATTGCTAGTCCCTAGCAATCTTTTAGAAAACTTAATGGATTTCATCTCTTTACCAAAAGCCATTACTCGGAGTAGCCAATTGTTTTAGTTCAAGTAAGAACCTTGGTACAATGATAACCAAATGATTTTGAGCAAATCACCGACTTTTAACGGTTTTGATTTGTCTTTACGAGCCGTTTGCTTCGGACTAGCCAACTCTTAGATAAATTATCAATATTATCTTTAGTGAGTCGATTACCAATTATGGTTTTCCAACCGCCTTTACCACAAGCCATAAACTTGCGGGCTAGCCAACTTTTCACTAATTAAAGATATGGCGAATGAACACCATACAATTTTGGGCAAATTGCAAGCCATAAACGGATTTGAGATATCTTTACCAAGAGCCGTTTGCTCTGGATTAGCCAATCCTTATGTGGGTTAGACATGGCGGATGATTATCATTTGCCGAGTAAGTGAAAACACTTACTCCAAAAAAATTTTGGCCAAAATGGGGAATTGGTGGTATAATTACATGATAAAATTCGTGAGAATTCCCCCCCACACTAGAAATGAATATTGCCCTCAATATTCAAAGTACCGTGATTATGCCGAAACATAGAATGTAAAAGGAAAATACTACGACCATTATTTTATTTTGATGATTTTTTTTTTTTTTTTTTTTTTTAAGAGTACTTATATATAACAATGGGCAACTCCCCACACTAGGGTGGTAGAAAATAGAAAGAAGTCGAAATACGGTGAAAACCCATATGGTGTGCTCTTGTTTTTGATTCCCGAGTCACTAGCTTGACTCGATCCCCGCATTCATTGGTTCATGGGGAAAGTTTGTAGATCCGGGACAACCACTGGTGGAATGTCCTCTCCAAAATAATGCTTCAACCGATGACCATTCACTTTAAAATTTGAACCATCGGGCTGAGATAACTCAATGGTTCCATAAGGATAAACCTTAGCAATGGTAAATGGACCAGACCAGCGGGATTTTAGTTTTCCCGAGAATATCTTCAATCTTGAATTGAAAAGAAGGACTCGATCACCAACGTTGAAAACGCGGTTCTTGATTTTAGAGTCATGAATCTTCTTTGTCTTTTGTTTGTAGATCAAAGAGTTCTCGTATGCTTGATCACGGAGTTCATTTAATTCATTCATTTGAACTTTTACGTGATCACCGTACCGTCTGAATATCGAAGTTAGCATGTTTTAAGGCCCGGATGCCTTGTGCTCAAGCTCAATCGGAAGATGACATGCCTTCCGTACACTAGCTTGTATGGAGTACACCGATGGGTGTTTTATAAGTCGCACGGAAGGCCCGTGCGTCATCCGGTTTATCCGACCGGGATGCACGGTTTTCGCCTCGTCCTTTCAAGAATTCTTTTATACCACGGTTGGAAACTTCCACTTGCCCACTTGTTTGGGGTGGTATGCGATGAGAGACGGTGGGTTACACCATACTTTTGCATGACACGATCAAATTGATCATTGCAGAAATGTGTACCACGATCACTAATTATAGCTCGTGGAGTTCCAAACCTAGCAAAAGAGATTTTAAAAATTTCACAACTACTCGGGCATCATTGGTAGGTAAAGCTTTTGCTTCAACCCATTTTGACAAATAGTCAATGACCACAAGTATGTATTTGTTTCCTCGAGATGATGGAAATGGCCCCATAAAGTCAATGCCCCAGATGTCAAATATCTCACACACTTGAATGGCGTTTTGCGGCATTTCATTTCTTTGTGAGATATTTCCGTGACGTTGACAAGCGTCACAGGTTTTGACAAATTCGTGGGCATCCTTGTAAATCGTGGGCCAATAAAATCCGAAATCAAACACCTTTTTGGCGGTGTAATTTGGACTATGATGGCCCCCAGTGGGTCCAGCATGGCAAGCTTTGAGAATGTCCATAGCTTCTTGTCCATAAACACACCGTCGGATGACTTGATCCGCATGTATTTTGAATAAGTAGGGTCTTCCCGAGTAATGTTTAACATCCTTGAAGAATTTGTTCTTCGTTGGGTCAACATTCCTTTCACTATGAAGTTACCCGCATGGTAATTTGCAAGTCAACAAACCATGGGGTAGTAGAGTTTCCACGAAAATAAACCGCATTGAGTGTCTCGAGAGGAAATGTTTCATTTATTTCCTTTTCTCGAAAACATCTTGGTGAGGGTTTTCTAATCGGACAGATGATCAACAACCCGGGTTCTCGGCTCCTTTTTATCACGTATAATGATATCAAATTCTTGCGAAGGAGAACCCAACGAAGCAATCTCGGCTTTGCATCTTGTTTTGCAAAGAGATATTTGAGAGCCGAGTGATCCGTATACACCACACATTTGGTCAAGATTAGGTATGGCGAAACTTTTCAAACGCATACACCACGGCTAATAGCTCTTTTTCGTGGTGGTGTAATGGGTTTGAGCTTGATCATAGTCTTACTCGCGTAGTGGATAGGTGAAAATGCTTTGCTCTCGTTGCCCTAAGACCGCACCGATAGCAAAATCACTTGCATCGCACATGAGCTCAAAGGGTAAATCCCGTCGGGAGCAACGAGAATGGGTGCCTCAAGAAGCTTTTTTTTAATGTTTCAAAAGCTTGATGCACTCGGTGAGAAGATAAAAGGAGCATCTTTTTCAAGAAGATGGGTCATAGGTAGGGCGATCTTAGAAAAATCTTGTATGAATCTGCGATAAAAACCGGCATGACCTAAAAAACTCCTAATACCTTTGACGGTAGTAGGATGAGGCAATTTAGCAATAACATCGACTTTTGCTCTATCAACCTCAATCCCGTTTTTGGAAATCTTATGGCCAAGGACTATGCCTTCTTTGACCATAAAGTGGCTCTTCTCCCAATTTAGACAAAGATTGGTGTCTTCACACCGTTTGAGCATTTTATCTAGATGGGAGAGACATGTTTGAAACGAGTCCCCAATGACCGAGAAGTCATCCATAAACACCTCCATTGTTTCCCCGATCATGTCGTGGAAAATGGCCATCATACATCGTTGGAACGTGCGGGAGCGTTACATAGGCCAAAAGGCATACGTGCGTAGGCAAAAGTTCCGTATGGGCGGTGAATGTGGTCTTTCTTGATCCCGTGGATCAATGGGGATCTGAAAATAACCCGAGAAACCATCAAGGAAACAATAGTATTCATTCCTGCTAATCTCTCAAGCATTTGGTCCATGAAGGGTAGAGGAAAATGGTCTTTTCGGTGGCGTCATTCAACTTACGATAGTCAATACAAACACGCCATCCGTAACCAATCGAGTTGGAATTAACTCGTTATCTTCATTTGTGACAACAAGAATGCCACCCTTTTAGGAACACAATGAATTGGGCTAACCCAAGGACTATCGAGATCGGGTAAATTAATCTTGCATCAAGAAGTTTGATAACCTCCGTTTGATAACATCATGGATTTTGGATTTACTCTTCTCGATGTTGAATCGCGGTTTGAAGTCATCCTCCATCAAGATTTTGTGAGTACAAAATTCGTGGTTGATACCCTTAATGTCGAGAGTTTCCAAGCAATTGCTTGCTTGTGTGACTTCAAGACCTTTATGAGAGCAGTTTTTCATCTTTACTCAAATCTCGAGCAATAATGACGGGTAATTTATCACCACCCTCAAGAAATGCATACTCGAGATGAGGTGGTAAGTCCTAAAGTTCTACTTCGAAAATTCTTGATTTTCTCAACCGACTTGACTTCCTTGTTATGAAGCTCGACGGGAGGGAGTGATGATGGATCATCATTAAGAAACTTCTCAATGAGAAGTATGTCCCCCTCGATGTCAATGGGAGCGTGATCAATTTCCCATGGAACAGAATCACTAGACAAGTATGCTTCAATCTCTTCCAAGATGAAGTCACTTTCCTCAAACGGAGTGAGACAAGGAGTAGAATTGGCAATGATGGGTTGAGATGAATGAGTGATATTATCACTCGAAGAATTATGATCATAACCAAGAACTTCTTGAGTACTCTTGAAGCAACATCAATGATATCTATTCGGTTAACCGACTCGGAATCATAGTTTGCGGAGTACCTCGAAGTTTGATCAAGGTTAAAGGTGAAAGCTTCATTACCAACACGTAATGTGATTTCTTGCTCAAATACATCAATGAGAGCACGACCCGTTCTCGTGAATCCTCGTCCAACAATGAGAGGAACCCGTGGATCGACATCAAGTCAACAACCACAAAGTCACCGGAAAATGGAACTTTCCTACTTTCACGATCGTCCTCGGCAATGCCAAGAGGACGGGATATTGTACGATCTGCAAGCTCGAGAGTCATGCATGTAGGAGTAAGGTCCGGAAGAAAGTTTCTTCCATCTTGAATAAGGCATCGATTGATGCTTGCACCTAGATCGGCTAAGGCAAAGTATTCAACCATTCACGGAAATACACAAGGTAAGAGAAATTTTCCGGATCTCCAAGCTTCTCGGAAGCTTCTTCAAGATAACTGCAGAGCGCTCGTTCGAAGGACTTTTGCCATTTCAAACAACTTTTCCTTGTTGCTTAACATGTGTTTGAGGGTTGATGCAAACTTGGGCATCGACATGATAGCATCCGTAAAGCTTATGTCAAAATGTAGTTCTTGGAAAATTTGAAAAATTTGTCCATTTGATGACCGCTTTTTCGCGAGCTTTGCTCATTCAAACGTGATGGGTAAGGAATAGAAGTTTTGGATTGGGGTTTTCAACGGAGCTCTTGGAGGTTCAAAACAACTCTGGATTGGATTTGGGTTTCGGGACAACTTGAGGTTGGACATTGTTGGTACCTCCGTTATTAGTAGGAAGTTCCTTGTCCTTTGTTGCCTCGGGTTCACTTTCCACTACCTTCGAGAGAGAAGAAGAAGAGGTAGTAGGAATAGCGGGTCCATTGTATGAAACACCACTTCGGTTGTGATCGCCTTTGCATCGCCCCTCGGGTTAGCGATCGTGTTGCTCGGAAGTTTTCCGAGCCCGAGGGTTGATCATTTAAAGACTTCTTTAGATCGTGATCCGACCGACCAACAACTGTTCATTTCATCTTGGGATTTCATGAATTGCTTCAATAACTCATCGATGATGGTATTGGAGGATGTGGAGGAAATTTTGAGGTCGTATGTTTTGATTATGACCTTGTTGTTGAAAATTCCTTGGTTAGGATTCACATTTCCACGAAATTGATTCCCTCGATTGAAATTGTTTTGATTAAGGTTTCCTTGATGTTGGAAACCTTGATTAGGTCCGGATAGAAATTACCTTGGTTTTGGTAACCTTGGTTCATTCTAGGTTGGTTCGATTCGGTTTTGTATGTTAGGATTACGGTTAAAACCGGTGGTGCACGATAAGTATTAGCACGGTAGTTTGGTTCATTTTGAGGACGGTATTGATTACCTCCACGATGTGAAGTACCGGCTATAGCATTGGCTTAAAACGGACTACCATCGGTGGCGATCAGATTGTAGTATGCATGAGGGCCACCACAAGTAACACGCACCTCGACTTTCTTTACTTCACCATGTGATGGTGTGCGTGTGAAAGTGACTTTCTTTTGGTTAGCAAGAACCAAAGCTCGAACAATATCCGTGAGTTTGTCAATCTTAGCATCGGTGCTAGATGTACTCACGGAGATGAAGTAGAAGGTCCCGACATTAGATCGAGGCGATATGTCTTTGTTCGGAAAGGACGGACACGGGACTTGTTTTCTATGATCCGCAAGGCTTCTTTTGTGGTCTTGCTCAGAAATTACCTCCGCGGAGGCATTTAAAGAGTCTTGGTCGACTTGTCTCGGACCATTGTAGAAAGTATCCATTTGCATTAACTCGGTAAAACCATGATGCGGACACTTTGAAGCAATTCTTTGTAACGATCCCATGCCTCCCGAATGATTCATCAAATCTTTGAGAGAATTTCATTATCTCATTCTTAAGACTTGTAGTTCGAGATGGAGGATAGAATTCGTTAACAAACTTAGTGACTAGATCTTCCCATGTCTCAATGGAGCGAGGGGTTGTTTCTCAAGCCAATTCCGGCTTGTCCTCTAAAGAGAATGGGAGCGAAGAAGCTTAATTGCTTCATGTGGGACATTCTTGTATTTGATGGTAGATGCAATCTTGTTAAACCATCGAATATGTGCATGAGGATCATCCCGCTCAAAACCATAAAATTGGCTTTGGGTTACAAGATTAAGCAACCCGGTTTTGAGCTCAAAGGTATCGACCACTATGGTGGGACAATAATGGCATCTCCGTAACCCTCGATGGGTGCTTGGAGAAGCTCATTCATCGGCTTATCTTCCGCCATTACGACGGGGGTGGTGATGCTAGACGTTCCTCGATCACGGTGAAGGAGCGAACGTCCTCTCGTCTACGAGGAATATTTGCAAGCTCGAAAGTGGACTTGTAGAACTGGAAGAGCGAGTGCGCATGCACTAAGTATAAAAATCGGTTTTCAAAACAAATGCGAGGCAAAGCGACAAGTGAACTTAAACCAATAATCACAAATAAAATGGCTTCTTTGAAAAGGTACACCAAATCACAAGGACACAAAGGCAAGTTTTAAATCTTTTGTTCGGGAACTTATTAATGTTCACACCCCAGGTTGGTAGGTGTCTTGCCTTGGTTTGCGGTGGTTGATTTTATGTATTTATTAAGTACCACCGAAAAGACGTAGGTATGGATTTGTGCTAAGGGTTTAAAAACTTTTGGACAATATTTTTGGTATCGTCTCGTTTAACCAAATCGTATCTATTTAAGAATCACCTTAAAGACAATACAAGCTAGAAAACGTTACGATTGTTTTGTTGTTTTATATTTTTTGGTGTTGTTAACACTTTAGGAAAAGTGTTAATGAACTTTTGATTTTTATAACTTTACAAAAAGCTGCTTACAAAGGTGGTATATGTGCAAGTATGGATCCGAAATGTTTAAAACACGCTTCTGACCTCCCGTGTGGCGCCAAAATTTGATTCGCTTCCAACAATAAGTTTATCACACAAGCTAACCACTTGTGAATGGTCAACCGTAATAAAATTCAAACAACTCGAAACAAATGCATTAAGATCCGAGAGTATAGTGTTTCCACAGTCGTTAAGTCCCACGGAGGATTAATGGTGCTTAAAACTTTCAGATGTTGAATAATCACTAAGGATAGTGATCGATAAGGATTTTGAATATTTATACCACTTGATTGATTGGAATTGTATTTGGATACGAATTGTAAAGCACAACAATCGATTAAGACAAACGTAAATACGTCGTTTATTAAATTACGTAACGTATAAAATAAAACGTGAGTTTAAAGAAATAAAAGACCTACAAATATGAAAATGATATTTTTGGAATCCTAATAATAAAATAAAATTATTGGAAAATTAAAATTATTTTTATGACTATTTATTTAATTATTATTAATTAAAAACTATTTTTAACTATTTAATAATACCCTAAAATATAAGAAAATATGAACTAAAGCTAGAAAAATGAAATTATAATTTAGAAAAATCTAAAATACTATAAAACTTATTTTAAAATTGAAAATATATTTTTTACACTTTTTATCTATTTATTATTAATTAATTACTATTTATTAATTATTTAAAATACACTTAAATAAAAGAAAATATAAAATTACCCTGGAAAAATAAACTTATAACTTAGAAAAATCTAAAATATTATAAAACTAATTTTAAAACTAAAAAGATATTTTTTATACTTTTTATTTATTTATTATTAATTATTTAATACTTTTAACTATTTTAAATTCTAATAAATACTAAACAAGCTAAGAAAATTCTGAAACTATTTTCTAAAAATATCCTATGGTGACAGAAAGCTAAGAAAATTATAAAAACAAGAAGTGCTTAATAATAAGCTGAAAAGAAAAATCAAAAAGCTAATTTCTATTAAATAAACGCTATCACTATTTTAAAAATGATGTTTTGTGATTTTTCTTTTGAAAACTATTTAACTATTTAAAATAAGCAACTTTTATGAAGACAAAATTTTTCAACTTAAAAATAAGCGGTTTGAAAGCTTAAAAGCTCAACAGATTGAGCTTATGGCTTATTTTGATGTTTTGAGCTCAAACAAGCTTCACAAGTCGAGACCAAAGATGAAATAAGATGAAAATAAGCTAAAACTACTTAAATAAAGCTAAAAGGAACAATGAGACATCTTGAGAAGCTTAAAATAAGCAAATAAGCACTTGGCTTATTTGAATTCTAAGACAGTTATGGGACAAAGTTTAAAGGACAAAACAAGTGGGGTCCACAGAGCTTAAGCTCTCAAACTTGGCTGAAACAGATAGCCAGCTGGGTTGTGAGCTTAAAGAAACCAAGAACAACCCCTAGGGTCCACTGATGAGCTTATGACAAGCTTTTGAAAAAGCTTGTAGACACTGAGCAATGACTCAGTGTATACTGAGTCAGTGTGTACAAAAAAATGGGACAAACTAAAAGCTTATTGCAGCCCTACCAAATAAGCTAAAAAGTAAAATATTAAGCTTGGATCTTCAAGTCAGCTAGGTTAGCTTTCCAAAGAACCAAATTACACAAGTTATGGCTAACTAATAAGCTCTGTGTGAGCTTATCAAAATGGACTACTCAACTGTGCACAGGGCACATTTTTTAGAAAGGGCCTAAAGTAAGCTAGAAAATAAGCAGTTTAAAAAGCTAATTGAAGATTATAAAAATTACTAAGATTAAGATGAGCAACTATATTTTAATATTCCAAAAGCTCAAATCTTGGAACTTACTATTAAGTCCTATAGAAAATAATCTAGTTTATTCAAAAACTGATATTAAGAAAATTTTGACTTTTCTAATTACTCTATTAGGTTGACTAAAATGAACTTTAAATCAATACTACTTACTAATTATGTTGTAATGACCTAAGATAAGATGAAATTAAGCTAGGTTACTAACTTATAAACAACTGTGATGAATTTCAAGCTATAAATCCTAACAGATTAATTACTAATGTTAGATTAAAGAGGATTTTGACTTTCTCTCAAACAAGGACCGATTTTTATGGCTTCTATGAGTTATATGATGCTAGTGTGACAGATTACAACCACAAACAACAACACGTAAAGCCTTTAGCACGATAATCTGATGACTCCAAACACCCTTTTATGAAACTGTTTTAAAGCCTTTCAAAGTATTCCACTAATTAAGACCATGCAAATGATTAAAAACCTTATACTAACTATATTTAAATAGGATTAAGCTAAAATTAACAGGTTTTAAGTACTTATACTAGAAAATGCAAATCTCAAAGAAATAGCTTACAAGTTGGAATTCAAGCACAAACAGAGAACCAAGGACTGAGATCACACCCTATAGCTTCCCAAGAAGCTCTAAACCCAAGGCAATCCAATATCAACCTTGCTCCAGCTTCTTGATCTTCCTTTCCATGATTTTTGATTTTTCACTAATTTTTTGGTATTTTTGGTATTTTTTTCTTTTTGCTTCTAAACTGAGTTTTAAATGTTTCTAATAGCTTAAACAAGCTATCTAGGAGCTTATATGAGCTTAAGAGTCCAATATAATAACTAATAACAACATTTGATCATTTTGAGAATTTGAACAAGGAAATTTTGCATAAACTGAAATGGAACTTGAAAATGTAAATTGCTTATTGAGAAAGATTCACAATACACTGAGATTACTTAAAAAGGTACTTGAAAGCTTAAAATTACACTTGAAATTGAAAATTAACTAAAACGACATGCATTAAACTAAGTTACTCTAGATACTTGTTCACATTGCTCCATTCCTCTTTATAATGATCTTTTCCACTCTTGTCGACATCTCTGAATGTTTCTAACCTCATCCCAACCATTGGATCATTCTAACTAATCATATTCGTCCATTTGGAGATTTGGCGCCAAAAAAGTCATGAGCAGGTTTTTGCATTTAAAGAAGTTTGGGAGGTTGTAGAGGTGGAAGGGAGTGGGTATACAGCTGGGGAGGTGAGGTGAAAAGAGCAAGTGGAGAAAACCACTCTGGTTTCTGGTTTGCAGGCTTAGTGAGGGAGAAGCACAGTGATCATGGTTTTGGCGCGCGTTGACCGGTGTTTGACCGTTGGATATTAATAACGGGAGAGGTCAAAATGGGATTTGGCAGGGTCAAGTGGATTTTGGCCTGGCTCAAGGGTTCAAGGTTCAAGGGTCAAGATATTTGGTTTGGGTTTGTGATTTGGGCCAGCTGGGTTGGATATTAATACAAGGGTCCGTTTGGTTTAGTAGTAGCACAAGGACCATTTATGTAATTTCGCTTTATGAGGACCAAAGCGCCAATATTCCAAAGTTATCACAAGGACCTAACTTGACAAACTTAAATAGTACAAAGATAATATTTGATAATTTCCACTTTTAAATATCCAAGGACCAATTTTGACACTTTTGTAAAGTTGAGGACCTTTTTCCATTTGCCCAAAATTCATTCAAGGACCATTTTGACAATTTAGAATATTTCAAGGACCTTGAATGATAAAACTCCATATTTTTGGATTCCGGGACTATATTTGACAACTTTTGAAACTTGGGGACTAAAGCGCCAATTATGCAAACTTGATACGTTTTCATCGATTTTGGTATTTTGCATTTAAAACACATAAAACACTTATTTGTGATATTTTATCATTTTGATACATTTAAAGTGTTTTCGGATGTTTTGGCATTTTAAACAAGTACAAAATGATGAGTATTTAGACACTCATCAACCTGTATGACATCGATGACTTGTCGCGGTACCGGATCAAACTATATTCATTAGTGATCCGATATCTCCGCCGACAACTGCATCCGACGAGGATCAGAGTGTTCAACTTGAGCTGTCTACATCTCATTCTGATGATAATCAAATAGATCTCGTCGTTATATTTGACGATCAAGATGACCTTATGGTTAACACTGATAATCAAGTTGACTCCGTGGTTATACTTGAGGATCAAAATAATGATCATGTTGAGACTCACGTTGAACAAGCTGAACCTTTGTCTAATCCAGATATTGAGCTCATGACCTTACTTAAGAACCAAAAATCTCGAATGGAAAAATGCCTTGACATCAATAAGTAATTAATGGATAAAAATGCACTGCTAACTAAGGATAATGAATGCTTAAAATTTCAACTCAACATTTTTCAAACACAAGAAAAACGTGAAAAAGGTTTTGAAGTCACTTTTGCTAAATCTTACCAAAACAAAAAATCTTTGGAAAAACATATATGTGATCTAGTTGCATCTAAGAATGCTTTGTTGTCTCAAATAGAACAAATGAAATATGATCATAGAAAACAACTTAATGCTCTCACTTCGAAAACTCAAAAAGCCAAGTCTGAGTTATTAACTTGTCAAAAACAGTTCTGTGAATACAAAAAAGATTCAAAGAAACGAATAGATTACTATCTTGAAGAAATTTTCGACTTACAAAACAAAATCAAAGATTTTCAAAATATTGTTTACAAACATGGTGAGTTAATCACAACTATTCAAAAGTTTACTTTTAAACCAAATCCAAATGGATATGGACCGAATCTTGCTGATTACAAACCTAAGTTTTCACATAGAGCATTCAAACCAAATCCTCAAGTTTACAGTGCAGAACATAGAATTGATGATTCCATTATGAGTGTTGTTGAATACAATCGCATGGAGGAATTAGATGCAGAAGACGAGAGTTGGTCAAAATTGGAAAATGTTGTTTATAACAAACCATTTAACTATTCAAAAGCCGTAACTTTTGTCCCACAACAGGATCATTCTAACACACCTTGGGTTATCACACCTGCTTCTGAGTCTTCTAAAGATGGTCCTCTTTCCAATGTTGCACAAATTAATGGTCCTTTACCTTCATTAAATGAAATAAAGTCATTAGCTGAAAAATGTCAAGTTCTAAAATATTTTGAAACATTGTTATCGGACATCAAACTTTTGGAACGTGAAATAGAAATCAATTCTGAAATAAAAGTCGAACATTTTCAATCGCCTCAAGCGCGAGCACAAAGAGATATTTTTCAGAAAAGAATTTTACCTCATGTCCGAAATTTGAAAATGTGTGCAATTTATTAGGAAAGGGATTTTCACAAGGAGCTTGGACTTATGAAAAGAGTTTTCGAACAAACAAAAACATCAATTTCAAATACAAAACTTAAAAAGAAAATGTTAAGAAAAGATGTTGATCGACTCTTGGAAGATGTTATATGTGCTGATACCATAAATGTTGTGTTACTCCATACTGTTTCATCTGCATTTGATTACATCACTGCTGATTCTGTTGATTATGTTGAAAATGTTGAGAATACTGATACTGTGTCACAAATCAAGTCGTTAAAAATTGAAAATGAGCGATTGCTAAACGAACTTTCAAATGCAAAACGTCGTAGTCAATGGTGTCAAAAAGATTGTCAAAATCGAGAACTTGCTTTGCAAAAACAAAATCCACCAGTTGCATACCAAAACTCTTAATCCAAAACTTGAGCAACTGGATGATGAAAACGTGTCTTTAAAGTGTCAAATCTCAAAATATAAACAAGAAATTTCAAAATTTAAAAAGGAATATGGTGTCATATTTGATTTACTCAAAAAGACTCGTGCTCAAGCGTCAGAAGATATTGATGATCATCTTGCATATACCAAAGATGTTTTACGACAAAATGGAAACATTCGCTCTGAAATTCAAGATTGTTACATACTATCGATGATCTAAAAGCAGAGTTGGTAACACTTAAGAAAGATAGGAATAGTAACACAAACATTATTACACCAGAATTCTTAGGCGTCTAATGACACATCACAAGAAACTAATGTGCTTCCTCTATCGAAACAGAATAGTTGCCTCTTTTCCCAACGCTAGCGCTTCACGACTTAAGAGCACCACAAGGAAGAATAGGAAGTTGCGACGTAAGAAAAGAACAATAAAGACCTCGAAGTAGAAGAACACCTTAGGACTTTGAATAAAACTCATGTTACTCCCACTTTAGATATTGCGTCGACAAATGTAATGGAAAAAGTGATGTAATGAATCTTGAACCTTTAAGTACTTTCAATGTTATGTTTGAAGCTTCTTGTGTTGGTTGTCGTAAAAGCATGTTTTCTGGTTGTCATGATAAATGTGTTGCTAACGCTATCTTATCTCGTAAGCAGAATAATAGAAAACGGAATACCTGTAGGCCCACTAACTCTTCTAAGTCTGTGCTAGGTAAACCGCATTCTAGTGTTCCGGCTACGGTCATTGATGTACCCATAGAACCCCCTTCACCTCCTAGGAAGACCTTATCACCTAGTGCATTTACTAAGACAAAAGCTAAGACTAGTTGGAGATGGCAAAAATGGTTACATAATACACTTGGCTTTAAATGGATACCTAAAATCATAAACGTGTGTGTTTCAACTATAACTGCATCGGAACCCTCTAACTCTTCAGGTTCCACATCTACTTCTATTCCATCCGTGTCGCCTCGTGTGTAATGCGGTGATACTGATCATCCTTTGGATTGTTGATAGCGGATGTTCCGACACATGACATGCAATCTCAAACTGTTATCTAACTTTGTTTCAAAGTTCATTGGCACCGCGGGTTCGGAATGATCACTTCAGCACTATCATGGGCTACGGAGACTACATCAATGGTAACATCGAAATTAGCGGGGTTTATTATGTGGAAGGTCTCGTCACAATCTCTTCTCTGTTGGTCAATTTTGTGATGGAGATTTGGAAGTTGCTTTCGGGAGAAAACTTGTTTCATTCGTGATCTACAAGGAAAGATCTTATATACGGTACCCGCATCAAGTCTTTATACAATCTCAATGCAAGACATGATTGCTTCATCTCCCATATGTCTACATTCAAAGGCAACATCTACAAATTCTTGGCAATGGCACCGTCAACTCTCACACTTAAACTTTCAAACCATAACCAATCTTGCAAGATACAAACTTGTTGAAGGTCTTCCAAGATTTCGGTACTCTAAAGATCACCTATGCTCAGCTTGTGAACAAGGGAAAAGCACTCGTGCTCACTTTCCTTCAAAGGTGGAACACAGCTCACAACATGTGCTTCATCTTCTTCACATAGATTTGTGTGGCCCGATGCGTGTGCAGACGATTAACGGAAAACGCTACATCTTGGTAATTGTGGATGACTACTCAAGATGGACTTGGGTTTATTTTCTTCCAAGTAAATGTTAGGAATTGGAAATTCCATAGTGAAGTATCGGTCACCCCAAATATAATCTAGCATAAGTTAGCTCGTAGACATATCGTTAGTTACGTTATTTGTTAGTTTGTTAGTTAGTTATTAGCGTAGTTTAGTTTAGTGCAACACCGTGGAGGAAGGACGGGTCTTTACCCACTGTATGCCTGATCCACAACCCGTCAGGAGGGCGTTTAGCTTGTAACTATAAATACCCTTCCTACTAAGGGAAGGTTGGTGCTTCATTTGATAATCTAACATTTTCCTTTTGGTTTATCTCTCTAGAATCACCCTCTCTTCTCTTCATCTCTCTAAACATGGCTCACTTGTTTAATCATCTACCTAGACTACCTGAATCATCTAAACAACATAAAATAAATGATCCTACAAATGGTACCAGAGCCTAGGTTGTGTTATTTTTTGATGACTCAAATGGTTTTTTGTATGCAGTTTGTTCGGTTCTAGTATGCGGTTTGATAAAGTTGATTGTCGAATGGATATGGTGTTACTGGTTGTTGATGTTATGTGGTCAAAACATTCTTAACTGATTTTAAAAGGATTTCATAAGTCTTGGTTTTTAACAGATTTGGATTATGATGTGTTGTCAAAATGTTTTGCGTTATCAGTTTCGTGTGTATTCTGGATCTACTCGGTTTATGTCATTGCTGCAGTTTGAAACTGTTATTGATGTTCTTGGAAGCGGTTTGTGGTACTGATTCTTCGAAGAGGTTTGTCAAATAAGTCCAGATTCATTGTATTCAAGGCGAGTTGTCTATAAAGTCAAAAGCGATTTGTCCATAAAATCAAAAGCGAGTTGTCCAAAAAAGTCAAAAGCGATTTGTCTAAATTTGCTTTTTTGAAAGCGAGTTGATAACAAATTACATGCGGTTTGTATTAATACATCACAATGCGCTTTATGGAAAGCGACTTGTCATTAATTCATGAAGCGATTTGTGCTTATGAGACATTTTGACTATTGAGTCAAATGCATCTTGTCGTTAATAGTCAATATCAAGTAGCGACTTGTCTGAAAAGAAGAAAGGAAGAAAGAGATGAAGATGAATAAAAGACTCGAACCTCACTCATGACTCAAACCTCAACAAGACTCAATTTTTTCATACCAAGACTCAAGTTGACTTCAGTATCATAACACATCATCAGTCATGTGCAAAGATTTTAAGAAAAACAAAAAGGATATGGGTTTTAGAGATCTCAGATTGGTTTCTCATGTTTTTCTCAAAGCTTCATCAAGCCACTAAGGCCTCATTCATGAAAAGAAACTATCATCATCACAGATCGACTCAAAAGTACTATTCGAATCAGAATTAAAAGCTAAATAACAACTATGTTATCCCTTTTAATTTGGTCGATTATGACTTAATGTGGAAAATCTCTTGACCCGGATCTCAGTCTCATTCACTTTCATTCATTACATAACCTAAAAGGTTATCATACGAAAGCTTAAAGTGATTATCCGTCATCGATCCATATTTCTATGAAAATATCCGAATCTAATTGAAAAAATTCAAAACCATTTAGGGTTTCAAATCTCTTTCATGATTCGTTTATAAGAAAATTAAAACATCAAAGACATGTCAATGGCTTAAAGGAAAAACGAATATAACTTTAATCGAGATCTCAGCCTTGTTCCTTGTGAGTGGTTCTTCAAACTCATAGATATCATTCAATCTATTCTCACAGGAACATCACCTCATTGATCTTATCAGGAGTCTAATCCTCTGAATATCCAAAATAATTGAAAGAAAGACAATAACTAATTTGTTATCATCTTTCCCTCTAATCAGTTTTTAAACTAATACAAAAACAAAGCACTAATATTATACCTACCTGTGACCCATTACCTTGGGAGATCTCGAAGCCGTCTCAAGCCTCTAGCCATCCCTGTGGCGAGGTCAACAAGGAAAGATGCTATTCCTTTGATGGCGTTTCTTTATCATCCTAGACACATGGGCTTTAATCGATTGAGTATTAGATGGGATGTGATATATATTGTTGTTTTTTTTCACTTATGTGAAGAAAAGTGGGAGGCGACATATTTTGTGATTAGGGTTTGGTGAATGGGGGAAGATTTGTTTTGTTTGAGGATTGAGAGATATTAGGGATTAGGTTGAGAGTGATATGTGACCCTTATGTACTCACCGAAATTTAGGGTTAACCTGTGATTGTATCTGAATGTTAAATGGGGCCATGTATTACTTGATTTAGATCGGGCCTTCAATTCGGACTTGGGCTTTAACATAAAATTGATATCATTGGGCTGAACTAGTTTTATGGGCTGAACGTGTTTCATATGAATATGGGGCTTCACTGAAATTAATTAAGACATTGGTAAAATGTGTTAGATTAACTTATAATGATACAAATGTCTTAATAAAATTTTAAGATCAAGAGTGGTATTTTGGTATATATCTTACGAGGAAACACGTTTAAGGACATTTGTGATTTGAGTTGGACCGGATTTTGAGACATGGTATATTTTATGTTTAGTTTTGGATGATGGATATTGAGGTACAGATTAGGTGTAATATTTTGTGAAATGGGCCTCTTGTGTTTATATTCTACTTGGGCTTCAAATTAATCTATTTGAATCAAATATAAATCAAGTGGGATGAAGTTGGACTTGAACTGGACCGGACTTGGGAGTGTGAATTGGGTTGCATTGATTTGAATAATAGATTGATGGGCTTCTCTTAATTGGATCGTAGATGATGAGATTTGTTAACGAGATTGGTCGAGGTATGAGATTTGATGATGAGATTCGTTATGATTATGAGGTTTGTTACTTTGGTATATATATTTTCATGGATAATATTTCGTCACGGCTTGAATTGATGGTTGAAAAAAGTTGACTACGGGGATATTTGTACGGTATCTCTTATTTGGATTTGTAGTGAAGTTTTCCGGGGGCGTTTACTTATTGCGTCTTCTTTCTTTCTACCCTTCCGCAAAGATGACTTGTTTGGGCATTCAAAGAGTGTGATAAAGACTTGGCTATTTAGTTACGTTTGTGATTCTTTCTCGCTTAACCCACGACGTAACTATCACTTCGGTGTCTCACGCAGTTGAGGATACGTCAAGAGGTTTTGTACATTGGGTACACCTTTTCTTCTTCACAAGGATTAGTGCAAGCTTAAGTAACAAATCTGGGGAACTTTACGTCATGTTCAAGTTTGCTATATTGGGTTTACTTCTCCAAGTAGTCACAGCAATAGCCGACAGAATATGTGAATGATTTGTTTGCCAAAGTATTTAATGGTTGAGATGTAATCAGCAAATCTTATGGGGTATTAAACACCACTGAATGTTAAATGACACTTTACAGTCTGAGCAAAATATTTCAAGAATCTTCAACTTCATACACGATTTTTCAAGATGTTTGCTTATGACAAGAATTTTACGTGCAGATGGTCGTACACGTTATGATGCTTCCAAAAGTTCGAAACCATCATGGGGGAGAAACGTGTACTTTGATGCTTTACGGTCAACCTCAGGGGGAAGTAGTGTATACTACTCGACTTAGTATGGTTTGTGAAGTTGTCTACATATGGGTAAAGAATTGTTGATGATGATGTTGATGTTGGAGAATGAACCGTTGATGAACCGCTGCATGTTCCCCTAAAAACAGATATTCACCGAAACCAAAGTTGTTATAACACATTCAAGCTGACATTGTTTATGGTTTTGTCTTGATTTTGTAAAATCCAGCGAAAGAATCTATTTCTCGGTTTGAATCATAGACTTGTAAAATCCCGTGACAATGGAAACATCCTGGTAATAGTAAAGTGCATTTCTGGATCTATCTTACGGTTTGTTCTTGGTCTTGTAAAATCCTGCGAAAGGAACTATTTATCTGTTTAAACCATAGAATTGTAAAATCTCGTGATGATGGAACCATCCTGGAGAAAGGAAAGTGTATTTCGAGGTCTTATCTGATGTTGGTGCTACAGTTTCTACTTCGAAGAAGGGGTAAAAGGGTGTACTTCATGAATTAGATGTGTGTTTGGATATTCGTCATGGCAGTTTGGTTATTACATGGTTTTATGGGGTTATGTGCTTTTAACCATGGTCGGGATGAAAACCATTATCATAGTTCACTTAAAACGTCAAAGGAGGCTAGATTTGAGCTTTTAACCAGAAGATGTGACAACGGCGTTAATTCATTATTATTTATTTGAGGTTGAAGTGAAATATCACGGGCGAGTGTACTTAGTATCTGAAGGTATCGGGGATGGTTGGATGAAGATTCTTCAAGATCCTTGTTCGAGCCTATTATCAAAAATGAAGACTTGGAAATCTAGTTATTGTTGGGTGACTTTTTCCTTTTCTTTTACCACTTGGGGGAATTAGGCTCTTACCACCACAAAATAACTATCACTTTAAGGAGTTACGTTGTAGTGCTCAGTGTCACATTCAATTGTGGATTTTCAAGAGGTGATGTACGTCTTATACTTGATGGTTGGTTGGATGAAGAGTATAGAGTACTTAGAGATTCAATGGAGTATGAAGTCTCGACATCGCTCTTTGTTACATATGTACAAGTTTAAGTCACGAGTTCGGGTTGTTTTACTTCAGGGTCAAATTCATCATATTGGATTTTCTCCATCAGCTGTCACGACAAAGAGCCTACTGAATTATAATGGGATTGATAACAAGTTTGCCAAGAGACACTGAAAAGAAAGACTATGACGTTTGAACACAACAGTTCAAGCCTCGTTCTCTAAAGAAAAGAAAAGTGTACGTTTCAGTGCGCTTTATCTTCCAAAGAAGAGAAATCTTCTTATGACGTTTGAACACAATAGTTCAAGCCTCGTTCTCTAAAGAAAAGAAATGTGTACGCTTCACTGCGCATTATCTTCGGAAGAAGAGAAATCTTCTTATTTATGACCAGTCTCATCAACATGCTTCATACTTTTTCCACGTGCTTTTAGTTATCAAGTGAACCGGACCTTCGTTGCTAGTTTTCTTATTCCACTTGCTCAATTATAATGACGATGGCGACATCATATGCTACCTTTGAGGGGGACAAGTGTGAAGAGACTACATTTTAAAAATATTCACTTGTTCAATCAAAAATGGCATCTCCGTATGCAATTCTTGAGGGGGAGAAGAAGTATGATAATTCTGCATAGTTGATTGACATCTGAGATCAAATGGTCATATGGCTCCAAACTCATGTAAGAACCGAGCTTCTTCTTATCGGGTCATCTTCACATGGAGTGTTCTTCTAAGAGACGTTGGTTGACATCTTCTCACAGACTGATGAGTTTAACGACAAGTGCTTCTGGTTAATGCTTTACGTGCACATCAACATGATGATTCCAAACAACCTTCTGTTCTTGTTTGATGTGATTGTTTGCTTGGTGTTACCATTTCGTGTGTTCGTTGCGGGCTGATTGCTAATTTCCTTGATGAACATCTTTCTATTCTTGTTTGATTGGGAGGGATATTAGTTAAGGGTAATTGCAAGATGTAAGTTAATTGGGATGCTTTTTTGGTGAGATGGAGATGTTAACTATCTATTCCCTAACTGGACAATCTTGAAGAAGGTCGAGTCTACAGTCTGTTCTTCATTTTCTGCTGCATGTTGAAGACTAAAGAAGAATTGCATTTAACGATCTAAAGACTTCTTCTTATTTCGGGCATTCATCATAAAGATTGTTAGTTTAGGGGAGAGCACTAATTGGGGGAGAGTGAAATGTCAGCTTTAATCCCCAATTAGACTTGCTCACACTCTTCAGCAAGTTGATTCTCACAAAGATTAAATGTGGTCTTCTAAAAAAGATTTCAAGTATTTGGGCTTATAATATGTTGTTGATTTTGAAGTGTCAAAACTAGCAAGGGGGAAGGAGACACACATCTAAACACAAAGTGAGTAAACTTGATGAACTTAATTCTTCTAAGTGATTGAAGATATCCCGGGAAGACAAATGTCATTACCGCAGAGAAACTCAAGGTTTTACTCATCAAGGCTTTTAGTGTAATTATTCCAACTACGTGGGGGAAGTGATGTAAGAGAAAGTTTTTGAAGATAAAAGAGGTACAAGTGTGTGATGATTTCGATGTTACCGCAATCATCGGGGAGAGAATTGTGTACATTAGGGGTGCTCACTATTTCACTTGAGTGTGTCGTTGATTCGAGATATAATCACTTATTCGGAGTTGACATCCGTGATAGATAGTCATCCGAGAGATAATCGGTGATTCGCCCGCTTCTTCAATGTTATCGGTTATTCTCTCTTTGGGCATTCGGGTTCTTGAGCTTTATACACTATCATCGGGGAGAAAAGTATACATCGGGGTTATTCTTTGGCTATCGGACTTAATTTGCTACTTGATGGTATAAGTTTCTCGTCTTCGAGTATATGTGTATTCGGTTCGTGAGCTCTAGTCTAAGAGGCCGACCGCATCAATTCATCTACTTGGGGAAAGTGGTCTCTTGACAACTTTTTGGTATGGATCGCTTGATCGCGGTGGAATGAAATTTGAGAAGAGTTATTTATGTGTGGGATGATACGTTCTTTGTTCTTTTGGATGATATAACCGAACGAAGAATCACAAAATTATTCTTAAAAGGAGCGACAAGATCGATGATAATGGCGTGCTTTGTGCACTGGCTAAGGAAAGCTTCAAAGGAAGCTTTGAATCGCTTCGACTAAAGGATTTTCGGTTTGGGGAAGCTGCCAAAGACTCGCATTCTTAAAGGCTCAATTCCTTCTTTTCAAGAGCCTCGGAAGCTTTGGTGGTGGACGTTTAAGAGATGAAGATTTCTATCTTCTTCAACGAGTCTGTTTGATATCCTTATCTCGGTACTCGAATCATCGTCTTCTTAAACTATATCATCTACTCTATCTTTGTAAATATTTATCAAAAACAAAATACAAAAATATAAAACCAACAAAAAGAAATTAGAAAAATAGAAAATAACAAAAATCCATAAAAATTTGAAAAATCAGAAAATACCAAAAATATTGTTTTTCTCAAGACATGTGATAACATCAAATAGTCCTAAATATTAAGTGTCAATTTCCCCCGATAATGCTCGTTATTTATATCATTTATATGGATTTACGCTTGTTTTCCATTGTTTTCCACTTCGGGTAAATTACGAGCATTGGAGCTAAAGAGACGCGAAATGGAAACATTACTAAAGATTTATCACAGTATGCTTATTTTGAAGAAGTTACGGCATAACTCATCTCTCACATTACGCCGTAACTATTGCGTGAACCGAAGTCCAACTTATCAAGAGGTTACGGTAACTCTTCCCAAAGGTTACGACGTAACTCCATTAGGTCAAAAGAGGTTCCACGTCGTCGATAATTACGCCAGTAACTCATGCATCACTTACGACGTAACCGGTTTATCGAAGACTATGGCGTAACCACTTATAAGGTTACGCCGTAACTAGCGATCTAGTGCATTTACGGAGATATAGAAGGTTGGGCGTAACTCCTCTATTGGTTACGCCGTAACCCGCACCGCCTATAAATACCCCACAATTCCAAAGATTTCAAAGCATCCCATTCCACACAACTCTCTTAGAACGTGGGAAAAAGCTCAAGGAGGTCTAGGGAAGCATACGGAGTCTGTTTCCAGGAGAAGTCACACCATTCGATAAGCTTTAGCGTTTATTATTTCTTTACTTTCAATTCATGTATTTCATACCTTTGAATATTGAATTGATTTGATTGATTAATATGAGCTAAGCACCCTTTGGTGCTAGCCTAGTTATGATTCCTAATTGTTTTGTTTGCATTTACCTTTACTTCCGTACAATTATTTTTAAGTGTATGCATGCATAGTTCTTTGGTAGTCACCCTTGGTTGGGTAGTTTTGAATGGCGATAGAGGCCAATTGCCTAGGAGATATGACCAACCGACCCTAGGTGAGCGGATTTGAGACGGAAGGGTAAGATATGACCAATTGACGACCCTTTCTACTTGTGCGATTTGACCAACGATCACCTATCGTTTGGATGAACTTAAGAATTGGGGGTATAGTGTCTAAGTTCTAACAGTAGGGCACTCACTATTTAGAATCTAGCATGTAGCGGTGCTTAATGACTCGGCAGGGGACCGGAAACAACAGGACTTATGACGGTCTACTGATTTCTCTGTGGTGGCATCTTTGCTAATAGGTTAGGCGAATTGACCAAATGATGTCCTCTCGAATTTGACCCCACCTGAAGTAATTGGAAGTAGGTAGACATAGACATAACTAGCTAGGAGGATTAACTAGCTTAGCACCACTATTCCTCTATTGATTTCCCTTTACCATTTATTTCCTTTTACTTTATATTCTGCATTAAGTAGTTTAATTAATTAAATACCTATCAAAACCATTAATATTATGTGAGAATTAGACTTAGTAATTATCCGACACACATAGATCTTGGGACGACCTCGGCTTTACCATTTATTACACTACACACTACCGAGTACACTGCCCGTTAGTGCATTAGGCTAGACAATAGGTATAGCGAGATACTATAAATATTAAAACCTAGTCAGTAAAACCTGCATCAAGTTTTTGGCGCCGCTTCCGGGGAGCTACATTAGGATTAATATTGAGTCTTTCATTTCATTTTTAAACTTTTCTCACGATCATATTTCAAGTTTTCAGGTACCATGGAAGCTATTAACATCGATAACCTCACTCTTGAAGAGTATTTGGCATTGACAAGAGAAGAACAAGGGCCAAGGATTGTTAGGCCAGCCATTGCAGAAGATGCTCAATTCGAAATCAAACCTCAATTCATGAGGGAATTGCGTGCAAACCCCTTCTCTGGAAGCATCACCGATGATGCCCAAGAACATGTAGACAACGTCGAATACATTGTCGACCTATTCAAAATCCCGAGTCTCACACGATGCTATAATGCTACGAGTATTCCATATTTCTCTTACGGGGCTGCAAAAGATGGGTCAATCGATTACTGCAGGATGTCAACACTGCCTATCTTAAAAAATATTTCATTCAGAGATATTGTCCTCCATCAAAGACGGCTAAGCAAATGGAAGAAATTCATAATTTCAAGCAAGAGGGTGATGAAACATTATACCAAGCTTGGGAAAGATACAACAATTGCTATACAAGTGCCCTACTCACGATCTCAACGACCAACAAAAGTAAACGTCTTTTACAAGGGTGAACATCTCTTCAAGACAAATGATTGATTCTCGAGGCGAATTCCTAGTATGACACCCACCATGGCTTTGGAAACTATTAAAAAAATGGCAGACCACTCTCACAAGTGGCACAATGGAGGATTCAACCGAAGTAAAAATAATGATATTGAGTGCCTTGTAGCAATAAACAACAAATTAGAAAGCCTTGGAAGAGGAATGAAGAAGCTCAAGGAAAATGTGCATTCCATTCAAGTGGAGCGAGATGAGGCTCGTCCTTCTAAAGAATGTTCCTCCAATGAAGTAGTTAAAAGGATTGGAGAAGTGAACTATGGGAAAGAATTCCCTTTCAACAGCTACAATAATTACGGACCTAGGTATCGTGAAAAATCCCGGGGTTCTACACAAGAATCAACAATAATCCTCCTAAACCTAGCCTTGAAGAAATAATGCACCACATTGAAGAGTCGACAAAAAAGAAGATAGACTCAAGGAATGGATGGTCAAAGTAAAGCGAGACACCAATATGAACCTCACGTAACTGAGGATCTTGCAATTAAGAACCTCGAAACACAAATTAGGCAATTAGCTAAGAACCTTGAAACAAGTAATGCTAAAGCAGCTTCTGCAAGGCCATATTTACGAGGATAAAGCAAAAGGAGCACCGCACATCCTCTATCACTAATGATCTCTTGGGATTAACTACCTAAGAGAGGATGATAAAGCATAAGACGACAAGTTCCTACCAAGCCAACTTCACGAAAAGTGCAATACCATGAAAGTTTTCTTCTCCCTTGCACTATTGGTAATGTTAAGATTCCGCATTAGGCGATTTAGGGGCTGGGGTTAACCTTATCTCAACTACTTTATTTGAAAAATCAAACTTACCAATTTAAAAGAAACAACTATTATGATTGAAATGGCGGACTCCTCTAAAAGTCTGCATCGGGGAATTGTGAACAATGTGCTTTTAAAAATTGGAAAATTTTTCTTCCCACCGATTTTGTAGTTATTGACATGGGAAAGAGGAGGCTTACAACTTGATTGTTGGAAGACCTTTTACGCCACTTGTAGGGCTCAAATCATGGTTTTGAAAACAAATTTCCTTGGGGACCGAAAATGAGCGAATAACTTTTAGTATGAATGAGCATTTAAAACCAAAAAGCGAAAGTTCTAATAATGTTCAATCGTTGAACCCCTCTCTACACTCTAAACCTATTACGATAATCGTAAAAAAGTATTGATCATTGTAGCGAAGCAGGATGAAGTTGTCCAAAGCATTGAGGAAACTCGAGTCCAACAAACATTTTGCAACTCGATGTCAACCAAAGAATGCGAATCAGCATGGCCACCATTTACTCGTCCTTAAAAATGTGAAAGAAAAGCTAATGAATGGATTTACCCTCATAAGGGAGAGAAACATGATGTTGAATTAGCACTGGAAGATTGGTACAAGCTAAAGCTTGGAAGCTCAAAATTTATTAAGGAACTGATCAAGCAGTATGGGTGCAACCATCTCACTAACATCATAGGCGGAACAAGATCAAACATCAGCATTAGTGATAATATTATTGCTAAAGATGATGACCATGGAGAATCATGTGATAAAAGGATTTCACATAAGTTGGGAACAATTGGGCTCAATAATTCTACTAGGAAAAAAGGGCTTGATAATTGGATGAATGAATACCAACGCATGATGGAAGTGGGGAAAGTCCAAAGACCCCGATAGGAGCCCCGCGGCTCTGAGTCTAACTTAAATACTCGTAAATAAAGAAAAGTGCTCTTTCGGGAAACAACCCGAATTATCCCTTTCTTTTGTTTTTATTTCCTTTCTGTTGGGTTTGTGTTTTCTAACCATTTTGCGGGAGACAAAGAAGTAATTATCACGCAGCTGCGATTCTTGATCTGAAACGAGTTACGGGGTAACTCATTTTAGTGATTACCGTAACCAACATTGTAGCAGCAGAAATCTTGCATTACCAATTACTGCAATTCCATCTCGTTGGTTACGCCGTAACTATTCGCTTCACAACTTATACCGGTTTTTTACGGTACAGTAACTCTCATAGGAGTTCTGACGTAACTCTCTCTTTTAATTCTTTCGGTTTAAAACACGGTAACCTTGAATTAGTTTTAAATGAACTTTGTGGATATGTTCACAGAAACCCTCACGAGACTTCACTCGTCCACTGGGGCACCAAGTGGTTTAAAAACTTGTTGCATTCGCTAAATGCAACCGTGATTCCTACAAAGTGAGTTAGGTTTATTTTTCATTTTATTTTTTATTTTTAGAATTATACTTGTCGGTATTGTGATTTCGAGGATTGAAATTTGTTCATGACGCTAAACGAAGGCACGGTTCTTTCTCGTGGGCCTTCTTCTTTTGGAGCAAATTTCGGGAAGTTCTCGCTCTAATTCTACCTTTCTCTTCACCTTTATTTTAATGCCTAGTACAAAGGGACTTTGTACAATTTAAGTGGGGGACGGGGTAGAATTATCTCTTGAACTTTATTTCGCCTCATTTTTCTAGTTTATTTTGAAAAATTATGCCATTTTAAAATTTTGACATGTTTTCCGAACCTAACTAGATTAGACCTTAGCCGAGCACATACAACCCTTGATATTACATGGTGAGATTAGCCTTATCCGTTTCCAATATTTTACCCTAAATCCACCAAATTATGAGTGCTTGGGTAGCTTGTAAACTCTAGAACTTGGCCTTTGCATCATTTCGAGACCATAGGCGAGGTATGTTGAGTTAGCTCGATGTATTTGGACTTTCGGTTTTAGAAGGCGTTATTATAGGATTATCACCCAAATAGCCTACCATTGTGAGTCTATCGATTAGTCACCTCGACTTTTCGACCCCATGTGAAACCCTTTTGTTGCACTCCCTTTAGTGCAAGATACCCCTAGATACACCCTTCTCGAGCCATTCCTTTCATTTTGTCAACCCAATATATTGTTTAGTTACACCTTACACCTTAGCCTACCTCGTAGTCTTTATTTGTAATGGAAGTCATCATTTGCCTAAGTTCAAGGTTCGAGTGGAAAGGTTTGGAAATCACGCTTTCATCGACAACAATTATGAAGATCATTGAAGACCCCAATTCCATTGTTCATCTCAAGTGGGGATGTTATGTGATTATGTTATGTTCAAAAAATGATTCGAAAAAAAATAGTTGATTGAGTTATGATATTGTAAAGTGCGATGTTATAAGCACTATAGTATGAGCTTTATTGTTTAGTATCGAGGAGGCCACCTCGGTCACATTAGAAGATTGGAGTTGAGTTATACCAATCGAAGAAGAAAGGTAGTGTGCCCATCACGACGTCCTCTAATGACACATCTACCTCGCATTTCATGATCCGGTCTCTAGACTTCTAAGCTTGAACTTTGGGTGGACGGTAAGTGGTGATGACTTAGTTATAGATTTAGACTACCTGATTGTTTTTCATTTTACACCAATTATATATCCCAAATCTTATCCTACCCTTTAGTCATGAAGCGTGTCTAGGTGATGCAACAAGCGGGTCTTTGGTGTCTTGACCGTGGATTTGGTCATGTATCATTGATTTTCCACTTCGCGTGACATGTTAGTAATGACGAGTCACCCCTTAACCTTTGTCGTGTCTACCCATATTGCCTTCGAGAATTGTTTAGCCCTTAACTCTAGTGGTGGAGATTTGTGTAACCGCCAAGCTTATGATAGAATACATGCTATGACAGTGCGATTGAGTGATCACCCCGAAATCGACACTTAGAATAGTTGAGAGATTTGAGTGTTTATTCCCCTTTCGTGAGGTGTTCGGCTTTGTTTTATTCTAGCATAAGGGATTTGTAAACTCATATTTTCTAGGTTTTGGGAGATATCCTTTTAGGAATCTATCTAATAAGGTCTATTTGAGGGTAAGTAGAGTTCAAGTGGGGGGATATTTGATAACATCAAATAGTCTTGAATATTAAGTGTCAATTTCCCCCGATAGTGCTCGTTATTTATATCATTTATATGGATTTACGCTTGTTTTCCATTGTTTTCCACTTTCAGGTAAATTACGAGCATTGGAGCTAAAGAGACACGGAAATGGAAACATTACTAAAGATTTATCACAGTATGCTTATTTTGAAGAAGTTATGGCGTAACTCATCTCTCACATTCTGCCGTAACTATTGCGTGACCCGTAAGTCTAACTTATCAAGAGGTTCTGGCGTAACTCTTCCCAAAGGTTACGACGTAACTCCATTAGGTCAAAAGAGGTTCCACGCCCGACATACTTACGCAGTAACTCTTGCATCACTTACGACGTAACGAGTTTATCAAAGACTACGGCGTAACCACTTATAAGGTTATCGTAACTAGCGGATATAGTGCATTCTGAGAGAAATAGAAGGTTCTGGCGTAACTCCTCTATTGGTTATGCCAGAACCCGACACGGCCTGTAAATACCCCACGAATTCCACATTTCAAAGCATCCCATTCCACACACAACACTCTTAGAATGTGGGAAAAAGCTCAAGGAGGTCTAGGGAAGCATACTGAGTGTTCCAAGGGAGAAGTCACACATTATGATAAGCTTTAGCGTTTATTATTTCTTTACTTTCAATTCATGTATTTTGTTCCTTTGAATATTGAATTGATTTGCATGATTAATATGAGCGCTAAGCACCCTTTGGTGCTAGCCTAGTTATGATTCATTAATTGTTTTGTTTATGTTTACCTTTACTTCCGTACAATTATTTCTAAGTGTTTGCATGCATAGTTCTTTGGTAATCACCCTTGGTTCGTTAGTTTTGAATGGCGATAGAGGCCAATTGCCTAGGAGATATGACCAACCGACCCTAGGTGAGCGGATGAGACGGAAGGGTAAGATATGACCAACCGGCGACCCTTTCTACTTGTGTGATTTGACCAACTAATCACCTTTCGTTTGGACGAACTTAAGAATTGGGGGTGTAGTGTCTAAGTTCCTAACGATTGGGCACTCACTATTTAGAATCTAGCATGTAGCGGTACTTAATGACTCGACAGGGACCGGGAACAACAAGACTTATGACGGTGCGCTGATTTCTCTGTGGTGGCATCTTTCTTTGATAGGTTAGGGCGAATTGACCAAATGTTGTCCTCTCGAATTTGACCCACTTGAAGTAATTGGAAGTAGATAGACATAGACATAACTAGCTAGGAAGATTAACTAGGTTAGCAACACTATTCCTCTATTGATTTCCCTTTACCATTTATTTGCTTTTACTTTATATTCTACATTAAGTAGTTTAATTAATTAAATACCTATCAAAACCATTAATATTCTGTGACAATTAGACTTAGTAATTATCCAACACACATAGATCTTGGGACGACCTCGGCTTTACCATTTACTACACTACACACGACCGAATTTACACCGCCTGTTAGTGCATTAGGGTGAACCATAGGTATAGCGAGACACTATAAATATTAAAACACAGTCAAGTAAAATCTGCATCAACATGTCTTCTAGTATCGATAACATCTACAGTCTTAGAAATTTCATTCAATAATGGCACGTGACCATAGATGAAGTTCGAGCAGGAGGTGTAAATATTCTTTTCCAAAACATGTCTCATAATATGGCTTGCAGTTACTTCAGACTGTAACCCGTGCTTAAACCATGGTTTGCTATTATTTCTGTTAGCAACCCGCTCTTCAAGAAAGGAAAGTGCTGTGCTAAACCAATTTTTAAATATTTCGTGCACTTATCCTAAAACAAAACAAGGAAAGTATGTTGAAGGACTGCTGTTCCTACTCAAATATTTTTCCTTCTAAAATTCTTCAGAAAAATATTTGTTTTAACAAAATGGTGGTAAATGAGTTGCTTGTAAATCAATCGATTCGAGTTTTCGTAAAATTGAAAACTCGATCAATGACTTCAGCTTTTAAACTTTTCGAGAAAATAAGTCATTGATTGAGGGGGAGAATGTTTTCAAACTTATATCATCTATCGGGCTTATCTAATTATCCTATATGCTTAACTAAAAATGATGTTAACCTACGTTGAAGGACTAGGTGCCTAGGATATGATTGTTAGGATTAGATGATTAGAGTTTGATGAACACATTATTCCCATGCCTTTACATGATCTGATTGATATGTTGAATTGACTTTTATTGGTCGATTGCTGTTTGGATGATGTCGACCACCATATATCTGTATGTGTGTTCACTAACGTATGCAGGTATATTGGTATATAAGAATGTTCCCTATCCGGATCAGACATAAGAAGATGATTGGATGCCGAAAGGAAAGGGTAACTATATCTTGGGTCGACAAAAGAAGAAACGGAGCTTAATCAGATCTCTCCATGGATAGTTGGCCCGATAGATGCAACTTCAGAGGTATCGCTGCATCAGCAGACGTTTTCTTCCAGACTTACAGCAACAACCGAAGCAGCTTCTACACCACCTAACATATCTTATGCAGTAAAAGTAGTGAATATTACCATATTTCAACAATTTTGAAAATATTGTTTTGAAAATGGAAAAATATTTGTTTGAAAATAAATTGGACTTAATTTTGGAAATCACCGGACTTCATTTTATCAAAACTTAAGTCACTCAATCATGGACTACAGTCATTGATTAAGGGGGAGAGTGATTTAAAATAAAATATTTTCAAACGATACTTCTTCATAAAAGTTCAAATTGTACGAAATAAAGTGGTGATCTAAAGATTTAATGTTATGTCATGGTATGATTTTTCTTTTGAACTCAAAGATCTTCTTAAATAATTTTTTTTTCTGTTCTTGTTTGATTATGAAATTGTTTTATTTTACTTAAAGATCTCTTAAAACTATCATACCTGACACTAACAATCTTTAATGTCTAAAATTGATCCTTATCGGTCATTTTTCAAAATTAAATTTTGCCACGTCTTTCCCCAAAATTTTTCAAATGATTTAAATCAATCGGGATCCAAAATCTCAATTAGTTTGAAATTTTTGATCGGGGGAGAGATGGTGATTTAAATCTCAAATCGGTTTTAAAAGGGTGATTGTTTCTAAAGCACTCCTTCCTTCATGTGCCAAACGATTTTAAACACATAATATACATGATTGTGAAGGAGCATTTAACCAAAAACCAGATGAGCATTTAAACCTGGCCACATTTTCTCCCATGTTTTCCAAACCTTATTAAATCACTTGGGATCCAAAATCTCAAAGGGTTTGATATTTTTGATCGGGGGAGAATTTGTGATTTAATAATAAAATTTGATAATAGGTAATCGTTTTGATTCAAATGTGCATAATGCTCTCCCATATGTGCTAAACGCTTTCGAATCTCGAAGCACATATTGAGGGGGAGCATTTCAAAAAGAAAATAAACTCTCAAGGTACAAAGATTTCTATGTTTCAACATAAAGTACCTTGATTGATTTTCAAATGGTTTCTTAGTGGCTTTTGTGATCGTGGATGTACTTCAAAAGAACTCTTTCCTCTATGTGATAAAATGATTTCAAATATCCTACGCACATATTGAGGGGGAGAATTTACCAAAGAAATTCAAATGGCTTTTTCTATGGAAATTGTGATCAAGAAATTATTTCTAAGAACTCTTGCCTTCATGTGCTAAACAATTTCAAAATCATATGCACATGTTGAGGGGGAGCATTTCTAAATGATCAAAACAATTAAGGTACAAAATGCTTTGATTTTATATCACAAGTACCTTGATTGATTTTCCAAATGATTTTTCAATTGGTTTCAAGAAGGAAAGAATTATACCAAAAGACCGACCAATTCACTTTATGCATGGTGTTATAAGGATGGTTAGGTTAGGTATTCGTTCCCACGATCCCGCGGTGGAGGGATCTACCTAGGACAATCCACTAGATAGTGTAGAGTCCTTAGGTATGATGAAAAAAGGAGAAAATGAGAATATAGGAAGAGTGCGGATGAGATAGAGCTAGAACTTGAATAAACCCAACAAGGTTCTAGTAATGAAGTCTCGGTAAGCTTGAAGGGTTGAAGAATGAAAAAGAACCGAATGTGAACAAGGGTGAAAAGAAATAGCCTCGATAATTCAACCTTAGGCGAAACCGGGTTCAATACATATACTCTTGGTTGTTACTAAGGTAACACCGTTAATGAAGACAAGGCGTCATGGACCGATGACGACTGCACTAAACTTCCCGAGCTACTCAAGTTCCTCTTAAAGGGCTTGTTTCATTCTCACGGGAACCTACATAATCTATCGAATTTTCTTAGAGATTGTTGACATTGAAGAAGGAGACCCTCTCCTAGACTCGGCATAGGAAACCAAAATGCACAATTGAGTCTAGAGCCAAGAGATCATCCACAATATCTCATTAGGACACAAAATTAATGAAGACTTCTTGTTTCACACAATGTGGAAAGTAAGTATATATTCTGATCCTCGCATTATCCTTGTGGTATTGCCGAACATCCGAGTGATATGTAAAGTATTCACTATGAAGATGGAAATCCTTCTAGAGCTAACATCTAGCAAGCTCTTGGTGGGTGACATGTGAGATCTTTCTAAAGATCAAGCTTGTGACAAGCGGACATAAACGATGGGGCGATTCACTCTTGAATCAACCTTGGTCCGAGAAATGAATTGATGAATACTTTTGGAAAAACCGTTCGATGTGCAAATCTTCTTTCTAGCACATCAAATGTGTACTAATGTTTTCAAACACAAAAGTATCTCGATTGAAAAAATAATTTTTGAAAACCGTTCGATGTGCAAATCTCTTGTTTTCTAGCACATCGAATGTGTATTCTCTTTCAAATACAAAGGTATTTTTGATTGAAAATTGATCTTTCTCATAAAACCTTCGTCGTGTTGCAAAACTCTTTCTTCTAAGCAATACACGATTGTTTTCAAATCAATTTTTCATCAATCGATGAATCTCAATTTGTCGGTTCACTCACTCCGTGTTGTCTTCTTTGAGACGTTCCGTTTGAGAACAACTAGAACACTACGAAACCCCATCAAGGAGATTCTTGAAATTATACGATCACAGGATTTGCTTGTCGATCAACGGGCAACCGGACCGTGTACCTCAATTCAACGAAGTGATCAAAGACACTTTCATGTGTTTTATTGCTAGCTGTTTTGCGAGGTACATTTGGACGGTTGCGGTGATCATAATTGAGAAGTCAATCCAAAGCCGCATGCTCACAAGCATCCACACTTAATTGAAGAACATCATGATAAGTGGATATCTACATAACATGGCTCGATATTTCTATACTATGCTTCCGCATGCTTGCCGCAAATGTCATGAACCGAAGAAAGCTTTCGCTACTTTGATGGAAAGATGTCATGATCCGAAGTGTGAGCATGTCGGTCCAAAAGTCACAACTTCACATGACGGCAACACAATAAAGGGTGATCGAGATTTGTTGTGGTGATGATCTCAAAGCCTAAAGATCATTAAGATGTGGATCGCATCAAAGACCTCCACTTAAAGTACAAAGTAATCGGACTTTGAAGAATCACCCGCTTGCACAAAGAATGCGGATGTTGAAGAATTAAAGTCTACGAGCTCAAGGCGAAGATTTAATATAATGCTAGGATGCAAAATGTAAATCATGGGGTGACCTCCCTTAGGGGGAGATTGTTAGGAATTGGAAATTCCATAGTGAAGTATCGGTCACCCCAAATATAATCTAGCATAAGTTAGCTAGTAGACACATCGTTAGTTACGTTATTTGTTAGTTTATTAGTTAGTTATTAGCGTAGTTTAGTTTAGTGCAACACCGTGGAGGAAGGACGGGTCTTTACCCACTGTATGCCTGATCCACAGCCCGTCAGGAGGGCGTTTAGCTTGTAACTATAAATACCCTTCCCACTAAGGGAAGGGTGGTGCTTCATTTGATAATCTAACATTTTCCTTTTGGTTTATCTCTCTAGAATCACCCTCTCCTCTCTTCATCTCTCTAAACATGGCTCACTTGCTTAATCATCTACCTAGACCACCCGAATCATCTAAACAACATAAAATAAACGATCCTACGGTAAAGATCAAGCTCCACGATGATCATCACCTTTCTCACAAAATTCAAGTTCGACTCAAGTAACACGGTCGAGACAAATCGAGCAGACAAAGGAACCTCAATTTGTGAATCAAACTCTTCGTGCATATTATGAGAAAGTGGGAATTGAGCAACAAACATCAATTGACGAACACTTAACAAAACGGAGTTGTTGAAAGGCGACACCGCACGTTAGTAGAATCTGCAAGAACAATGTTAATTAATCCTAAACTTCCAGATTACTTGTGAAAGCCGGTGTCAATCGATGCTACACTTAGAACAGCTCAATGATTACTAAACGCCATAACAAAACACCTTTGAGCTTATCCATAACCGTAAACCGAATCTCAAACACTTTCATGTATTTAGATCTCTTTGTTACCCAAACAATGATCGTGATGACTTTGGTAAGCTCAAAGCCAAAGTCGACATTGAGTCTTTGTTGGATCTTGTGAAAACTCTAAAGGTTACCGGATGCGGAATCGTCGTACAAGGAGATTATGGAAATGATTCATGCAAATTTTGATGAACTTACGAAATGGCTTCGAGCAAAAGCGAATTGGAACCCGACATAACCATCTAAACTTCCCCAAACCCATCATCACTGAACCAAGCTTACGACACTCGTCAACAAATGAAACATCTCTTTGCTCCTCCGTTTAGTGATGATATTGATCAACGTGCTCCGGATGTATCAAATGTTTCGCTACTCAACACGATAATAATCGAACCCCGATACACCGCAACAACAACTATTGAAGAAGCACCAACAATTGATTCTACAACAACAATAGAACAAACCGCATCCAATGACGCTGAACCGATGATGATCTTCTAAACAATGAAGTACCCCACCGCAGTTATGATCCAAATGCGTTCTTTAATCCGTTTGCTAATGAAGTCGCCACATCGATGTTGCGGAATCATCTAAAGCCATTTGAATCCTCCTAACTGCGAGATGTATATCAACATCAACCTCCACACATCGTTGGACTAAAGACCATCCTCTTGTGAACATTATTGAAACCCGAATCAACCAACAGTAACTAGACAACGCTTTCAGACGGACGGTGAACATTGCATTTATGCACTTACCGTCTGCCAAGTCGAACCCAAAATATTAAAGAAGCCATGACATATGACAATTGGATTGAATCCATGCTAGAAGAACTTAACCAGCTTTAAACGTCTTGAAGTATGGAATTGGTTGCAAAACCAACTGGGTCTATGTTATTGGTCCGAAATGGATTTGGAAAAACAAATTGGATGTTTGAAGGTACGGTTATCAAAATAAGTCACGTCACGGTGGCTAAGGGTTATAGACAAGAAGGGATTGACTACGAGGAATCGCTCACACCGGTTGCTAGACTTGAGGTCGTTCGGATTTTACGGCATTCGTGGTTTACATGAACATCACGGTCTTTCGGATGGACGTCAAACCGCTTCTAAATGGAAAACCGAAAAAACGGTCTATGTTAGTCGACCGGAAGGATTTGTTGATCCGTAGTTCCCTAATCACGCCTACAAACCGAACAAGGCTTTCATAGCCTCAAGCAAGCCCTCGGGCGTTGTATGATAAGTTGTCATCCTTTCTTATCTCTCATAATTTCGTCAAAGGATCGGTCGACCCAACACTATTCATATAATATCACGGGCACACATTTTAATCATTCAAATTTATGTGGATGACATCATTTTGGGTCAAGACATCTAAAGTACTCAAACGCTTTTTCAAAACTTATGAAAGAACATTTTGAAATGTCCATGATGGGTGAACTTACGCTCTTTCTAGACCGCAGTTCATCAATCACCCGTAGTATTTTCTTGAGTCGGTCAAATATGCCCTTGAAATTTTAAACAAAATGGAATGCAAATCGTGACACCTATGCCACACCAATGGCACACACCAATAAAGCGGGACGTGATTTGTATAGGAAATTGGTTGACCTACCAAGTACCAAAGTATAATTGGGTCTCTATGTATCTAACGGCCGATGAGACCTGATATTGTCTTTGTCAGATATCTTTGCTCGTTATCGGTCACGACCAACCTAAACTCACTCTCTAAGGCTAAAAGAATCTCTAATACATCAAGGAACCATTAACTGGGGATCCGGTATCAGAAGGATTCGGTTTTGAACTAATAGCTTTTTCGACATCGATCACGCAGTTGCTTAGATTCTCGAAAAAGTACTTCGTGAGCTTTACAATTTCTTGGTGATAAACCGTGTCATGGCAATCGAAGAAGCGGTGATTGTACATTCTTGCCTCACGAAGCGTAATATGTAGCCATGTCGGCAGTTGTGCTCAAGTCATTTGGATGAGAACACAACTCAAAGACTATGGTTACATATTTGATGTAATCCCGATGTACTACGACAATCGAGTGCTATTGCGTATCTCGCAACTACATCTAACATTCAAATCAAAGCACATCAATCTTGATATCATTTCATCAAGGAGCATGTGGAAAAGTGCAGTTGAATTATACTTTGTGAGTACCGAATACCAATCGCGTGATCTTCTCACCAAAGCCTTAGCTCCGCTAGGTTTATCGAGTTGGTCCACCGGATTGGTATGAGGTGTTTAACTCGGAGGAACCGGGCGAATTTTTAAAACAATCTTAAAACAAGTCAAACACCAATACCTCTTTTGTAAATATTTTCAATAACAAAATACAAAATATAAAATTTATAAAATACAAAAATATTCTTCTATCTAAATTTCATTCAACATGGCAAGTACAAATCTTCCATCAACACTTTACTCTTTCAAATTTTAGTATTTTTACGGTCAAGTGTTGAGGGGGAGAAAGTAAATATTTTCTGTTTCATAAAACCTTGTACTTGCATGTTACCCAATACCAGTTGTATCTTTGATAATGGTGGTCACGTTTCTTGTTTCTTGACACTCCTCAGGCTCAAATTTATAAAATTTCATTATTTTCAAAGTCAAGGGGGAGTGTCGTCAAGTTTCTTTCCAAATATCATGCTTTACGTAACCAAAATAGAAGTTATGGGCGTTGGATGAAAATGATTGAGGTGGAGGGACCAAAGTTGCTAGAAGTTTTAACTTATTTTCATAAAACTACTCCACCTAATTTTTCAAAACATTTAATTCACACATTAAATTTACCAACCACCATATCCCACGCATAAGAATCAATATTCAAATCCAGGTGAAAATCTTCAAATTTATCACAATATGGACGTCACAATTGTTGGAATCACTCCTAAACCTATATCAAGTGTTAGTGATTCATATGTAATAGTTAGCTTAATTATGGCCTTTATGTTTGTTATTAGCTTAAGCTTATGTAGAAGGCCCATGAGCTTAGGCCCATGTCCATTAAGGAAAGGAAGGGAGTAGGAGTGTTGCTAGCTCCCTTCCTATAAATATTTTGTAATAACCCTCGCTTGAGGGTTGGTTGTTCAATTTATTTCTCGTTCATACTCTACGCATAACCGGTCAAGTCTAACGTGTGTGTGTGTTGGATATTGTTCAACCGACCTCTATCTCTTCTCTATTCTTTCTATTGTGCTTGTGTTGTAAAACTAGTGACCTATCGATGGTATCAATCGCCTCTAGTTGGGTGAGCGTATTGTTTTTGAAGTGGGTTTTGGTCCTACAGCGTAACACATGCGGTGATACTTTGGTTCTAAAAAACACATTTTTACACTTTTGAATCCAAGATTCTTGTACTTTCAATGTTTTAAGGTGTTAAAATAAGCTGTTTTTGGCAAAAGCTTCAACCTTTACGTGTGGATCATCATTTTCTAGCTTGGTTTTATTTGTGGTGCGTGTTCTCGCATAACATTTTAGACGCTTTGGATCATCAAGTTTCGCACTTTTGTGTTATTTTGGTGATATTGAAGCTATTTCATCACAAAAATATGGTTTAGAATCATCTACGGGCAAAGTCATTTTTACGGTAGTTCTCGCCTAACGAAACCCTAATCTTACGACGCAGAATTACGTGGTTTGATCTTGGGTTTTAGGGTTTACTCCGTGTTTCTTGCTTGGATAAGCACGAAAATACGTCGACTTGGGATATCTTTTTCAACGTGATAGTGTAAAGATCACTTGAGCAAAACCCTAAAATTACGCATAAGCATAAACTACGTGAAACTTCTATGCATAAGATTTATCTTACGCCTAAGATTTGTCTTCGTGACAAGGTCATCCTATGCCCAAGTTTTCTCGCTAACTTCTTGTTTCGCATAACTGGTGTTTTCACCTTACTTACAGCGTAGCTAAACCTACAGCGTAACTCTTCTTTACAGCGTAACTTTGGTGTTTTACGCATAAGTACTACTTGGTTTATTGTGATTTCTACGCCTAAGGATACTTCATCAACTAAGGTTTATTCGACTACAAAGATCCATTTAACAACACAAGTTTTCAACATGTCACAACCACCATACTCTAACTATTTCCGCACACTTATACTCAACGACAACAACAACTAAGTCCACAACATCAACAATGGAATCAACAACAAGCAATTTATCAACAACAATTTAATCAACAACATACTCCACAACTTGCGGCAAATCCACAACCTCAAATGGTTCAACCACCACCAAGTCTTCAAGTTCAACCCTACACAAACGATTTCAATCAACATCCATCAAGGAACACTATGAAGGAACCCACTTGGTTTGCAAAGATGTTTGAAGCTTTAGCGATAACAATCAATTCATGAGGTGGATCACCAGTAGACCTCCAATGCTCATCCGAAACTACGATCAATAGGTGATTAGGTTCTTTAGGTTTTGTGATCGAAGAAGCCACATGGAAAGTTCTTAAAGAAGGTTATCTTGGAAGGTCCATTTCGGATGCCTCATCGTCATTGTACACGGAGATCCAAATGCTAATCCACGAGGGATGAACAATCAAACATTACTCTTGTTGTAGACACGAATGCAGAAGAACTTATACTATGAAGGCGATGAGCTTGCAATGCAATATATCCTTTTAGGATTACCAAACCTAATTCTTGTGATGTTGATGCTCAAAAGACCGCAAAGGCAATGTGGGAACATATTCATCTTCTTATGGAAGGATCTGCACTCGATCGGGAGGATATGGAATCTAAAATTTATTTGGCTTATGAACACTTCATGATTGAACACGGAGAGACACTAGAGACTTACCATCATCGATTCTCGAGACATCATAAATGATTTGGATAAACACACATCATCATGCCAAGAATTGCGATAAATACTAAGTTCACGAGTAGTTTTGGTCTGAATGGAGAAGTATGTCATTTTCTCCGTCGGCGAAGAACATGCATCATTCTACATACGGTTGTGGTATGATTATGAAGCCTCTCATCAAAAGGAAGTTGATAAGGAAAGGATTCTCCGTGCTCAAATTGCTTCATCTTCACATCCGGAAAATCAACAACTTGCCTTGTATCTCGAAAATAGTTATCCTCCTCGACGGACGGCTCGACCAATGCCACTATCACACCACATGATCAATCACAACAATCTCAACAAACTCAATTGGTTCCTTACAACAACAACAATGATCAAGCACTTTATAGTCAAGCTAATGAGAATCCGATCGTTCGAAACATTGCAACAAGGATTTGTTATGATTGCTAATGCTTTTGGCGTTATACAAACAAATCCAACAATCGCATTCGTTCCTCATCAAACACAAGGAATCGGTGTGTGAACAATGGGCGAGTTGAAGTTGAGAATCGTGGTTATGGTCGTCGGATGGGCGGTGGTCGAGGTTTAATGCTATGGGTAGGAATAACAACGAGCTCAAGTGGTGGAACAAGGAAATGCTCACGAATGGGTTGAATGGTCTTGATGCTACAAGCTGCAATGAGAGGACACACTGCTAATGCATGCCCAAAGTTGAGGAATAGGCGGTGCTTATCACAAGGAGGATTTACTTTTGGCTCTTAAGGATGAAGGCGGTGGAAATCTCACAGACAAAGAACACGTTTTATGGCGGTCTGAGACTCGATGATGATGATATGGAGGACTTGCGAGCCAATCATTTATATGTTGATGGCTAATATGCATGAGTTACATGAGTGACAGGCCCAGTGTATGACGATGGCTTGTCTCGGTGCCGAACAAACCATATTTATCTACGATCTAATATCTCCGCCAAACATGCGAATCCGTAGAAAGCTCGAATGTTCAAAATGAGTCGTCCGCATCTCATTGAGCGATTTTCAACGAGACCCGTAGTTACATTTGACGATCAAGATGACCTTATGGTTTCCTTTGAGAATCAAATTGACTCAAGTGGTTATACTTGAAGATCTAAAAAATGATCATGTTGTGACTCACGTTGAACACACCAAACTTTGCCTCGTCCGGATGTTGATCTATGGCTAAAAACCAACAATCCATAGTGGAAGAATGTTGTGCGATGAAATCGGGACTTGAAAAGTAAAATGCCTGTATAACAAAGGATTTTGAATGTTTACAAAAAGCAACTCAACTTTTCAAAACTCAAGAAAAAGCGTGAAAAAGGTTTTGAAGCACGCCTTTACTAAATCTCATCAAAACAAAAATATTTAGAGACGGATCGTGATCTAGCGCTTGAAGAATGCTTTGTTATGCGAAATAGAACAAGCTGAAACATGAACATAAAAGCAAATTAACACTCTACTTGGAAAATCAAAAAGCTAAAATTTGAGTTGTTAACTTGTCAAAAGTTCTCTGCATACAAAAGCATTCAACAAGCGAATAGATGATCATCTTGAAGAATTATCGACTTGCAAAACAAACTTAAAGTTTAAAACTTTTGTTTATAAACATGATGAGTCGATCGCTGACTATTGAAAAGTTTAATTTAAAACCAGATCCAAATGGATATGGACCGAATCTTCTGCGATTACAAACCTAAACTTTCAACCAAAACATTGAACCAAATCACAAGTTTCAGGTCGAGAATATAAAATTGATAATTACATTATGAGTGTTGTTGAATATCATTGTCAAGATGAATTAGATCACTGAGAAGGCAGTCGATCAAAATTAAGCGTGTTTACAACAAACCTTTAACTATTCAAAACCGGTCACTTTTCGTCACTGCAGCGGATTCTTCTAACACACCAGGATTATCATAAAAGCGTCACAGTCTTCTAATGTTAATCCCAAACGATTATGCACAAATTTATGGTCCTTTACCTTCCATCGGTGAAGTAAATTCAAAACCTAAAAATCATAAAATTCTTAGATATTTTGACCTTTTCATGGTCGACCTCAAACTTTTACAAAATGAGATAGAATATCATTACGAAATCAAAGTTCAACACTTTTAATCGCCTCTGGCGTGAGAACAAAGACATTTTTAGAAAAATCTTTTACCAAATGTTAAAATTTGAAACATTGTGCATTGTCTTGGGAGCGGGACTTTCATAGGAACTTGGAGTGATGAAGGTCGTTTTCGAGAAAAGCAAACATCTATTTCTAATACTAAGCGTAAAAAGAAAATGTTGAGAAAGATGTTGATCGACTCTTGAAAGATGTTATCTGTCGATATCCATAATGTTGTGTTATTGAATTCTTTGTCATATGCATCGATTATATCTCTAATCTTGTTGATAATGTTGTAGCTGTTGAAATCTTGATAATGTGCTTGGATCGAGTCTTTAAAAGTTGAAAGCGAGCGTCTCTTAAGCGAGCTTTCAAATGCAAAGCGTCGGTCTTCAATGGTGTCAAAAGATTGTCAAAATCGTGAACTTGCTTTAAAAAACAAAATCCACCGATTGCAATCAAACAATTTTAATCCAAAATTTGAGCAAGCTGGATGACCAACGTGTCTTTGAAAAGTCAAATCTCAAAATATGAACAAGAACTTGTAAAAGTAAGCAGAATATGGTGTCATATTTGATTTACTCAATAAGACTAGTCATGAAGCATCAAATGAACTTGATCACTATCTTGCACACACTAGAAGTAATGAATTTTCTTGGTAATATTAGATTACGAAAATCAAGATTTGATTCACACTATCTTTAAGTTAAGAGAAATATTAGGAAAGTATAAACAACTTCCGCCTCTTGTGAGTAAGAGAATAATACCGGTAACACTTAGTAATCGTGAACCTAGAATGCCTCTTGCCAAAACACAAGTTGCTAACGTTAGCTTCCTTCTTGAAAGCAGAATAGTTTCCTCTTTTCAAAGCGTCCCAGCACTTGCCACCCTGGGCACTACATCAAAGAATAGGAAGTTGCGACCTAAGAAAAGATCAATAAGGAATGCTAAAGTAGAAGAACACCCTAGGACTATGAATAAGACTCACGTTGCTTCCTTTATAGATATTGCGTGGAAAATGTAATAGAAATAGTGATGTAACGAATCTTCAAACCTTTAAGTACTTTTGATATTCGTCGATGCACCTTGTGTTGTTGTCATAAAAGTATGAATTGATTGTCATGACAAATGTGTTGCTAAATCTATCATCTCTCGTTTAAGGAATCCTAAGAATCGAAATACCTCTGGGCCAGCTAATCATTCTATGTCTATGCTTGGTAGACCGCCTCTTTAGATTCTAAGAACCGCATTGATGTCCACTGTAGCTCGGTTTCACCTCCTTGGAATGTCGTACCACTAGTGCATTCACAAGACTAAAGCAAATACTAGTTGGAGATGGCGAAATGGATATATAACACACTATGATTTAAATGGATGCCTAAAGTTATTGATGTGTGTATGTACTACTATAGCGCTCGGAACCTCTAACATTTTGGGTTCCACATCTATATTCCATACGTGTAAATGCGTGTGTAATGGGTGATCTGAGATCATTCTCTGGATTATTGATAGTGGATGTTCCCGGACATGACGAAACCTTAAAGCGTTATCAAACTTTATTGCAAAGTTCATTGGCAATTGTCAGATTCGGGAATGATCGCCAGAACTATCATGGGCTACTGGAGACTATATTAATGGGAACATCGAATTAGAAGGGTTTATTATGTGGAAGGCCTCGGTCACAATCTGCATTTCATGGGTCGGTTACGTGATAGAGATTTGGAGGTTGCTTTCAGGAGAAATCTTGTTTCATTAAGTGATCTACAAGGAAACGACCTTATGTCCGGCTCGTGTAATTCTATTCTTTACACTATCTCTATGCAAGACATGGTTGCTTCATCTCCCATCCTTACTTTCAAAGCAACATCAAAAATCCGGCTATGGCAGTCGTGTCTCTCACATTTAAACTTTCAAACTATAACCAATCTTGCTCGACACAAACTAGTTGAAGGTCTCCGATTACGGTATTCTAAAGATCACCTTTGCTCGACTTGAACAAGGAAAAGCACTCGTGCTCATTTTCCTTAAAGGTGGAACATAGCTCTCGTATGCTTCATCTTCTTCACATGGACTTGTGTGGCCGATCGCGTCTGCAAGCGATTAATGGCAAATGCTACATCTTGGTAATTGTTGATGACTACTCACCTGGACTTGGGTCTACTTTCTTGAAGCAAAGACCAAGCTCTAAAGATGATCATCACCTTTCTCCATCTGAGTTCGACTCCGAAACACCGTCGGACAAATCGAGCGGACAAAGGCGAATTTGTTAACCAAACCCTCGTGAATTTTATGAGAAAGTAGAATTGACATCGGACATCTATTGCACGTACACGAACAAAATGGGTTTTGAAAACGAAACCGAATGTTAGTGGAAGGCTGCAAGAACAATGTTAATCAATGCTAAACTCCCAGATTACTTGTGGGCGCGGGTCAGATTGTATCTCTTGCATGCTATACTCAAACCGTTCTATGATTACAAAACGCATACAACAAAACACCTTTCGAGCTTGTCCATAACGAAAAATCGAATCTCAAACACTTTCATGTATTTGGATCTCTTTGCTATCCGAATAATGATCGTGATGACTTTGAAAGCTCAAAGCCAAAGGCGACATTGGAATCTTTATTGGATATTGTGATAATTCTAAAGGTTTACGAATGGAATCATCGAACAAAGCGAGGTTATGGAAGCGATTCATGCTCATTTTGATGAACTTACGGATATGGCTTTTGAGTTTAACGACTTGGAACCGGTCTGAACCGCTTAAACTTCCTCAAACCCCATCATGGTGAACAAGCCCCACTCACTCGTCATCAAATGGAAAGGTTATTTGCTCCATTTGTTGGTGTGATATTGATGAGCGTGCTCGGTGTATCCATTGTTTCCATTGCTCAACTGATACTACTCTTATACCTAATACACCTGCTACAACAACTATTGTTGAAGAAGCACCACCGATTGACTCCACCACATGATTGAACAAACCTTCCAACAATGATGAACCGGTGATGATGTTCTTAATGAAGTACCCCGCTGCATATTTTGATCCAAATGCATTCTTTAAGCCGTTTACTAATGAAATGTTGCACGATGATGTCGCGGAATCATCAATAAACCATTTGAATCCTCGAATCATACAATGTATACCAACATCAACCCTCTACATCAATGGACAAAAGACCATCCTCTGGACAATATTATTGGCAACAGGAATCAACCATTAGTTACAAGACAACGTCTTCGCACAGATAGTGAACATTGCATTTATGCTCTCCGTGCTGTCAGATAACGAGCCTAAAAACATTAATGGCGCAATGACAAAGACAAGCGGATTGAATCCATGCGGGAAGAACTCAACCAATTCAAGCGTCTTGAAGTATGGGGCGGTTGAAAGACCAACGGGGTCTCGTCATTGGTCTTAAATGGTTGGAAGAACAAATTGGATCTTTGAAGGAACGTAATCGAAACAAGTCGCGTCTACGGTGGCTAAGGGTTATCGGCGAGGAAGAGGTATTGACTTTGAAGAATCATTGCTCGGTTGCTCGTCTTGAGGTTTTCGGATATTTCTCGTTCATGACTCATATAGAATATGACGGTCTTTCGGATAGATGTCAGCGCATTTCTCAATGGACAAGCTGAAAAAACCGCTTATGTCGACCAACGGAAGGATTCGTTGATCACGAGTTCCCGAACCATGTCTACAAATGAACAAAGCTCTATGGTCTCAAACAAGCTCATTGGGCATGATACGATAAGCTATCATCTTTCCTCATTGCTAATAATTTCACCAAAGGTTCGGTCGACCTACTCTTTTTATACAATATCACGGGCACATATCTTAATTGTTCAAATTTACATGGATGACATCATTTTTGGGTCTACATAAAAAGTACTCAATCGCTTTGCAAAACTAATGAAGAAAAATTTTGAAATGTCCATGATGGGTGAACTTCGTTCTTTATAGGATTGCAAGTTCATCAATCACCCATGTGTATTTTCTTGGTCGATCCAAATATGCCCTTGAATTGTTAAACAAATTTGGAATGAAAACACATGACACTTATGCCACACCAATGACTCATACCAAGAAGCTGGACGGCTGATTTACATGGAAAATTAGTGGACCCTACAAATATCAAGTATTATTGGGTCTCTCGTGTATCTAACATTCATGAGACTGATATTGTCTTTGGTTTATCTCTGCTCCCGTTATCGATCGAGACCAGCGAAACCCGCCTCTGCGAGGGCTAAAAGAATCCTCAGATACATCAAGGGAACCTTTAACTTGGGGATCACGGTATCAGAAGGATTACGGTTTTGAACTAATCGCTTTTTCATATCTTGATCTCGCATGATGTTTAGATTCAGGAAAAGTACTTGAAGCTTATGAATTTCTTGGTGATAAGCTGGTGTCACGGCAATCGAAGAAGCGGATTGTACATCGCTCGTCATCAGCAAGGCGAGAATATGTAGCCATGTCGGTGATGTTGTGCTCGAGTCATCGGATGGGAACCTGACTCAAAGACTATGGTTACGTGTTGTGAGAATCCCGATATCTGCGACATTGGTGCTATTGCGATCTCGTACAAATCGGTTCGGCATTCGAAATCTAAGCACATCGATCTCGCTATCATTTCATCAAGGACCACGTGGAGCGAGTGCAGTTGAATTATACTTGTGGATGCGAATACCAATTGGCGGATCTACTCATCAAAGCCTTGCCTCCCGCTAGGTTTAATGAGTTGGTCCAGGATTGGTATCGGTGTTTGACTTCAAGAGGAATTGGATGAACTCTTAAAACGATCTTAAAACCGGTCAAACACCAAAATCTCTTTTGTAAATATTTTTCAAAAACAAAATACTAAAATATAAAACACGATAAAAAAAAAAAAAAAAAAAAAAAAAAAAACTTCTATCTATTTTCTTTCAACATTGCAAGTAAATTTCTTCCGTCAACACTCTAATCTTTCAAAATTCGGTATTTTTCGATCAAGTGTTGAGGGAGAAAATAAATATAATGTTTCAAAACATCCGTGTACTTGCATGTTACCTTATCCGGTTGATTCTTTAATAATGGTGGTCACATTACGGTTTCGACACTCCTCGGACTAAAATGTTTAACCTTTCATTATTTCTTAAGTCGAGGGGAGTGTCAAAGTTATTTCCAAATATTCTTAGTTTGGTAACCAAAATGGAAGTTAAAGGCTTTGGATGAAAATGGAAAAGGTGGAGGACTAAAGCGCCAAATGCTTAAAGTTATTTTAATAAAACTCCTCCACCTAACCTAATATTCACATTTATTACTCATACCAAACAAATCCTACGCACAAAAATCTTTCTTCAAATCCGGTTATCTGATCTTCAATTTGTAAGTGATTTTGTGTTCTTAACAAGTTTTTAAACAATGGTTTTGAATTTCACGCGAATCCAACGGTTAAAACTTTAGATTTAATGATTTTTGTGTTTTACGCGTATGAGTTAGAACACATAATCTTGTTTATGTGTTTGAGGTAAAAAGGATTGTGTCAAAACGTTTCTTTTACATCACTAATACCATTCTTACACTCAAAACACACCCAGAATCACGTATTGATTGAATTTGAAAACTAGGGTTTATGCGTGGTTTGGGTATTTTCAAATATGAATGTTTTGGTCAAAAGATTGTTGTGTGATGTTGTTATCATGGTGAATTGATGATATCCGGCTTTAAAACAACCCGTAAACACTAATTGATTGTAAATTAGAAATTAGGGTTTAATGTTCTTCGCGTTGGGTATTTTGATTCATTGAGAGTTTGATGTTAAAACTTGGTTACTACACTCACATGACATCTAAAAACCACCGAAAACTTTGGTGTAATTCACGTGGCTAAAAATCTTACGTAATCTTTGAACTATTAGGGTTTTGGTTTACGACATAGGTTCTTTAAGCGTAATTGCTTTGATTGAGTATTTGTGAGTAAATCATTATACAATGAATGTGGGTGTTAATATTGATCTTGTGATGAATTTATTTCGTGTTTGCTACTCGTAAAATTAGAATCAAGGTTGTTAACCATCTATGCATAGGATCAGCTTACGCTTTAGCATGTTATGCGTAGAGAAATCTTCACGCGTAGCATTTACGCGTAAGGTTCTACAAAGGGACCACGCGATCACGCTGAAGGATATGCGAAACAATGACTCTCACGCATAAGGTCTACTCGGGTAAGCCTTACGCGAAGGTTTTATATACACCCACGCCGTAAGCTTTACGCATAAGGTCCCCTTTCCCACGCTGTAATATTTCTTACGCGTAATATTTCTGCGGCGTATATTACTCCACATTTACGCGCAAGCTACCATTTCTACGCCTAAGCCTGATTAAACCTTCATTATGAAATCTTACTGCAAACTTGTAAATAAATAAATCATGGCGTCCACGAAACCAATAATGTCACTAATAAACTTAAGCGTTTGATATGTTGTGAAAAATAGTGATAGCATAAACTTTAAAACTTAAAGTTAACTAACTCACGAAACTGATCACGACTTCATTAGACTATTGGACAAACAAGTGACTTTGGACTCGTAACAATCATTGACTATCAGATTCAATAATTAGACAATAAAACCATCTGTTGACTAACATAATGTCTTTCGATATGTTGGTTCTTTTGGCTAAATGTATTTCAGATCACGACATGGACGCTCAAATAAATGTGGATGCACCAAATGTACTCACCATTGTCGATATCTTCCTCATGGCTATCCAATGAAGATTGGAAGAACAACCTTCGTGTTGACTTTGTAACCCTCACTGCTCGTAATCTTCTTGTCTCATTGCTATTGATATTAGAAGAACCATCCTTATCGAACATGCTCTCCCACTGCCATCTTGTTCCGCAGATCTACATTCAACAGTTTTGGACTACAATGCAAAAGATCAAGAGGACAAATGTTGTAACGGTGACACTCAATCACAAGCAAATCACCATCACTCCTGCTGATTTAAGAGCCGTTCTCCTCATTCCCGACATCATACCAACTGAATACTCTGCTGCACCCTCTTGAAGAGCGCTCGTAGTTTTTTATTAATATTGGGTATGACGAAGCTTGAGGGGTTATTAATAAGCATTCTCACGTGGATCTTAAGAACATTCCTCACCCTTGAGAACCCTTTATATCATCATCACAAAATCCGTTTCCGGTCGTGGCAATGACTATGAGCATCCAAGCTCGTGGGCGCAAATCTTTGGGCTCTAATCAACATGAAACACATCGTCAAGCTCGATATGGGATGACATGATGACATTCCTCAAAATCTTGGCTCAAAGATTCCCTATATCGATATACAAAACCTGTTGATCCAAAGAGCACTTGGATACAACCCCGATATCCCCAAAAGAATCAATGACCCCGACAATCTTGACGTGTTGACCGAACCCACTCTAACGATCGGTTGAGGAGTCAACTACCAAGAAACATGGTGTTGTGTTGCGGATCTCCTTCTCTCGATGAACTCAAACGACTCTACTCTTATAAAGATATATGGCGGTGTGAAAGAGAACAAAGTTGGCTTTCTTGATGAAAAATCTTCCGCACGCCTACTAGAAAACCGTAAGAGGAAGTGCGAGAAGTGCCGCAAGCACTGAGAGCCAACGGAAGTTCCCAAGAGGAAACCTCGAGCAAAAGGAAAGTTCCTTCTAAGGAAGTTGTTCCTATTCCCATTCCAAAGCTTGAACCGCAAAGAAAGCTAGCAGACGAGGACTCGGAGGTGCTTGCATCGAGATGAAGAGATTTTCTACTCAGAAGCAAATGCAAAGATGACACTACAACGGTGCCTAAACCTCCAAGTCCACCGCCAGAGATGCAGGCGAAGGGAAGACTCAGTGATTGAGCACGAAGAGGAAAGCTCGGAAGAAGAGCCACTGAAACTGATTACAGGAGGAAGTTCAAATTCGTTAGACTCCAACATGTTGCGAAGAATTTGCTAAGGATCAAATGGGTGGCCGGAGGTCAGTGGTGAAGTTGACCCCACACCGCATCCTCGATGCGTTAATCGACCCGATGAGGGAACGGGTGCCACCACTTTGGAGCAACAACAAAAGCGCGTGGAAGATTCTATTAAGTATGACATTGAAGAACCGAACCGAAAAGTACGAGAAAGATAAAGATGTTGATTATGATATGTTTCTTACGGATAGTCCTACACGCTCGAAGAAGGAAACTTCAACCACCAAAGTACCCGAGTCTCTCATCTCATCATCATCGGATTCATCTTCTCATCCTCACCACCACCATAAAAAGATCAACCAAATCAACATCCAAATCGTGAAAATAATTGCCTCTTGGATTTCTCGAGCTAAGACATCTAATCGTTAAAGTCACAAACAAAGTTAGAAAGAAAGGCGTGCTCTACAAGAAAATGAATTTCTTCACGATCGAGATCACGTGATCTTCATGATGAGAACGACAAGATGCAAGTTGAAAGGGAATATGTCCGAGCTCATGAAAGATGATCTTCAGGGAAATGGACGTGATGATCAAAGGATACACTCACAAGTTCCTTCCCGACATCGTTCACGGAATTACAAAGGGAGATGTTCACCAACAACTCTATCCAAATCTCTTACACACTGCTAAGCAGACTATGAAATCAACTCAATGCATGTGAACATCAATCTAGTTGATCCCATAATCTTCTCGGATCTTTGAATTGGTTAACCGGCTGGTAGCTCAAATGTCGAACGATCGCAACATTTGCCTCCTACGAAGGTAAATTGTTTGAAGCATTGTTGGAATACCAACTAAAATCAAGATGCGAGAAGAAGGCGAAGGCCTAAGCGTCCACGTGACGATGAAGATAAGGATCGGGATAAGAATGACGAGCCTAAATATTCAAGAAGTCGGTGAATCATCTTACATGCAACCTCTACCCCAACGGACTCCGGCTCAACAAAGGTCTCCTCCTCGCTCTTCTACCGAAAAACCTTAGGATTCTTCGAGTTACCACCCTGACTCGAAAAACCGTGATCACTTTGAGTATACGGTGGTGACAATGAGGAATTCCATAAGCCCAACAACAACCCGCCTCTCCGACAAAGTTAAGAAACCGTAATCCTCATCCGGGCCTAAGAAAAGAAGAAGAAGGCGCTTATAGTGACGTCAGTATCATGGCTAGATGAAGATGACAGATGAATACGATTGGTTTTCTACACTTGTTAATTCTACTCCCTATCCACCAAGGTCAAGATCCGGAAGGCGGTGGTACATTGGAGCATGCTAAGTTCTTACAAGAAAAATTATGTGTGAAAAGATGACGAAATCGAGTTGAAGCGAATCAAGAATGAAGCATTTCAAGCCGCTTCAAGGACACTCGGAAAGTGCTATTGAAGTTGAGTATCATCTTGATAATATAGCACGAGCTATGTCTAACAACATGGATTGGCTCAACCACGAAGCAAACATCGACTTCACCAAACGGGACAACCCTCCATATTACAATCGACTAGTCTAAACCTCTACCAACAATTGGCCAACCAGATCGACTAAGATTCCATTCCGATATTTCTTCAACAAAGACTTGTAATTTCTTCTACACGGTGGCAATGGTTCAAGGAAATACGCTACATCTCGACACTTCCATTCCCGGCACCCATATACTCTAGCCCATAGCCATCGAGGAAAGAGCTAACCATGTTCTCCAATAATGTGGAAGTATATGACCGTGATGCATTGTATGGGATTCACCATTGGCGGGACGCCGACTAATCTACTACAAAAGTCGCCGAGTTGAAGTCTCAACATGAGTGTTCAAGACTAAAGCAATCGTGGCTATTAAACATGTTGATCTTTCGTCTAAATGGGACTACACTTTCCTCAAGAATATCGTGGTCAAAAGGCAAGGCGAAAGGGATTATGCATTCTCCGAAGTGGACTTTGAGAATTTGTTTATCAACGACATTGAAGACATGTACCTTGCCAAAGTATGAGGTTGCATGAGACAATTCTCGATCTGAAATACAACATGAATACATCAAGTCCCCGCTATCTTCTTCGGAAGAATAGTAATCAAAGCGTGTGAAGATCTCCAACTGCGGTTGAATCATATCGGACCCGTGTCAACTTCACTCCACCACAGCTAGATCTTCCCAACATCAACCGACTTTCACAATACACCCTCATCAAGAAACCATTCGGCGTCGTTTATCGCAGTGAACTTCAACAAAATTGCTTGATGGCGTGTAGAGATCTTCACAAATTTGGGGATCAAACATTGAAGAAGGTTAGGGATGGCTTGGCTTATCGGTTGAAGGCGATACATGAAGGCATTGGTCTCCAAAGCGATGGAATTCTCTAGACGTAAGGGATGTGAAGAGATCATCACTATGATTGATGAAAGGTTGTATCGGGGACCGATTCGAACATTAGAGTAGTCCCAAGATTGCTCTGCCGGCTATCAACGCCTGCTCGCATTCTGGCTAGCTTGATGGACTTCTGGTACCCTTGAACTGCTTCTATTTCATAATATTTTGGATGTGTGATTTAATTATGACTATGGCTTGCTGGCACATAACAAATGTACAACCTTCTTGTAATGAAAGGACCTCGTGGTACGCTTCAGCCACAATCCTTACATAAGAGTGAAAGCTTCTTACTTTTGAGTGAACCTTATCAAACCTTTCACTTTTCAAAGGTTTTACTCAAAGAACAAGTACTTCCCGTATGATTTTCAAAACCTCAACCGTTTATATCACTTGTTGAGGGGAGTATTTGAGTTAAAACTTTGTTCACCAAAATGTTCTTTGTGTCACTCTTCACCGCAACACTAGAAATGGTCATATTTATTCTCAACTTTTCAAAATAACATTTTATATGCCATTTTGAGGGGAGAAAGTTATGTGATAAGAAATATGTTGTGTAAATGCAAATGAATCTTTGTGCTATAGACTTAACCAACGAATTGACGATACTTAGCTGTTAGTAACTCGAAAAGACTTGTCCGGGACGGGTAATAATTTCAAGCTAGTTCGCTAGTGATGTAAACGTGTCTCATGAAAGGACTTGTCCGAATAGAATGTACCATTCGAGAAACTCTTAGTAGACATGAAGTCTCGACGGGTTTGACAACCTTCGAGGTTTGTCTACACCTTCAAGGTAGTTATTAGAGCTAGTTGTCACCTAAAAGTCGACAATGTAACTCTTTAACTATGCAATGTAACCGTGTCTCATGGGGATTGTTCATCTTGAGTTGATCAATTCAAAGGTGCGCGCTCTTTCCTCATTGTGCATGATTTCCGTAAAAACTCTAAAGCACATGTGGAGGGGGAGTATTTATGCAAAATATTTATCTCTCATCGATGGTACTAAAATGTTTTCATTCACAAACACTTTGAGAGATTCTCATGAAATGGTTTTATGGCAACATAGGTTGGTCATGGAGTTATAAGGTGACTAAGGTTAGAATAACAGTCTATGATCCGCCAGAGTCGAAGGATCTACCCAAGACAATACCAATAGTTAGAATTAGAAGTCCTTAGGTATGATTATAAAAAGGAGAAATGAGAATCGGAGAAAGAAGGAGTTGAAGAATTAAAAAGAAATGCAAAGAAAGGGTGAAAAGAAATAGCCTCCAAATTATTCAACTTAAGGCGAAATCGGGTTCAATTCATATACTCTTGGTTGTCATTTGATGACGCCGTATTGAAGATTAAAAGTCGTCATGGACCCAAAGGGCGTATGCACTAAACCTTCTTAGCCACTCAAGTTTCTCTCAACGAAGCTAGTTTCATTCTCACAGGAACCCTACGCAATCTATCGGCTTTCTCTAGAGATTGTTGATATTGAAGAAGGAGACCTCTCCCTAGTCTCCGCTCAGGAAAACCAAAAGCACTATTGAGTCTAGTGCCACGAGATTCATCAAAAGATCTCTTAGGTACACTTGACATTTCATCACTTGGTGTTCAACAATAAGAACATTAGTGATACGTTATCGAGTCCTTCACATATCTTAGAAATTTGTCGAGAACATTTATGAGAGGTTCACAATAGTGATCCTCGGTGATTGAATAGAAACTCGCCAGGTCAACATTAAACAGACCTTGACAATGCAGTCACTTGGTAACTCCCGTGGATTACGCTTAGTGTGTCTCAAACGGTCTACAATCGTGGTGATGCTTGGTGTACCTCAACCGACTATTCTGAATCAGATGTACCGGTACATCGCGTTATCTCACCAGTGGGACTCCGGTTGAAAACGGCCTTTGAGAATTAGAGTTGTGTTTTCACACTATGTCGTTAACACTCTCAGTTCAAACTTGTAAGTGCGGAATCCGCTTATTACTAACCGCTTTCATGTTTTCTTCTTATGGAGCTACGGAGTGGAATGATCGTGCGATTCTTCATATGCTCATGCCAACATCATCACTAATGGAAGTTCTATCTAAAAGCAACGCAAAGTCGAATGATTCTTCGTCAAGCCAAAGAATCTACAAAGTTAAAGACTTAAAGAACTTCATCAAGATCGAAATCCAACGCCAAAGAGCGTGTGAGCATGTTGAAGAATGACGTGGAACCTTTGGAGCGTGAAGGCGGACACTGAAGCGAGACTTGATGCGCATAACAACAACATACTATCACTTTCATCACAAAGAACAAAGAACAAAGATAATTATGACGCCAAAGCGTAATCGCTCAAAGAAGACGATCTCTCTAAACGGGAGATTGTTCAAATAAAGGCAATTCTTCTCACAAGAAAGAAGAATGTCGAAGACGTCAAAGCTTCTATTACATCAAGCCTTCACCGTTTACATTCATTCATCACCAACACTTGGGGAGATTGTTGGAATCACTCCTAAAATTATATCAAGTGTTAGTGATTCATATGTAATAGTTAGCTTAATTATGGCCTTTATGTTTGTTATTAGCTTAAGCTTATGTAGAAGGCCCATGAGCTTAGGCCCGTGTCCATTAAGGAAAGGAAGGGTAGGAGTGTTGCCCTAGCCCTTCCTATAAATACCTTGTAATAACCCTCACTTGAGGGTTGGTTGTTCAATTTATTTCTCTCATTCATACTCTCCGCATAACCGGTCAAGTCTAACGTGTGTGTGTGTTTGGATATTGTTCAACCGACCTCTATCTCTTTCTATTGTGCTTGTGTTGTAAAACTGTGACCTATCACAATGGAAAACGTTTGATGCACCAAATGTACTCACAATGGAAGACATTTTCCTTATCAGTTACAAGATGAAGATTGGAAAGAACAATCTCAAAGTGGACTTTGATAACTTCACGTGGTCAGAGTCTTCATGTCTTATTGTTGTGGATATTCCAAGTCTCATCCCTACAACAACATGCTCACAAATTCAAAGAACAATACCAGAATCTATATCCATCGCCTTACGGCACACTATGAAGAAGGTGGATGGTCAAGATGCTGTTACGGTGACTCTCAACAACAAACAAGTCACCATCACTGTTGAGGACTTAAGGGCAATTCTCTTACTCCCTGCCATTCAACCTGTTGAATATGTTGCCACTCCAACGGAAGCAACCACACTCCAATTCTTGGTTGATATTGGCTACGATGAAGCTGCTGGGATCATCACTAAACATTCATCAGTCGATTTAAAGAACATCCCTCAGCCATGGAGAACACTATACATCATGATTGCCAAATCGGTTTACGGGCGTGATAAGCGGTTATGAGCATCCTAAGCTCATGGGCGCAAATATTATGGGGCATGGTCAACAAGATGCATATCGACTTCACAAGCCTAATATGGGATGACATGATGTATTACCTCGTGAAGCTTGCACCAAGATTCCGTACATCGACATACACAAAGCTGATGATCCAAAGGATTCTCGTGAATAATCTTGACATTCCTTGAGACTTGATGACCCCGACCAAAGACCAAGTGTTTGAGCCTACTCACGAATGTTGTCGATTCAAAGAATCAACAACAAAGAAACAAGATGTTGTCTTGTGACACCTTCCCGAAGATATCAAGAAACTTCAATCATACTCACGATATCAATAAGCAATTGCGTCGGAAAAGTTGGATTCATTGATGAAAAGTCTTCCACAATTCCAGTTAAGAAGACCGTGAGAGGTAGTGCGGGAAGTGTTACAAGCAATTTGAAGTGCCCTAAGTATTCAAGAGAAACCTTCACGAAAAGAAAAGTTCCATCAAAGGTTGCCATTCCTAATCCTCAAGTGGCACTTACACTTAAGGATCGAAGACTCCGAGGATCTTGAACGGACGAGGAGGTTCATTATTCGAATATGTTACAGATGACACAACAACAGCTGACAAACCTCTTAGTCCTAAAGCTAATAAGGGTAAGACTCGGTGGAAGAGGAAGAGGCTAAAGCTCAAATGAAGAGCCAGGATGAAGCTAAAGACTACGTGAAGACATCAAGAATCTCGGGGCTACAACATGTGGCTAAGGAATTTAATCTTCAACAGACTACAGGCCCTGGAGGTTCCAGTGGTGGCGTACTTACCATACCAATTCGTAATGCGGTTAATCAACCCGATAAGCGAATTAGTGCCACCACTAAGGAATCCACCGAGCAACAACAGTAATCATATGACGTTCCGTTCACTTTTGAGGAAGAAGAGGAACCAGAAAAGGATGAGAAGATCACGGATGAAGATATTGCACAAGTTGACAAGGAAAGAATTGAAGAGGAAGCTCGAGTGAAAGAAGAGGCCAGGGTAAAAGCTGAAGAACAGGCTAAAGCTGAAGAAGAAGCTAAAGATTATCTTTTAGATAGTCCTGACCATAACCAGGAACAAACTTCTAAGCCACCAAATGAGCCAGAGCCTTCTCATGACTCATCTTTGTCTGACTCATCTTCTCATTCATCACCACCACCATCCAAAGACACCACGGATCCATCTAAATCGATAAAGAAACCGACCGATACTTGGGCATCACGTGCAAAGACAAAGATTGTCAATCTTTGTCGGACAAGCAAGGAAGCGCAACATAGTTAACGAGAAATCGAATCGACTTATGGACATAGTCAATCTAATTCAAGACGTGGTGAGCGAAGTTTTAGATGAAGGAAGCAGATCCAACAGGTTTCTTAACAGAGATATCCAAGGGAAATGGAAAAGACGATCCGAGAATATACTCACAAGTTTCTTCTCGACACCATCCTGGGTGACAAGAGAGATATTCACCAAAACTTTATCCAAATCTCATGCAATTGGTCAAGCAAACAATACAATCTACTCAGGTAGCAATGCAAATAAATCCAATTGAGCCTAAGGTTTTCTCCGATGCGAGTTGATCTCAAGCTTGTGTTACAAATGTCTAAGCGATGCATAGCGCTTACTTCGACGACTAAACTTTTTGAGGCATTCTTTGAATTTCAACTCAAAACTTCATGCAAAGCGGCAAATGAAAGGGCTAAGCGTCCAAGAGATGATGATGATGCGGATAAGGATTACGAGGCTAAGCGTGAAGAAGAAAAATGATGATTCATCCTCTATGCCTCCACCACCCCAAGGACCTCCACCACAAGAAGATCTCCAAGCGTTCTCTACGAAAAGACAAACCTCGGGACTCGAGTCACCACCTGAAACATAAAAACTAGTGATCACTTTGAATACACTGGTGGTGACGATGAAGAGATTCCTGAGCCCCAACAACAACCACCTTTTTCTACATCAACGAAGCAACCAGCATCATCCTCAAAGCCAAAGAAGAAACAATCAACATCAGTTGTATCTTGGCTAGATGAAGACGAAACTGAAGAATATGACTAGTTTTCGAAGCTTGTTGATGCCACCCCTCAATTACCGGAAGGCTAAGAACCGGTAGGTGGAAGAACTATGGAGCAAGTCAAGATTATACAAGAAAAGTTCAAGGTGAAAAAGATGACGAAAGCAGAGTTGAAACGAATCAAGAACGACGCTTTCAACTACTTAAGGACGTTTCGCCGTGCCATTGAAGTCGAATATCATCTCGACAACATTGCACGAGCCATGTCCAACAACATTGATTGGCTCAACCACGAATCGAATATCGACTTCACCGGACTGCACGAGGCTCCATACTACACCGATCGACTAAGCCACTACCTACCATTGGTCGACACGATCAACAGAGATTCCTACCACTATTTCTTCAATAATGACACGAATTTCTTCACACGTAGCGATGTTAGCAAAAAATATGCTACCTCACTCACCTTCCCATTCCGCTGACAATCTACTCAAACAACATAGCCATCGAGGAAGAAGCCACATATGTTTGTTGACCATGTGGAAAAGTATGACCTCGATGCAATCTGATGGGATTCATCATTGGCGAATGAAAAGAATCTACTACGTGTGCCGTGCCGTCGAAAAAGGAAGTGTTCAAGAAGAGCAGATTGTTGCAATAATGCATGTTACCCTATCTTCAAGGGGACTACACATTCCTGAAGAAAATAGTAGTCAAACACCAAGACGAACAGGAATATGACTTTTCTGAAGCGGATTTCCCGAGATTGTCGCTCAATGACATTGAAGATATGTACCTTGCCAAGGTACAAGGACGAATGCGACAATTCTCCACCAACATCCAGCTCTAGTACATCAAGTCATTGCTAATATTCATCAGAAGCATCGTGATCCAGGAATGTGTTGAAGATATTCAAATTTCCGTGGAATCGTACTGCAAACCAGGTTAATCTCACCAAAACACAACTAGACCTTCCCGATATCAACCATCTTGCTCAAGACACCATCATTAAGAAACCATTTGGGGTATTTTACCGCAGTGAACTTCACCAAATTGCTTCATGGCGTGCAAGGAGCTTCACAAGTTTTTTGATCATACACTGAAGAAGGTTCGTGATGGTTTGGCATATCGGTTAAAAGAGATTCATGAAGGCATAAGGTCAAAGAAGAGGTGGAATTCTAGAGACAGGAGGGATGTGAAGAAGATCATCACCAGGATTGATGAAAGGTTATTTCGTCGGGATCAGATGAGGACTTTGGAGAGCTTCATGGGTGGACATCAAAGCATTTCTCTAACAGGCTATCAACGTCCGCACGGGACTCGGTGTTATTCTCGGAATTCTGGTACTCATGTCTGCTTCTTTCCTTAATATTTGGATGTGTTGATCTTATCGACAATGGTTTATGCACACAACGATTGTACAACCCGTACTTGTAATGAAAGGACCCCGTGGTACGCATGATGCCACAATCCTATAAAAGGAGCGAAAGCTTACTTTTGAGTAAAACTTATCAAAACTTTCATATTTTCAAAGTTTTACTCAAAAGAACAAGTACTTCCCTTAGGATTTTCAAAACCTTAAAGTTAATATCACTTATTGAGGGGGTATTTGATTAAAACTTTGTTCACGAATGATTCTTCGTGGTAATCTTCCCACAAAACTCAAAATAGACATATTCGATATCAAAATTTCATCAAAAATAACACTTATATGCCATTTTTGAGGGGGAGAAAATTTATGTGATAAGAAATATGTTGTGAATTTCTAATGAATCTTCGTGATAAAGACTTAAGCAATGAATTGACGAAATCTTAAATGTTAGTAACTCGAAAAGACTTGTCGGGATGGGTAATAATTTCAAACTAGTTCGCTAGTAATGAAAACGTGTATCACAAAGGACTTGTCCTAGTAGAATGTACCACTCGAGAAACTCTTGGTAGACATGAACCATGACGGGTCAAACCTCCTCTCAAGGAGTGTTTACAACTTCAAGTCGACTTAGTCGATGTAACTTTGTCTCAGGAATTGTCTATCTTGAGTTAATCAATTCAAAAGTGCGTGTTCTTCTCTCACCATGCATTACGTCAAAATACTTAACGCGTGTGGAGGAGTATTTTTCAAAATACAAAACTCTTTCAATGGTACAAAATGTTTTTACTCATAACCACTCTCGAGAGATTTATCATGTTAATGGTTTTATGGCAACATAGGTTAGTCATGGAGTTATAAGGTGACTAAGGTTAGGAATAACAGCCCTATGATCCGCGAGGCCGGGAGGATCTACCCAAGGACACCACAAATAGTTAGAACTTAGAAGTCATTAGGTATGATTATAAAAAGGAGAAAATGAGTATCGGAGAAAGAAGGAGTTGAAGAATTAAAAGAAAAGTAAAGAAAAGGGTGATAATAAATAGCCCTCCAAATTATTCAACTTAGGCGGACCGGGTTCAATACATATACTCTTGGTTGTCACTAGATGACACCGGTATTGAAGATCAAAGTCGTCATGGACCCAAAGGACGCATGCACTAAACCTTCTTAGCCACTCAAGTTTCTCTCAACAGAGGCTTGTTTCATTCTCACAGAGAACCCTCATAAACTATCGAGATTCTCTTAGAGATTCTTGGTATTGAAGAAGGAGACCCTCTCCCTAGTCTCCGCTTAGGAAAACCAAAGCGCACTATTGAGTCTAGAGCCACGAGATTCATCAAAAGATCTCTTAGGAACACTTAACATTTCATCACTTGTCGTTCAACAATAAGGATGCAAGTGATACATTATCGAGTCCTACACAGATCTTACCAATCTGTCGAGAAAACATTTATGAGAGGCTTACGCATGTGATCCTCAGTGATTGAATGGAAACTCTGCCGTGGTCAACATCAAACAACCAGCATACAGTCACTTGGTAACTCCTTGTGGGTTACGCTTAGTGTGTCTCATACGGTCTACGATCGTGGGGTGATGCTTTGGTGTACCTCACGACTCACCCGAATCAGAGGTGTACTTCGGACATCGCGTTATCTCACTTGTGGGACTCAGGTCGAGAGCGACTTTTGTGAGAATTAGAGAGACGTGTTTTACACTATGTCATAACACACTCGAAGTTCAAATTTGTGTTACCGGACTATTTCTAACCCATGTTTTATGTTTTCTTCTTATGGAGGCTCACGGGAGGAAAAGATGATGATTCTTCACATGCTCATGCCAACAACATCACAAAAGAAGTTCTCTCAATATGAAAAGCAACACAAAGTCACAATGATTCTTCATCAAATCAAAGAATCTACAAAGTAATAAAGACTCGAGAACTACTTCACATCCGAATTCAGCGTCATATGAGCGTGAGCATGTTGGAGAAAGACGTGAGACGCTGGAGCAAAGGCGACACAGTGTGAGACAACAACATATTATCACAACCACCACAAAGAACAAAGAATTTAAGAACAAAGAAATCAAAGACGTCAAAGCAGAATACTTCAAAGAAAACAAGATCCCTACACCGAGGATATTTTTTGAATCAAGGCACTTCTTCTCACAAGAAAGAAGAATGTCGGAAGACGTCAAAGCTACTATTACATCCGCACCAACAACTCGCTAAGGTTACTTAAGATATCAATTACTAACACTTAGGGGAGATTGTTGGAATAACTCCTAAACCATTTCTTAGGTGTTAGTAATCAATATGTAATAGTTAGCTTATTTAAGGCTTTTATGTTAGTAATTAAGGCTAGGCTCATGTAGAAAGCCCATGAGCATATGAAAAAGACCAATAAGGAAAGGAAGGGACTAGATGTGTTGCTCTAGCTCCCTTCCCATATAAATAGTTTTGTAACTCTCATTTGAGAGTTGGTTGTTCACTTAATACATTTCCTACGCCTAACCGTTTACTATTCATACGTGTGTGTGTGTATTGTGTCTTCATCCAATCTTTCTTATCTCTATTTCTTCATATTGATGCTTGTGTTACAAACATGGTGACCTAACACATGGTTTGAGTGGGTCGATCCTCGAGACCTAAGTGCTATGTTGTTGCCTCTTCTAAGCCACCCCACAAATCTCTTGATCCTAAACCCTAGTCGGTATTTCCTAATGTTAGGATTTAGTAAATCCAGTATTAAAGTGTCGGTCACCTCAAGTATATGTAATCGTTAGAAAGCTCGTAGTCGTAGTTGTTTTATGTTAGATATTATTTAGTTAAGTATCACCGTGGAGGACGGACGGGTCTTTACCCACTGTATTCCTGATCCACATCCCGTAGGTGGCGTTTATGTAAGAAACTATAAATACCCTCTACCTCACAAGGTAGAGGGTTGGAGCTCATAATAACATTTTCACTTTCTCTCACTAAGTTCCCAAACCTCTAACTATTTCTCTCTCTAAAACCTCAAAGTATACGCCCCATTTGATCAAGGTTTAATGTGTATGTGAAATCCAATATATTACATTTGGTATCAAGAGCCATGGTTTGATCATCTCTCTTACATGTTCTTGGAATTCTAGTGGTTTTATATGGTTTTGGGTTTGAAAAAGTTTAGTGGTTTTTGCATCATTTGGATCATTTCTTGTGTTAAAGTTTGAATTTTGATTGTAGTTTTGTGTTTAGAATCATTGTAAGCGCTTGGGTTTTGATTTGGAAGGCTTGAATCATTGTGGTTGGACTGTTTTTGGATTTAAAAGAGGCGTTTTAGTAAAGTTTAAAAGAAGCGATTTGAGTCTCGGTAAAGTATTTCAAGTGAGCAATTTGTCTGTGTTTGGAAGCGATTTGTGTCAGTTACAAATCACTTGTTTAAACGATTTGTCTGGGTAGTGGTTGTACTTGTGCGATTTATTCGGAATAGCGATTTGTCACTTTTTAGCGATTTGCTTATTTAAGCGAGTTGTCACTTTAAGCGACTTGTGTTGTTTAAGCGATTTGTCATTTCTTCAGTGACTTGATTATTGAAGCGAGTTTTAAGTTTAAGCGACTTGTCTTGGTTATGCGATTTGTCTTGGTTAAGCGACTTGTCTTGATTGATGCGATTTGTTAGTTGATGCGACTTGTCACTTTTGAGCGATTTGTGGTCTGTGCGATTTGTCTTGTTGAGCGATTTGTCTCTTGTGACTTAGTGCTTTTCTTCTTGATTACATTCTACGGTTTTCTCTTGATTTAGTAAAATCCCGTGAAAGAATCTATTTCCCGGTTTAATCCAAGAGTTTTAAAATCCCGTGAAATCTGTAATCATGTCTACCAACGTACCTACAATCATCTCCTCTGTTCTCGAGGACGTTCAAGCACCGGATCGATACTCGCCCACCCATGCTTGATGTAATCGACTATGACTCATGGGCTCAACGAATTAGGTTGTATTGTCCGGGAAAGGAAAATGGGGTCAACATTCTCAAGTCAATTGATGAAGGACCTTATCGATGGAGACTACAAGAGACACACTTGAAACAACTGCAGATGGAACAATGATCTTAGGTTTGGATAGACCAAAGACATATGATGAGCTCGATGATAAGGAGAAAAGAGATACGACGCTAATATCGTGGCTTCTAACATCATACTGTGGTCTTCCAAAAGATATCTACAAGCTTATCAATCACAACACCGAAGCCAAGGTTGTTTGGGATAATGTCAAGATGCTTCTCTCGGGTTCTCAATTAACTAAGGAAGACAGAGAATCACAATCAGTATGATGAATTTGAGCACTTTAAGATGAAACCGAAGAAAGTGTCTATGAATACTATGTGATTTCACAAGCTTGTGAATGACATGAGGAATATCAAAATGACCATGCCAAATATTCAAATGAATTCAAAGTTTGTGAACAACATGAATCCCGAATGGCACAAATTTGTCACCTCCGTGAAGCTAACCAAAGGATTAAAGAATACCAACTATGAGCAATCAATGCCTTCTTCTTTGATGAGAGACATGCTATGTTTGAACGAATGATCCTTGATCAATTCAAATCTAAACAGGAGAAACAAGTTCGTCAAATGATTCAACAACCTTTTACACCAATGTTGGAATTACCACCAAATCTTCTCAAGTCATACCCATGGGTAATAGTAATTACAAGCTCATTCCCGATCCAAAGATATAAGCCTCCGACTCAAACACACTCATGGAAAACTTCATCAATCAAATGTCTCTCATGGTTAGTCAAAATATGAATTCCACTCCATACACCAACAATAACCTCGAATCGCATCCAATCCACACAATCAAGCTACGGTCAGAGATGGAAAGGTTATGGTGCAGCAAGTCCAAGGAAGACAGTATGAACAGGGAAGAGGTGGAGCAGGTGGAGGGTATGTGGCTAATCAGAATCATGGAAGGAATGCCAATCAAGGGCTAGCAAAGCCAATCAAATGCTACAACTGTGGTAGAGATGGACACATTGCAAGGAACTGCACATCTCCAAAACGCCCTCAAAATGTAGAGTACTTCAGGGACAAGATGCTGCTAGTGCAAGCTCAGGATAGTGGAGCGGTTTTGAATGAAGAAGAATTGTTGTTTCTTGCTGAGGGAAATGCCAAAACCTATGATGTCGATGTTGATGAGCGACCAAGTCAGGGGCATGGGTCGAAATCATCCAAATGCATTTCGGTAGCCGATTGTGATGCATATGACTCGGATGTTGATGATGAACCAACCGCCTGCACCATCTTCATGGCTAGCATTTCACCAATGGTCTCTCTAAGGCTACTTCACCACAACAAGCCGGTTCTCTAAGGCATCAATCATCTCTGAGGTATTAAAATTATATGATGAGGTTGATGATAAAAAGATACAATACAAAGTACAACCAACTGAAATCTGTGAGTCAGATATTAAAAATATGGGCAATAGTAAAGTTGTCCCATATGACCAATATGTGAAGCATGATGAAAGTGAAACGGTACCAAGTAATGTATCTTCTGCAGTCAATGATGAACATGCTTTTAATGAATACACTGAACGTGCCCCTGATGATTCCATAGTTTATGAACTTAATGCCTATAAGGAACAAGTTGCCATTTATGAACAACGTGCTAAGTTTGAGTTAACTACCCGTGAGCAGGAAATGGATGACCAAATGCGCAAATCATTAGAAAAGTAATTTTAGAGAAGAAGTGTTAAAACAAGAGTTAAATTCCTTACAAGAAAAGCTTTCTAAAGCTTAAGCAAAAGCAAGAACTTCAAGATAATGTTAAAGTGCTTAAACAAGAATTTAATGCTAAGGAATCAAAACTTTTGAATGATTTTTCCAATCTAAAACGATGAAAACAAGCTTGAAAATAAGTCATGCGTATAAGGAATACCATTCAGATCGCTCACATGATCACTAAGCATAGAGTCTCTCACGATAAGCATAGCATTCCTCTTGTTAATAAACCAAATCTCGAGGTTGGTAAGAAAGCTAGAGTCGCTCAAAAGTAATCTATGATGGCAATGATATCCTTAAACCTAGGCAAACCTAGTTGTACCGAAGCACGTGGAAGATATTCAATTAGAAGATGCCTCTAGGGAGAAAATGGATAAGAAGCTAGATGATCTTGTGTGTAAAAGAAAAATATAACGATCAAACCCCATGATTACACAAAAGAAAATTAGATTTCCTAAACAAGTTTAAGCCTCAAACCCAATTAACCCCGAACAAATTTTTGGAAGAAATATATGGATAAGAAAAGGCAAGTGAACTTGTTGAAACAAACCCTCCCTTAGGAAAGTGCTGCAGCCACTCATGTGTATCCTCCTAATACACCAATGCATTTAGTTCCTAGAACTATTTCCACTAATAGCAAGACCTTAATCACCAGTATGTTGTTTATCAACTATTTGTTGATTTTGAGAAAACGATGTAAGAAAAGGATCACACCCATGGGATAATCAAGGGAAAGGGTTTGAGCAAACTAAATAATGCTATTTAACCGAGGTCATGTCTTTCTTTAAACAATTAAAAGGTCAATTTGAAAGTCTTCAAAAGGAATAAACTCGGATATTAAAGAAATGGAAAAGAAATTTGATGCAATGATTGTTGAGGTCAATGATTATGAACGGAAACTCAAATATAATGAAATTGAAAGGAAGAATCTGCATATCTTAAATGAGAACTTAGTATTGAGTTGTGTGGCTCAACATGTGTTTTATACAATTACTAAGCATTCTATTACTTGTTCTCAATTTCATGAATTATCTGTTGCTTTGAAAGTTTCCCATGATCGTGTCATTGAGCTTGAAACAACAAATTCAAAACTGCATGATAAAATTGAACAGGATGATCATGATAACTTGGTCAAACATTTTTCTAAATTGGAAGTTGAACATTTTAACTTACAACTAAAATATCAACATCCCTCAAATATCAAGAATTTGATGCGCTTTTGAAATAAACAAACGTGATGAATGATTCAAGCTCATTGTAACACGATCGAAAAGTTGAAAGCCTAAATCTCACAATTAAAGGGTGAAAAGAACAATGTGACCGGCTCCCAAATGCCTCCTTCTTTAGATTCTCGGTGTTCTCGGACTTTTCATCTTCAAAACTTGGTTAATGTTTTACAAAAGGAAAATGAGAGTTTTCTAGAAGAAAATGAAAAAGTTAAACGACACTTTAAAGAGTTATATGATTCAATGAAAGTCACTTGTGACAAGAACAACGAAAAACTAACGTCTTTACAAAAGGAAATTGAGAATCTAAAGAGTCAGGTAAAATGAAAAATGCCACTTGTCTTTAATGAGAATGTTGCATCAAAGTCATCTGCAGACTCTAAATATACTGTGACTGTTAAATACATTCCTCCTCATCTTAGGAATAATGAGCTTGTGTTTCATAACTATTTCGCTCACCTTAAGGATAGTCTAGATTGTCTCCGTGAGATTGTAGAAGAAGATTTCATAAATAAGCCACTTGATAGAGAAATTAGGTTTGCTTGCATTCAGGCCAAACAATCTCAGGAGCCGTTAGAATGTTTAAAAGCAACATGTCCTAAATCCTTAGGTGTGAAAGATAAAGCTATGATGCCTTGTTCTATGCCTAGTGCCAAGTATGCAACCCATTCTATGCCCAGTATTAAGAAAGTGAACTCTAAAGTGCCTTCAAATAGTTCAGATCCCTGCACTTCTAGTTCGGGAATGCAAAAGGTAGCTCAACCAACTAATGTTCCCATAATTCCCTCTACAGGAGTAATCAGTGACATTAAAGCAAGCGGGTCAAAGCCTCCAGGCAATACAAAGCAAGATAGGACCTCGCAAGCTAAGAATGTGCATTGGAAGAGAGTAGAAGACCACCATAGGAACACTAAGTTTGAGTTGAATAAAACGAATCGTGTTGATTCTAGTATTAGCTTTAAGTGTCTTGTAATTAATTGAATTACGCTACTTTTGGCAAAACATGTAATGATGATTGCTTGGTTTCAGTTACTAATCATGAATGTGATGTGAATGAGTTGATTAATGCTGTTAAATGCCCTGTTAAGATTGTTAATGCCAAAAAAACATATTAAGAAGGCTAGAAAGCAGTGGAGAAAGAAGGTTAGAAAACATTGGAAACCCACAGGAAGGAAATTTAGTAACATAGGTTATCAGTGGATACCTACTAGCCGTAAGTTTAATCTTAATGAATTGTGCCCTAAATTTGCTAAGTCTATGCCCATTAGAAAATGGATGCCTACTGGTAGAACTATTCCTTTAAGAAGAGAACATACTTTGAATAGGTCAAATATGGACACTAGCACTGCATCTATTCCTGATGATTCCATTGTTTCTATTTTTGATGTGGGTGTTCCAATCATCACACTAACCAAATGGAACCCATTCTTGCATGGGATCCCAATTATCCGATTACCCATTCTTGTCTCGTGTTCAACCGCAGATCGTTCAAATCGTTACGTGGTACCGGACTCAGTTGTTCCAAGCATATGACTGGAGATCGCTCGCGGCTCATGAACTTTGTGAGTAAATTCATCGAGACTGTTAGATTCGGAAATGACCATTTTGGTGCAATTATGGGTTATGGAGACTATGTTGTTGGCAATAGTGTAATCTCCAGGGTCTATTATGTTGAAGGTCTTGGTCATAACTTGTTTTCTGTTGGTCAATTATGTGATTCCGATCTAGAAGTGGCTTTTAGAAAACATACTTGTTTCGTTAGAGAGCTTGATGGTATGGAACTGTTAAGAGGAACTCGTAGTTCAAATCTATACAACATCTCTATCGAAGACATGATGAAGTCTTCTCCAATCTGCTTGTTGTCAAAGGCTTCGAAAACAAAATCATGGTTATGGCATCGCTGTCTCAATCACTTGAACTTTGGAACCATTAATAACCTTTCCGTAAAGGATCTTGTAAGAGGCTTATCCAGTTAAAGTATGAAAAGATCATCTTTGTTTAGCATACCAATTGGGAAAAAGCAAGAAATATGCCCACAAACCCAAACCCACAAACTCAAGAATGGAAGTTCGCATACCCTTCATATGGATTTGTGCGGACCAATGAGAGTGCAAATGATAAATGGGAAGAAATATATTTTAGTCATTGTTGATGACTACTCTCGATTTACTTGGGTAAAGTTTTTGAGGACAAAGGATGAAACTCGTATGTCATCATCAAACTTATCAAGCAGCTTCAGGTTCGACTTAACAACACGGTTAGAATTGTTCGAACAGACAATGGCACAGAGTTCGTTAACAAAGACTTAAGTCAATTTTATGAAAGTATTGGAATTAGTCATCAAAGAAGTATTCCTCGAACTCCTCAACAGAACGGTGTTGTTGAAAGATGAAATCGAACTCTTGTGGAAGCCGCAAGAACAATGCTGATTTACTCAAAGGTTCCAATGTTTCTCTGGGCTGAAGCCATTGCCACTGCTTGCTACACCCAAAATCGTTCCCTTATACACACCTCTCATGGAAAAACTCCATACGAACTTGTCCATAACGAATGATGGTCAAGATTTAGGAAAAATCTGATCTCTCCTACCTTCGTGTGTTCGGTGCTTTGTGCTATCCAACGAATGACGGTCAAGATTTAGGAAAATTAAGAGCTAAAGGCGGACATTGGAGTTTTGTAGGTTATGCATCAAATAAGAAGGGTTACCGAATCTACAACAAAAGAACTCGAGATATCATGGAAACTATTCACGCCACATTCGATGAGTGTCCGGGCAGATGGCTCCGGGACAATCCATTCTGGACCCGCTTCTCAACCTTCATCAAGTAGTCCCATCATTTCTACTCTTGTACTAAATCCTCACCAAAGAACTCCTTATGTACCTCCTTCAAGATAATTTGAAGAAATTGTTTGATCCAATGTTTGATGAACACTATGAGCCAATTGCTAATGATCCGTCAATTCCATCAATAGGTCGCTCATGTCCTGTCAATGAAGTTAACCCTTCGCTTTCTATGTCATTAAGTCAAGAAGCGCCATCGCTATCACTGTCTCATCAACAAATCATCAATCATCGAGTGTACATCATGGAATTGTGTTTGGCACCTATGATGGAGATAATCCTTTGCTACTCCTCGAAGATGCCCCTTTGAGGACATATTTGCTCTGAACCATCATCATAACCATCTTCATCGAGAAAACGACTGCTACTTCAGCCTCAACAACAACCACATGAACACCTTAGAAAATGGACACATGATCATCCATTGGACAACATCATTGGAAACCTTTCTCGTCCACTATCCACTCGTAAACAACTTGCAACGATGCCTTATGGTGCTTCTTTAATTCCATACTATCTAAGGTCGAACCAAAAGACGTTAAACCGCCATGAATGAAGACAATGGTTCAATGCCATGCAAGAAGAAATTCATGAGTTCGATTGACTAGATGTATGGAATTAGTACCGCCTCCTGACCGTGCTATGATCATTGCTCTAAAGTGGATCTTCAAAGTAAAACTTGATGAGCATGGTGATGTGTTAAAGAACAAGGCTCGATTAGTTGCAAAAGGATATCGTCAAGAGGAGGGTATTGACTTTGAAGAATCATTTGCTCCAGTTGCGAGGCAATCAAAATCTTCCGTGCTAATGCCGCAAGTAAGAACATGGTTGTCTATCGATGGATGTAAAACGGCTTTTCTTAATGGAGATCTTAAAGAAGTCGATACGCCGACCAACCGAAAGGTTTTGTGAATCCGAGCATCCTACTCATGTCTATCGTCTCAAGAAGGCCCTTTACGGTTTGAAGCAAGCTCCAAGGGCATGGTATGATACGCTATCAAAGTTTCTTCTATCTACTGGATTCAAAGAAAGGAGCAGCTTGATCCAACATTGTTCACCGTAATGTCGGTAAACATTTAATTCACGCTCAAATTTATGTTGATGATATTATTTTTGCCTCGATCGACCCCAATGAATGTGACCGTTTTCTAATGAGATGGGTTCCAAATTTCAAATGTCTATGATGGGACAAATGTCATTTTCTTGGGATTACAAATTTCACAAAGTCCCGGAGGCATTTTTATAAATCAATCTAAATATGCAAATGAAATTTTAAAGAAATTTGGATTTGATTCTTGTGACCTGCTTGACACTCCCATGATAGAACGTACTAAACCGGATGAGGACCACTCGGGGATCATGGTAGATCAAACGAAATATCGTAGTATGATTGGATCCTTGATGTACCTCACGCCAGTAGACCGGATATTATGTTCGCTATATGCATGTGTGCTAGATACCGTGCTAAGCCTACCAAAAGCACCTTGAAGCGGTTAAACGGGTCTTTTGGTATCTCCAAGGAACCATCAATATGGGACTTTGGTACCAAAGACACCGGTATGTCACTAACAACCTATGCGAGATGCCGATCATGCAGATGTCAAGATACACGTCGAAGCACGTCCGAGGTGCTCGCTTTTGGGTGATAAGCTTGTGAGTTGGTCTTCTAAGAAACAAATGAGTACTTTTATATCCTCTATAGAGGTTGAATACATAGCCATGTCATCTTGTTGTGCTCAAATCCTATGGATGAGATCCCAATTATCGACTATGGCTTTGAATTCAACAAAATCCTTTGTATTGTGATAACAAAAGTGCCATTGCTCTCTCATGCAACAACGCTCAACATTCAAGAGCAAAGCATATCGACATTCGACATCATTTTATCGAGGAGCAAGTGGAGAACGGTGTGGTGGAACTTTATTTTGTGAGAACCGAATACCGCTTAGAGACATCTTCACCAAAGCTCTTTCTAGAGAACGTTTTGAGTTTATCCTTCCACGACTTGGTTTAAAGAGTCTACAACCGAAACACTCAAACGCCTTCAAAAGGAAGAAGAGGAGTAAAAGTTTTTTCTTCATCCATTTCTTGTAAATATTTTTTCAAAAGCAAAATACAAAATTACAAAACCAACAAAAAGCAAATAGAAAAATATAAAACTTTCAAAATCCATAAAATTTGAAAATCTCAAAAATTTCAAAAATATTGTCATTTTGTCATGCTTTATCCTATCTTTCAAATCTCATGCTCGATTCTAAAACAAATTCTTGTCACTAAACCCATTTTTAAAGACAAATGTTTCCTTCACAAGTATTTTTCCTTCTAAAATTCTTCTAAAAATTCTTCCTAAAAATATTTGTTATCTAATTGAAAACTAATAAAAAATAACTCGGTCTCAATTTTTTGAAAATCATCTAGACTTGACATTGGTCAAAATCTCTATCTCTCAATCAACAACTTCTGTCATTGATTGAGGGTGAGAATGATTTCATTTAAATCAAGGTTATTTGTCATACAACTGGTTTAGACCAAGGTTTATGTCATGTTTTCAAAAAGATACTCAAGCATGTTTTTGGAGTTTAAAGTCTCAGCTTTGATCCTTATCGGTTAGATGTTTTCATAAGCAAGTCACAATTCTCCTCAAAAAGCTTTCAAAATCAATTTAAATCTACAGAGATCACAAATCTCAAATGATTTAAAAATTGTGATCGGGAGAGAATTTGTGATTTAAATTGGATTTAAACTGATAATTCGATAAATGGTTTTATAGTGATCTACATGCTCTCCTCCTCACATGTGCCAAACGATTTCAAATTTTCCATGCACATGTTGAGGGGGAGCATCTATTTCAAACCAAAAAGGATTGAAACGTAATTGATTTGTTTCAATGTGCGAGTTTTCTAATATGTGCAAAACACTCTAAAATCTCTATGCACATATTGAGGGGAGCAACTTTTGAAAACCACATTCTTTCTCAAAATATTCTTAAAACAAAGTATGAAAATACTAATTTTGATCGGAAAGTGATGTTGATATCTTTTAAAAATGGTAATCAAAGATGTGAATCCTTCCTCTTGCCTCCGTGTGCCAAAACGATTTCAAATACACAATGCACATGTTGAGGGGAGCTCTTTTCTAAAATATCAAAAACAATTCGGTACAAAATGATTTGATAATATATCACAAGTATCTGAATTGATTTTCAAATGGTTTTTCAATTGGTTACAATGGCAGATGAACAATACCAAAAAGACCGACCACATTTACTTTATTTATGGTGATATAAGGATGGTTAGGTTAGGTATTCGTTCCCACGATCCCGCCAGAGCCGGAGGGATCTACCCAGGGACAATACACTAGATAGTGTAGAAGTCCTTAGGTAAGATGGAAAAAGGAGAAAAGTGAGATATGGGAAGAGTGCGGACTGAGAAAGAGCTAGAACTGAAATAAACCCAACAAGGTTCTAGTAATGAAGTCTCGGTAAGCACTGAAGGGGTTGAAGAATGAAAAAGAATTGAATGTAAAAAGGGTGAAAAGAAATAGCCCTCCAATTATTCAACCTTAGGGCGTAAACCGGTTCAATACATATGCTACCGGTGGTTACTAAGGTAACACCGGTATTGAAGACAAGACGTCATGGACCCAAAGGATGCATCGCACTTCAACTTCCCAAACCACTCAAGTTCCTCTTAAAAGGACTTGTTTCATTCTCACGGAACCGTAATCTATCGACCTTCTCTTAGAGATTGTTGATATTGAAGGAGACCCTCTCCTAGTCTCCCAGATAGGAACCAAATGTGCACAATTGAGTCTAGAGCCACGAGATCATCAATAAATCTCTTTAGGACACTATCAATGAAGACTCTCGCTTCACACAATGTGGAAAGTGAGATTATATTTTAAGAGTCCTCACGCATTATCCTTGTGGTATTGCCGAACATCCGAGTGATATGTAAACATATTCACAATGACGATGGAAAACCTTCTAGAGCCAACATCAAACAAGCTCTTGGTAGGTGGCATGTGAGATCTATTCAATAGATCAACCATGTGACAACCGAATGTAAACAATGGGGCGATTCAAAATTATGAATCAATCTGGTTCAGTTATGGATTGACGGATACCTTTGAAAACCGGTCGGTGTGCTTAAAATTCTTTTCTAGCACATCAACGTGTATTAATATTTCAAAAATAAAAGGTGTTTATGATTGATAATTGATTTTCCTTAAAACCTTCGTTGTATTGCAAAAACAATTTATTAAGCAATACTCGATTGTTTTTCAAATATCTTTTCATCAATAAGTGAATCTCAAATTCGCTAGTTCGCTCACTCCGTGTTGTCTTCTTTGAGACATTCCTGTTCGAGAACAACTTTTGAACAACTGCGAAACCCCGTCAAGGAGATTCTTCGAATTATACCGATCACGAGCAAGATTTGTACCGATCAACGGGAACCGTGGGCGTGTACCTCAATTCAACGAAGTGATCAAAGACACTTTCGCGCTTTATTGCTAATCGTTGTATGCGTGTATGTCCGACGTTTGCGGTGATCGTAATGGAGAGGTCAATCCATAGCCGCATGCTCACACAACACATTCATTTCTAAAGAAATCATGATAAGTGCATCAACGACTGATATTTTCACTCCATGCTTACGCTTCGCTGCCGCAAATATCATGAATCAACTAAAGCTTCCGCTACTCGATGAGAAGATATCATGATCCGAATGTGAGCATGTCGGTCCAAAAGTCACAACATCACATAATGTCAACACTACAAAGGAAGAGTCGAGATTTATGATAGTGATGATCTCAAAGTCGGCTCAAAACTCTTTATTACGTGGATCGCTTAAAGACCTCCACTTGGATTAACCAAACATGCAATAATGAAGAATCAAAGACTACGGATACGAGCAAAGAACATTATCAAGAATCCAAGAACAATCTTAATGTAATATCGCTTGTATTCAATGTAATTTGAGGTGACCTCCTTGGGAGATTGTTAGGATTTAGTAAATCCAGTATTAAAGTGTCGGTCACCTCAAGTATATGTAATCGTTAGAAAGCTCGTAGTCATAGTTGTTTAGATAAGTAAACTTTTTTTATGAAAAGAAAAAAAATACATCAAAACTTACACTGTTCTCGAGTTTCTATTTGTAAAGAAAAGAATAAAAGTAGCGAGTAAATAAAAAAGTAATTGTGTTCCCGAGATTTTCTAGAGAGAAGAGAAGAGGAGAGGAGAGGGAAGTAAATTATGCCAAATTTCCCCTCCTTTTATTCTTTCCAACTTGGGATGATTTGGAAAGAAGTAGAATTTTAGCCTTAATTTGGTTCCATCTCTTCTGCTTTCTTTCAAACTTGAGAACATAAAGCTAAAAATCAATTTTTTTCCCTCTCCTCTTCTTTTCTCTCTTCTTTATCCTTTCCATTTTTCTTTTTCCCGTTTTACACTCTGGAACAAAGTGTTAAACTTCCATATCAATTATTAACAAACTCGAAGCCAACAAAGGATGTGTTTTCAAGAAATATCGCTTAGATGATAGGATCATGGCCCAAGTTCGTTTGTGGGCTTCGGGTTCATTAAGGTTCTAGATTCGTTGCTTTATAAATACATGATCAATAAACATAGTATCTTACTGGGTTTGAACTATCTAACATGGTACCAAAGCGAATCTGATCCTTATACCTAGTTTGACACGTTGAGCCACCTTCTATAGGCCACCCAGTCAAACCATAGTCGATGCCTTTACCCCTATTGGAAACAAATGCAATAACTAGTTGCTTACTATTTTGGCCTTAACTTATGTTGTGATTTTATAATCATGTTAACCATTTAACACTACGAGTACGCAGCGGAATATGGATCTAGTTTAAGCAGTTAGATTAACATGTATAATAAACAAAGAGAATATAAAAGGAACAAGAAAAACTAACCCTCGTCGACACCCACAAAAGAAACTAATAGTGGTTAAAATACCACCTCTACGGTTGCTCACACAAACACGTCAAACAAATACATCCGGAATGCTAGTCATGTACTACGTAAACCCAAAACACCAAGTGTCGTAGCTCAAAGAATGGATCAAAACCAAACAGCCTAAATTCTTGTTCAGTTCGAGATCCACCAAGCTGCCCCAAGATCCAAATGCATGTGTTGTCCGATATCGGACAAAACGTAGTCAGACCTGTTGTGCCTTTTTTTGTCTGAGAACGCTTAGAAAACAAGCAACTAGCTTCTGCAGCAATCTGTGATGGCTGGAACTAATTTACCACGAATCTTAACACTTCTAAGAAGCAATAAGATAACTAATTCACCACGAATCTTAACACTTCTAAGAAGCAATACGATTGATAAAAAACAACTAAAACACCTTGGATTAACTAGAATGCAAGTTTAGGATATAAAGTGTGAATCATATTATCAAGAACACTAAAGTTTGCTTGATCTAATTGATAGGATAGTGAAAAAGAGTTTATGTGTTTATTTTTCTCAGTTAGGTCATGAATAATGACTAGGGTATGAGGATTTTATATAACTTCTCAACCCTACTCATGATAAGCTTCAAATCCACTTGAAAGCCTTATCCCAAACACTCCTTTATACACCATATCTCTTCTTTCCAATCCTTATCACATTACAAACGAACGTAGACAGTTTTTCCCCCCTCTAGAAACTTCTATGGGCCGGCCACAAAGTACTTAGGACAAGCAAAAAGGTCTCAGTTCATTATGTTAATACAAATAAGCCGTAAAAATGTTTATTTATATCTTACGATCTTCTAATGTTTTGTCGATAACAAACGTAAAATCATTTTAACGAAACAAATAAAATACGTAAATGGTTTGAGCCAATTATTTTCTAACGCACTTACGTTTTCACATAAAACACTAAAACAAGTATAAGTGATTTTATGATTTAGTAATACATATGTACAACAACTAGTGTTTACATATTGGGCAAATATATACATAACCAGTATGTATTATACTGGGTAATACAATTGGGTAGAAACTTAAGTATTTGACCCATTAACCAAATACATTGAATGTAGTTGGGTACAACCCAAAGTCCATGACCCATACCCGTGGAGCTTGACCCATAACCCATTACATGACATCATGCTTTTGTCATATATGGATAATATCTATGACCCATGGTTTTAATCCATGGCCCATAGTTTTAATTCATGAACCATGGACTAGATGCATTGCATCTTGAGATACATGGTATCTACTTGGATACCCATGATCCATAACCCATGACCCATGACCCATGACCCAAAACCCATGGGCAAGGAGGCCCCACGGATCCCCAAGAATACACTGGACATATCCCTCAAGTGAGGGATCCGAGGATCCGTGGAACAAGAGCTATTTTCTCTCTATAAATAGTGAGCCATTTCTTCATTGTTTTCTACCTCTCTCTCACATATTTTCTCTTTGAGTTATAAACTCTCTAACCTCAGATCCAAGTGATCTATGTATGTAGTTTTGTTTTTGTGTGATTCTCTAGGTTCATCTTAAAGGCGATATCACCATATTTTGAAGACGAGCAAGCTCAAGTCCATGAGTTGCCATGCTTCGTTATCATCAAGACTACTAAGGTTCTCTTGTTGATAGTTCTCTTCTTTTTCAATAAGAAGTGTAGTATAGAAGACATTAGTGAAAGATTTATAAAAGAGTCAAGACGAAGACATTAGTGAAGGGTGTATATCGTCCGTATTGAAAGCGCTAGTGAAGGGTGCTTAGAAGTCAATGCTAAAGGCATTAGTGAAAGGTTCCTTGAAGATCGAGTCAAAGGCATTAGTGAAAGGTGCCTTGAAGATCGAGTCAAAAGGCATTAGTGAAAGGTGTCTAAGGTGTACATTCGATATGGTGCGATTCGATGTACAAGATAGATTAGTATTGGGTCAAAGGATATTGATATCCTTGTTGATGTTGTGAAAAGGAGTAGATCTCCTTTGGGGTTAGGTGTTTTGTAGTGTTTGGATAGTAGTTCCTCCATTATAATGGAACTCGGTGTCTAGCCTAGTACCGGATAAAGGGTATGCAACGTTGTGATACAGGTTTGGTTCTACCTCTTGGAAGAACCCGGTATCTAGCCTTGTACCGAATAAAGAGTAGGCAACATTGTGAAGGCTTCTCCACCATAAGGAGTTGGTGTCGTGTAGTGTTTACGAACTCGAGTAGGTGACTCGGGAGTGGAGTAGGCAAGGAAGGTGTCCTTGTAAATGAACCACTATAAATACTCGCGTTGTGGTTTTGTGCTTCTTACTCCTTATCTTTTCATTACATACTTATATATGCTTGTCTATCAACATCCAACACACATGTTTAAATAGATTGACATAAGTAGATCTAAATAGTTTAAAACCAAGTTTTAATCGGTAAAACTATTCAACTCCCCCTTCTAGTTTTCCACAATTGGCATCGAGCTTGCTACCAAGTTTCTTAAAGTATATTGTACTTTAAAAACTTGATACGATCCGTGTTTAATTGAAAACTACAAAGAAGGTCCTTTACAAAAACAAACACCATGTTTTTAAAACACCTTGTTTGGATGTTGATTCGATAATAATTTTTATGTATTTATTTAATTGCACTAACCTTCTTTGTCATGTTGCTTAGTTAAATCTCATACCTACCAAGCCATAGGAATTGCTTGGTAACAAGACTACCTTCCCTAAGAAGGTATCTTAAACACGAAGGAACCGGAATTGTCTTCTGACATTTGTTGTGTCATTTGTAAAGACATTCCTAAGTGCTTTAGAGGTATGATTTTCCACTTATATCTAAATAACATCAGCTTAATAAATAAGTATGCTTATATAGGAACTTATATGATTATCTTTTGTGCATATTCATATATTACACGTAGCTTCGTTAAGAAACTTTTCTCGCATACGTGTTGCTCTTTCGTCTAAAGTCGAGGTTTATAAAATTGGTGTTTTAATTCATTTAATCCATAAATCATATCTTTCTAATAATAAAACAAAACACAAATCTCAAAAATTCCTCCTTCCCCATAAAACTCCCTCCGACGTCCACTCCACCAAATCCTCATTTTTTTTTCAAATCTTCCACTTTCAAAAATTACCTCTCATTCAAAACTTCATTTTCCTCCTCATCTCATCTCATCTCAAACCAAAACCAAGAAGGTTCTTCATCAACATGGTTTACTTCGCTCTCGTACTCATCGCCCTAACACTCATCGCTCTCGTGTTTCCCATAATGAAGTTCTCGTATGGAGACATATACTTTGTGTTGTTAATCTACATTGGTGTTATATACCCAATCCTTTGTATCGTTCTTAGCATTGAAATGAAATATTACTAATGTTCTAGTTTATCTAGTTTATTTCTCAAATATGTTTGTCCTTGCGTTTACATTTTAGATTTCGTATTTTTGTCTTGAGATACATTAGAAACCAACAATGCATGCTAAAGTAAACATTGGCTAAAATACATACTCTTGTATAAACATATAAGATGCAAAAATCTCTTTTCGTCAAAACTCGTTTTCTGTCTCTACAGATCCACGGATCCCTGTAGGTATACTAGCCGGATCCTTCATGGAAGGGAACCGTGAGAACAGTCCTTCTAGATAAACAGTTTTTTATGCAATATAAAAACCACTTTCTTCCTAAAAGAAATTTTCCACTAGAATGTCAAACATTAAGTGAGATAATTATCATTGTTAATAAACTTCTTGTAAAAATGTTAGGTAATCATTGTTTTGCCCGTAATACGTCACATCCTATTAACTCTTCTTGTATATAGGTCTCGCTATGTCGCATGAGTATGAGTTCGATTTTTCACTCACTTGCATCTACACTCCTAACATCTCTCTTGAGCCCAATACACCTGGAAATCATGTCCGTGGGTGCAATAATCTCGAAACCCGTCACTTCTATGAAGGACGTATTGTCGACACTCCTCTACAATATGAAGAAGGTATCAATACCTCCTTCCGAACCATAGGACTCGAATTTCTTCTCGAAATTAACGAGAAAATATGTCCATGGTTTGTATTGGAATTCTTTCGTCAAGTTGAACTGTTCTAACGAGGATCGCTTCTATCTCTTTGGTTTTGGATCAAAACCAAAAGTTTGTTTTAACCCTTGGACAATTTGCTCACATCCTCCAATTCCAAATCATGGACAATGTGCCTTCATCAAGATTGGTCTCTTGATTCTCTCTTCAACTTCGTGAAGAAAATAGTCCATATTGTTCACACATACCTTCCCGCAAGACTTGACTCACACGATATGCAAACCTCGACCCTATTACTCCGATCCAAACATTATCTATACACGGATATCCGAGAAGAGTACAAGGCTCTCGACTCATCCTACGTGAAAATGTTTGGAGTCTTAGGGAAAATCGAGAAATCCTTCCCGCTTGTTGTGCTCACATAATGTATTGTTTGCTAACACAACAACCATACAATCTCGCTTAATTGTAAATCTTCAAGGCTCCAAGAATGAACTAATCCCTTATGGAATGTTCTTAACACGCCTTTATCATCACATTATGTACTTCCACCCTCAATTTCAAAGTCTGTTGTACGTACTTGTGAACAAGATGATGGAACCTCTAAACACATCGCTCATGAAGACTTTCTTCATCCCTGAATCGGCAAACACTCATCAACCATTTGACGATCCATCTAGCGAAAATGCTCAAGGAACTTAGTTTTCTTTCTAAATAGGGTCAACCCTTAGTATTCATGCTTTATCAATGTAATGCAAATTTCTTTCATGAAATAAAACATTTAACATTTGATGTCTCTACTATATTAGTGTTTGAACTTCTTAGAAAACACTAACTCTGAAATATGATGCCTTGTGCAACCCTTGCATACCTTTTTAGCAGAGAGACGGATCCCAAAGGTTGTGCTAGACAGATCCCTAATCTTAGGGAACCATGGGATCCGGCAAACAGAAATGCAATTACAATCATTCAATTTCAAAACATGTCTTTAGAACACTTCACACTAAGCTAGACATAGTATCTTAGGACAAATTAAGTCCTTATCAAAACTGAGCAAAAGTTTCATACTCACACATAGCTCACTTAGATCACACTCAAGGCGCTTGTAGATCTATCGTCTCATCAAAAATCATTACTCTTCCGCTCTTATACTCACACATGATCCCTCACATGTTAATACATCTAGCTTTATAAATCTTTCAATTTTAGCAAATTGATTGTAGTCATCCTTACCTCAAATAGGTCAAAATGGTTCAAACTCTAGCTTTTCCATCTTAAAGCTTTTAGGATATCCTCCAAAAGATTACCTTAAGTTAATATCTGATCTCTAGGATCATTTAGCTCCATTTGACACTCTCAAATCTTTAGTGTCATCTTTGGTCACTCATTGGTACTCATAAAAGTTCTAATTTCTTCCATAAAAGGCAATCATTAGCTACATCACTCATTGCCCTTAAGCATTTAAGTACCCTTTCATTTAAAACACTTAGATGGACTAAAACACTCAAGAAGGTATAGGCATTAGACCTCACAAACATCATTGTTATCTTTCCCTAGGATTAGCCTAGACGGATCCCTCAAAGGAGGGAACCGTAGGATCCGGGTGACAGATTCATGTCAAGTCTAGCTTAAACAATCATTTCAAGCTCATCTTGCTTACTTGAACACTCCATCTCATCTTAATTGAGTCCCTAGATCAGTACAACTCTGAAGTTGACTCTTGTGCATGCTAATCATCACATTCTAAGGAATTTTAGTGGCTTAAGTCTTGAATGCAGTTGCCAAATCCCTTGATTTATAAACCACATTGTTAGGACTCCTAAAGTCATCATCTTCATCTTCATTTTCAGCACTTAGAAACCTTTACAAACCTCTTTGAATCATCTCATCATGAGGAAAGCTCCAAGTGGTAACTCATCCACCAAAGGACCACCCAAGAAAATTGCTCATGTTGTATACGAAATTTCTTCAACCGAATCATCTACGGTTAAATCCACAAATGCTAGGACTTTTCCTCCACCAACTCAACCAATCAAACCAATCCCTAAAAGGATAGTTCCCACAATACTACCAATGCCAAACACCACCATACCTCCTAAACCAAACAATCCTATTTCCACTAAACCATCACCATTGGTGCCAAGAGCCCTATCATTCACCACTCCACTTTCATCACCACACCTCTACAATCTAGATGATTTGCCTCCTAGGCCATCTCATCCACCACCACCACCAGCAACATTCTCCTCATTAGGAGGAATAGTGGAACTAAATCAAGGTGTTGAGTCAACACTAGCTCTGGCTTCCTTTTCTCCGTCACGATCAAATAATCCCATTTGGATTATGAGAAGTCATCAAAGTCAACCACTCGACCACATGGAAGTTGACACCTCTCTACCACCACCATCATTCTTGGTCGAGCCATCTTCGAATGCGCCTCCACCAATCCCTCCCTTGTTTGAGGCTCCTCAACCCGCTTCACTTGATCCTTTACATCAAGCAATTTCCTTTCTTCCATCATCACTACCTAGCCATGACAAAGATTGTTATCATTGTCAACATGTTGAAAGTGTGATACATGAAGTACGGGAAGATTCTAGTGGTGTCCGAGTATCAAGTGTCCCACGACCCATGAACCATGTATCGTTCATTTTCTTAGTTTTTAGAGTCATTTATATCATATATCTAGTTTTATTAAATGAAATTACATGATATTTGCTATATTCCTGAGTATATGATTATTGGTCTAATACATATCTCATTTTGATGCCAACATAACTTTTGGTACATCACACTTTCTCGTATTTTAGTTACGAGATAGACGGATCCCTATGTTTGTTTAGACGGATCCTCCAAGGAGGGAACCGGGATCCGTATAACGTAAGACTAGTTTTCTACTAACTCGAGTCTTATTTGCGTGAAATTATGCATTATATAACGGTCTTCTAACCTTTGTTTTGTAGATTTTCAATTTACACATGAAGACTTTGACACCCTAAGCTAGGGGGAGCTTTGTGTCAAAGCATTACATTGCAAGATCTCTTGAAATATTAGGATTACATTTCATGACGTCCCTTTGCAAAGTTGCAATCATCAAGGGGGAGCATATTCGCCACTTAGATGAAATCTTTTGCAAACATAGTTGCAATACATTAGCTTAGTAGTTTTTTTTTTACTTGATGCCCTCACAAAGGGATGGACTCGTCAAGGGGGAGTTAAGACGAGAACCCCTCCCGTCACTTGCTCTCTATTTTTTTTTTCTTTCACGTGTTTTCTTAAAACAATGTGTTAGTTCCTTCCCAAAGCTCTTTTTGTTTCGACAAAAAGGGTGAGAAGAAAGTAAAAACTAAAAATTCAAACTTTTATGAATTTTAGTTTTTCCTTAAAATAATTTTATGTTTTGTCATAAAAAAAAGGGTGAGATTGTTAATACAAATAAACCATAAAAATGTTTATTTATATCTTACGATCTTCTAATGTTTTGTAGATAATAAACGTAAGATCATTTTAACGAAACAAATAAAATACGTAAATGGTTTGAGCCAATTGTTTTCTAACGCACTTACGTTTTCACATAAAACATTAAAACAAGTATAAGTGATTTTATGATTTAGTAATACATAGGTACAACAACTAGTGTTTACATATTGGGCAAATATATACATAACTAGTATGTATTATACTGGGCAATACAATTGGGTAGAAATTTAAGTATTTGACCCATTGACCAAATACATTGAATGTAGTTGGGTACAACCCAAAGTCCATGACCCATACCCGTGGAGCTTGACCTATAACCCATTGCATGACATCATGCTTATGTCATATATGGATAATATTCATGACCCATGGTTTTAATCCATGGCCCATAGTTTTAATCCATGAACCATGGACTAGATGCATTGCATCTTGAGATACATGGTATCTACTTGGATACCCATGATCCATAACCTATAACCCATGACCCAAAACCCATGGGCAAAAGGAGCGTCCCATGGATCCCCGAATACACCGGACGGATCCTTAGTGAGGATCCGGGGATCCGTGGAACAAGAGCCATTTTCTCTATAAATAGTGAGCCATTTCTTTATTGTTTTCACCCCTCTCATATATTTTCTCTTTGAGTTATAAACTCTAACCTCATATCCAAGTGATCTATGTATGTAGTTTTGTTTTGTGTGATTCTCTAGGTTCCTCTTAAAGGCGAGATCACCATCTTTTGAAGACGAGCAAGCTCAAGTCCATGAGATGCCATGCTTCGTTATCATCAAGACTACTGAGGTTCTCTTGTTGATAGTTCTCTTCTTTTTCAATAAGAAGTGTAGTGTTGAATACATTAGTGAAAGATTTCTAAAAGAGTCAAGACGAAGACATTAGTGAAGGGTGTATATCATCCGTATTGAAAGCACTAGTGAAGGGTGCTTAGAAGTCAAGGCTAAAGGCATTAGTGAAAGGTGCCTTGAAGTTCGAGTCAAAGGCATTAGTGAAAGGTGCCTTGAAGATCGAGTCAAAAGGCATTAGTGAAAGGTGCTTAAGGTGTACATTCGATATGGTGTGATTCGATGTACAAGATAGATTAGTATTGGGTCAAAGGATATTGATATCCTTGTTGATGTTGTGAAAAGGAGTAGATCTCCTTTGGGGTTAGGTGTTTTGTAGCGTTTGGGTAGTAGTTCCTCCATTGTAATGGAACTCGGTATCTAGCCTAGTACCGGATAAAGGGTAGGCGACGTTGTGATAGGTTTGGTTCTACCTCGTGGAAGAACCCGGTATCTAGCCTTGTACCGGATAAAGAGTAGGTAACGTTGTGAAGGCCTCTCCGCCATAAGGAGTTGGTAGGTGACTCAGGGAGTGGAGTAGGGCAATGAAGGTGTCCTCGTAGCCGAACCACTATAAATACTCGCGTTGTGGTTTTGTGCTTCATAGTCCTTATCTTTTCATTACATACTTATATATGCTTGTCTATCAACATCCAACACACATGTTTAATAGATTGACATAAGTCGATCTAAATAGTTTAAAACCAAGTTTTAATTGGTAAAACTATTCAACCCCCTTCTAGTTTTCCACACATTATATGTCCAAAACGGGTCAAAGGGGTCATTTTGAGCTTTTACGTGTAATAATCATAAAACTTATTCTAATGTTTAAAGTGTGTGTGCCCCTAATAGGCTCACATACCTTTAGTCGTAGTTGGCTAATCCAACTCTCATTCCAACAGCTCTCATTTGGGAGTTGGAGTAGTAGATAGCACAAATACCAATGACGGAAACGTGTAGCAACGCTCTCACTCGCTATTTAAACTAAAGGTGTCTGAGATGTAGTTTCATAAATCATTCTCAGTAGCATGGTCATTTATGTCTTGCTTTCATCATCCTTTGTTATAGATACCGTTAAACCATGAATATGGATCCTAACTCATTCCATATAGTTTAACCTTTCAGATTCTCGTTATAGAATTTTAATTAGATATACCAAATGTAATCAAGAATCATCTTGCATTACCCTTTGGGTTCGGCCGGAAAATTATCTGATTAATTCTGGAGAGGGCCTATGGTATCTTTCTACACATATTAAGTGGAGTAACAAATCCTTTATTGACTACAAGTGTTGTGGATGATGCTTCACATCAATCCGAAATATAGCTTTTATAACTACCTTATTAAGGATAACGTTTGGCATGTTCTTACAAAAGTGATATCTACACATAACAGAACTTGTTTGTATCTCAAGTCTAAGGACGACTATTTTCAACATTTTACTTATGACAAGGATCCAAAATTAAATTTTTAAAAGTTAGGGTATCCAATATGCATCACTTGTGAATACACATGAGTTTGGCGGAAACAATCCGCATTCTCATTAGAATATAACCAACACTCGCATTTTTCTTACATAACAATATTCACATATTGTTAACCGACAATGGACATATTTAGAATGATAAATCATTTCATGGATTAAACATGCAAATATGGAATAACATATTATATGAATGAAATAATAAATACCTCATATCTTTATTTATCAGAAAGTAATAACTGTCTTACAATTCCAAATTATCCAAATACTAATTACACACAGATTTACATGAGACTGCTAGCTGGTATCAAACCAATACCCCTAGTCAATTTAGAATGCTTAGGATACGTTAAAGCCTTCATAAATGGATCAGCTAGGTTGTCATTTGTGTGAACTTTTGATATCTTCACGTCACCCATTTCAATGGTTTCTCGAAGGTAATGAAATGAACTTTCGCGCGATAATGTCTAGCACCCTTGGTGATTCCACTTTCATTGGCTATAGTAATGGCTCCAGTATTATCACAATACATATTTATAGGTTCTTCAATTGTGGGAACAATGCCAAGCCCAGAAATGAATTCACGAATCCATACAGCCTCTTTAGATGCATCATAAGCAGCTATATACTCAACTTCTGTAGATGAAGTTGCAGAAATACTCCGCTTTGTGCTTTTCCAGTCAATAGCACCTCCATTTAAAATGAATACGTATCCAGTCTGAGATTTTAGTTCATCATCATATGTCAGATATCCAGCATCAGTGTAGAAAGAAACCATGAGCTCTCATTTCATATCACATCCATAAACCAGAAACATATTCTTAGTATTGCACAAATACTTAAGAATATTCTTAACAGCGATCGATGAAGTTCACCGGATTCTTGAAATCGGCTTGTCATGTTTGAGCGAACGCAACATCGTGATTTAGTACATCTCACATCATACATAATGATCCTATAGTCAAGCATAAGGAACTCTTTGCATGCGCTTTATCAGCAGTGTCTCAAAGACCTTGTGACTTACTCAACTTAGGCTCTTCTTGCATTGGATAGTTCCTCGCTTGAATTCTCCATGTAAAATCTTTTAAAGATTTTCTCAATGTAAGCATTTTGACATGAACCAATTAAGTTTAGATCTATCTCTGTAAATCTTGATTCTAAGAATATATGCAGCTTTTCATAGATCTTTCATGGCAAAACATTTTCCAAGATAGGATTTTACATCTTGTAACATTGGAATGTTGTTTCCCATGAACAATATGTCATCAACATATAGAATTAGGAAAGTTGCATAACTCCCACTAGCTTTCTGATATACACATGGATCATCTTGATTTTGAGTGAAACCGAATTTCTTAATCTCATCATCAAAATGTTTATTCCATTGCTTAGATGCTTGCTTAAGTCCATAAATGGAACGCTTGAGCTTGCATACCCGGTTAGGATATTTAGGACTAACAAAACCCTCAGGTTGCTCCATATAGACTTCTTTGGAAAGATGTCCATTAAGGAAGGCGGTTTTGACATCCATTTGCCAAATCTCATAAACATAGAACGCAACTATGGCTATGAGAATCCTTATAGCTCTAATGTCTGCAACAGGAGAAGATGTCTCTTCATAATCAATCCCATAGGTTTGAGTGAAGCCTATTTCTACTAGATGAGCTTTAAAGATGTGTATTGCACCATCCATGTCAGTCTTCTTTTTGAATAGCCAGTTGCTGCAACTGTTTTATAGTTATGTGGAAGTTCAACTAATTCCTAGACTTCATTGTCTTTCATGGATTCCATTTCCACATTCATCGCAACAAGCCATTTCTTGGATTCGTGATCCAAAGAATGCAACTTTATAGTTATTGGGTTCACCAAGATCCCCTAACTCATGTTCCTCAAAGATCGACGATTAGCAAATTTGATCTCGAGCACGGCGTAACCCAGCGGACTTACTAATTGAATGACATCACTTTGAGGTTCATCAATTTCTTGATCATCCTCTGTCACACCCCAAATTACTGCTTTTGCGTGAATGGAATTCTGGGATTGATGTCATAGCATCACAATCACGGTTATATTGAGCGACCTAAAGTGTCGTTTGGAAAATACATCGTTTGATTTAATAAAACAATCGAGTTTACAAAGTAGGTCCCAAATGAAATCAACTTGTGGAAAATAAGTTTGCTACAATTCAAACGATGTTTTAAAGTACGTAAAACCCAGTGAGACGCGTCGTCATCGCGACTCCATGATGTGTCCAAATGCATGCCATGAAGAGAATGTCTTAGATACCGAGATAAAACATGCTAAAAGTGTCAACACAAAGGTTGAGTGAGTTCATAGAGTTTGTTTTGAAATGTAAAGCCTTTAGAAATCGTTTATGCAAAGAAAGGCATTGTGAATCCACTCGGTTCAAGTCCCGCCCATACAAAACTTGCAACCTGTGTTCACAACCCATTGCCAAGATATGTATAGTCAATGATAATCCCAAGACATTCAAAGACAATGATAATCCCAAGACATTCCAAGACAATGATAATCCCAAGACATTCAACACAATGATAATCCCAAGACATTCAAAGACAATGATAATCCCAAGACATTCAAAGACAATGATAATCCCAAGACATTCGGTCCAATGATAATCCCAAGACATTCAGCCCAATGATTTATGATACAAGATATGACTAAACATTAAGTTCGATTAAGCATATAGTTTGCAAATAGATATGAATGTCATAAAAGATAATGAGCATGTATCTCCCCAAAACATTTATGAAAACAAGTAAAGTGGGGCTATGAAAACTCACTTGGTGGAATGATGCGAAGACAAAAGTGAGTACACCGAGATGTAATGTGATCGTTAATCTTGACCTATTGTGAAGGATATGACATGTAATGAGTTGCAATGTAATGTTATGCATGCACTTCAGATGTTATTTATACCATTTACGGGTTTGAAAATATCACTTGTCGTCGAAAAAATACTCGTTTGACGTCTTGACCATTCTTAAATCACTTTACATGTTTTACGTCAAAATGTCATCCTATAATGGTTTTATAATGATTTTGGTGAAATTACCACTTTTCGTCGCAAAACAATGTCGTCGGAGAAATCATGAAACTAACAAAATGGCTTTGGAAAACTAGTCGTAAAATGGTGTACGTCGATCGTTAGAGAACGAACTCGACGGTTTTGGAAAGTTTGTATCGATATCTAGAAGTTTCAGTTCGAGGTTTTCGTCCAAAAGGTCTCGATCATAAAGATATTAAAGGCTAAAGATGGTGGTTTACATTAATTGTGTGCGAAAATAAGTTTCGCCAATGTTTGAACATCCGTAAATAATTCACTATAACTCTTCTTGACAAACGGCTTTTTGTTTTGGAAAATATGGCCGATGAACGTGATTGTACTAGAAGACATTTCGTTATAAAAGTTTCACATCATGGCTAAAACCGCCGCCAACATGGACGATATAGCTAATGAAATACTTGTTACGTCAAAATAATATAATTTTCGAAAATAATATTTACGGCAACTTTATGAAAACGGCCATATATTTGTCGCTTTAGCTCCGCTTTCACGTAAAATATGTCCTTAGCTTCGTATCGAAGTAAACTAATATATTTTTGACTAGTCGAAATAATTTGTGAAGCTTAAGGCTCGTTTTGACCCGAAATATGTAAAACTGCTTGCTGTTTTTCAAAAAAATAAGTTTCGTCGTCAAACTTCAAAAATTCACCACGGCTTCGTTATAACTCCGCTTTGTCCGTTCAAAAGGCCACGGATTCGTTTTAAAGTATATTTTCTAAATATGAAGGCCAAAATGTCGTATCATCAGTAGGTTTTTCCAGAAATTCGTTTTAAGGACAGAACGTAAAATATAGTTTACTGAAAATAGTTTTCTCGGACAAAACCTATTCTAATCCCTTCAAATCAACTCCAAAACTAATCTAATCCTACCATACACCTTCTTAGGGTGTCATGGGTTCCTAATCACCATCAAGACCAAAGAATAACTTGGGAATAATTATAGGATGACTATAAGTATATAAAAGTTCTAAAATCATGAAATAAATGGTATAAACTACATAACATGCATATAAGCTCCAAAATGATAAGAAACTCATGAAAATGAAGAGGAAACATAAAATGATGAGAATATGCTTACTAGTGCAAGTGAAGAGGTGTAGGTAACAAGGATTTAACTTAAATACCCTTGGTCTTTATTTCAAAACCATAAAAAGAGTATAACTAGGTTGATGTATAACTTGAACTTGATCAAAAAAAAATGGTGATCCCTTGGAGCTTGATGTTAGAACCGGTTTTGAGAGGCCAAGAAAAGGAGAGAAAACTTTTTGTTGTTAACACTTTGTAAATGAGAAAAATGAATGAAATGTTAGATTGGAGTATAGATATGAAAGTAGACAATTTTGTCAATCCCATTAATGAAATCACCCCCCCCAACCGGATTTTGTGGATCTTGTATCCTCAAAATATCTTTTTTTTTTTTTTTTTTATTGTAACTTGTGTATTTGTTGTATAATTTGTAGAATTTGTAAAGAAAAGGTAAGTGAATTGTAGGTAATTGGGACTTTTTGGTAAAAGTAAGTTTTTAATAAATCAAACTAGAATGTATTGAGGTGATAAAAATTGTAAAAATACTTTCCTTGTGAAAATCGGGTGATAAAATAATTATCGTACAATTTTTAAGAAAATGACGTAATAATTAAACTTTAACGATTAGAATACCAAATAAATTTGAAACACTAGGAAAACTAAAAATATAGTTTTTATGAACTAAATGTAAGTTTAAAAATACCTCGGGATCATTTTTGAAAGTAACGGGTTAAATAATCAAAATAAAAACTCACGCGATAAAAATTATTAAATAAAAATTACGCGTTGAAAGTGAAAAATGAAATGTCGTGAATGAATCAATGAGATGCACATGATGACAATGAAATGTAGACTAATCATAGTCCATATGAAATGTACGTGATGTCATGATCATGAATTCGCCGCTAAACCTCCAAGGTTACGCGAATTTGAAACAAGTAAACCAAGTTTACTAAAAATGTTGAAATAATGAGACATGAACGGTGTCGAAATGACCGAAAGTACGGGTTGTCACATTCGCCCATCAAAAGGAATTCATCCCTGAATTCAATCGTTATTATGTCTAACGGGTTTAGGGTTTGATGTGGCAAACTTTCCCATTCTCGAGCAAAACCCTCAAAAGACTTTTGGTAACCGATTTTACTTAATCTCACAACTCATCAAACAAGAACTGTCATGAGATTAGGCTAAATCGGTTTAGGTAACAACTTGTTTCTAGCTCGATCTTTGCAACTCATCAAACAAGAACGTCGCGCGGATCAAACTGAAACAAGTGGTTTGAAGAAAATCTTTTGAAAATTTGGCTCGATTCGGAATTGCTTACTCATATAAGCCTACCACTCCCTTCATCGCATGATTCTTCCCGAATTAGACATAGGTGATCGGGCTATGTATAATTTAGGAGTAACTATGCAATGCTTGGACTAATCGACTCATATGTTTGTTTGGTGTTGAGTCAACTGATGTTAAAATTGTGATGAACATCGAGGAGAGAAGACATGGAGAAGTGTCATTAAAATGATCGATAAAGTAAAAAGAATTAAAATCCTCGTCAATGATAACAAATCGGAAATAAAATAAAGTACGATAGATGAGAATATTTTACAACGAGTGGTTCAGCAAAAGTAGTACATCTTTAAGTTATAAAGTTTCGGATACGATGGAAAACATAAACTTAGTACGACATAGTACATAAGGAGAAATAAGACCGTTAGTCTCCGAACTTCTTCGCCTTCCGCGTCGTTGATACCTTGACGAGCTCCTCCTCCTCCTTCTAACATATATACATTCCATGAGCGCCTTCGACTTGTTGACCTTGATTTTGAGGACATTGACTTGATAGTGTCCTTGCTCCCACATCCGAAGCACGTAACTATGGTCTTGCCTCTACAATCCACGGCATGGTGTCCTAGTTTCGACACTTGTAGCACTTAACAGACAAAGTCCCGTGTGATGATACTTACATCGATTACATAGTGGGTAGGTTCCAAGATAACCTCTCGCCTTCTATTGGTGCGAAGAACATATACCATTGCGCTTTCTTGCCCTCTTTCATTGTTGATGATGGTTAGTGTTGCGGTTTTGGTTGTTGTTATTGTAACCTCCTCGGTCATTTTCCCATTTTCTTTTGTTGTTGTTGATTTGGTTATCGTCGTTGTAGTTGTTGTTTTGGTTATTGTAGTAGTTGGTGCAGTTGTTGGGGTTGTTGTTGTTTTGGTTGGTGTTGGGGTACTTGCCTCTCTTCACTACCTGGGCCATGAGCTTTTGAGTCAATCGAATAGCTTCCTCAATCGTTTATGGGTCGGAAGAAGTCACATCGCCTTGAATAATTTCGAAGTCCCCGATGAAAGCCTCTAGCAACTTCTCATTATCGAAACCATGGACGGGCATAACACGCCCAATTCTTGGAATCTCCGAATGTAAGTGTCAATATCGCACCCAATGGTTACTAATTCATAGAACTCCGTCTCCAACTTTTTGATTTCCGTGCGTGGACAAAACTTCTTAGTCACCAAACCCTTAAATTGCTCCCAAGTAAGCTTGAAAGCATTCTCCATCCCAATCGGTTGAGCATAAGAATTCCACCACGATAATGCTCCATCGAGTAATGTGCTCGTAGCAAATTTAACTTTACTATCATCCTGGACAGTTACATAGCAAAACATCGATTCCAATTTTTCAAACCATCGAACCATTGTTGTAGCTCCTCGGTACCTCTAAATTTCGTGGGCTCACAACTTTTGAAATCCTTGTACGAACATTTCTTAACTCCGGATCCTCCAATTTCCAATGTGACATCTAGCCTAGCGGCTACAAAGAATAGTCATGCCTCGGCGGCCAGCAGCAGCCCACCGCTTCCTTTCAACTCTTAGAGCATTAGCAATGCTATCATTCACTAACTTCTGAATAGCCGCTTGGGTCATTTCAACTGTAGCTTTCTTCGGCGCCATAATTCTTCAAAATAAGAGGAAAGGGTGAGACGTAGCAAAATCCGATGTTAATAATAAACGCTCCAAAGAAATGTGATAAGAAATGATAAATTTGAGGTTATGTTTCAAAAATGATCGTCGGGTTCCGAAAAGATGGGTTATGAGATGTTGTAAATGCTTCAAATGTATGGTGGTTTAGTGACTTAATGTGTGGATAAAGTGTAACTCGACACGTTAGTGGTGAAACAAAGGAGTGAAAGTGACTTTGCCCTATATAAGGGTTTATCTCGGCATTCGTCGTTATCGATGATGAATCAGCTGATATATAAAAAAAAATTGTGATAAGGAATGACAAGGAATTCTCCACGTTAGAATATGGGGAAAAGATAATGGGATGAGCATTTAAGGGCATCCATGTGACAATCGATATGAAATGAAAGTGAATAACTCGAAAATGTACGTATGAACCGCATGTAAAGTGAACATTCACTTATGATGAAATGATGAGATGCTATGATAATGTAGTTATAGTCTAGGGTCAATGATGCAACCTAGTTCTCTATAATCAAGCTCGATGCCAATCTGTCACACCCCAAATTACTGCTTTTGCGGTGAATGGAATTCACGGGATTGACCGTCATAGCATCACAATCACAAGTTATATTGAACGACCTAAAGTGTCGTTTGGAAAATACATCGTTTGATTTAATAAAACAATCGAGTTTACAAAGTAGGTCCCAAATGAAATCAACTTGCGGAAAATAAGTTTGCTACAATTCAAACGATGTTTTAAAGTACGTAAAACCCAAGTGAGACGCGTCGTCATCACGACTCCATGATGTGTCCAAATGCATGCCATGAAGAGAATGTCTTAGATACGAGATAAAAACATGCTAAAAGTGTCAACACAAAGGTTGAGTGAGTTCATAGAGTTTGTTTTGAAATGTAAAGCCTTTAGAAATCGTTTATGCAAAGAAAGGCATTGTGAATCCACTCGGTTCAAGTCCCGCCCATACAAAACTTGCAACTGTGTGTTCACAACCCATTGCCAAGATATGTATAGTCAATGATAATCCCAAGACATTCAAAGACAATGATAATCCCAAGACATTCACATGATAATCCCATACATTCCAATGACAATCCCAACATTCACAATGATAATCCCAAGACATTCAAAGACAATGATAATCCCAAGACATTCGGTCCAATGATAATCCCAAGACATTCACCCAATGATTTATGATACAAGATATGACTAAACATTAAGTTCGATTAAGCATATAGTTTGCAAATAGATATGAATGTCATAAAAGATAATGAGCATGTATCTCCCCAAAACAGGTTATGAAAACAAGTAAAAGTGGGGCTATGAAAACTCACTTGGTGGAATGATGCGAAGACAAAAGTGAGTACACCGAGATGTAATGTGATACGTTAATCTTGACCTATTGTGAAGGATATGACATGTAATGAGTTGCAATGTAATGTTATGCATGCACTTCGTATGTTATTTATACCATTTACGGGTTTTGAAAATATCACTTGTCGTCGAAAAATACTCTCGTTTGACGTCTTGACCATTCTTAAATCACTTTACATGTTTTACGTCAAAATGTCATCCTATAATGGTTTTATAATGATTTTGGTGAAATTACCACTTTTCGTCGCAAAACAATGTCGTCGGAGAAATCATGAAACTAACAAAATGGCTTTGGAAAACTAGTCGTAAAATGGTGTACGTCGATCGTTAGAGAACGAACTCGACGGTTTTGGAAAGTTTGTATCGATATCTAGAAGTTTCATTCAGAGTTTTCGTCAAAAGGTCTCGATCATAAAGATATTAAAGGCTAAAGATGGTGGTTTCATTAATTGTGTGCGTAAAATAAGTTTCGCCAATGTTTGAACATCCGTAAATAATTCACTATAACTCTTCTTGACAAACGGCTTTTTGTTTTGGAAAATATGGCCGATGAACGTGATTGTACTAGAAGACATTTCGTTATAAAAGTTTCACATCATGGCTAAAACCGCCGCCAACATGGACGATATAGCTAATGAAATACTTGTTACGTCAAAATAATATAATTTTCGAAAATAATATTTACGGCAACTTTATGAAAACGGCCATATATTTGTCGTTTTAGCTCCGCTTTCACGTAAAATATGTCCTTAGCTTCGTATCGAAGTAAACTAATATATTTTGACTAGTCGAAATAATTTGTGAAGCTTAAGGCTCGTTTTGACCGAAATATGTAAAACTGCTTGCTGTTTTTCGAAAAATATAAGTTAAATCGTCAAACTTCAAAAATTCACCACGGCTTCGTTATAACTCCGCTTTTGTCCGTTCAAAAGGCCACGGATTCGTTTTAAAGTATATTTTCTAAATATGAAGGCCAAAATGTCGTATCATCAGTAGGTTTTCCAGAAATTCGTTTTAAGGACAGAACGTAAAATATAGTTTACGAAAATAGTTTTCTCGGACAAAACCTATTCTAATCCCTTCAAATCAACTCCAAAACTAATCTAATCCTACCATACACCTTCTTAGGGTGTCATGGGTTCCTAATCACCATCAAGACCAAAGAATAACTTGGGAATAATTATAGGATGACTATAAGTATATAAAAGTTCTAAAATCATGAAATAAATGGTATAAACTACATAACATGCATATAAGCTCCAAAATGATAAGAAACTCATGAAAATGAAGAGGAAACATAAAATGATGAGAATATGCTTACTAGTGCAAGTGAAGAGGTGTAGGTAACAAGGATTTAACTTAAATACCCTTGGTCTTTATTTCAAAACCATAAAAAGAGTATAACTAGGTTGATGTATAACTTGAACTTGATCAAAAAATGGTGATCCCTTGGAGCTTGATGTTAGAACCGGTTTTGAGAGGCCAAGAAAAGGAGAGAAAACTTTTGTTGTTAACACTTTGTAAATGAGAAAAATGAATGAAATGTTAGATTGGAGTATAGATATGAAAGTAGACAATTTTGTCAATCCATTAATGAAATCACCCCCAACCGGATTTTGTGGATCTTGTATCCTCAAAATATCTTTTTTTTTTTTTTTATTGTAACTTGTGTATTTGTTGTATAATTTGTAGAATTTGTAAAGAAAAGGTAAGTGAATTGTAGGTAATTGGGACTTTTTGGTAAAAGTAAGTTTTTAATAAATCAAACTAGAATGTATTGAGGTGATAAAAATTGTAAAAATACTTTCCTTGTGAAAATCGGGTGATAAAATAATTATCGTACAATTTTTAAGAAAATGACGTAATAATTAAACTTTAACGATTAGAATACCAAATAAATTTGAAACACTAGGAAAACTAAAAATATAGTTTTTATGAACTAAATGTAAGTTTAAAAATACCTCGGGATCATTTTTGAAAGTAACGGGTTAAATAATCAAAATAAAAACTCACGCGATAAAAATTATTAAATAAAAATTACGCGTTGAAAGTGAAAAATGAAATGTCGTGAATGAATCAATGAGATGCACATGATGACAATGAAATGTAGACTAATCATAGTCCATATGAAATGTACGTGATGTCATGATCATGAATTCGCCGCTAAACCTCCAAGGTTACGCGAATTTGAAACAAGTAAACCAAGTTTACTAAAATGTTGAAATAATGAGACATGAACGGTGTCGAGAAATGACCGAAAGTACGGGTTGTCACACTTAAATGTTTTAAACACTTCATGTTTATGTTTCAACAAGTAAACATAACCATACCGACTATAGTCATCAAGAAAAGTGACGAAGTAACTTGCTTTTTGTATTGACACAATTCTAAATGGGCCACATACATCCGTGTGTACTAGTCCAAGTAGATCCTTAGCCCTTTCCACTTGATGTGAATAGGGTTTCCTTGCCATCTTACCAGACATGCACGAAACACACTTTTCAAATGACTTAATGTCATTTAAGTTGAGAAGTCCATCATGTTGCCATTTCTCCATGCGTTTCTTACTAATGTGTTAAAGACGACAGTGCCACAAGAGAGGAGAGTCCAAGGCAGACTTGGCTCTTTTATTGCTAACAACAAACATAGAACTACTATTTGTACTAGAACAAGACATATTAATTTCATAAATACCATCCCTTGGGATAGCAGTAAAATAAACAACGTTATTTCTAGAAACTAAAATTGCATTATTCGATTCAAAAGGATTAACAAAACCATCGTCATACAAACAAGAAACTAAAATAATTCCTCTAGTAATAGAGGGAGCATAATGACAATTGTTCAAAACAACTATTAATCCACTAGGGAGACATAAATGAAAACACCAATAGCTTCAACTCATGCCCGCTGACCATTGCCCACGCAGACTTAAAGCTCCCGGCTTCACCATACTTACCCCGAGACCCCGAGTAGTATTACGATGTGAGTACCACAACCCGTGTCATAAACCCAAGATGTACTAGGAAAAGAATAGAGTTCTATAGTGAAAATACCTAAAGAGCTAGCTGCTAGAGATAACTTCTTCTTTTTCATCAACTCGGCGAGATACACGGGACAGTTCCTTCTCCAATGACTTACTTCACCACATTGGTGGCAGGCCGCGTCCGTATCAGGATTATCCTTCTTGGGTGGTGGAGGAATCTTAGGTTTGGTAGCATAAGGTGGTTTATGCTCAGGATCATAAGGAAGCTTGTACTTGCCCTTCCCTTGATTCCCCTTCGCAGCCTTAAATGATTTTTTCCCATGGTTTTTCTGGACCTTTACCGCACGTATATTATGAAGTGCAGGAGCAACATCTTTCTTGGGCAGCGTCTGCTCATGTTGTTTAAGCATAGCATGTAGTTCATTCACAGTCTTTCCCATGTTGTGCATATTAAATTTCTGCACAAACGTAACATACTCTTTAAAAAGACCAATTAAGATCAAACTAACTCCATAGTTCAGAGTAACGGGGTGACCGAGACGCTCCAAATTTTCAATATAGCTCTTCATCTTGAGAACATATGAGCTAACTGATTGACCTTCTTCTTGCTTGCACGCGTGAAATTCTCTCGCGGTTTGAAGAAGTTCTTGTTCTGCCTGTTGGGCAAACATAGACTTCAGCTCCTGTAGCATGTCATAAGCACCAAGATGAGTTAGATTTTGTTGGATCTCTAACTCCGTGGTCATGAGCATGAAGGCAGCAATGTTCTTTGACCCCTTGACCCAAGCAGTGTGAGGTGCAAGAGCCTCGGGAGGGACTTGGTGACCAGGAGCTGCAACAGGTGCAGCTGGAATGGGATGCTCCAAATAGTTTTCCTTATCTTCACCGACAGATATCGCGGTTTAGCGATGCTACCAATGAAGTTAGGTCCAGTGAGTTTTGTTTCTCAAAGAAACTCCTGAGTACCGAATTGTTTCCGACTGAGGTAGTCATCTACAATTTATAAAAGTTTCAAATAATTAGTATTTTTGATAATTAACTTCTTAATAGAATTAACTACCCAATTAATTATTAATAAGACTAAGATCCATCTTAACCTCCCACTTATTACCAAAGGTCTTACCAATGTGTAAACAAGTAGGGAAAGAGGTAAGCGACGAGCGTTAATTGCATAAAATGCAACTCTTAGACTTTATGAGACTGATCAAGGTATTAGTAAACAAGTAACAATGTCAAGAGCATGTTTAGTCTCATTTTATGCCTCGGGTCCAAGGTCTGACCAAGCATACTCGAAATAAGTCGACCAAATAAGAACATGCAAATATCACCAAAAGTCTGACTAATGAACAAAATTCGCCATGGGTTGAAATGGCCCAAAGGTTTAACCAAAGAGGTCAAGCCAAATGCACGTGTTCTTAGTTGGTTGGCATAGACTTAAAATTTTCACATAGGGTATACACATAAATGTGTTAAAATCGTGAACAAAGAAGCATGCAAAACAACTTTGTAACTCTTATTTTAAAAAAAATTAGTAATGACACTGTAGTGATCATCATGGTTCACGGTAGCTCCAATCGAACTCGCAGGGAGGCGGAGAACCGTGTCGTCATGAGGCAATAACCGAAAATCCTTAAGGTGTGATCATGCATGCACTTCTTAAACCCCTTTATAGTTTGTTCTAGTGGGTGAGCCGTACATCCCAAGTGTCCATAGCGTCTAGTTTTTAATTTCATGAAAAACTTGTTTCAATAGTTTAGGTCATTTAATTTTACAAAACAATTTTCCACGAATCAAATAGCCGGTCACAATGAGCATGGTATTTTAGGCGTGTAAATTAAGACGATTATTAATGTCATAGTTTCGATATGTATTATTCCATATCGCATGCAATTAGGTGTGTAAAACATGTAACAATTATGCACATAAGGAATCACAAACATATAAACATAAAGCATTAATAAACACATATTGATTCGAGTTCTCTCGCGAGTCTTCCCCAAAAGAAGAACCATAAGATCGTCACTAGGTGCAATACTTAGATCACCCCATAAATCACAAAAAGCAATTGAGTGGGTCTTATTGCTGGAATATTCGCATAAAATTAATCATGGCAAACTAATTAACTTTTAATTATGTAATTTTATGTATCTAATTAACCATTAATTCAATTTGTTTGTGTCTAGGTATTTTTTTATTAATTATTGACAAGTATTGCATTATAGTTGTAAAAAAAACAAAAATAACTAATTAGATTTTATGCAGCCTTTTCGCGTGTTTATTAAAACGTGTAACCTATAATCACAAAAACGAGTTGACTCATGATGCCACTGTTTGGATTTTATAATCATGTTAACCATTTAACATTACGAGTACGTAGCGGAATATGGATCTATTTTAAGCAATTAGATTAACACGTATAATAAACAAAGAGAATATAAAAAAGAAACAAGTAAAACTAACCCTCGTCGACACCCGCAAAAGAAACTAATAGTGGTTAAAATACCACCTCTATGGTTGCTCACACAAACACGTCAAACAAATACGTCTGGAATGCTAGTCATGTACCACGTAAACCCAAAACACCAAGTGTTGTAGCTCAAAGAACGGATCAAAACCAAACAGCCCAAATTATAGTTCTGTCCGAGATCCACCAAGCTGCCCACGATCCAAACGCTTGTGTTGTCCAATATCGGACAAAACGTAGTCAGACCTGTTGTGCCTTTTCTGTCCGAGAACGCTCAGAAAACAAGCAACCAGCTTCTGCAGCAATCTGTGATGGCTGGAACTAATTCACCACGAATCTTAACACTTCTAAGAAGCAATAAGATTGATAAAAAAAAAAACAACTAAAACACCTTGGATTAACTAAAATGCAAGTTTAGGATATAAAGTGTGAATCGTATTATCAAGAACACTAAAGTTTGCTTGATCTAATTGAAGGATAGTGAAAGAGAGTTTATGTGTTTATTTTTCTCAGTTAGGTCATGAATAATGACTTGGATATAAGGAGTTTATATAGCTTCTCAACCCTACTCATGATAAGTTTCAAATCCACTTGAAAGCCTTATCCCAAACACTCCTTTATACACCACATTTCTTCCTTCCAATCCTTATCACATTACAAACGAACCTAGACAGTTTTCCCCCCTCTAGAACCTTCTATGGGCCGGCCACAAAGTTCTTAGGACAAGCAAAAAGGTCTCACTTCATTATATGTCCAAAACGGGTCATTTTGAGCTTTTACGTATAATAATCATAAAGCGTATTCTAATGTTTAAAATGTGTGCCCCCAATAGGCTCACACACCTTTAGTCATAGTTGCCTAATCCAACTCTCATTCCAACAACTTGCAATACGATTGGAGTTGACTGACGCCGTCAGCGCCATTTTCTTCGTTTTTTAAATTGTGCAAAACAAAAACAACAAAAAACATCACCCCATAAGTCGCCACACACCGTCACCTGCAGCCAAAGTAGCTATTCGATGTCGAGTTATTGTTAAAAAAAAAAAAAAAAAAAAAAAAACCGCCTAAATTTGCTTTCAGATTGATGCATCATGAAGACCTCTTTTCGCTCGCTGCTAGATGTCTTCATTAAAATTAATTATTTGCTTTAATGCTTTTATTTGTTTTTGTTGTTGTTGTTTGATGAATTGTTTCCGATTGATATTGGATTTCTTCATCACCAAATTAGTGTTTTTATTTCCATGATGTCTTTAGAATTTATTTCAAGACGAGCCATGCGATTTTATCGCTCGATCGCGAAAGAGTGTTAGATGATAGGATAGTGGCCAAATGGGCTTCGAGTCCATCAAAGTTCTAGATACGCTGCTTAATAAATACTTAATCAGTAAACATAATACTTTACGGGGTCTTCACTATCTAAGAATACCATCTAATATGTTAAGGATTAACCGTTGCTTCTACGATTGTTTTAGAGTTAATCTAATACTCCGTAATCTAATATGATTATTTTTCAAATCTATAATTAGAATTATACACTTTGTTGATTGTTGTTCTTCAACAAGGCTTCACCCAAATTAGAGAAACAACTAGGTATAAATACACAAATTTTTAAATATAAACATGATGTATGTAAATCAAAAATGCTATTTTTACATTATTCACAACTTACTCAATTCTATAGGTCTATCTTGTTAATACAAATACAAGTATTGTAAGGTGTGACAAACTTTTACATGTTTAAAAAAAATAGTTTTGCTTGCTTGTCGTTAATATAAACAAATGTAACTTGACATAATAAGACAATTAAACACACATTAAAATCTAAATTAAATGACAAACACACCTAATAAAGTAATAATATAATTAGTTACTTCATCAGTCAAAATACCATTAATCTATTAAACTATTAAAAGCTTATGTTTATTTCAAAATAGAGAATGATCAAACGGTAAGAAACTAAAATGAGAAGGTAGAGAAACCATACCGATATTTCGCTTACACCAAAAAATTAATGCATCTCCCCTTAAATTTCTCCTCCCTATTTGAAATTTGTGACTCAAATTTCTTCTCATTCTTTTTATTTCAATTTCTTTCTCACTAGATCTACGAGGAATTTTCAAATACTTACTCTTATTTTGATGCTTACCAAAGGATAAATCCCCACTATCCATCTAGTTTGATCTAATGGTGGGGATTAACCTAAGATTTAATATGTCTAAACCTAAGTCCATGTTTTTTTCTTGTCTATTTTTTTTTATACACATTTTTTTTTATTGACGTTTTTAGTTATAATTACGTTTTTTTTCTTTTTTTTTAATAAACGCTTTTTTAAATTCATATTTTTTATATTCACGCTTTTCTTTGTTTGTTTTTTTAATTCGCGTTTTTCTTCCCTTTCATACGTCATCCGCTTATACGCTTTTGTCCGCTTTCATACATTTTGTCCGCTTTCATACGTTTTCACCCGCTTTCTTACGCCGTCCATTATTCATACGCCGTCCGCTTTCATCGTGTTTTACGTTTCATACATATTCGTCCGCTTTCATACGCCGCCGTTATTAAATATTTTCGCCGCTTTTAAACGTTATCATCGCTTTGAATATCACAAATGATATTCTAAATATCGCAAGTGATATTATGTGATATTCGCGATATTCGAATATCATCGAATACCATAGTGATTTTTAATATCATGCTGATTTTCAACTAATGTTTACATGAAAATCACACGTGATATTCAAAATATCACACGCCGATATCCGTAAAATCACAGTGATATTCGTAATATCACAAAGTGATATTCAAATAATCACAAGTGATATTCATAATATCACAAAGTGATATTCATAATATCACGAGTGATATTCGAAAATCACAAATGATATTAACAAAATATCACTTGTGTTTTCGTAATATCACAAAGTGATATTCGATAATCACATCGCGATATTCAATATCACGAAATCACTGTGATAGTCGAAACGATGAAACAAACGAAAACTTAAGAAAATGGACGAAATGTAAGAAAACCGACGGTTCGTAAGAAAACGATGAAAACGAGCTAAAATGTAAGAAAATGGACGAAAACGATAAGAACGTATGAAATCGGAAAAAACGAATTAAAAAAGAAAAAAAACTCAAGAAAAAAAACGTTAATTTAAAAAAAAAAAAAAGTGTGAATAGGAAAGAAAGACAAAAGACAAGAAAAAAATGACTTGTGCTTATCTATTAAATCTTGGCCGATCCTCACCATTGATCAAACTAGATAGATGAGATTTATCCCTAGCAGTTACGTGGACGCATGGAAGAAAATAAAGTCCTCCTAGATCTACTCCTTCGAAAATAACCATATTTAACCAAGAGGAGAGTTGACGCGAACAATTTTATATAAAAGAACAAATCACGCAATCTCATCCATTCATTTTTTCCATCAAATAAAAAATACATTTTCACATTTTTTAAAAACAACGATTCAGTAACCAGTAACCTTCGCTACGGTAAATATCGATCATCACGACGAATTAAATTATCTTTCATAGATATGCATGATATACTGACGAATTTTTTTTTTTCAAAATTTTCACCAAGAAATCACACGCGATTTGTAAAATCACACGTGATTTCACAAGCTACACGTGATTTTAAAGAATAAATCACATCGTGATTTTCCGAATCACATGTGATTCATCCTAAGCAAAATTTTGAAATAAAAATTCGTCGAAAGATATCGTCAAGATATCTATATAAATATAATTTAATCCTCGTCATGACAATATAATTAGTTTCGCAGTAACAATTAACTATTTGCAGATATTTTAATTTTAAGAAATTGATAAAATGGTTTTTTTTATTCGATAAGAAAACGAATATTAAATCGCATGGTTTGTTATTTAGAAAAAATCTATTCTGCATTGAACTTTTCTCATTTAACCAAAAGTTATAAACAACTTTTAATACGTATATGACAATTCGCGTGTCACATTATAACTGGATAAATACTAGTAAAAGAAAAACACACGTGTCAAATCCTTATTGGATAAACACAAGTTAAAAAACAACAAATATTCACTAGCTAATAAATCCATAATCCTTAACCAAGTGTAACACACTTAATATCACTTAATATAGAGTGAACAAAAATCATCAAATTGGTACAAACGCCACTGAAGCACCTGAAATTAGGGTTTTCTTCACAAAGCTAAAATTAGGGTTAGGTTTTATACTCACAAAATTCATCAATGTCCTCCCCAAAAATCACATCCATCATGTCTCCGGGACACACCGAAACGGGCAAGCAATCACCGATGCATGAATCCAGTACGTTCTTACGTTGTTTCTGGATCCCATGCATGCACTCACATGAACATCTTCGTACGGATTGGTGGGAGCATATTAGCGATAAAAGCGGTAAGAATGAAGGTGATAGGTGGTGGTGTAAGGGAGTAAGGACGTTTAAGAAGATTAAGGAGTGGTCTGAGCTTGTTGCTGGTCCAAAGTGGAAGACGTTTATACGTCGTTTTAGTAAGAAAAGATCTAAACATAATTCGATATTTAAGTATGATCCTGCTAGCTATTCGTTGAATTTTGATGAAGGGAAAGCACATGTGGAAGATGATGATTTGTTTTTTCGTGATTTTTCAGCGAGGTATGCTTACATTCCTATCTCGGCTAAGTCGTCTATGGATTTAGGGAAAGATGGATTGAGCTTTACTTGAGGTTTCAATTTGGATGAATAATTGTTGTGAATGATGTACATTAGCATAAAAGGTTCACTTTTGTTTATGTATTTTATTTAAGGGTGTTTGGTTGTAAGTGTGTTTTTCATAGTGATTATTGCTGAGAAAGAATTTGATAATTATATGCAATTATGCATAATAAAGTTATGAATGTTATATGAAATTCTATTTATCTCCGTTAGTTTATGTCAATATATACGATGATAAATTGCTTAATTGTTGGTTTAAACCAACATTCAAACACACCTCTAAACCTCATACTGAACTATGAAACTGGCATATATGGCCTGCTTTAAATGACAGTCGCAAGTTAGAATATCAAATAGTTTGGGTTTCAATTCTTAAAATTTGCTCTACATTATATGTTTTTGAGTTTGCCTTGTTTATTTTTATGATTGTACAAGTGTAGTTACTTTGTCTCTTGAGTTTGGAATGAAAAAATTCAAGTATATATTTTTTTGTTGAGTTGGAAAGAACTATGAAAACTGAAAACAGATATTGATATATATATATATATATATATATATATATATATATATATTTAAGGTTCTCTACCTAGTCAAAACAAAGGTTTCATAATATATAATTGTCCCTAGCAGAACTAGCATAACGGAGCGCTTGGGGTTGTTATTTTAATGGTTATGTTTCTGCTTAAAATGAGTACTTACAAGCTACTTAAGAAAAACTGAAACAGTGGTTGGACTTGTATACTTTGTAAAATACAAGAATAATCGAAAAATAATAATTTGTCGAAAATTTTCTATCAAACTATTTGTAACAGTTAAATATTTGGTTTGTGCCTTCCGGGTTGTTTTGTTGTTTTTGTTTGGTTTCCGCCTTCCTTGTATTCTGCTTGCGCTTCCTTCTTAGAGCCGGTTCTTAATGTAACACCCTTCGGAAAAAGGAAAAAAAAAGTTTAAATAACATGATAGTTTGTATAGAATTAAAAATAAATAAATAAATAAATAAACCCCAAACACTCCTAAAACATGTACTTTTCTTTCTTCCCAAACTCTACTTTAAAACATTTATCTTATTCTACAATTAAAATTCCATTGTTTTGAATTCTACGTAGTTGATGCATTTTTAATTTTTTTTATTAAACCAAGAATAATTTATTTGATGTCGAGTGAATGTAGCAGAATTAGCAAAGAAAGAATGGTTGTGTTTGACCTTTTCTACAACAACATACCCAATCCTGCTAAAGCGGGTTTTTGTGTTTGACGTTTTCTCTACAAGACAATTGCGATGCGAAAAAAAATTTGATGTCTTCTTTAAAAGATATAATTAAAAGACTACTAGACCACACGATAATCTGAAGTAAAATCGACTTTGCAGTTCTAAAGTTATAGATTTTTTGCTGAGGTATTTGAACTCGCATATGTAATCACTATATGCCCTCACATTACCTGTTAAACTTGTATTGCATTAACTTTGATTTGCAGTAAGCAACTTAGCGTATGATTAACTTGAATTAATGCAGTAAAGCATTGTTATTTTCACAACTAATGATTTACTTATCATTATTGGCCATGATATTAACCAACTGCCACAGTTGGCCACCAAAGTTTCCTTAAAGTATCTTGGGAGGGAATGTTTGGTTAGGGAGGTCTCAAGTTCGAGTCTCACACGAGACTTTTACCCTTCAGGCTGTAAAGGATCAACATGCGGGTCTCACTGCTACTACCAATTAAATATCACTCTATACCGAACAAACAACTAATGTCGGTGTTAAAAAAATAATAATTAAAAATTGGCCATGATATTGGTTTGTGGGAGTTGCCAAAGGTTAAATTCCCTTTTCAAATCACTATTTATATTTCCCTTTTCAGATTTCCTGAATGTGCCAAACTAAAGTGAGCTGCCTGCCTGCCTGTGTATCCTCATATTTCCAAAACTAAATCCAAATTACATGACATGGTTACTCTCTTTTCAATTCAATAGCACAGCCGACCCATATTAATGTATTGATGAAAGGTTGAGAAAGATAAGCTAAAATAATCCAATTAGATCATATCTTTCCCCCTCAAGAATATCATAGTGGTTCATGTCATCTGAAAGATCAGTCATTTTGAACACAAGTGAATATTCTTCAGTAATGATACATACAAAATGATAATTTTAAGCAAACTAAATTCCAAATAAAATTTACCAACCTTTAACAACTCCACCATCTGCATCAGTAGCAAAACCCAAAAGATAATGTATCTATAGAGTAAAACTAATTACTTGATAAACAAAAACCGAATTTAAACTGTTTAGTACTAAAGAACATTTCTTGATACTTCTTTATCAAGATTAAGAAATGCCCTTAATTTCTTATATCATAAGGAGATCCAGAAACATCAATTGATCTCTCTTCTTCTTCTTTGATGTTATTTATCATGGAAGCAACTTGGTTAATGCTAGGCCTCGAATCCGGTGACCGGTCAACACATTTTATGGCCACTTGCAGCAAATTCACCATTCTTTCTTCACTTGCACCTTCACGAATCAAGGCTCGATCAAACACTTCCACTGTCCATTCTTCTTTAACCACTGAAACTACCCATGTAGCCAGATCCATCCCATTATTTTGAACCATGGGCATCTTTCCTGTTAAGAGCTCAAGGAGAATAACTCCTAATGCACGGATATCAGCTTTGAATCCAGATTCGTTTGATCAACATTGAATTGGAAGATGTTGTTGGTAAGTTGTGAAATGTCAGAATTGTCCATCGTCATTAGACCATACTCACTGATGCAAGGCTCCATGTTCTTGTTAAGTAAGATGTTTGAGGACTTGAGGTTTCCATGAGCTATACCGTCTGCATGAAGCTCATCGTGCATGAATGCCAAAGTTTCTGCTATGGTTGATGCAACTCCTAGCCTGCTGCTCCAGTCAAATGTTTGACCCATTGGCATTCCTGCAGATTGTTGGTTTTAATATAAGGGAATTGCACTAGCAATTTCTTCATGAGATAAATAGTATATAGAGGGAAAGAAATGTACAAAAATGGGTTTTTTCACGAGTATGTTGTTAACGAGTTTGTTGATTCCAAACTTTAGTTGAGATAAAAAGCACAGGATGAAAATATGTAATTTACTTGCTCTTTACTTTTTTTTTTTTTTTTTTGTTCTTTGTGTATGTTATCAATCATTTTCATGGAAAAGGACCCAATAGAAAGTTTTGGCTAATTCCAAATGCTGGAAGATCAGGGACACACGTTTTTTAAATTTTTTCCCTGACCTAAAAAGGCTGAAATCAACCTGATTTACACTAGGGTATAAATGTAGATGCATTAACTTTCTTTTCCTTCCTCTCAAACTCGAAACAATTTTGACACCACGCTTTTCTTTCCTTTCCTTTCAACTCGAGAACACAGAAAAAGTATTTATACACCTTTTACCATGTGTTCTGTCTAACTTACTCTTTCTTTTACCATCTGTAATCTCCAAACACGAGAACAGAGTGTTATAATGAGCAAAATTAAATGGAAAAGGGAAGAAAAAGTACCGTGAAGGAGCTTGAAGAGACTCCCATTAGGCTGATATTCATACACCAAAAGCTTCTCTTGTCTAGAACAATAAAATGCCACAACCGGCAACAGATTAGGATGCTTCACATGATTCAATCTTTTCATTCTTAGCTTAAAGTCATTTGAGGGTAAAGACCAATCTTTAATTCTTTTTACGGCAAGAGTTGTCCCCTGTTCTTCACAATTCACCTTATACACACTCCCATGCTTCCCTCTCCCCAGTAACTCAGCTGGTGCCTTCAATAGTTCTTCAAATTTCAAGCCGTTCACTTCTGGACTCGTAAGAACAATCAGAGAAGAAGATACCGGAGCACTCTCTACAGAATTACCTACAAACACCTCGGATTTACTCATCACCGCACTTTTTAACTCGTTTGATACAAACGTATGTGTTGCTGAAGCATCTTCTTCTTTTGATTGGTAGTTATCAATAACATCTTCTTTAACAGATTCTTCTTTTTGCCTTCCCCTTTTACATACCTTAAGGACAACGACAATAATCAAAGCTAACCCCACGAATGCATAGCCCGAGTACATGAGTATTTCAGTTGAAGTTGTCCCACTCTTTTTGGAATCACCTGGCGAATTCGAGTTTTGTGCAGCATTTGGGGGCGTGGCTGATTCATTTTCATTTTCATTTTCACACTTGTTTGGCAACGGAACGCCACATAAGCTAGGATTACCGAGATAGCTGGTAGGAGTAAAACGGTCACCACCAGGTGGAATACGCCAGAAAAATTATTGTTGGAAACATTGAAGGTTACCAGATTATCAAGTCGAATTGGTATGGGTCCTGAAAACAGATTGTTTTGAGCAATGAAATCTCTTAATCCCGAGATTCGGAGCAAGCTAGGCAAATCTCCAGTGAACCTGTTATCCGATATCTCGAGTCTTTTGAGATTGTTCAACTCAGAGAGAGAATCAGGAAGTTTTCCCGAAAATTGGTTTCCATTTATGTACAAGTGGGTGAGCATTTTGCAGTTAGCAATCGCGTCAAAATTCTCCCCATGGAGATTATTGTTATCGAGGCCAATAAAAACAATAGAAGTGGCAAGAGACGTAATATTGCAGATTGTACTTGGGTTAAAAACTCCCGAAAGATTTAGACTTTTTAAAGTGATAGACTTGATGGATGCTGTTTGATCATAGCAAACAATACCCGTCCAGTTACTCACGCAAGGATCAGAATCGTGGTTCCAGCCTGAAACAGGAATCGACTGGGAAAAGTTTCCAGATAGATTTTCAAAGAAATTGACCAATGAATTTATAGCATCCACATCAACTGATTTTGTTGTGTGAAAGAGAAAAAACAACGAGATAAAATATACCCATGTGGGAATTAACTTCATTTTACATAACATTGGAAGAAAAAAACCGCAAAACTGTGATTTGTGGTGGAGGGTGGACAAACCAACACTTAAAGAACTCTACAATGACGGACTCTACAATGAAACAGAATTTGGATTTCATAATATTTCGATTTGGTAGGAGACAACACTTCAGTACAAAAGCCGGCACTGGGTAAGGGTCGGTAGAATTGGTTGTAATGTACAAGAATCTTGTGCAAGTTTATGCAGTAAAGATGCTATTTCTGGTTATACAATGAATCATCCATGATGTTGACCACAAATAATTAAATACTTAAACCTTGTAATCTATTTCTTGTATGACGTAAGTATATTGTTAATTTATCATCCATGTCTATTCGTTGAAAGTGTTTCACTGTTCTAAGAACAAAGTGACAAACCGGTGAAATACTAATAGTATAATAGCTACAAGACATGAGCCAAATATTATTATGCTTACAGAAGAAATCTCTTAGACTCTATCTTCATGGCGGCATCATCATATCTGATAAAGACAGGGAGGTGGTATTAGTCACAAAAATTACAAATGGGTGTTTAAGAAAACTGGAAAATCCGCGATAAAATAAGCATCCAAGACATAAGACATTATAACAAACAAAACAAGTCGCTGCACAATATTCTTTATGATAAATCCCAAATTCCCATTTATATTCATTCATCACTAAAATAATCCGGGGTGATAAGTGGAACTTATAAGTATTCGTTACACATCTATGGCAGGCATCACTGGCTCTGCTTTTGCTCTAATTTTACAAGCAACTATTTGACAAAGCCCATAATAAGAGGGATGAGATAAAAACAAATCAACATGTTTGAGTTCCAAGGTAATGTTATGCATCTATGGATCTGCATTGGCAGCAACATCTTCTTCACTTGATTCACTTCTTCCATCACTAATATCGCCATCGCTTACATCATCTTCACTGTCTGAGAGTGTACCACTGATATCTCCCTTCTTTGCATATAGGTCACAGTACTCTGCACCGATAAACCAAAAAATAAGGATATGTTTGGATGAGTACTTTAGAAGTAATTATCTGACAGCAATCAGTTTCTTGCGTTTGGGTATAATCAACTTCGAATATGATTACAAAACCAGTTTGATACCAAGTATTTTAGAAGTGTTAAACAAAGAGTAGAATAAATTACTTATACACCCTTAGTCCATCTTTTACTTCCTGTAATGACATTAAAGATTTCAAACAATCAACCACATCAAAAGTGATTATTACAGGTTTTATTATAGTTCATTATCTGATTATTAACAATTGCTGCTTGGAAAAAAGAAAAGAAGATAAGGGACCTTTCACTTTCTTCTCATATTGCTCCTTATCTTTGATCATTAGTGAAGCTGCATCACCGTTCAGTGGGTCTGAAGGATTTGGGTATAGCAGAAGTTGAGGTAGGAAAACCTCGAATACATTTAAGAGATCTGTCGAGAACAAATGCCACATATAATTTTAATGATCTTAATAAAGCTTTGGAAGTAATTGATACATTCTACCGCTCATATACAATGACACTTCCATTATGCAGCCAATAGTATAACACAACCAACCACATGGGTAGACAATAGAATGGTAGGCCTACACTGTCACTTGTGCATATCCTTGTAAAAGTTGTAAAGGAATCCATAACCAGATAACAAAACCTATATCTTCCCTTTTTCTGTGTTTTTGTTGCTATAAGATGAAGCACTATACTCTTCTCCGTTGGCATTCAAAGTGGCAATCTCAACCCTTTAACCTAAAACGGGTCAATTTGGGTAATATTTTATCTCCAAAGGATCATATAGGTATAGTTTGCAAACTTGGCTAAAAATGAAATGGGTTAAACCGACAGGAGCAGGACCACTAAGTTTTGCGACCCACTAATTTATTAGAAGGTTATTATTTTGATAGTATAGTTTTGAGAACCACTAATTTATTAGACTTTATATAAAACTAATCTATAGACGTTAAACATTGAAGGTCACACTGACAGGACCTGTCCTGAAAACTATCTCCAGTTACCCAGCCCAATAATTTGCCACGCCTAGTCACTATTCTTACCATACAAAGATTGAAGAATGCTTTAACAAAAAGGTGGATTCTTATATAAACTAGGGACTATTACCAAACATCGGACTCCATGATTGGTTAATGACATCCAAGCAGACAGAACCAGACCTGCAGTTCAGCAATAAATTTCATTCAGCAATGTTCTAAAAAGTAACCAACTGCAAGGAAGTTGATTTAGCTTAGTTGTTTAAGTAGCAGCGGAACAAAAGAAAACTCACAGCTCATCAACATTTGGGTGGAATATTCTGTTTAAGAACCCTATAGAGGGAGATTTGTATGGATAAGCATCTGGAAGCTCCACACGGATTTTCCAAACACCGCCTTCATAAGGACCTGTAGCAAGGGTTATACAAAACTTGTAATTATGTAAGACGCAACACAAGTGAGGATCTAGCAACTAACTATTGCATGTCAAAGAATTATAAAGGTTAGGTTGTACGGTTGATGAAGTGAAGTCTGGAATTGCATATATGCTTCCACAAGCACAAGGATAATTCAGTTTAGTATATATATATAACAGTGTTAAAGAATAGAGACCCTAAGTTTTCAGAGTACTAAAAACACATATGATGAACATATTTGAATTCTATGATACTGTCTCTTTGTAGCTATAGTATGTAAACCTAAGACCAAAAACAAGGCCCAAGTTGCAATGTCGTAGCAAACACTATACATCTTACATTCTAGACATTATTACTCGTCTTTATTCACAATTCAGAGAATCTAAAACATGCCACAGAAGGTTGTAATGAGTTGTTACTAAACAAAGAGACAATGTGGAGATGAAGGAGATTCTTACTCTCTTTTGGGCCATTGAATTCCACATTAAGTTCATTGATCCCATCATTTATCGGCTCCACAACATAGTCACTCATCATCCTTCAACACAAACATAACACGTCATTAAGCGCAACATCAATACAAAGAAGACCTCAAAACCTTAACTTTCAAGACAACCGTGTGAATCATAACAATAATTCCAATCACTTAATTTCTAATTCGATTACCACACTTTCAAAAGCGTTACTAAAACTATTATAATTACCATAACTTCATAAAAATGTAAATTTGCTCCTTATTAATTGAAAGCTTTTAGTAAAGTTTATTGAAGTAAGTTTGTATTTACTGTAGTTCCGCAAACCTACGCATTCATCTTTACGGATGCTACAAGTTCTTTCTAAAAATTCTTTAAAGCAACAAAACCAAGACATAAAATTGTATAATCTGATCTCAAATAAGCACCAGTTCGAAACAAGGTGATATAGTGATCCAAACACTTATATAACCAAATAACAACAGTCCTTACAGCTTCATGACATCCATTTCCCTCCTTTTGCTTGGAGACGACATTTTTCCGAAAAATAACAATAATAATCTAACCTGCTATACAAAAACAAAACAAACTCATGATCCTCAGTTTCTTATTATAATACATATGACATGATGATCCATTATTTAAGGGTTTCAAATTAGGTCTTGTTCTAGTCAAACATGTATTAAAAACCTAATTGATCAACAGAACATCACAAAAGTAACTGATCGTAATAATTTAGGTCAATCCGATCATCATATTAATAATTGAAGAAGGATAAGGGAATTTGAAACACACACCTAGAAAGTATGATCGGATCGTTTTGGTGAAGAAATCGATGTATAAAAAAGGTGAATTGAATTGAATTGAATGATGGGAATTAAAAAAGGGGATTTGTTTGTGTGTGTATATATATACATGTAGGTGGAGATATATGGGTGGATGGATGAAGGTGACGATGACGTCATTATGTTGCAGAATATCACGTGCCTTCGGTTATACACAACCTACCCATATCTTGTTTGAGGGTAAATTTTTTAGAGTAAATTTTTGCAAATTATTTCTTTTGCTAACCTATAGTTTGGAAATTATTTGGTATTTTTTTTAGGAAATTGTAGAGTGAAATCACTGTAATAAAAGAGAGAACTGGGGACGAAATTTAGCGAGGACAAGCTTGTTCTCGCCAATAACTCCACTACGCGACAAAAATTGTACAAGAAAAAAGTTGATTGTGGCTGGCTTTTAACACGCTTTTACTGTTTTTACTCTTTGGCGAAGACATGTCATCGTCAAAGAGTTTCCTCAAAGTTTGACCGTGCCAAGTTGTGTAATTAAGTTTTCACTAGGCACGAAAATTCCCGGGCAAAGGAATGGCGAGGACATGTCATCGCCAGTTAGTTGACCATACAATTGATCGTAATTAGACTTATAATTACAGGTTTAGCAATTTTTGTTTTGAGTCATTGGCGAGGACATGTTCTCGCCAAAGATGGAAATGGTCGGAACGGGGATATCTGGGCATAACAATAGTAGTGTTTGTTTCATGAACTTTGGTATTTATGTTTTTAGTTATGTTTAAGCTTCGGATACTTATGGTGTAGTGTATGGATTTGTGGTATGCGGATATTGGTACATTTTGCTGAATGTTTAAGCGGATGTGTATTAATTAGGATGTATGAACTTTGGTAGCCGAATATGTAACTTTTAGCTGATGTATTAATGCGTATGAACTTTGGTTGAAAGTTTGCGGCTTTGTTTTGTTGTATTGCACATTTTGGACAGCGGCTGCTGTAGTATAAAGGTAGATTTTTTCCGTAAAATTTTCGGAACAAATCTAAAAACCTGCGATATTACAAGAAAACATTGTCTTAAATGTCTTGAGCTAATTAACAAGACATGTTTCGCCAAACCAAAAAACACCACGTGTTCAGGACTGACTAAACGATAATTAATTAAATATAAATATATTTAACTAATTAATTATTAATCATTTAATTAATTAATTAATCGTTTAAATAAAAGGTATTAGCGACGACAAATGTAATAACAAGCTCTTTTATTATTAGGCACCCCTGGGTGGTTAAAGACTAAAACCTTGTATAAGCAAGGTTTTTAAACCGAACCGACAAGCAAACCGAATTTTATACAGTTCTCGATTTTCAATAAACTGTCCATAAAAGATTAAGATGACAAACTATTAGACCATCTCATGAAAGATTTCATGAACGGTTAAATGAAAGACCATTTTATGTCGTTAAGTCAATAAAAGAGCTTGAGAATATGAAATGTCTTTACTCAACCATGTAATATATTAGAACCTACCTAGAAATTAGAAGATACAAATGCCTAAGAGCATTTTCTATCATAAGATGAGTTAAAATTTAAGTCAGTGTTACGTCAGCGTCATATCAGCTTTAACATTTCACATTAACTCACCTAAAAAACACCAACTATCATAACATTTCAAGGTTAAACTTTAACTCAAATATTTTCAAATTCAACCCCTAAACTCACTTCATTTATTAAAACACATATCATTAATTTGAAAACATATTACAATACCAAAATAAAATAACTAAAAAAAATTATAACGATAAAAAAAATACTAAACATGCAAGACTTATTCATCATCGTCGCTCTGTTGTTGTTATTATTGTCGTTCAAGTTTGTTCTGCCAAACATGCTCCATAAGGTCCATTTGGAGTTGGGTATGCGTTTCTCGGTCGGCGTATTTCTTTGCCTTCTGACGATGAATATCACATCTTCGACCCATCTTCGTTGCTCAAACGTCTTGACGGGTCCACCCACACGTCGTTATAGTCACGTAATGCAAATTTTTGATCTTTTATAATCATGTTATGCAAAATAATGCAAGAATACATGATTCTATGTATATTGACAATTTCCATTTGACGTGTCGGTTGTTGTATTATACCCCAACGTCCTTGAAGCACACCAAAAGCACGTTCAATATCCTTTCGGGCACTTTCTTGTTTCTTTTAAAGTAAGTATGTTTTTCGTCAGTTGTTGACGAGAAGGATTTGACGAAAGTTGCCCAACGTGGGTAAATTCCGTCGACCAAGAATACCTGCTCATACCTAGTTCCATTGACCATATAAGGAGCTCTTTGGCCATGGTCGAAACAATGTCGTCGAATAACGAGAGTGGTCTAAAACATTAATATCGTTATTCGCCCGCCATCCCAAAAATGCATGCCAAATCCATAAATTTTGAGAAGCAACGACCAAGCATAATTGTTGGGTATTTTTTATCACCCCTACCAAATTGCCCTTGCCAAGCCACCGGACAATTTTTCCATTCCCAGTGCATACAGTCAATGCTACCAAGCATTCCCGAAAACCATGACACTCTTCATGTCGTTGATAAATATTTTGAATGTCGGCCCAAGTTGGTTTTCTTAAATACTCCGGCATAAACAAATCAATAATGCATTTGTTAAAATTATCAAGACAATCACGCGAAGTACGCTTACCCATTTGCAAGTATTCATCAAATGCATCGGGTGTGGTGTCGTACGTCAATTGGTGTATGGTAGACGTACACTTCATTAGAACACTTAAACTCATTCGACCCGTAGCATCGGGTGATTGCCTAAAGATATTAAAATGATCTGGAATATTTTCGGAAGTATAAGATTCAATACCTTCGACTATTTGCAGGAATAGTTTCCGGCGCATACGAAATCTTCTACGAAAATTCCGGTTTGAATACTTACAACCTTGAACGAAATAGTCGTTACGCATACGTTCTTTTGCAATCTCATGTTCACGATATATATGGGTACGAGTTACGCGAGGTTGAGATGCTTCTTGTTCCAACTGTTTCGATACTCGTCGCGCCGCCATAAATTAAGTCGGTTTCGTCATCAACGTCTGACCATTGCTGAGGTAATTCATCAATTTGATTCGGATACATTGTGAATGAACTTGAATTTGAATTATGAAAGTGTGAGAGGAAGTATATAAACTTGAATTTGAATTATGGAAGTGTGAAAAAAAATTAGTGTTTTAATTGGGTATTTATAGTGGTAAAAAAATGTTTGTTTTTTTTGTTTTTTTTTTAATTAAAAAGAGCCGTTTGAAACCACAGGGGGGGGGGGGAATGATTTTTTTTTAAACCCTAATGGCTACTAGCCGTTAGGGGGTGTAAAGTGATTTTTAATACCATCTTCGTCCCTTAACGCCACGTTAGTGGCATAACTTGGAAACCTTAACGCCACGTTAACGTGGGTTGTGGTGTGGCTAACGAGCAATAACGCTCGCACGTTAAAGGTTAACCGGGGCGTTATGATAGCAAATGCTCTAAACACCAACGTAAAAAGACACCCGAAAAGCTAGCACCTAATGAGATCAAAAAGCTCACAAAACAAATACGGAAAAGTTGCTATAAATGCAACAATACAACAGCTAAAAACCACAGGCTAAACCAAATCGAAACCCAATGAATTAAAGGATACCTAAAGTCTCCATGGATAAAGGGATCCATGATCACAAAAATTACAACGTGGCGTAGTACGCCGAGAGCTTCCGATGACCTTAGCTTTGGAGATACATTTTTCAACTCTCTTTTTATATCTTGATGCGTCAAAGACAAACCGCGTAGTTATTGAATTTCTACAATAATTGTTTGCACTATTATTTTAACTTTATTTTTTATTATTTATTTCATTTTAGTTTTTTATTGTTTGCTCTTAGATTATATCCATGTCCACAAAAGTTCTTTCGGATCACGACTTATTGAAAAGCTTTTGTCAACAAAACACCTTGTGAAGATCACAATTTTTACGTATAAGACAACCTACATATTTTCATAACTTATTTTCAGTAATGCTCCATTGTGATTTTAACAAACTTTTTTTTTTCTCTTTTTAGTAACCATCAATTCTTTCTTCTTTTGGTTATCAACCGAAAAGGATGAATCATCAAATAGTAATCAAGTTTTAGATCTGTTTCAATTTAGTCGTTCAAAACTTATTTTGATTATAGAAACAACTGAAAGTTTTAATAGTATTCTATTGTTGTATAACTTTTATGTTAGAGTGACTTAAACGGAACACTTTTCAAATTTAGTTATTATTTTGTGATTATTTTTTGTTCAGAGTTGCATAAATTGGCTGTACATAAAGCTGGTTGATAGTAGTTAAATTCAGGGGTGAGTGTTTATTACTAAGGTACAACATGATGATGCATATATGGACACTTTAAATTTGAAACTTGGATGGTTTTGTAGTTGATATAAAATTTAAGTGACCAAATTTATACACTTTATAAAACTTGGTTACATTAGATGACATATTTCCACTGAAGAGACAATTTGCCTAAGACCCATTCTCATGTATGGATAGGGCTTCTCATTAAGGGCTAAGCGCGTTCTGAAAATTGGGCAGGATTAATTAAATGGATCGGACCGGAAGCCGATTAGGCCCAAAACACCGGAAAGAACACTGGACCGAAAAGTTCATGCCAGGTTCGGGTCAGTTCGGTCCGGTCTGGGTTCGTCGGTTCGGTCTAGTCCAACAAAGCATAATAGCATGTTTTGCGTAAGACCGAACTGGACGAGACCGGACCGAGGACCGAATATGAGAAAATAGGGTGGACCAAGGACCGGACCGAAATAAATTTGGTCTGGTCCGATCGGTCCTATTCAGTCCGGTCCGCAAATTATTATGCCCCGCCCTAGTCGTATGTACCGAATATAAACAATTAAGTATGTATAGTGTGCTTTTAATAGTTGTTACGAGGCATGTCAGGTTCTATTTTCACAGAAACTTTAGGGTCCGTTTGGTTTGTTAACGGAAATCACTATGGGTATGGGAATCATTATGGGTTTGTAAACCTACTATACTACAACTTTATTTTAGTCGACTTATACGTACTTTATAAGCATTTTTTAGCTCAAAAACTTCATTTTTTCATGTTTTAGTCACAATAATCTCACAAGTAGAAAAATAATAACTATAAAATATTATCTGCAAAAATGGACTTTATATTGAAAAGTATGATTTTCTATTGAAAAATAGAAAAATATTTGTTGAATGTTTAAACGTAATTTATATGTTTAATAATATTATATGTAGAAAAAGAAGCGGATTTAAATAACAAAAATGAAGGGCTTGGTTAAAATAAAAAGTTCATGCACCACCACTACACCACCACACGGAGACTTGTTTGCTATGGTCATGACTATTTATAAATGGACATCGGATATTGTTCAAGGCGATTTTTAGTTCACATTTTGGTAAGAATGTCAATTCATTTAGACCCTAGTTAAACTTACATTTCTCATTTACAACCTAAAATTTAGTCAAAACTGCTTATCGGCTATAAAGAAATTCAATGCGTAGATAAGCGGTTTGGACAAACGTTGTAAAAGCAATCACAGTGATTACAGAAATGAGACTCAGATATTTGGATGTACATTTGTGAAGTGAGGTTTTAATTAGTATGAATAAGTTGAGTCTCTTTTTATCTATCCTAGCTAGTTGATGCTTTTAGACATATTAAGAAAAGTAAGTCACAGGGCTTTTTGTTTATTATCGAATGAGTCATGTTGATATGAAAGAAAAGGTATAGTATATGGAGAGATACTTGTTCAGATTATCCGAGGAAAGTTGAGTCTTTAATTGCTGTAATTCATGCAGCTTAACGGGTCTTCCTATGACATTTTCCAGACTTTTCCCTGGCCTTTCTAAGATGTTTATTTAGTGAAGTTCGAACGTGGGCTCTTCTTTCGAGTCGGCTTGCCACTAGGCCACCTTAGAGATGGAAATAAAGCTTTTATATCGGTATAAGTCGGAAGTGTATTACTTTCTTATCAGTACGATAAATTTTATATCATGGTACGAGATTTAATAAGAATCACATGATGCATTCACCCCTTTGATTGCATGTCACCCCATTGTGAAGGAGTAATAGATACATTTGTTAGTCTTAAAGTATTGTACATATTGTTTAATTACATGCTTAATTTGATTCTGTCCTTAATCCTCCCCTAAAGTTGATTCTATACATAGCAGTGATTTGACCATAAGCTAGCTAGGAAAGGAATCCCGAAACCTCAATCCCAGCACCTACATCAATAATTGTATATCGTTTATTGAGGATTTCTTGGAAGAATTGTTGGGATTCCTCTGAATGCCTATAGAAGATATTCAATCTGTTAGAATTCAAGTTAAAGCGGGTATTTTTACTATTTTATACTTTTTAACTTTCTATATTACTTATTTAGAATTATTATACACGTCTCTTACAGAAACTAGAACCAGAAGGACCGTTTCATGTAAAATGATACTTTGAGACAGTGGTAGAAAATTTGACTTGTTGAGTGTCCTCTAATCTGATTAAAGCTGTCTTTAATTAATTGGTACATGGCAACCTCCATCTGCTATATTGCTGACATTTTCTATAAGGTCTTGAGACAGTATACGTATTTGCTTAGCTTTGAAATTTCATATATTTTTTTTCTAAGAACATATATTGATAGTTTTTAATTCCCACCCTCTTATAACAGTTGACCATTTCAATCGTTTATGGTGATTGTGCTGAGTTAGAAGTTAGTATATGCTTTTATTGTCCCTGGAATTTCACTTTAACTCACATTTTCGTTCTCATGCTGCACATGAACTTCTAAATGAATATGTTGCATGCTGTTACTACATATTTTTTATCTCATTTTATCATCGTACCAATTGACAGCTAGAACATAAGTGGTTTTGAGGAAAATCCTCTAAAGCCTCGTGCTTCCCTTTAGACTGTTTCTTCAACAATCAGATGCTACAGTTGTCCATTAGAAAAAGTTAATCCTGTAACTTCGCAAATAGTCTCATTAATTTAAAATTCAACATATAGAATAACTTGACATTGTTGCTTTCTTCCTTTGATTGTACAGATTCTTGAATCGGGTCTGGAACTCTGGATGAAACACAGGAGTGTTTACAGAAGTTTGGGACAGAAACACGTTTTTGCAGCAGTAAGATATAAAACAGAATATAAAGAACTGAGTTTTGTTTACTATAATCGATTGATGTTGTATTGCTATATTGGAATGATTGTTAATTACAGAATGTTGTCCTATATATACTAATGAATCGGTGCCTTCAAGAAGGACATACCGATTCTCTAAAAAGATGCAACTAAAACTAAACGTTATAATTCTATAAAACGGTTATATGACCCAGCCCAATACAATGGGTCGGTTTATACCTAAACTTACAGAATACATAATATAAAACTATACTTAACTACCCTAAACTTTTCTTCTATAACATTAAAGTCCAACAGACATTTCTAAACAATTCTCGCTTCAAAAAATACTAAGTGAAGGTTTTATTGTTTTGTTAATCTTCTGTATAGTTATTTTAAATGATGCTTATAAAATGTTGCTTATAAAATGATGCTTATAAATGTCATCAGTTGGCAGTTCCAAAATTTTACCCATAAATGATTTTGGACTACTACCAACCCTTATTTCTGATGGATACTTCTACCAAGATAAGATGTTTTGATGCATGTCATATTGTGACAAAATTACTTCTTATTTACCCTGTATTTGTCTCTGCGCTGTGACATGGAGGAAAGACATAACAACAACAAGAAGTGAGAAGTGGTCATGGACAGATGACGTGCTTCCTTTTGTTGCTATGTTGTTGCTGATATGTTTGGATATGGCTGTGTTGACCATTGTCAAAGCTGCTATGAATGGTGGTATGGAGAGTATTGTCTTTGTTATTTACCATAATAGTCTTGGAACATTGATTCTTCTTCCATTTTTCGTTGTTCATATGTTCAGGTTTGTTACCCTTCTTTAATGCATCTTTCTTTGTTATGCTTACAAATAAATACAATTTATAATACTTTACCCTTGTACAGGAACATTGGCCCCCCCCCCCCCACTTTCCATATTCTATGCAAATTCTTCATACTTGGCCTTTTGGGGTAAGCGATTGAGTCCGTTGTGAAGTTTCAAATCTTATGAAAATTACTTTGGTGTCAATGAATTGAACTATTGCTACCAAAGGGCTTGTGTCCCAATGATATCCCATGTTGTGTGAAAAGCTCCCCGACCAAATGGTTGTGGGTTCAAGTCCTGCTTAAGACATGTGAGATAGATTTGTGGTATAAATGTTGTGAGATAGTTAAAATTGCCGTTCTAAAAACAAATGAACTATTGCTTAAGTTTTGTATATGTCTCATTTTCACAATATTATCCAACTTTGGTGAAATTAAACCATCACCAAATGGTGTAGTGGTAAGGCACTTGACCTCCTCACAAGAGGTCAAGAGTTCAAACATCACTAGGTATACATTTGAAGCTTGCCGGGAAGGGTTGGAAATGGTCACGCTGATACCGATGCTAGGCCACGTACATCTGAGTCAAAGAAGCGCTCTCCCCGGGTAACCTGAACAGGGAAATCTCATTTGTTTACTCGCTTAATAAATACCATCACCAAATGGTCTAGTGGTAAGGCACTTGATCTCTCCTCACAAGAGGTCAAGGATTTAAACCTCACCTCGTACACATTTGGGGGTGGCCAGGGAAGGGTCGGGAACGGTCATGACATTTGGGGGTGGCCAAAGAAGGGTCGGGAACGGTCATGCTCTGGTTAGGCCGCGTAAATCTGAGTCAAATACTCGCCTCCCTGAGTAACACGAATAGGAAAACCTAGTCCTTTTAACCGTTCTTTTATTTAAATTTATGAAAATACCCATGTCATATATTTCTTAGATGTCAATTCATAAAAGTCTAAACATAAAGTACTTATCAATGCATGAAGCTGTATGGATACACACGATGAATACACAAATTACAATTACTTAATAGTAGTTTTTATTTAGTTTGTAAGTCGAGTAAAACGATCCATGAACTTTACATTAGGTGTAATTCAAATATTTTTAAATTGAAAACTGAAGTAAATAGCATACCAATCACTTTACTATTTTTCTACATAAATTTGGACGAATTTGTGGATATAAACTCCGGTATTCGAGTGCATAGGGGTGACCTCTTTTGAATTTATTTATAGTTCAGCAGTTAAACATGAAACTTTTGCGCTAGTTCATTGATTTATAAACATTTTCTAGTAATATAACTATGTATTAGGCTATGCTGTTTTCAGGTACTTGTATTAAACTACAGCTCTCCAACCTTGGCAAGTGCTATCACAAACTTGATTCCGGGGAACACGTTCTTGTTTGCAGTGGTTTTTGGGTAAGTATGAGAAACATGAATCAGTTTCTTTTAATCAGCAACTTTCTCATTTAAAATGTTCATTTTTAAATATAATGATTAAGAGGGCCATTAATTACTGAAATCGTCTCATTTGGGTTGTTGAACTAATTTTGCAATTGGGTTAATTTACACGGAATTCTGTAAAAAAGTTTAGTTTAGACCACCTAATACTGCAGTTGGGTTCTTTTACACTAAAGTCTACCAACATGATGTACTTATACCCCCCCCCACCCACTATACGAAACCTCATCTAATGTTCACTGGTATGTATATATTGTTGGCCCGTTTTTCTGGATCTTTAATCAAGATATACCAAAATAACAAATAACAATTGAATCTGAAAAGCTTTTCTTTATTATCAGTCATAATTCATACATAATATGTTCATAGTATATATACTAATTGAAACGGTACAAAGTGAACCGTTGTGATGGTTCAGGGATATGGAAGTTATGTTATAACTGTCATATAACCGTTTATGTAACTGCTAAGTTGACTTTAGAGGTCTGACTTTCTTGTTTGACTTTTGTTGACCGGGTCGTTTTGGGTATTGTGATGGGTCGATTGGCATTAACCCAATATTCCCCCCCCCTTAATTACAATCGCTGCGACGTAGGTCTTTAAGTCTTCTTAATTTATCTTCTGGTTAAATCCACCATCTGAGCTTTTAATTTCTTGTAGTGCTTGTGATCATCCTTATATCCAGGTAGATCAATTTTCCTTCGGTTATTTCCACCTTTTCTTCTGTGATCTTCATTATGTCCATGTTGATCTGGTTATTTCCACCTTTGTGATCTTCCTTAAGTCCAGGTTGATCATGTTCTTCTGGTTATTTCTACCTTTGTGATCTTCCTCAAGTCCAGGTTGATCATGTTCTTCTGGTTATTTCCACCTTTGTGATATTCCTTAAGTCTAGGTTGATCATGTTCTTCTGGTTATTTCCACCTTTGTTGTTGTGATCTTCCTTAAGTCCAGGTTGATCATGTTCTTCTGGTTATTTCCACCTTCATTGTTGTGATCTTCCTTAAGTCCAGGTTGATCATGTTCTTCTGGTTATTTCCACCTTTGTTGTTGTGATCTTCCTTAAGTCCAGGTTGATTATGTTCTTCTGGTTTCCACCTTCATTGTTGTGATCTTCCTTAAGTCCAGGTTGATCATGTTCTTCTGGTTATTTCCACCTTCATTGTTGTGATCTTCCTTAAGTCCAGGTTGATCATGTTCTTGGTTCTTCTTCAACAGTTGCCATAAGCAATGTTGGTTCTAAGTCTTCTTCAATGAGATTAGATTCTTCTTTTTTCTTTGATGGACATTTTTTTGCAAAATGCCCATACTCCTTGCATTTAAAACACATCACCTTACTCTTATCATGAGTAAATTTATTTGAGTTGCCTTTTGATTTTTCCTTGAAATTATTTTCTTGGCCTCGCAACAAATCATGTCCACATTTTTCACAGTGTCTTCCGTGAGTAATGTTATTGTTGTGATGTGTAAACAATAACTTATATTGATCGTTATTGTCCTTATTCTTCTTAAACTTTATTCTTTCCTCGTACGTCTTGAATCTCCCAATTGCTTCTTCCATCGTCATTTCACTTAGGTCGGAGTATTGCTCTATTGATGCAACTATTTGCAGATACCTATCGGGTACAACATTTAATAGTTTTCGTACTAAGGTTTCATCTTCTATGGTGTGTCTTAGACTAGCGGCTTTGTTTACGAGGTTGTAAGTTTTTTAGTGAAGGTGTCGATTGTCTGCGTCTTCCTTCATGTATAACATCTCAAAGTCGGTTTGAGTGTTTGTAGTCTTGCTTGTTGAACTCTATTTTCCAACGTGTCTAATTTTCAAAGCATTCCAAATGTCCTTGCGGTTTTGTGCTTTGTTATTTGAAGTAATTGTTCCTCGGGTAAGGCTTGATAAAGGAAAGCAATAGCGGTTTTGTCTTTTTTCTTATCGGGTTGAGTCGATTCAGTCGGCTCTATTATTTCCCATAAACCATTCGCTTCGAGAATGATTTGCATTCGAATTGCCCATAATGAGTAATTCGCGAGCTTTAGGATTGGGCATTGAAATTGGGTGTACTATTTGTAATATTAGTACTAAGTTCCTTATTTCGACTTCCTTTCGTCATATCATAAATATATTGACAATAAAAAATATCTCCAAAAATCTAACACGAGGTGTGTTGAAAAATGTTTTATTTTTCCTTATAGGCTATAAAACTTTATAGGACTGGTTTTTAAATCCAAAACTATCCTCGGAGATTATATATTTTAAAAACGAATAACGTAAGGTTAATTCCTCCTTAAATGTTATTTTTTTTGGTGCAAAAGGTGAACTTTATATTACTTCCAATGAATTACATCATAAGGAATAAAAACAAATTTGGACATATCCCAAATCTAATGCTTACAAACTGAATACAAACAAGAAACAACATCAGCTAAACATAAAGTCAACTGGTTGTAGAATCCTTATGACTGATAATACTCAAACCAGAGATACCAAGCATAGCACTTTCCAAATCAAGAAATGCTCAAAAGACCATGCTTCATTGTAATCAAAACCATGCCAGCACAGACATAAGATCACCATGTATGCACCAACCATCTAGCTACATTTCCACATCACTTCTACATTAAGCCATTCAACCATCACCCACAACAGCAAGATGTAAGAAGAGTGTGACTTCACTAGGAACCCTGACCCATCCATGGAAGGGCTCTTCCTATACAGCCTACATTTCCTTCTCTAAGAAAGGCTTCAGCTGCAAGGAAACACTCTCCCCCCATGATGACCACCCTTTCCTCCTATGATGGTATATTGGGTGGACCAAGAATGATCATCGTTCATTTCTCTCTATTCCACCCATCATATACCATCCTCCAAAGCCATTTACCCTTCACAATGGGAGAATCTACTATATGGTACATTCAGACCAATTAGCCCTCTTATGAAACCAATCAAGCCTGCATAATTTCCTCCCAGGCCAAATTATC
>CM040246.1:141166688-141195351 GCA_022545495.1 Chrysanthemum lavandulifolium | reverse complement strand
ACCACCATTCATCGCAGCTTTTACTATCGTCAGCACGCTCATATCCAAACATGTTATCATCAACATAGCAACAAATGGCATCACATCTTCCATCCATGACCACGTCTTACTTTTCGTCATTGTCAATATCTTTCCTCAAAGAAGTCGTATATAACTAGTAATTTCGTCACAAACTCAACATGTATTCGGCTATCGTCTTGGTGTTCTGGTAGAAGTACGCATCAAAAAGGGGTGATCTTTGTCAACCTGCATCTCATTTTGCTTTGGATATTCAAATATGACAACTATTTTTTTGTAGGTAAATATATCAAGACTTTAAGTATAGTAGGCCGAACTTATAAACAAACAATATTCTAATATCAACTTGTATAATATATAAATAAAGATAATGTTTCTTCTTTAATGGCTGGAAGCAACCACTCACCCACTGCAAGGATGTTAGTGTCTTAATTATACACGGAACTTGTCTACTTACCTAAAAGTCAATGTAAAATGATACAAATATATATTTTTGAATACTTTTATACATGATTAATACTTAAAGAGTATGGCTAACAAATAAGTATACATGATTAATACTTAAAGAGTATGGCTAACAAATAAGCCTTCATTATCAGTTCAATATTTAGAATAAAGGAATTACCTAAATGCAATATTTCGTACTGTATAAGAAAGAGTAAGGCTAGCCCAGTGGAGTCGATTTCAATCGATCGAGTCTACTTTTGGAAAATGTCGATCGATCACCTTGTTGTGGGACATCTCGATCGAGTTTTTGTTTAAGTCGATCGTGTACGCCGAAACAAACACACATAAAACCACACTCTTCTTTCTTAATTAATTTTATTAAAGGTCGCTTCTTACTGCAAGACCTAATCGACCGGGTCATTTGAGAGAAAAGGCGACGCCATGAAACGAAAGGACGTGCTCTTTACCGCCAATTTCCTAAGAAAGTTATAGAGTTGACTTTTCATTGAACAAAGAGAGTGAAGGGTAGGTGCTAGAAAAATTGAACATGTGGATTTCACCGTCGGTCCTTTGGTATATGCAGATTTCACGCTTAGTCCCACTATCGAGAAACTACTACATGCGACCTCCTAAACGCTTGATTATTTGAACGTTGTTGGTCAAAAGTAGGGGTGAGCAAAATAAACCGAAAAACCGAAACCGAACCAAAACCGAAAAACCGAACCAAAAACGGTCGAAACTAAAACCGATGGTTCGGTTTTACTTTTTCGTAAACCGAAAATGCGTTCGGTTTCGGTTTTCGTCCAAAACCAAACCGCAAAACCGAATCGAATCAAACCGGTTTTATTATATAATAATATCTAATTAATATAGTATGATTGAATAACTAAATAAATCAAAATTTTAAATTCATATTCATTTTGTGAGTGGATTTATAATATATTTATCTTAACGCTTATATTTATATGTGTGTTTGTCGTGTCGCGTGTTTTGTGTGAATATATCAATAAGATTCGATAATGATTATACTACGTGTATGCTCACTCAGTATGTTTATGTCTCATTTATATGTTTGTAATTGTAAAATTATGCATTAAACATTATTATGCTTAGATTGAAAAAAGTAAAGAAGAATAACTAATTTTGTACGTAAAACAAGTTTGTTGGTATAATTTGGCCATACCAAATATTAACGGTTAGAAACCGAAAAACCGAACCGAAACCGATAACAAACCGAAAAAACCGAACGGTTTCAGCTTTGGGTTCTACAAAACCGAACATTGTGGTTCGGTTTCGCTTTTAGCCAAAACCGACCCAAACCGAACTGCACACCCCTAGTAAAAATACTAACGCTCGTTATTTTTCTCGTGAACTTTAGCATGTGACTTGCACGTGAGGCCATTTATGTCTTTTTTTTACCTTTTGTCCTTTCTCCGTCTTCATCTTCAACTCTACTCTACTAAATTTTTGTTTATCAAGTCATTATACTCCCATTTACTTTAAAAAAGATAACTTGACTTCATAAAATATATTGTTTATCCAACTCTTTTCTTTATCTGGAGTCTAAAATGTAATATAAAATTTAGATATGACAGAAAAAAAAAAGCTGAATGTACACATTTATATCTCTACACTTGAATAAACGTGTATAATATTTTTGTTTTTACCACACTTATGAATGTATAAAAAATCATTCACACGTACAAAGCCGAACACCTCACGAAAGGGGAACAAAACACTCAAATCTCTCAACTATTCTAAGTGTCAATTTCGGGGTGATCACTCAATCGCACAGTTATAGCATGTATTCTATCATAAGCTTGGCGGTTACACAAATCTCCACCACTAGAGTTAAGGGCTAAACAATTCTCGAAGGCAATATAGGTAGACACGACAAAGGTTAAGGGTGACTCGTCATTACTAACATGTCACGGAGAAGAGGACAAAATCAATGATACATGACCAAATCCATGACCAAGACACCAAAGATTGCTCACGCATCCCCTAGACATGATTCATGACTAAAAGGGTAGGATAAGACATGTGATATATAAATGGTGTAAAATAAAAATAAAAAAACAAGCAGGTAGTCTAAATCTATAACCAAGTCACCACCACTTACCGTCCGCCCAAAGTTCAAGCTTTGAAGTCAAGAAACCGGATCATGAAATACAAGGTAGATGTGTCATTAGAGGACGTCGTGATGGGCACACTCCCTTTTCTCCAACTGTTGGTATAATTATCAACTCCAATCTTCAAATGTGACCGAGGTGGCCTCCTCGATACTAAATCTATAAAGCTCATAACATAGTGCTTATAACATCGCACTTTACAATAACTAAATCATAACAAATTATTATTTTTTTATTATTTTTTATTATTTTTTCGAATCACTTTTTGTTTTTTTTTTTTTTTTTTTTTTTTTTTTCAACATAACAATAATAACTAAACATAATATCCTCACTGAGATGAGTAATGGGAATTCGGGGTCTTCAATGATCTTCGTGAATGTTGTCGATGAAAGCGTGATTTCGAACCTTCCACTCGAACCTTGAACTTAGGCAAATGATGACTTCTAATCACAAATAAAGACTACAGTGGTAGACTAAGGTGTAAAGGTGTATCAAACAATATATCGTGTTAACAAAATGAAAGGAATATCTCGGAAGGGTGTATCTAGGGGTATCTTGCACTAAACGTGAGTGCAACAAAGGGTTTCATATGGGGGTCGAAGTCGAGGTGACTAATCGATAGACACACAATGGTAGGCTATTTGGGTGATATTCCTATAATATTGCCTTCTAAAACCGAAAAGTCCAAATACATCGAGCTAACTCAACATACCTCGCCTATGGTCTCGAAATGATGCAAAGGCCAAGTTCTAAAGTTTACAAGCTACCCAAGACACTCATAATTTGGTGGATTTGGGGTAAAATATTGGAAACGAATAAGGCTAATCTCACCATAATATATCAAGGGTTGTATGTGCTCGGCTAAGGTCTACTCTAGTTAGGTTAAGAAAACATGTCAAAATTTTAAAATGGCATAATTTTTCAAAGTAAACTAGAAAAACGAGGGCAAAATAATGTTCAAGAGATAATTCTACCCCGTCCCCCACTTGAATTGTACAAAGTCCCTTTGTACTAAGCATTAAATAAAGGTGAAGAGAAAAGTAGAATTAAAGTAAGAACTTCCCTGAAATTTGCTCCCCAAAGAAAGAAGGCCCACGTAAAAGAGATGTGCCTTCGTATAAGCATCATGAAAAAACTTCAATCCCTGAAATCATACTACCGACAAGCATAATTCTAAGAAGAAAAAATGAAAATGAAAACAAACCTAACTCACTCCGTAGGAATCACGGTTGCATTTAGCATATGCAACAAGCCTTTAAACTACTTGGTGTCCCAGTGGACGAGTGAAGTCTCGTGAGGTTATACAGGAACACACCCACAAAGTTCATTTAAAATACTAATACAAGGTTATTGTGTTTTAAAATGAAAGAATTAAAGCAGAGAAGATTACGTCAGAATCTTATGAGGATTTACGTCAGAATCGGCAAGACCGACATAAGTCGCAAGCCGTTGTTACGACGTAAACATAGAGACGGTATTACGCCGTAATTAGTAATGCGTCCCGAATTTTACTACAAAAAGTTGGTTACGGCGAATCACATAGATGAGTTACGTCGTAACTCGGTCGATCAAGAACCGCAAAGAAGAATTACTTCTCGCTTTCTTCAAAATGGTTAGAAAATACAAAACCCTACAAAATGGAAATAAAACAAAAGAAATGGATAATTCGAGTTGTCTCCGAAAAGCAATTTTCTTTATTTACGAGTCTTTAAGTTAGACTCAGAGTCAGGGGCTACCAAAGGTTTGTTGGTCATTTCGTGGATATGGCAATCTCCACGTTGATCCAACTTACCAAATTCTCATCCCGCTTGTAGTCATCCCCTAATTCTAAATAGCCCGGTAGAAACTCTTGATTTTCTGGTATGGGTGGTCAATACCTTTTTCTTTGTCTTCCTCACTGATATCGAGAAGTGGTTGAGCTTGGCTCAACTGCCTCTTGGTCCAATTTTTAAAGTTCTTGATTGATTCGGTCCCAGACGGTCAAGTTTTAACACGCAAGCCGACCACTCATGAATGGTCAACCGTAATAAACTTAAAACAATCCGAAACAAATGCAATGAAGATCGTGAGAGTATAGGGTTTCCCAGTCGTTATGTCCTAGCGAGCAGCGAGAATAATCAAACGATATAGTGATCGGGTGAATTTGAACGGAAAAGGTTTGTGAATTTGGAATAATTATACCTAAAGAAAGAGTTTATAAATTACAGGGCTTAAATGAAAATTAAAGAAAATTAAAAGCTAAATTATATTAAATAAACGCTATCACTATCTTTAAAATAATGTTTTTGATTTTTCTTTATAAAACTTAACTTAAAAACTACGCGACGCATAAAAGAAAATGTGAAATTTAAACAATATTAATCCTAAAAATATAAAATGACATTTTACAATCCTAATGATAAAAGAAAATTTTAGAAAAGAAAATTATTTTTATAACTATTTAATTAATTATTATTAATTAAAACTAGTTTTAACTATTTAATAATAGCCTAAAATACAAGAAAATATGAAATAAAGCTAGAAAAAGGAAATTATAACTTGGAAAAATCTAAAATAACAAAGAGAATTTTCAAAACTAATTTTCTATTTTTCTCGATTATTTTGTATTTTCTATGAATTTAAAACTACTTAAATTGCTTAAAATACAAATTTAACTAAGAAAATCTAGAAAATTATTTTTTTGACTTTTATATTTATCTTAACCTAAGAAGAATGAAAATTATTTTTGAAACTTTTCGATTTATTTGTATTAAATGCTAATTAAAATGACTTAAAAACTGCTTTAAATAAAGAAAATAGCAAACCGACTTAGAAAAATCTGAAAATTCAAGATAAGTCTAAAATAATATTAAGAATCTAGGAAAATATAAAACAGGGGTTGTGTGCAAGAATATGGAATCAGAAAGCAAGTGCTTATAAATAAGACTGAATAAGCCAAAAGGTCCCAAATGGGCACCAAACTTATACTGAAGCTACAATATGCTCAAATTACCCAAATGCAACAAGTTACAACTATCCTTAACCTCTATTGTGCTGTTTGAATGATTTAATGAATTGAGCTTATGCTTTAAAATCGATTTAGGCAACTACTTTGGAGATTAAGCACAAGCTTCCTAATAAGTCAAACTAAAAATGTAGTGGGAACCTACACTAGACCTGGGTGGCTACTTATAAACCAAAACCAGACTTAGATGAGCTCTATTGAGCTCGTGCAAGGATCGCAAGACCTGTGCAAGCGCACTCGGTGAATATCGAGTCGAGGCATGTGGCACTTTAAGCCATCTTGACAAGCCATTTTTGGGCTTATAAAATTGCTAAAATCTGTAAAATCATAATAAGATACTTGACCAACTGAAGTTTTAGAACCCAAAGTTTCACCGACTTGGACCGTAAATAAAGCTATGATAAATCACCCAAGCTTGGGTCAAACCGGATTTTTCAACTAATTTGACTTTTAATGTAAATGATTTGTTGACTTATTTGAGATTTGATTCAAAATGGTGGACTGAGATTGATGTTAATTGATGAAATAAAGCTAATGCAATCTATCCCTATGTATTTTAAACACAAAATGAGCTTTTGATATCACAAATTATTAACAGATAAGAACTTAGAACAGTTAAAATATGATTTTGACTTTTAAGGTTTTAAGGTGCAATATTAAGACAGATATGAGTTCAATGGAACTTAACAAACCTAAAATAACAGGTATCAAACACTGGATAAACCTCTACAACAGTTTTGCTACAAAATCCAAAAAATACTTTCACAAATGTTTTACTGATGAGATTACTTGAATAACTAAAATGGTTTATGCTACTGCTGAAACTGAACAAATATGACCTAATGACAGTTAATGGAACATATCTAAACTAAAGTTAACAGTAAATTAAGACATATATAGATTATACAAAATTACATTATTAATGAAAATAAGTGAAATACTCACATGCAATCCAAATTTTATTAGCCACTCAAACCGCACCCATAACTATACTAAATGAAACTATTCCAACCCAAATCAACCTCTGATCAACCCAATATCATCACCATTTCCAATTTAGCTCCAGCTTGACTTTTGTTGACCATGTGACAAAGTTGATTGAAACTTAATTGTAAGCTTACAAAAGGCTATAAAGAGCTTAAATAACTTATTTGAGCTTAAAAATAAGCTACTAAAAGCTTAGACAATAGAATTTGAAACCAAATTTGAAACAAAGAACAATAGACTTGAAACTTGATTAAACTTTAAAATTGATGTTTAAAAGTACATTACATCGATAATTCTACTTGAGTTTGGTACAATGAAACAAAAGATTACATACTGAGTTTAATTAAAACATAAACATAAAAACGACATACTTAAAAATTTAAAACTAACTACTCTCCTTCCTTGCTTCTCTCTCTCTCCCTTTTATACACCAACTCGCTTCTCTCTCTTTCTCGAGCTAATCCTACATGTATTCGGGACCATTGATGGCTTGAAGTAATATTGGCCATTTGATTGAATTTTGGCGCCAACTTAATATATGTCGGTGGGGTTGAGTGAAATGGGGAGGGTGCATTTAATGCGCTTTGAGGGTTGTTGAGGTGGGGAACAAGGTGAGTGGAGGTGAGTGGGGAATGGGAGATGGAGTGTTGAGAGAAGCATTGGGAGGATGAAGAAAAGCGGGTAAAGGGGTTGGTTTGTTTGACTTGTTTGTTGACTAGGGCTTAATATTGAAGGGGGGTCCAAAAGTATAAATGACAGGGGGGTCACAATGGGTTTGACAAGGTCCAAAATGATATAAAGGGCTTGAATTAATACAAGGACTTGTTTGTAATTTCTGAAAAATCAGGGACCAAGGCTGCCATTTTATCAAAGTTGTTTCAAGGGACCATAATTGACAAGTTTCCATAATACAAGGACCAAAATTGACATTTTCAAATTTCTAAGGACCATTTTTGACAATTTTGAAACTTGAAGAACCAAATTTGAAATTTCTCAAAACTTTTGATATTTTTCACCAAAGGACTAATTTTGACAACTTATGATTTTAAAAGGACCTTTGGTGACTTTTCTTTGAAATAAGTGCTCAGGACTATTTCGACAACTTTGAAACTTGGGAGACCGAATCGCCAATTATGCAAACTTAGCTCATTTTTATCTCGATTTAAACATTTTGCATCCGAAACATATAAATGCAATTTTGAGATATTTTCAAGATTTTGATGCATTATCGACCATTTTAAGTGTTTTGCAGTCAGATTAACCAAAAATGATGAGTATTTACACACTCATCATTGATCGTTTCTGCATTTTGAAAATAGTCTTATCATCGCTTATCTTCAACCATAATAACCCTTCTTTTTCATTTTTATCTAACCCCGACATTTCACGAAAAGGCTTTCCTAAAATTACTCCGTAAGTCCATCTTCCACAAATTCGCTTACGCCTTCTAAAACCATAAAGTCCACCAAAATGAATGAGTTCCAACGAAGACATGGATATTAGTTACAAACCCAAGAAAATTATTTCCTTATATTCTAATTCTTTCTTCGTAAATTGGTTGTAGCATTCTTTCGACATGATGTTGATCAAAGTAGTGTCAATAAATGGGTGGAAGTCGATGAACCCGATTTTGCATGAGATCTTGAGATAATAGGGTTTCTATGATGTATGGGGTTCCTACCTCATGAAATCTAGGTTGATTAGTTTGCGAAAAAGCTTTAACAGTGTTATCTTGCCAATGGGCCATCTCGACGTCACTTGAGAGGTCTTCAACACTTAATCCTAAATTATCCTCTTCCTTAAAGTTGACTAAAACATCAAAATCTCTCCCGAATCAACCTCGCCAGATCCGGGGTCGCTAAGAAATTCTTCTAAAGCGCCACCAAACCGCCATCGGGTCAATTGCACATACCTTTTCCGGGTAGACAAGTGTCATTAGGTCCGAATGTTGCAATTTCTCCATTAGCTTCAAGAGTTAACTTTCCAAAGAAAGACATCCACCTTAGTATGGGCAGGGCAAGCATAGGCCTACCTAAAATGATGATTCGTTGTCTTCCGTGAATGTCAAGAATCACAAAATCTCATCGGGAAAAGGAATTTCTTAATTTTACCAACACATTTTCATCGATGCCCAACAATATTGCATAGATCGATCCGCCATTTCAATTTTCATCTTGGCGGCTTTAGGTCACCAATCCCCATATGCAAAAACATCGAACGAGGCATTACGCTAATACTAGCTCCAAGATTGGCTAGGGCATTACACATGTTTAGACTCCGACAAGCAAGGAGAGTGAAACATCCCGAATCTTTTCCTTTGTGGTAGCTCGTTTCTCAAAACTGTTGAACATCTTTCGTTGAGGTGAATTGTCTCATCATTGCTTAATTCCTGTGGAATATCATCATGATTAGTTTTAATAAAATTATTGATAGGGGGTTTACCGATAAAGCTTGGTCCAGAAGTGACTGTCTTTCCATGCTGATTCGTCGCTTAACTTTTTCCGAAAAGGTCATAGGTTCTTCAAGGATAGTTTTTACAGTGTAGACAACTTCCTCCTCCCGAGCTGTTAGGTAATCAGAGATGGCTTCTGAACATGAGCTAACACTCTTCTCCAATCTCTTAATCCTATCATCGTGAATCTTGAGAGAAGAGAATGTATTATCCACGAATTTTTTTCATCAATTTTTCAATCCTATCATCTCGTTCTCTTGATTACTTGATGTGGTCAAGAATATTTTTCTCAAGATCGCTCCCGGTTTTGGTCCCAAACACACTCTTAACCCTCTCAACCCTGCATGCTTCAGCTTCTCTTTCTAACCTTCGTTTTTCGAAAATTTCCCCATAATTGTATTCTTGTTTTGCTATCGTCTTCATTACCTTATGATTGAAATTGTCTCTCGGTCCGTACCCTGTATCCATATGCCACTTGTAGCGATGTTCAGAAATCCGTTGAATACATTCCGTGGCTTGGTCGAGTCATGCTAGGAATAGGTCTCGGGAATCGAGAAGTTCTCGTGTTAGCGCATTAATCCCACGATAGAAGACGTGAGACGATCCGATGTTTGTTTAAATCATGGGTGGGGCATCGATAGAGTAGCTCATTAAATCTTTCCCATGCTTGGTAAAGCGCTTCTTCTCAACCCGAACGAATTGATAGATTTTCCCAAGCTTGGCCATTTTGAAGGAGGGCAAAATTGCCGGACGAACTCTTTTCTTAGTTTATCCCATGATCCTTTACATTCGTTTGGGAGTTTGTTATACCATCTTTCGCGGTCCCAAGAAGAGTCATAGGAAAATCCTTGCGGTGACCGAATAGCTCGGAGTACCTCGATGTTGAAAAGAGATGATAAGTGGAGAACTTCTTCTACTTGATCCCGAACGTTCTCATCTTCATCTCCGTAAAACTTAAGTTCGTGTAACTCTCGAATAATATGATTTGGAATATATTATTTTCAAGATTGAATCTGTGTGAAGCTTCGCTTGGCGGTTCTCATTTGGTCGCCCAAATCGCGCTCCATAGTTAGGTCATCGATATTATTTTCATTGATGACCTACTTGTTCTGTCGATCGGTCTCGATTCAGAAATGAGAAGATGTTGTGAATAGGAACCGGATAGTAAACTTTCCTTGTCCGAAATTGCTTCTCGGATCGTCGAATGGGTGGCTGTAAAAGGCCTCGAGTCACAGTCTTGTATCCCGACATTTAAAAAGAAAATTAAAATAGACTTAATACGAAATCCTAAAATAGCTCCCAACAAGCGCAAAAACTTGATGCAGTTTTCTTCGACTGTGTTTTAATATTTATAAAGTCTCATTATACCTATGGTATACCCTAGTGCACTAACAGGCGATGTGCCCGGTCGCGTGTAGTGTAGTAATTGGTAAAACCGAGGTCGTCCCAAGAGCTATGTGTTGGATTATTACTAAGTCTAGGTGTCACAGACAATAATGGTTTCGATAAGAATTAATTAATTAAACTACTAAAGGTAATAAAGCAAATAAAAGGTAAAGGGTAAATCAATAGAGGAGAGTGGTGCTAACCTAGTTAATCCTCCTAGCTTGTAATGTCTATGTCTACTTACTTCCAATTACTTGTGTGGGGTCAAAGTCGAGAGGACAACATTTGGTCAATTCGCCCTAACCTATCAAAGAAAGATGCCACCACAGGAGAAGTCGGTGTCCCTCATGAGTCCTGTTGTTCCCGGTCCCCTGCCAAGTCATTAAGTACCGCTACATGCTAGATCTATAATAGTGAGTGCCCGAACGTTAGCAACTTAACACTCACCCCTAATTTTAAGTTCATCCAAATGGTAGGTGATCGGTTGGTCAAATCACACAAGTAGAAAGGGTCGTCGCTTGGTCATATCTTACCCTTCCGTCTCATCCGCTCACCTAGGGTCGGTTGGTCATATCTCCTAGGCAATTGGCCTCACCGCCATTCAAAACTACCGAACCAAAGGTGGCTACCAATAAACTATGCATGCATACACTTAGAAATAATTGTACGGAAGTAATGTAAACACAAACAAAACAATTAAGGAATCATAACTAGGCCAACACCTAGAGGTGCTTAGTCAGCTCATATTAATCATACAAACCAATTCAATAGTCAAAGGTACGAAATACATGAATTGAAAGTGTTAGGAATTGGAAATTCCATGAGGAAGTGTCGGTCACCCCAATTATAGTCTAGCATAAGTTAGCTCGTAGACATATCATTATTTATCGTTTAGTAGCATAGATTAGTTTAGTGTAACACCGTGGAGGAAGGATGGGTCTTTACCCATCAGATACCGATCCACATCCGGCTGTGAGGACGTAGTCTTTGTAAGTATAAATACCTCTTCCATCCTTGGAAGGGTGGTGCTTCATTAATAATCTAACCTTTCTTTTGTTTATCTCTAGAATCACCCTCTCATCTCTTTCTCTCTAAAACCTTGGCTTTCTTGATTCATCACCATCCAAGGCCACCGAATCATCATTAACACAATATATGTAAGATCCTACAAATGGTATCAAGAGCCAAGGTTTGTGTGTTTTGATTATTTTTGTGGTTCGAATCTTGTTTTAACCGATTTTATATAACTTTTTTGTCGGAAAATTATATGTCTACCATTTAGTTATATCGCTTTTAAAACATCTTTATGTGTATCTTTTTTTGTCTCAAAAGTCCCGGTTTCTTCATGTATACAATCTGCTTTTGTGTCAAGTATTTTGTCCAAACAGATATATCGCTTTAGAATTTTGTCACCATATCCGTGAAACTTGTGTAGTCTTTACCGTGGTTAAACGGTCAAAGAAGCGCTTTTATGCATCTTCGGGTAACTTTGAAGTCGAACGGAAAAAGTGGTCGGAAAAACTCATGGAACAAAAGTCAAAGGGTCAAAACCCTCATTTTCACGCCTAAGGAGCATCTACGAAATATTACGCATAACCGCGGGTTATGCGAGGAATTTTACGCGTATGCTTTTACGCCTATGCCTAAGTCCGGTTTACGACAAGCGGACTTACGCTTAAGAATGACATGCTTTACGATAAGAATAAAAACTTACGATAAGCGAAATGTTACGCGTAAAGCAAAAGACCTTACGCATAAGAAATCTTACGCCTAAACAAACTCCTTACGCATAAGGTTTTAAAGAAGAAGTTAGGTGTATGTTTCTTAAGCGTAAGAACTGAACAAAATGACATAAGTTATGCGTAAACAAGACCAAAGACCACAAGACTTATACCAATATACCAAATACTTCACGACTTCAGTCTCAAAACATCATCAGTCCACAAAATTTTTAACAAATCCAAAATCCATCTCCAACATCAACCCTCAATCTATCCTAATTCATCACCATCTCCAAACAATCTCAAGACTCAAAAAGATAAATTACAAGTAATCTCATATTCATTCAATTTTTTTAAAGAATTTTCAATTGAACCTTGTATCATCATTGACCAAATTTATGAAGTCTCGCCTTATTTAATATCCGAATATTAAAGAATGATTGATAACAACTTTGTTATAATCACTCTTTTTAATTCGTTAGATGACCTCATAAAAGGAACAAAAAAAATCGAACGATTAAACAAACACATTTATATACCTACCCGAGACCCCTTTAAAGATCTTGAAGAACCAACTTTTGTTCTTCATCCGTGCTATCAACAAGAAAGGTGTTTCTTGTTTCGTTTTTGATGCGATAAAGGAGAAAACATGAGATTGGGAATGATATGTTTAACTGAGATTGAGATGCACTTTGTTTGAAGATGGAGATACGTATTTTTTCTCAGATTCGTTTGGTGAGAGAAAAATTAGTGTGGTAGGCGCTTTTGGTTTATCAGAAGTATGTTAGGGTTAGTTTGTGTAGGTTAAGTGATAAGGTTAGTTATATTTATTTGGAGTGGATCGTGCAATCTGCTTTGTGATGGGCTAGGAGTTGATTCTTGATTATGGGTCGTCTTGAAGGGATTTGTCTGCTCATTCATATTGGTCTTGGGCTTTACAAATGTGTGCTTACTTGAACTACTATAATCTGATGGTTGAATAAAGGTGTAAGTTGGTATCCGAATTTTTTCTCCAAAAAAAATTAGGATACAAATTTTATATAAGTTAAATGAGTGGTATTTTGGTATGGTATAATATTTTCATGGAAGGATACAAATTCACGGCTTGAACGGAAATTTGAAGAAAAATGATTACGGGTTTTTATGCGGTATTATTGATGCAAACGTTATCTCCATATGTGGTCATTACTATTAGTCGGTGAATAAAAGGAGGTTCGTTTACAACAATTCTCTTGGGATATTCGACGCCACAAAATGTCAATGATACTTCACATTCTAAGCAAAATCTTTCTAAGAATCGTCAGCGTCAGTCATGATTTTTCAAGATGCTTGCTTATGACAAGAACTTCTCGTGCAAATGGTCGTACACGTTATGATGCTTTCGAAAGTTCGAAACCATCATGGGGGAGAAACGTGTACTTTGACTTAGTATGGTTTGTGAAGTTGTCTACATATGGGTAAAGAATTGTTGATTATGTCATTGATGATGGAGAATGAACCGTTATTGAACCGCAACATGTTACCTCAAAACAAAATTCACCGAAACCAAAGTTGTCATATCACATTCAAGTCGACATTGTTTACGGTTTAGTCTTGATTTTGTAAAATCCCGCGAAGAAATTATTTCTCGGTTTAAATCATAGACTTGTAAAATCCGTAACAATGGAAACATCCCGTAAAAGTAAAGTGCATTTCGGATCTATCTCTCGGTTTATTCTTGGTTTTGTAAAATCCTGCGAATTTCTCGGTTTAAACCATAGAATTATAAAATCCCGTGATGATGGAACCATCCGGAGAAAGGAAAGTGTATTTCGAGGTCTTATCGATGTTGGTGCTCAGCTTCTACTTGAAGAAGGGATAAAAGGTGTACCGTGAATTGGATGTGTGTTTGGATATTCGTCATGGCGGTTTGGTTATTACTTGGTTTTACGGGTTATGTGCTTTTAACCATGGTCGGATGAAACCATTATCATAGTTCACTTAAAACGTCAAAGGAAGCTAGATTTGTGCTTTTAACCGTAAGATGTGACAACGGGTTAATTCACTATTATTTATTTGAGGTTGAAGTGAAATATCACGAAGAGTGTACTTAGTATCCAAGGTATCGGGATGGTTGGATGAAGATTCTTAGAGATCCTTGTTCAAGCTTAATCAAAACGAAGACTAGGAAATCTAGTTATTTTTGGGTGACTTTTTCCTTTTCTTTTACCACTTGGGAATTGGGCTCACACCACCACAAAATAACTATCACTTTAAGGAGTTACGTTGTAGTGCTCAATGTCACATTCAATTGTGGATTTTCAAGAGGTGATGTCGTCTTATACTTGATGGTTGGTTGGATGAAGAGTATAGAGTACTTAGAGATTCAATGGAGGATGAAGTCTCGCACCGCTCTTTGTTACATATGTGCAAGTTTAAGTCATGAGTTCGGGTTAGTTTACTTGAGGTCAATTTCATCATATTGATTTTCCCATCGCTTGTCACTACAAAGAGCCCATTGAATGATAATGGGATTGATGACAAGTTTGCCAAGAGAGATTGAAAAGAGAGATTATGACGCCTGCTCACATCATTTCCGGCCTCGTGCTTCAACATTATGATGTTTGAACACAACAGTTCAAGCCTCGTACTCTAAAGAAAAGAAAATTGTATGCGTTTGATGCGCTTTATCTTCTGAAGAAGAGAAATCTTCTCATTTATGACCATTCTCACCAACATGCTTCATGCTTTTCCCATGTGTGCTCAGTCATCAAGTGGATCTTCTTCTCATGTTTTTTTCTCAATGGTGATCTACTTACCGTTGATTGTTTTTCTATTTTTCACTAGCTCAATTAAAATGGCGATGGCGACATCATATGCAATTTTTGCGGGGGAGAAGTCGAAATAGACTACACATGGATGGTTTCACTTGTTTAGTCAAGAATGGCAATGTCGTATGCAATTCTTAAGGGGAGAAGAAGTGTGAAACTACTGCATCTTGATTGACATCCGAGAACAAATGGTCATACGGCTCCTAACTCATGTAAGAACCGAGGTTCTTCTTATCGGGTCATCTTTACATGGAGTTTCTTCTAAGAGCCGGTAGTTGACATCTTCTCATGGGTTGATATGATTAATGACAAAGTGCTTCCAGTTGCGGGGCTGATTTCCTTGATGAACGTCTTTCTGTTCTTGTTTGATTGGGAGGGATTTGATTTAAGGGGATTTGCTATATACAAGTTAACTGGAATGCATGTGGTGAGAAGAAGATGTTAACTTTATGATCCCCAAATGGCAATCTTGAAGAAGATTGTCGGTTTAGGGGAGAGCACTAATTGGGGGAGAGTGAAATGTTAAATTTAATCCCCAATTAGATTTGCTCACACTGTTCCTCAGCAAGTTGATTCTCACAAAGACTTCAAGCGATCTTCTCAACAGATTTCAAGTATTTGGGCTAATAATGTTTTGCTGATTCTGAAGTATCAAAACCAGCAAGGGGGAAGGAGACACGCATCTAAACGTGAGTAAAATTGATGAGCTTAATACTTCTAAGTGATTGAAGAAATCCCGGGAAGACCAATGTCATTACCGCAGAGAAACTCAAGGTTTGACTCATGACGTTTAGTGTTCTTATTCCAACTATGTGGGGAAGAGATGGAAGAGTCGGTTTACAAGATAAAGAGGTACACATGTGTGATGATGTCGATGTTATCGAAATCATCGGGGAGAGATTGTGTACATTGGGGATGCTCAACCGCTTCACTGAGGGCTTAATCGGTGATTCGTAGATATAATCACTTATTCCGGAGTTGACATCCGCAGAGATAATCGATGATTCGCCCGCTTTTCAATGTTATCGGTTATTCTCTCTTTGGGCATTCAGTACTTTGGGTTCTTGAGCTTCATACAATTTCTTGAGGAGAGAAAAGTATACATCGGGGTTATTCTTTGGCTATTGGACTTAATCTGCTACTTGATGGTATAAGTTTCTCTGTCTTGGGTATATGTGTATTCGGGTTCGTGAGCGCTAGTCTAAGAGACCGATCGCATCAATTCATCTACTTGGGGAAAGTGGTCTCTTGACAAATTTTGGTATGGATCGCTTTAGACTTCAAAGGAAAAGAAATATGAGAATATTTTATTCAAGTGTGGGATGATACGTTCTTTGTTCTATTGGATGATATAACCCGAACGAAAAATCTCGATTATCATTCTTAAAAGGAGCGACAAGATTTATGATAATGGTGTGCTTCTATGTACACCGCTAAGGCAAGCTTGAAATAGAGCTTGAATCGCTCATCTAATGGATTTTCGGTTTGGGGAAGTCGCAAAGTCTCTCATTCTTAAAGGCTCATGTTCGTCGACTATTTTGGAGCCTCTAAGCTTTGGTGGTGGAAGTTTAAGAGATGATGACTTATATTCTACAACGGACTGCCGATATCCTTATCTCGGTACTCGATCATCATCCTTCTTAAACTATATCATCTTCACTTTCGTATAATTTTTCAAAAAGCAAAATAGAAAATTATAAAATCAACAAAACCATAAAAATCGTAAAATTTGAAAAATACCAAAATATGTGTTCTCAAGACATGTCTTCGGTATCGATAACATCTACGGTCTTAGAAATGTCATTCAACAATGGCACGGGACAATAGATGAAGTTCAAGCGGAGGTGTTGTAACATATTGGATTTCACAAACACATCAAATCATGGTCAAATGGGACGTATACAATAAGGTTTTAGAGAGAAATAGTTAGAGGTTTGGAAACTTAGTGAGCGAAAATGAAAGTATTATTATGAGCTCCAACCTCTACCTTGGGAGGTAGAGGGTATTTATAGTCTTACATAAACGCCACCTACGAGTCGTGGATCGTGCATACAGTGGTAAAGACCGTCCGTCCTCCACGGTGATACTTAACTAAATACTACTTAACATAAAATAACTACGACTACGAGCTTTCTACGATTACATATACTTGAGGTGACCGACACTTTAATAACCGGATTTACTAAATCCTAACAATCTCCCTATGGAGGTCACCTCAAATTACATTGAATACAAACAGATATTACATTAAGATTGTTCTTGGATTCTTGATAATGTTCTTTGCTCAAGCTCGTAGTCTTTGATTCTTCATTTTAGCATGTATGGATAATCCAAGTGGAGGTCTTTAAGCGATCCACGTGATAATGATTTTGAGCCAAAGATTGAGATCATCACCACCATAAATCTCGACTCTTCCATTATGGTGTTGACATTATGTGAAGTTGTGACTTTTGGACCGACATGGTCACATTCGGATCATGAAATCTTTTCATCGAGTAGCGGAAGCTTTAGTTGATTCATGATATTTGTAGCATCGTAGCGTAGCATGGAGTGAAAATATCGAGTCATTGATGCACTTATCATGATTTCTTTAGAAATGAATGTGATGAGTGAGAATGCGGCTATGGATTGACCTCTCCATTCGATCACCGCAAACGTCGGACGATATGCATACAACAGCTATTAGCAATAAAGCGCGAAAGTGTCTTTGATCACTTCGTTGAATTGAGGTACACGCCCACGGTTCCCGCTGATCGCATACAAGTCGCCTATGATCGGTATAATTCAAGAATCTCCTTGACGGGGTTTCGCAATGTTTCTATTGTTCTCAAACCGAACGCCTCAAAGAAGACAACACGGAGTGAGTGAACCAATAATTTGAGATTCACCGATTGATGAAAGAGATTTGAAAAACAATCGTGTACTACTCAATAAAGTGTTTTTGCAATACAACGAAGGTTTTGGGAAAATCAATTATCAATCATAAACACCTTTTATTTTTGAAATATAGTACACAATCGATGTGCTAAAGAAAAAATTTTAAGCACAACGACCGGTTTTTAAAGGTCCACAATCTATAACTCGAACCAGATTGATTCATAAGTTTGAATCGCCCCATTGTTTCGCTTCGGTTGTCACATGGTTGATCTATTAGATAGATCTCACATGCCACCTACCAAGAACTTGTTTGATGTTAGCTCTAGAAGGCTTTCTATCTTCATTGTGAATATGTTTGCATATCACTTAGATGTTCGGCAATACCACAAGGATAATGCGTAGGACTCATAAGATATAATCTCTTTCCACATTGTGTGAAATAGAGAGTCTTCATTGATGATGTCCTAAAGAGATTTATTTGATGATCTCGTGGCTCTAGACTCAATTGTGCACATTTGGTTCCTATGCGAGACTAGGAGAGAGTCTCCTTCTTCAATATCAATAATCTCTAAGAGAGTCGATAGATTATGTAGGTTCCCGTGAGAATGAAACAAGCCCTTTTAAGAGGAACTTGAGTGGCTTGGGAAGTTGTAGTCAAAGGTATCACCGGGTCCATGACGCCTTGTCTCCAATACCGGTGTTACCTTAGTGACAACCAAGAGCATATGTATTGAACCCGGTTTCGCCTAAGGTTGAATTATTGGAGGCTATTTGTTTTCACCCTTTTCTCATTCAATTCTTTTCATTCTTCAACCCCTTCATTGCTTACCGAGACTTCATAACTAGAACCTTGTTGGGTTTATTCCATTACTAGCTCGCCTCATCCGCACTCTTCCCATATCTCACTTTTCTCCTTTTTTCATCATACCTAAGGACTTCTACACTATCTAGTAGATTGTCCTCGGTAGATCCCTCCGCTCGGCGGATCATGGGAACAAATACCTAACCTTATCATCCTTATATCACCATACATAAAGTAAATTTGGTCGGTCTATTTGGTATTGTTCATCTTCCATTGGAACCAATTGAAAACCATTTGAAAATCAATCCGATACTTGTGATATATTATCAAAGCATTTTGTACCGAATTATTTTGATATTTTTAGAAGAGCTCCCCTCAACATGTGCATCATGTATTTGAAATTGTTTTGGCACACGGAGGCAAGAGGAAGAATTAACTTCTTTGATTACCATTTTCTAAAAGATATCAACATCACTTCCCCGATCAAATCAAGTAGATAAAGCATATTGGGAAGGATGAGGTTTTCATAAGTTTGCTCCCCTCAATATGTGCCTCGAGGTTTGAAAGAGTTTTGCACATATTAGAAGGAACTCGCACTTAGAGACAAATCAACACGTTTCAATTCTTTGTGGTTTAAAACGATGCTCCCCTCACCATGTGCATGGAAAATTTGAAATCGTTTGGCACATGTGGGAGGAAAGCTTGCTAAACACTTATGAAACCATTTATCGAATTATCGCTTTAAATCTAATTTAAATCACAATTTCTTCCCGATCACAATTTTCAAATCATTTGAGATTTGTGATCTCGTAGATTTAAATTGATTTTGAAAGCTTTGAGGAGATGTGACTTGATTATGAGAAACATTTAACCGATAAGGATCAAGTTTGAGACTTTAGACTCCAAAGATTAAACATGCTTGAGTATCTTTTGAAAACATAATAATAACAATGGTCTTGTACCAATTGTATACAATATTGTAAAACATTGTTCTTTTGATTATTCAAGAGTAGACCTTTCTCGATTACGTGCCAATTGTTTGAAAAATACTCTTTTGATTGAAATCATTCTCCTCTCAATCAATGACATATGTTGTTGATTGAAGGATAGAGATTTTGACAAATGAAAATCCCGGATGATTTTCAAAAGTAGAGTCCAAGTATTTTCAAAGCAATTTTGTTTTCATTAGATGACAAATATTTTTCGAAAAATCATTTGAAGGAAAAATATTTGAAAGGAAACATTTGTCTTTTAACGACAAACATTTGTTTTAGAATCGAGCATGAGGTTTGAAGATTTAAGATAAAGCATGGCTCGTTCTTTCTTTGAAAACGGGTTCTTGCACGAAATGACAATAAACCATAGTTTCACTTTCTCCCAAAATTTGTTTTGATTTTTATTTTATTTTATGAACATTCGAACAATATCTAAAGACCCGTGTCATTCTTTGAATGACAAGACAAATACCGTAGATATTATCGAATCGAGAAAACATGACAAAATGACAATATTTTTTAAAATTTTCAAGATTTTCAAATTTTATGGATTTTGAAAGTTTTATATTTTTCTATTTGCTTTTGTAGGTTTTGTAGTTTTGTATTTTGCTTTTCGAATAAATATTTACAAGAGATGGATGAAGAAAGACCTTTACTCCTCGCCTTCTTCTTGAAGACGTTTGAGTGTTTCAGTTGTAGACTCTTTAGACCAAGTCGTGGAAGGATAAACTCAAAACGTTCTCTAGGAAGAGCTTTGGTGAAGATGTATGCTAATTGGTATTCAATCCTCACAAAATAGAGTTCCACCACACCGTTCTCCACTTGCTCTCTGATGAAATGATGTCGAATGTCAATGTGCTTTGCTCTTGAGTGTTGAATGTTGCTGCATGAGAGAGCAATAGCACTTTTATTATCATAGTACAGAGGGATTTTGTTGAATTCAAAGCCATAGTCAGATAATTGGGATCTCATCCATAGGATTTGAGCACAACAAGAAGAAATGGCTATGTATTCAGCCTTTGTAGAGGATATAGAAGTACTCATTTATTTCTTTGAAGACCACTCATAAGCTTATCGCCCAAAACCGAGCACCTCCGCACGTGCTTGACGTGTATCTTGACATCCCGCATGATCGGCATCCGCATAGGTCGTTAGTGACATACCGTGTCCTTCGGCACCAAAGTCCCATATTGATGGTTCCTTGAGATACCGAAGACCCGCTTAACCACTTCAAGGCGCTTTTGGTAGGCTTAGCTCGATATCTAGCACACATGCAAACAATGAACAAAATGTCTGGTTCATCGGGTCGTGAGGTACATCGTGGATCCAATCATACTACGATATTTCGTTTGGTCTACCATGATCCCCGAGTGGTCCTCATCCGGTTTAGTACGCTCTATCATGGGAGTGTCAACAGGTCACAAGAATCAAATCCAAATTTCTTTAAAATATCATTTGCATATTTAGATTGATTTATAAAATGCCTCCGGACTTTGTGAAATTTGTAATCCCAAGAAAATGACATTTGTCCCATCATTGACATTTGAAATTTGGAACCCATTTCATTTGAAAAATGGTCACATTCATTGGGGTCGGTCGAGGCAAAAATAATATCATCAACATAGATTTGAACGTGAATTAAATGTTTGCACGACTTTACGGTGAAAATGTCGGATCAACTGCTCCTTTCTTCAATCCAAGAGATAGAAGAAACTTTGATAACGTATCATACCATGCCCTTGGAGCTTGCTTTAAACCGTAAAGAGCCTTTTTCAAATGATAGATGAGTAGGATGCTCGGATTCACAAAGCCTTCAGTTGGTCGACGATACGACTTCTTTAAGATCTCCGTTAAGAAAAGCCGCCTTTACATCCATCGATAGACTACCATGTTCGTACTTGCATCGTTAGCCAAGAAGTTTCTCATTGCCTCGATCTGAGCGATCGGAGCAAATGATTCTTCAAAGTCAATACCTCCTCTTGACGGTATCTTTTGCAACCAATCGAGCCTTGTTTTTAATACATCACCATGCTCATCAAGTTTTACTTTGAAGATCCACTTTAGAGAAATGATCATAGCACGGTCGTGAGTAGGTACTAATTCCCATACATCTAGTCGATCAAACCCATAAATTTCTTCTTGCATGGCATTGAACTAGTTGTCTTCATTCATGGCGCTTTAACATCTTTTGGTTCGACCTTGGATAGTACGGAGTTGAAGAAGCACCATAAGGCATCGCTTGCAAGTTGTTTCCGAGTGGATACGGACGAGAGGATTTCAATGATGTTGTCCAATGGATGATCATGTGTCCATTTTCTAAGGTGTTCGTGTGGTTGTTGTTGAGGAATTGAAGTAGCAGTCGATTTCTCCCGATGAAGATGGTCCCGATGATGATTCAGAGCAAATATGTTTTCAAAGGGGCATCTTCGTGAGTTGCAAAGGATTATCTCCATCATAGGTGCCGACACACTACCATGATGTACACTTGATGATTGATGATTTGTTGATGAGACAGAGTGATCGGCAGCAGCGCTTCTTGACTTAATGACATAGAAACGAAGGGTTAACTTCGTTGGCGTGATAGGAACAACCTCGGTGATGGAATTGATGATCATTAGCACTTGGCTCATAGTGTTCATCAAACATTGGATCAAACAATTTCTTCAAATCATCTTACGAAGGAGGTACATAGGGAGTTTCGGTGAGGATTTGAAACAAGAGTAGAATCGATAGGACTACTTGATGAAGGTTGAGATGCGGGTCCAGAATCGGATTGTCCCGGAGCCATTTGCCCGACAAACTCATCGAACGTGACGTGAATAGTTTCCATGATATCTCGAGCTATTTTGTAGTAGATTTGGTAACCCTTCTTGTTTGATGCATATCCTACAAAAACTCCAATGTCTGCCTTAGCTCTTAATTTACCTAAATCTTGACCATCATTCGTTGGATAGCACAAAGCACCAAACACACGAAGGTAGGAGAGATCAGGTTTTCGTTTATGGACAAGTTCGTATGGAGTTTTTCCATGAGAGGTGTGTATAAGAGAACGATTTTGGGTGTAGCAAGCAGTGGCAATGGCTTCAGCCCGAAGAAACATTGAAACCTTTGAATAAATGAGCATTGTTCTTGCGGCTTCCACAAGAGTTCGGTTTCGTCTTTCAACTACATCGTTCTGTTGAGGAGTTCGTGGAACACTTCTTTGATGACTGATTCCAACACTTTCATAAAATTGAATTAAGTCTTTGTTGACGAACTCTGTGCCATTTTCTGTTCGAACAATTCTAACCATATTGTTAAGACGAACCTGAAGTTGCTTGATAAGTTTGATGATGACGTCTAGAGTTTCATCCTTTGTCCTCAAAAACTTTACCCAAGTAAATCGAGAGTAGTCATCAACAACGACTAAAATATATGTCTTCCCATTGATCGTTTGCACTCTCATTGGACCGCACAAATCCATATGAAGGGTATGCAAAACTTCCATTACTGAGTTTGTGGGTTTGGGTTTGTGGGCATATTTCTTGCTTTTTCCCAATTGGCATGCTGAACAAAGATGATCTTTTTCATATTTTAATATGGGTAAGCCTCTTACAAGATCATTTATGGAAAGATTATTAATGGTGCCGAAGTTCAAGTGATTGAGACGACGATGCCATAACCATGTTTTGTTTTTGAAGCCTTTAACAACAAGCAGATTGGAGAAGACTTCATCATGTATTCGATAGAGATGGTGTATAGATTTAAACCTCGAGTTCCTCTTAACAGCCCACACCATCGAGTTCAGAACGAACAAGTATGTTTTCTAAATGCCACTTCTAGATCGTAATCACGAATTGACCGCAGAAAACAAGTTATGACCAAGACCTTCAACATAATATACCACGAGATTACACTTTGCCAACAACATAGTCTCCATAACCCATAATTGCTCCAAAATGGTTGTTCCCGAATCTAACAGTCCCGATGAATTTACTCACAAAGTTCATGAGCCATGAGGAGAAAGAGAGTGGTGTGTGTGTTTTAGAGAGAGATGAAAGGGTGGGAATGAGGTGAGGTGAGGTATATACACTTAAGAGGGAGGGACCTCAAAATAAATAAAAGGTGGGGAGGGCGCGCCTGGGTGAGAGTGGGAGGCGAAGCCGTAATTTTTTGTAAAATGTCCCGTTTACCCATTCCCGAGCTCATATATTGTCCCACGAGTGTCTCACAACATTAATTCGACTTTCTATTATCGTTATTTTTATTTTTCCATGAGTTTTGACTATTTATTTGCCAATTTTTTGAGTTATGGTCTAAAAGTTACGTTATTTCTCGTTTTAGGCTTTTATAGTGCCAAATCGAATAACGCCTACCAAAAAGAGTTAAAACTCACACGATAACTCATCCAATAATGAAATAAACCATAAAAACCAATAGACGATATAAAATCAAGTCATGGTTGATAAAAATAGTGTTAAAGGCAAAACTCGATTTAGTTTAACGTAATGCGGTTACCTAAAATAGACTCCCTAAATTGCCAGTAGTCACATTCCTCCCCGGTTGGACCAATAAGGGGCGCAGACGGGGTAGGCCACGGAGGAACTAAGACAATGGTGGGCTGCCCAGAAGAGGTGATCTTATGAACGACATTATACACGGCCAAATCAGGATTCCAGAAATCAAACTTGACCCCCTTCTCCTGGCACTTCTTCTCCTTATATGCGGCGATGGCCCGCGGGCGTCAGTCACACTGGAGCAAGGAATTGGGAAGAAGCACTTCCTCCGTAGAAGGACAAACAGTATAGAAACTCCCCGACCCACTAGGTCGCTCCTCCGCAAAACCAAGTTCGCCATCGATATTCAGGGGGCATCCTTGCATGCCTCTAGGGAATCAAGCAGGGAAAGGAACATCGCTAAGTCGGACAACCGACTCATGGTAGGCTTCCTTAGCCCGGGATTATAGTCTGGATCCGCTCTAACTTCCTCTTCGCAGCTCCATGAACTATCCCGCCCAACCCTGCCTCAACCCTCCGCTATGGCTTTATCGATGCAATACCCTAAGCGGTCTGCAGCCTCGGATTGCTCGAAGGCCATCCACACTCTACGGAAACCATGTCCAATCACCCATCTCTTGCCCTCAATCGCGAGAAGGGTGCTGGGAAACAACTCCTCATCAAAATCACGGTTCAAATCCGCCAGCCTCTGATCTAACTCTGCCAAGCGATCATCATAGGTACTCCGGACCTCTTCCTCGCACGCCTTCAACTTCTCCCCAAACAAACTTGCCTCTTTTACTTGTTCCTTCAAACCATCACAAACCACAGAAAGCCCGGCAACTTGACCTTTCAGTTCCGCGTTCTCAACGGTCAAAGTTACCAGCTGCGCATCCTTGGGCGCAATCACGCCCTCCAGCTGAGCCACGTGCTCACGAAGCCTTCTTACCTCCTCCGATTCGGACTCCAAAATACCCACAAGCTCGCGAAGGCCCCTCGCCCCGCGGCTTCACTCTCCAACTCCTGCACCATCTCCTTCAAACTCTCAATCCTCTTCTCCCTCCTCTCTACCTTCCTATTCAACTTGTTGGTCTGGTTCAACTCAAACTCTAACCTTAGACGAACCTACGAAGACATGCACACCTACTGCACAGTGATCATATTATAGTGATCAAGCAAATCTGCGTGTGGCATGTTCCGCAGCACAGACAAGTAGCCAAGAGTGGAAAGATTGTCCACTAAACTCCGGCAAATCCAGGGGTCATTCATGCGAAATTCATTGGTGGGAAGCCACTTCAGAACATAAACATTTTTGGCCTTCGCGGTGTCCACGGACATAGACTGATAAAAGACTTCTTCAGAGGCCGCGGGGCGATGGGTAGATGGCTCCTGTTGAGGTGAATCCTCCTAAAAAACACTTTCTTGATGAACAGGTGGTGGCTGAGAAGGCCCAAACATATCGGTATCCACATTTTCAAGGGGAGCACTGGAAGTCTTAGAATTGGCATCCAGATCTGCCTGCAAATGAGGAGAGGTCTCAGAAGAAGCAACTGTGGTCTCCAACTGATTAGGTCCGGAGTCAGACTCATCATGAATCTCCCGGACAGGAGTAGGTCCTGAAGACGCATCCCCTGCACAACCAAATATATTTAGGTATTTCTCTAAAAACAAACAAACAAACAAACAAAAAGAGAGCGAAAAGGCAGGGACATACCAGCAGCGGACCCAGAGCCATGCTTTAGCACAATCCTTTTCTTCTCCGGCTGCTTTGAAGGGGCATTAATCCTGACCCTCTTCTTCCCGGTGGCCTTGCTGGCCTTGGCCACCTCCACGGTATCCACGATGGTCTCTTGGACCAAAGTAACCAAGTTCTCCGAGGGCTCTATAACACGCCCAGCAGTTTCCTCTTGCAGAGTCTTTTCGCCCTCCTGCAGAGTCCTCTCTCCGGAGCTCACAACGAACGGATCTGGTTGATTAATGAATGCGAAAAGAGACATCTCTGCAGACAAAAAAAAGGCAAGTGTTAAAAACAAAACAAACAAAAGCAAGAATAAGACGCGACAAACCCTAGGAGGAAAACCCACCCTCAGTATCTGACACCATAAAAGTAGGGCGCGCGGTCGCGTCATCCCAAGCACGGCTAAGACCAATTACACAAAGAAAGGGCTCCGGAAATTTCTTGAAAGGAGCACGATTTGTGTCAAGAAGATGCAATAATTCCAAATCAATATCGTCATCCGATGGGGCGAATCACGGTCAACGGAGACGTTATCGTTCCATGAAATTGCCAATGGAAAAACAATCGCGTCAACCCAAAAGAAGTATTCCTTCTAGTTCTTCACGTAATCTAGAGGCGTTATGACAAACCGGGACAACCAAAGATTTGGGACCCTTACGCTTCTCTAGGGTCATCCACCCATCTTTCATCCCAGAGTAGTAAAACTTCCTAAATAGGGGCACGGTGGGGATGCCACCATGAACGCGGCATAAAATCTCAAAGTGGCTAATCCTAGCCGCGGCTAACTGTGAAAGGTGAATCTGAAAGTACTCTAAAACGCTGCACAAGAACTTAGAGAGAGGGATCCTAAAGTTGCAGAATTCAAAAAACCTAGTATATACACCTATTTTACCCTGAGGAGCGTTCCTTATGGTGTCGTTAGGCCCAGGAAGAAGAGGATGCACAGTTTTGGGAATATTATATTTCGAACAAAAATCATCTAGGTCTTTCTGGGACAAGTTGCAAGTAAAGTCACAAAGGAGTTTCTTAGCCATGGAAAAACAGTAGGAAAGAAAAACCTAACCAGAACAAGTGAAAACACACGAAAAGGGCTTTGATTGCTTTTCCTTTTTTACACACGAAGATGAAATGGCAACAGTAACCAAGAAGGTGAAAATGAGGGGTATTTATACCCTCCCAAAGGTAAAACCAACTGGTAATCGAACGGTTGAGAAAACGCCACGTCCCCGATCCATATTTGACGGCTCAGATTTTCCTAGATCAACGGATGAGATAGAAGCAGCCAAAACGTCACGTCAGTTAGAAAATGTGCGGTCTAGAACAGTTCGCGACTCCCTAGGGACAGCTATAGCGCTTATCCATTATATAAGTGGAAGGTACAATCAGCAATGACTAGGATTATCCGCGGGCCACCAACCGCGGATGGGTGAAACGACTTAGTCTAGAACACTTGTCCCGAACCAACAAGCATACTAGGCGGGGGACTTGATCTCGTGTGACCCCCGGCACTCGGAAGGGTGGGCGCGGACCAAAACGTAACCCGCCGAGGTCACTCAAGCATTGTCTATATCCATGGCGTGAACACGGCGGAAGGACCAATCCATGGTAAGAAATACTTAGAAGGAGGCCACAACCGCGCCCATATAAAGGTAGGGAATCTCACCTAGGATTAAGATCAGAACTGCAGTCCCAAAAGGAAAAGCGGGGCAAACTCCCGCCCAAAAGTATCGCTATCATGGCAACAAGACAAACTCTGAGTCGACTTACGTCACTTCCCACTTGTAAACTGTCACTCTCATGTCCCGTGACTATGAGAACATGACAGAAAGGTCAACCATATAAATAGGGGTTCCACCACTATTCAAACGGTAACACACACTCACTCTCTCTCTAGAACTGACTTTATCTCTCTTAAATCCTTACTTACTCTCACGCTGGAGGTTGACCGCGGAACCCCGTTCCACGGTGAGACTTACGGTATTTGCTTTCTTAGCAGCTTTAAACCAAGACTAATACTTAATACAAGATCTATTCTCAGAGAAGTTAGCCTACACTAATCTTCGCAAGGGAGCGTCCAAAATTGTATTAACGAAAGGTATTGTGAAATAGTATTAAAAAATAGAGTGGATGTCAAGCGGGTCAACAAAGCATGGCTGCATGCTAGAACAAGCATAGTAAAAGTTAATACGGGAGACTTGCTTATGTCTATATCTCATAAAGTTGAAAAAAAGAAGTAGATAGAGTTACAAATGATTTTTTCAGAAGAAATGTTCGTATATATGTAAGATACTAACCCAAATATAGCATAACACATAGTATAACTCAGTTAATTGGTGCAAGTGGTCAACACATACATAAGTATTTTGTATAACTCTTTCATATACATAAGTAACAAAAGGCATATACGTAGTATTTGGTATTACAAAAGGCATATACATAACTTAGTCTTGGCTCGTGCTCACTTCAGTGGATGTCTCATAGGCCAGGAGAGTTGCCGGAGCTATTCTTTGTGAAGTACACAATGGCTGACGCCAAAAGGCATCCGAGGTCATGGTATTCCCGCGAATCTACACCTGAAAAAAGGCATATAAATTATATTTTTTTGGACTAACTTGAAAGTTATATCTATAATTTTTTTACCAATAATAATGTAGAGTGAAGAAGGACCTTAAACGAAAGGTACAAATTTGACCGCTTTTCAGTAACAATTTACAATTTTACATGTAGATCACCATTTTTTCTTTTCGTAAATTTCTTTTATCAATCAATCTACTCTTGCAAAACTAGCTTCAACCCTTCAACCAACTTGTTACCACCTA
>CM040246.1:140706297-141166588 GCA_022545495.1 Chrysanthemum lavandulifolium | reverse complement strand
ATACAATAAAAAGTTTTGTTTCTAGCTATTAATTTGAGTCAATGAATGGCGAGGATGTAGTTAACACCTACACTCCACCCCCAGTCACCACCCCTCACCACCTAAGGATAGCAACGTGGTCGGGGGACAAAAACCCCATTCAGAGATTTTTTCTCATCCAAAATTAATGTAATGTAAGTATAAGATTGGATACATGAAATTCTAGAATCATTACATTCTTCTAACTTCAAAACTACAACTATATGCATATTGCTTAATAATTCCTTAGTTACGTTTCATGTTCCACAATAATTAATTCCTTCTCACTTTAATACATGTTTTAGGGTGGAGAAAATAAATCTAAGAAGTTCAAGCAGTCGAGCTAAATTATTGGGTGGGTACCATAATAGCAATATCAGGAGCAAGGTGTTTACATTCTATCAAGGCCCAATAGTATTGAGACGACGATCCCTTCTTCTGATTCACGCAATCACCTTCGTTTGTCACAACCATCAAATTGTGTCTTTGGAGGTCTGATTATTCTTATCGCTGGAATCTTCCGTTCCATATATTATGTCTTACAAGTGAGACCTCCATTAATCACTATACAAAAAAAAAAAAAAAAAAAAAAAAAAAAAAAAAAAAACTCTTTTTAGTTCTTAACTGTAAAAGTATTAATATCATGATTTATGCATTATACAGACATCAACAGTTAGAGAGTTCCCAGATCAACAGACAATTGTCTTTTTCTACTGTCTCTTTGGGACGATACAGTGTCTAGCTCTATCACCTTTCCTAGTAAACAGTCAAAGTTCTTGGGTGCTGCCACCCGGAATTGGGATGGCTGCTGTTCTTTTTGGGGTAAGTCGAGTAATTAAAACGAAACTATATGTTTCAATTTGGACAACACATTATGGTGTTTAGCTGATTGCCTTGTTTTTTTGAAGGCACTTTATTCCACTGCGTTTCACAGTACTATTGTGACTTGGTGCTTAGAGAAGAAAGGTCCAGTTTTTGTGGCTATGTTCATGCCCCTCTCAATAGTTATCACACTCATCATGGGTATCACATTTCTTGGTGATTCACTTTATTTAGAAAGTTAAAAGACATTTTATTGTTATTTTTTTATCACAAAATCAGAATTTGATGTGAACTTTTTTTCACTTAATAATCAGTTGTGTTTAAATTAAATCCATTTGAGTCAGCTGTGTTTAAATTAAATCCATTTGGTTGTTGGAGATGAGCCTGTATTATCGGACCAAAACACTCCTCTGCTTTCATCCTTAGATGAATCAAAATGTTAATCTGATAAGAACTTCAGCATAAAGAAGCATACTAATATATACTGCATAGAAACTATGATCATGTAACTTATAAATTTGAACAGTACAAATATTGACTTTAAATATAGATTGTAGGTAATACGTTTAATTATGCGAGATCCCACCCAAAGTTTTATCAACTGAGAGAGATGGAACGAGTGTTGCTTATTTGCTGTTGTATAAGTAAACATGTATATTTTTTCAAGTGATGGCATTTTTGGATGTAAATGTATGGATGGTAAAAGTAGCTAACCTATCATAAGGGGCAATATGATGTCAAAACATGCCAATTAATAACCTTAAAAAGGCTTGTGCACATTCTGTTGAGATATCTGTGTTTGAATCTCATGCATGGCATTTTTGTAATACATACCTGCCCTGTTTCTGTTAATTTGTTGCGGAAATTTGTCTCGTACGTAACATGAGTGGATGCTTTGTATTACTACGTACATATGTCCATATTGTTAACTTTGAACAACTGTCTAAGCTCCATATTACACCTACAATTGCAAAAAAACTTTTGTAAAGTACCTAATCCTGGTAGTGAATTGGTCCTTCTGTAAATCCAATTCACAAGTTTATAAAAGTTAACGGTTGATGTTAAGTACGTGTTTGCAGGGTCTTTGTAGTCAGTTATTTCAACCGGACGAGATTCCTGTTTGGAATCAAAGGTTAAGCTGCTGTCTATTCTGGTATTCATGATGTTTTACAAAATTGTGATCAAGATGACGTGTAAGATGACACTTTTTAATCTTACTATTGTTAACTTTAACCCTAACTTATGAGGTGGTATTGAAATCTGGAAACAAAAGAAATTTTGAGGAAATTCTTATACACTTATGTGTTTTGTTTTAGTCTGTTTTTTTCAAGAGTAAAATAATTTTACTTGGAATCCCGTGTCCGAGAAGTTTAAAAAGCGGCTCGCCAAGTGGAAAGCAAAAACAATGTCTTTTAGTGGACGTCTAACATTGGTTAAATCGGTTTTAGGTAGCTTACTTTTGTATTATTTTTCGATGTTCCGTGTGCCTTTGAGTGTGATTAAAATATTGAGAGTACTCGGAGAGATTTTTTTATGGGTGGGGTGTAAAAAGTTAGCGTGGGTTAAGCGGGACGTGTTAGTAGTCCACATGGGGAGGGGGTTGGTTCAATATTGGGTGAAGGTCTAATTTGTTCTTGGCTTTATTGCCATATCCAAAATGTGAAAGTCTAATTTCTTCTAGAGTGGTTGTTTTAAAGTTTCGTGTTTGTTTCTGGGATGGTTTCGTCTGTCTTCTGCTAGTATAAGTATCATGTGGTGAAGTCCCCGGCCTCTTTAACAGCTTGTTTAGGTAGTGTGGAGTTCTTGCATTGTACTTTGTATTGTTTAATATATTGTTGCAAAAAAAAAAAAAAAAAAAAAAAAAGGTCAAAGTTCTATTTAAATAATATATTCCATCCTTACGGTACGCATGTCTTTGACTTTATTTGTTTATTGTGTAGTGTGGTTCATGCTGAAATTTAACTAATGCTTTTTATCATAGTTGTCAGGATCCCGATCCTGATCTTAGGATCTTACGATTTTACGATACTGCAAAGCAAAAACGATCCGGATCCTACATAGGATCTTTGCAAGCTTAAGATCTTATAGGATCCCGATCTTTACCATACGATCTTACGATCTAATCCGATCCGATCTTACTTTTCTCGAATTACAAACTAAAAAACTACAAATTTATGGGTTGTTTGTTTGTAGAATTCAAAAAACAACATGTTAATCTTTTTAAACATTTTATAATCATAATTTAGGACAACATTTATATGAAATATTCATAGTATTTTATGGTTATAATGTATTAGAATTTGTAGATTTGTATAAAATTACATAAACTATTAAGAAATAACATTAGAGTAGGATCTTAAGATCCCGATCCGATCTTACGATCACGATCTTGCAAAGACGAAAACGATCCTAGGTAGGATCCCGATCTTGACAACCTTGCTTTTTATTTTTGCTTTAGTTGGAAGTCTTCAACATATATATATATATATATATTATATATATATATATTATATATATATATATATATATATAATATATATAATATATATATATAATATATATATATAATATATATATATATATATATATAATATACTAGTGGTCGTAGCCCGCCCAATGGGCGGGCATGTCTTATAATTATCGTTGACATAATTTGCTATAGCAAAATTATCTTTTTGAAAAAAATAAGTTAACGGAAAATAAGATATAAACGTACCAAATTTTTTATTGAATGCATTATAAACGAAAAGAAATAAACGGTTATCGAATTCGAATATGAGGAATGGTCATATGACCTTTTGAACTATTTCCGCCAAATGGTGTTTCATGACAAGACAGGCCTCAAAAGGAAATTGATTAATGATTTGTTGATCATTTAGCCCTATAGCTTTCCTTGTTTCCTCATCCACTTGCATGCTTGTCCATATTATATCTGCTTCCTTGGGGTCATTTGCTACAATATCAATATTAGTTTTTTGAGACATACAACAAATCTGAACCATTTTTACAGGTTTTTTTTTTACTAACGGGTCAAAGGACTAAAATAGAAGAAAGTTAGCTAAAAAGGGAACGATTCAGATGGGTCAAAAAGCTCAAAAGTTAACAAAAGAAAGTAATGTATGATTAGAGAAGATGGATGAGGAAATTATGATAATACGGTCTTAAGAAAATAACTATATAAAAATTAGATATATGTGGGAATTGTATTTAGAATAGGATTCCATAGCATTTATAGCATTTATAGATTATAATATGCAACATAATTATCAAAATAACTTGTTGCCTAAGTGGTAAACACACAAGTTATTTATCAAAACAACCAAGGTTCAATCCTTGCAAGGAACCTTTTTTATAAACAATTTTCAAAAATCTTTAAAAAAATTCCGAAAATTACAAAAAAATAAAATAAAATTCGGAAATTTTAAAAAATCTTTAAAAATATTCCGAAAATTCCAAAAAAATAAAATAAAAGTGGGAATTGTATTTAGAATAGGATTCCATAGCATTTATAGCATTTATAGATTATAATATGCAACATAATTATCAAAATAACTTGTTGCCTAAGTGGTAAACACACAAGTTATTTATCAAAACAACCAAGGTTCAATCCTTGCAAGGAACCTTTTTTATAAACAATTTTCAAAAATCTTTAAAAAAATTCCGAAAATTACAAAAAAATAAAATAAAATTCGGAAATTTTAAAAAATCTTTAAAAATATTCCGAAAATTACAAAAAAATAAAATAAAAGTGGGAATTGTATTTAGAATAGGATTCCATAGCATTTATAGCATTTATAGATTATAATATGCAACATAATTATCAAAATAACTTGTTGCCTAAGTGGTAAACACACAAGTTATTTATCAAAACAACCAAGGTTCAATCCTTGCAAGGAACCTTTTTTATAAACAATTTTAAAAAATCTTTAAAAAAATTCCGAAAATTACAAAAAAATAAAATAAAATTCGGAAATTTTAAAAAATCTTTAAAAATATTCCGAAAATTACAAAAAAATAAAATAAAATTCGGAAAATTAAAAATTAATTGCTTAGTTGGACAAAAATGCTTATGTGGCATTGAGGTGGCATTGAGGTGTCATTGAGGTGGCATTGAGGTGGCATTAATGTCAAATGCCTCCTGTTATATATAATATAGAGATAGGGTGAAGTTAAAATAAAAAGACAAATATCCGTAAAAAGAATAAAAATATTTTTTTTTCAAAAAAAGTTCACGAAAAATTCCCAAAAAATCCTACAAGATCGGGTATGTTGGTGCATAAAACTTTTGTGAAAACATTTTTTTATAATTTTGAGTTTTGATACGTTTTTTTTAATGCACAAAAAACGAATTTTGATGCGCAAAAAAATTTTGATGCACAAAATTTTTAACTTGTTTTAGTTTAATGCGCAATGTTATTTTGATGAAAAAAGTCAAAAGAAGTTGGGTGCAAAAACCAATTTTTGATGCACAAAAAAAAGATTTAATGCGCAAACGTATATTTTCATAATTTTTTTTCCGAAAAAATATCCACTTTTAGAAAAAAGTTTTTCACAACTTTTTCCTGCACCATCATACCCGATCTTATGGGATTTTTTGGGAATTTTTGGTGAACTTTTTTTGAAAAAAAAATCTTTTTATCTTTTTACGGATATTTGTCTTTTTATTTGATCTTTATCCTATATATATATATATATATATATATATATATATATATATAATATATATATATTATATATTATATTATATATATATATATATATATATATATATATATATATATATATATAATACACACTAGAAGGGTACCCGCGCAATGCGGCGGCGGGTATCCGGTGATTTTTTTTGGCGAGCAGTCTGGTGGTTGCGGTGTAACTGTGGTTGAGGAGATGCCCGGTGGTGGTAGTGTAACACTGTGCGGATGGAGAGGTCCGGTGGGGTTGTTTCACTATGGTGGTGGTGTAATTGTTTATGTTTTCTGTGGGTATTTAAATAAAACGGACTGTTACAAAATATGTTGCACATAAATACTCTTAAATTTTCAGTTGTAACATATGTGTATGTATTGAACACTATGTAGACCTTTTTATTAAAGGGTTTTTAAAAGCCTTAAAGTCATATTGACCATTTTGTATTAAAGGGCTTTTATTACAAAACGTATTGACCATCACAATTAAAAAGTATTGACCAATATTGTCAACAACATTTACTAAATGACTTGTTATTTCTTAATAAAGAAATGTTTTTTGTCTTAAAAAGTTTAAGACTACTTTATATAGAAAGTCCCAAACCTTTTATAACTAGTATATATATATATATATATATATATATATATATATAGGGAGGGTTAATGTGAGAGATAACTTAAAGTTTTAAAAGTGAGAACCAATCTAGGCAATTAGATCTATTAATTGATGTTTGATGAGATTAACATTAAATAAGTGACATTAAAGTAATTAAAAGTAGTTTCAAGGGTATTTTAGTAAATTTTCTTTTCACCATCATTGTTTTTGTGCTTTGACCATTTATTAATAAAAGTTACAAAATATTTCGTACAAGAATTTATAAGAAAATAATGATACATTGATACATGAGTATTTTTTTGTGTTTTCTTATGACCATTTATTAATAAAAGTTTCAAAATATTATGTCGAATGGTACATTGATACATGCGTGGTACATTGATACATTCGTCATACGATATCTAATATATGGATGCATGAGACATACATACATTGATACATGAACCATACATACAATATATGATACATTGATACATAAGCCATTGATACATTGATACATTGATACATTGATACATGAGCCAAACTTTATAAAACTTTGGCTAACTTATCTACCAAGCCAATCTTATTCACAAACATATGAAAACACTTGAACGAGTTGCAACAAATCTTGAACCAACTAATAATGAGCGCAATACAAAAAAACCCAAAAAATACGTCATCATGAAAATAGAAAAATCATAAAGCTACTAACATTTTAGATTTCAATTAAATAAGCTTGAATAGTTAATTTAGCCTACTTTTGTTGACTAAAATTGCCTTGAGGCTATTAATATTATATATGTACTATACTACTATACTACACAATTATCATCTACTTGAAAACTCATAAAGCCACTGATATATCATATCTCGTGAACCAGTAAAACGAATTAGATCTCGTAAACATCTTGGTCTTTTGTTAAAGTAAAAGATCAGGCGGAGAAATTAATGTATCCCTTATACCATGTAAACAACCATGGTAATCCGGGCATGTATGGCCTTTAATGTACGCGGTTAAGATCCATCTTGATAAAGATAGCGGTGATAGATCTCGGTCGGCATGGCGGAGCGGTTTTATGTCGGCTAGGAAGATGGTGACGGTTAGGGTTATGATTGTTTATGATTAAAAACCCGTTTGTTGGGGATCACAAAAAAATAACGAATGTCGCAAATATAATATCGTGTTACGAGGTTACAGATAGGAGAAGTAAACGAGATAGTAGATTAAGAAAGAAATATGAGTGGCTGTTTTAATTGTTATGAAAGAAAGAAAATGAAAACATTTTTTTTAAAGAGAATGAAGATGGAGGCGACACTTTTTGGCTGAGAATGTAGGTTGTGAAGAGAGAGAGGGAGTGACTTTTATTAGGTTAAATGAGATAAGAGTGTATAATACCTATAATACCCTTTTGGCTAAATATTTAATTTTCAGTTTTTTTTAATTATCAATTCCACATGTCATTCGTTGGTTGGGTTTTTTACTTTTACAACTTTAAAAAAGTTCTCATTTGATCTAGATTCTATATATATAATATATATATATATATATATATATATAATATATATATATATATATATATATATATATATATATATATATACATATATGATATAAGATCATTTGAGGACAAAAGATTATTTACATACCAAGGGATCAATCTCCACCCTCCATTTTTATTTGATCTAATGGATGAGATTAATCCCAACAATATAAAAAACCAACTTTCATCATTTTTTTTCAAATATTAATAACTTTTAAACCGTTAATCGTTAAGCGGAAAAAAAAATATCATTGCGACGAGCATTTAATTATCTTTCTATAGATAGGCACTTTGATATACTTTCGACAAAAAAAAAATTCGTATTTTTCACGTTTTTTTTTAATTTTTTTTTTACGTTACTGAAATTTGCATTGAAAAATCATATATGATATAACACTAATTTGATATTAGTGTAAAATCATATATGATATGTAATATCATATGTGATATTAGTGTAAAATCACATATGATATCACATGTGATATTACATATCATATATGATTTAACACTAATATCACATGTGATATTCAATTTAGTGTTTTATCATATATTATTTTTTTAATGCAAATTTTAGTAACGTAAAATAAACGAAAGAAAGATGAAAAAACGTGAAAAAAATGAATTTTTTTTCTTTTTCGAAAGTATATCAAAGTGCCCGTCTATAGAAAGATAATTAAATGCTCGTCGCGACGGTGTAAATATTTTCGCTTAATGATAAACGGTTTAAGAGATATTTAAATTATAAAAAATGGGTGAAATAATAAAATGCTTTTAAATCTCAGCCATTGATTTTTTTTTTAGATGGATGGTGGAGATGAGTCCCTTGGTATGTGAGAAAAGTTTGGTATGTAAAATAACTCTCCTTATATTATAAATATATATATATATATATATATAATATATATATATATATATATATATATATATATATTATATATATATATATATATATTATATATAGGGGAGAGTTAACGTGAGATCAAGCTTAAAGTTGTAAAAATAAGATCAAGTCTAAAAAACCACTAAAACATTTATAAATAACAATTTTAGCAATAATACTCATAAAAATAATATTTTGATACAAAATAACATTTTAGCAACTAATAACTTAATGATACATGAGTTTGGATTAGTGATACACCTGATACACATTACACTAATAAGTATTCCAAAATCTGATACATATACAATAACCTGATACACATTACACTTCTAATCAAAGTGTATCACCTAGATTTCGTAAATTTGAAAAAGAAATCTATCAAAACTTTAACAATTTTAGTTGTAGTTAATAAAAAATTTATTTTTGTTGTTAGGAGAGTGTTGCTTGTCAAATTTTAGTTGGATCTCATTTTAACAACTTTAAGCTTGATCTTATTTGATCTAGATTATATATATAATATATATATATATATATATAATATATATATATATATATATATATATATATATAATATATAGGTTTGGGTTATTATGAAAAGTTTCTTAGAATGAAAAGAATGAGAAGGCATGTAGAGGTGAAAAAAAATATTTTTTTTCCCGCCAAAAAATTTCCCGCCAAAATTTTTTACTGCATCACAGTTATAAAGTTACTGCATCACAAATCATAATTTTAGTGCATTAAGGTTATAAATTACTGCATCACAGTTATAAAGTTACTGCATCACAGTTATAAAGTTACTGCATCACAATCATTATTTTAGTGCATTAATGTTATAACATTGATTTTAGTGCACCAAAGTTGATGCACTTAACTATTAACTATGATGCAGTAACTTATAATAAAGATGCACCAAGACTTATTAGTGCATTAAGGTTATAAGTTACTGCGTCACAATTATGATTTTAGTGCATTAAAGTTATAAATTAATGCATCACAGTTATAAGGTTATTGCATCACAATCATGGTTTTAGTGCATTTAAGGTTATAACCTTGATTTTAGTGCATCATAGTTGATGCACTGAACTATTAACTTATAATAAAGATGCACCAAAACTTATTAGTGCATTAAGATTATAAGTTACTGCATCACGGTTATAAATTTACTGCATCATAATCATGATTTTAGTGCATTAAGGTTATAAATTACTGCATCACAATTATAATTGTGATGCAGTATTTTTATAACTGTGATGCAGTAATAAATTTTGGCGGGATTTTTTTTTTGGCCAAAAAAAATTTTTTTTTTTGCGGGAAAAAAAAAATTTTTTGCGGGGGGGGGGGGGGGGGGTGGTGGGGGTGGGGTGACACATGTCACATGACATGGCATGGTGATGTGGCAAATGTGACACATGTCACCTCCACATGCCTTCTCATTCTTTTCATTATAAGAAACTTTTCATTTTAACCCTACCCTATATATATATTATATATATATATATTATATATATAATATAATATATATATATATTATATATATATATATATATAATATATATATATAATATATATATATATATATATATATATATATATGAAGGTTAATGTGAGAGAAAAGTTAAAGTTGTAAAAATAGGAACCAATCTAAATCATTGGATCTATTAGTTGGTGTTAGATGAGATTAGACTTAAATGATTGACATTATAGTAATTAATTAGAGTTTCAAGGGTATTTTGGAGAAATGGAATCCAAATATAGTCGACCTTTTTTGTGTTTGTCTTTCAGGTATGAATTTTTATTATTTTACTTTTCACATTTTTTTGGATCTCTCTTGTGCATTTCACTAGTCCATAGTAAATTTGTTGATACACTTGTCGCTCTTGTGCACGTCACTCATACATGACTCGTGATTCCAAAGCCTTTTCACAATATTTTTTACTACAGATCTTCTGAAACACAAACTTTAAATCTTGATTTATTGTCATCAACAAGCTTAGGAGGTATACACAATTACACAAAAAAAAATCCATAGATCATAGGATTACATGACATATAAACTTGTACGTCACTAACAACTAAATGATACTAATGAACCTATTATATAAATATTTGACCAGTTCTAGTATTGAAATCAAAGAACTAGCTTACACATACTCGTACACTAAAATATGATTAAGTGGATGCTAAGGTTTAATCGTGCCAAACAAATATCCCAAACATAGATGACACACATAACCAGATCTATACTCATACGCCTCTCCCGAAAAAACACAGGAACAATATATGATAATCATACCCAGATCTGGTACACAATAACAGATTATCAATGAGTTGCGGGAAATAAAAAAAACACAGAATTTGTTGGTTGTTTCGATATGTACTATCTGATATATCAACTACAAACAATGGATACGTCAACTACACATCTGATACATTAAGTTATACATGAAATTTTTTATAAACAGATATCTATTAAACAAAAATACTCATTAATATTTCTAAAAAAGTGACACACAAATTCATAAAAAAAATGATATATCTTTTGCCAAAAAAAAAAGGTACAGATCTAGTTTGACAAATGAAAAACTCAATATCACCTTGAACCTAGATCGATACTCAAACACAAACACAAAAACGATAACCATGTATCAAATAAGAAAACCTTGATACACGGACAACCTTGATAACCATGTATCAAATAGATAACCTTGATACACCGACAACGTGTTTCAACAGTGGCAGTGAATCAAATAAGAGAGAATATGTATGCACTTGTCATGAGGCTAGGGTTTGAACCGTGATACATTGTGCAAATAGGGGAGGCAGACTTGGGTTTGCAGGCGGTGAAGCGCCGGAAAAATGAGACGGGAGGGAGGAGAAATGGTAAATTGGTTAAAGAGATTCACAACAAAATCCCAGAAAACTACAAATCATATATGGAAAGGATGGATTTTGAGGATGGTGACGGATAGGAATATGAATTACAGCGGTGAAGGGTTGGCTAATGAATTGGTTCCGCCATGAATGACACATTAAAAAGCCCATCATCACATATAAAATCGAGATCTATACACAAGATCTGATAACCATTCGTAGCTAAAAGGTAGTATCGGTAGATTTAGAAGGAGGTTGGAGGATGGTTTGTACCTGGAAAAAAGAAATAGATGGGCTGATAATTTGAAGAGAGAGATTGAATGTTACTAGGTTAAAGATATAAGAGATGTTAGATACCCAAACTACCCTTTTAATCACATCAGTTTTTTTCATATTAGTTAATTAGTGATTTTCCACATGTCATATCTCTATTGGGTTCTTACTTTAAAACTTTAAAAAGTTCTTAGATCTAAATTATATATATATATATATATATATATATATATATATATATATATATATATATATATATATATATATATATATATATATATATATATATAATCGGATCGATTGAGAAGGTTTTATTTTGAAAAAGATTGAGAAGATTTTCAAAATGATATATTTTAACTTTGATTCATGTTTTTCAGCGTAAAACTCATTTAAATGTGATTAAAATTCAAAATGTGTAAAAAAAATCAGATCAATGTTAAAATCTATCGATTTTACGATATATGTAGAATACCGAATCATTCATACGCAATTTAATGAATCATCATCATAAGTAGATTTTAACAATGATTTGTGAATCTAATTTGTGATTTATAGATTCGATTCACCATAAAATGATGTTTCTTTGTGAATCAAATAAAAGCACGAATCAATTTGCTCAAACAGCATTTGCATCTTCTCAAAATAAAAGCCTTCTCAATTCAATCAAGTATATATATATATATATATATATATATATATATATATATATATATATATATATATATATATATATATATATATATATATATATATATATATATATATATATATATATATAAGGAAGGGATCGGGTGGGTTTTTAAAGCTTAAGTAGGGATGGTGCGAAATATCACAAGAGTTTTTTTTTTTTTTTTTTTTTTTTTTTTTTTTAAGTTCAAAAAATCGAAAAAATTAAAAAATAAAGAGGATGATAAATTATTAAGAACCGTGAAAAATTTTCAAAAATCAATCGTTTTCATGATTAAAGGTATTGTGATATTAAGGTCGATTTGGAATTTTGTAAAAAGTCAAGATTTGATCTTAATATCACATAATTTTTTTTAAATACAAATTGTTAATATCACACTAACTTTTTTTATATCACATGATTTTTTTTACTAATATTATTAATATCATCGTAACTTTTTAATAAAAAATGTTAATATCACGGATTATTTTTATATCATGTAAACTTTTTTCTTTTTTTTAATATAATTATTAATATCACCGTAACTATCATATGTTTTTTTTAATAAAATTATTAATATCATATTAACTATCATATGTTATGCTTTAATATCACAAGTCATTTTACACGTAAAAAGCTACAATCACTGATTGGTTTTATAATATCATCGTTTTATAATATCACGTTTCTTAATATCACAAGAGACTTTCATAATATAAATTAATATCACGTAGAGACTCATAATCAAAAAACAAAAACATTGCAAAAATCGAGAAAAATAAAAATGAAAGCAGATAATAAGAATGCATCCCTCAAAAGAAAAAAATTAAAAATCGCATTTACCAATCAATACTTGCTGAAGATAGCAGATTCGACTTTTTTCAAAAGTCAAGATCCAGTATCTATCCGCACATCCAGACTAATTAAAAAATCCGCACAGATCGCTACTCATTTATATATATATATATATATATATATATATATATATATATATATATATATATATATATATATATATATATATATATATATATATCTTTTCTCCAAAGAAATGAGATTCACATGATTTGGAATAGTCCAACCTTTCTGAGGCATACTTATACTAATCATTGACATAATTGCTTTCAATTAAGTCATCTTCGCCTCCTCATTGTGAGTTGTGACCGAGGAAAAGATGACAAGAAGTGAGACATGGTCATGGGCCGATGACGTGCTTCCCTTCTTTGTTATGAGTATGCTAGCATGTTTGGATATGAGTTTGCTGACGATAGTTAAAGCAGCCATGAATGATGGTATGAACAGCATTGTCTGTATTGTTTACCATGACGTTCTTGGAACATTTATTCTTCTTCCATTCTTCCTCGTACATGTCTTCAGGTTTGCTAACTACCATGAATAAAATTAAAATTATGATACTTTGCATTTGTACAGACATAACAGGCGTCCTCCGCTCACTTTCCATCTTCTTTTCAGATTCTTCATCATCGGAATTTTAGAGTAATCAATGCAGTCCAAATTCAGTAGTCTTTAAAACATTACACGTTTGTTAATTTATTATTATTATTATTATTATTATTATTATTATTATTATTATTATTATTATTATTATTATTTTATTATTATTATTTTTTTAATTATAAATCACACTTTTATTAAAAACTCATGGATCTAAAGATTAGTGGGGGCCTCGAAACCAATCCTTCACACTCCCTGAAGAATGGTAGAAACCGTGTTATTAAAGATATGAGGCATTGCGACGCGCCCAATGTCCCTGGTGCATGAGGAATCGCCGAATCACGCGTAAGTAGGTGGTGCGTACTCTCAGTCTCTCCAGAAGAAAAAGAGGGGATAAACCCATATCCAATATCCGCACATTGCGCGTACGCATTGACCCGTTCTGATGTGACGCCGAGATCGCGATCGCTCACTTTGGTATAAAGTCAATCAACCCGGATTTGCGTAAAGGCGACGAACCCATAAGATCAACACATACGTCGCTGTCCACATTATCCCAAGAGTAGAATAATATGTCAACGGTCGGTCAAAGATCATCTCCATCTCCAAAGCCCAATATCCACCTCCTTGCGGCGGAAATCACGACCGGGAGATATATCAACTAAGAACATCACGCACAAGGTTGTGACGATGTTTGTCGCCAACAATACCAAGACACTAAACAACGTGATCCCGTAAATATCTCCAGGAAAAACCTTAGAGCGTGAGTAACACCTGTACTGAACAAAGAAAAGAGGAACACCCAAACGAGTAACGGTAGACACAACGATAAGTTCTCGGCATTCATAGTTTGTCCCAATCCGGATATCGGAGCCACCCTAAGCCAATCCGAGGTGTGATCCTCCTTAAAGAACTCCATAACGCCATCCAGCCGAGGGAAAGATGGAAAGTAGATTCAACGATTTGGGAAACCCGACCGAAATATATATCCGCCAATTTCTTCATAAGTTTGGGGCGGCTGACTTGCTTAGGGTTACTCAAAAGTTCGATATCCATATCCACATTGAAAGTACATAGGCGTCCATCAAAAGAGGGACCAGCGGTAACAATACGGTAACCATGAAGAAGCTTGGGTCAGTAGGCGGTTGATTGAAGTCTGTAAGCAAGAAGGCATAGTTCAAGACATCACCGTAATATAAACCAAGTCCCCCAAAAGCAAAGGTAAGGTGGCGAGTCTCCACCATGTCGCCAAACCAGTCCGGCATGTGACAATACGCACCAAAGGAAGAACGAAGTGTCGTGATCGAAAAAACCCGAGTACACTCAAGGACCCGAGGAGAACATGTGCGCATAGAAAAATAGAGCTTAGAAATACCAAAGATATGTACGCGAGTAACAACAACTCGCATTGGGGTCATTAAGTTTGGCAACCGCCTCCATAAGTTCAATAGTTTTAGCAACCCTTTCGTGGACCAACTTACAACCAAACTCAAAATCACTACTAACAGGTCCACCCAATAATTCTAACACCATGCGAGGGGCGAAATATTGGGGAAAAACACAATCATACCGCTCGGGGTCCTCTTGGCCAAAATCTTTCGCTTTATCAACATTGAGGTAATCCACGACAAGATCCGTCCACCATAATCAACTCTAAACCTTACCCACAACCAGGTATCACCAATAATAGTGCCATCATCCAAATACCAAGCTTGAAAAGAAAGGTCAAAGAATCTCAATCTTACATGCCAAGGATATAAAACTAAAGCTTAAAAGAAGAGGCCCCAGCGGATCACCGGTTATGCGCTCTACCTTATTATTATTATTATTATTATTATTATTATTATTATTTTTTATTATTCTTTTATTATATATATTTTTTTTGTAGGCTTTCTCTTTTTGAGGTTCTAGCATATGCAGGTATTTACTATGGTTCTCCAACCATGGCAAGTGCCATATCAAACTTAGGTCCAGCAAATACATTCTTGCTTGCAGTAATTTTCAGGCACAAAGATGTTTCATTTCTAGTTTTGTATTAAAAAATTCCCTAGTTCTGCCGTGAAGCATTGTATATGTGTTTTAGGATTGAGAAAATTGAAATAAAAAGTTCAAGCACACAAGCGAAATTATTGGGTACCATAATAGCTATAACAGGAGCAATGGTGTTCACGTTCTATAAAGGCCCCATACTTTTTCAGACTGATTCATCTAATCAACTTCTTTCGTCACAACCGTCAAATTGGGTGGTTGGAGCTCTGATTCTTGTTATCTGTGGAATTGTTGGTTCCATATGGAATGTTTTACAAGTAAGAACTTCCCATACCACATGAAACACTAGAGGAAATTTTAATTTATTTTCTTAATTTATGTATCCAGACAAAAACAGCTAGAGATTACCCGGATCAACAGACAATTGTCTTTTTCTTCTGCCTGTTTGGAACACTACAATGTATAGCTATATCTCCTTTCCTCGAACGAAATCCAAGTGCTTGGGTGGTGCCACCTGGAATCCGGATGATTGCGGTTTTATTCGGGGTAAGTCAAGTAAACTAATTATAATACTTTTTCAAGTTGGGGAAATACGATATGGTGTTGGTAGATTGATTTGTTCCATTTGAAGGCGGTATACGCAACTATTATCCGTGCTACCACTCTTACTTGGTGTTTGGAGAAGAAAGGTCCAGTTTATGTAGCAATGTTCTCGCCCCTCTCAATAGTTATCGCGGTCATAATGGGTATCACATTTCTTGGTGATTCACTTCATTTAGGAAGGTAAATGATCAATCTTTTACATCAGAAATTTAGAAGCTGATTGTTTATGTTTGTTCATGAATCATGAATTCTTGTATGCAGCACCATTGGAGCCACAATAGTTGCTGCTGGCTTTTATACTGTTATGTGGGGCCAAGCCAAAGAGAAAAACAAGTTACCACCGAAGATTGAGGAGGATTTGGAAGTTTCAGATGGTCTCGGATCATCTAACCCAAACACGCCTCTCCTCTCATCCTCAACTGTATCAAAATCTTAATTTGCTATGAATGCGAGCATCCATAATTGTACAAGCATATTGAAAGTTGAGAACTTCAAAGGTTAACATCAAAAGCCACAGTGCAGGTAATGTTTATTGTTTGACTATGTGAGGTCCGACCCAAAGGAAATCAAATAGAAGGGATGTTGATAGTGTAATTAGTTTGTTATTTTTGTAAGTAAAAGATAATATCAGTGCTTTCTTTTTTGATGTAATTGTATGTATAGTAATTTCAAAAAATGATGGTACTTAATAATATAAAGCATCTCTTTGGGCAAATGATGTCAATTCATAATAGTAATTGGCCTGTTCAAGGTCCAAAGCAGTGTGACCAATCACAAGAAATTGTGAATATGAGATCACACATAAAGAATGAGGTTAGTGGCACTAGTTTAGATAAATGTTTTTATTGATACGAGTGTTGATTGACACACTCAATTTTTTCATTTGCACATTCCACTATACAAACTGAGAAGCAGTATATAACAAATGTACGAGTCTTTAAAGTATAATATGAAGTGTGCAAAAAAAATAGAAGAGTGTGCAAATCATTAACCTTAGGCTGCACGCAGTGGAGTAGTTTTCATCGGTCGGTCAACAAAAAATTCCAACCACGACCGATTTCCAAATCGGTCATACCGAGTGTGTGTTCTTGGTAGAGATATCGGTCGAGGCTTAAATTTTTGGGTATCGGTTGTAATTCGAACCGATTTTCAAACAGTCTCTTTTACACTCTTTTCCATTATTACCGTTTAACATTAAAAGAAAAAAAAAAAAAAAACTTTACCACTTTTTACATCCTATAAATACCAACCTCAAACACACTTCTAAACACACACAATTTCATAAGATTATTATGGCTTGCCGTCTCCCGCATTCCGTTGAAGATATGCAAATGTACGTTAAAAATCAATGCGAAGAAGACGATGCGGCTCGAAAAAATGCTACTATAAACGTTATCAACTGCTCGAGCGAGTGCAAAGGCGGGCAGAAGCAACATACGGTAGAAAACTACACGAGGTTGCAGACGATATTGCTGACCGAACGGTGCTGTGATCGACAAATTTTTGATGGATGAAGCCCGCAAAGACGACGACATTGTTGACAAGTTGTGGGGTGTGTTCAACAAATATGTAACAACATCAAGACCAAAATCAATTCTGAGCTATCGGGAGAACAAAGCCGATGGTGTAATGTTTTTATTTTAATGAAATTTAAATTTGTTGTTTAAAATGTTTGAATTTAAAAAATAAAAAATAAAAAAATGTCGGTTATCGTTTGTGGCAACTTGGTCATGCCCTGTCGTTTAGAGAGAAACGCTATGACACTCTACGACTGCGTCACGAGTGTGCCCAGCCTTAGAGCACTAGGTGTCATAACAAGCAAACCCTCTTCATTCGGGGTCCACTGGTGTCACAACACCTCCACATCACTATAACAAACCTCCACAACAAACACCCCCTCACAATAAACCTCAACTTACTCATTCGGGCCCACCACTTACAACTTTATTTTTTTATTCAAATTTCCAAATAAACCAAATCTATTTATTAAACACAAAATACAATACAATATATTTAAAAAGTTATAACTTAAACATTAAAAAAAAAAAAAAAAAAAAAAAAAAAAACTTGAATGTAAAATGTTTTAACACAAGCCAACCTAACTAAAAAAAAAAAAAAATCGATAACAAGATCCAGATTTCTTCGTGGCTGCAGATGGCTTAATCAATGGACGGCGAGCAACGCCGAATGACGCCGGCAGCGCGGCGTAGGGTCATGGTTGCCACTGCGGGCACGGCTAGAGTTCTCATGAGTGCACACCTAATGCTCTTATTGATACAGAGGAAAGGTATTTGCGGTTAGTCTGATGATATCTAATATAAATATGTGCTGTCTCAACTCTGCCATTATTTCATAAGACCTTGTTGTAATGTGAGGAATGATGATTTTATTGATTGATTACTTTCAATACAATGTACATATAAATAGGTAAATACCGAATATTTTAGAATTCGGGTTTGGGCTTAAGCCCGTTACATATTACATACTAACACTCCCCCGCAGTTCGAGCGGCAAAATCGCGAAAGCTCGGATTGGAGATTAAAAGCCAATAAACAATAAATTAAAGGAAATAAATAATTGTTGATGAAGACATTCGACAACAAGCGGAAGTACATCTTTAACAAAGCAGTTCACCTCGAGGCATCGGGCTAAGCGACTTGAGGGCACCACAAACATAAGAGGCATCATAAGTTTTGATTTGTATACATGAAAGAGAGAATAAAAATTGATGTATTTTCATGGAAGAAGAAGAACGGCATTACAGACACGGAGGCTGAAGAAAGATAAAGTGAAAAAGAGAGAAGATGCTTTTATTTTGGACCAATATTTCTCGATTTTATATTATTTCATTTGAAGAAAACCAAAACTACTTACAACTTAAACCCTTCATCTATCCTATATAAACAAAACACTTGCATCAGTTATTAATTAAGAAATGAATTATTGGCCATTTTAGTTTACATATACGTTTCATTTAAGGGTGCGTTTGGTTTGTCGCTATGAATCACAATGAGTATGGGTGTTGGTATAGAGTGGAATGATAATGGAGGGTATGCAGAAACCACCCACACACATAATATATGAGAAAACCTTCACATTTGGGTATCATCATTCCATTGTGGTGGGCCCCATAATCAACCAAACAACATTGATGTCTTTCAAAGTTATAAACCCATACCAATACTGTTGGAGTCACTCCTAAACTATATTTCAAGTGTTTGTAATTAACATGTGACAGTCGCTTAATTAGACTTTTTATGTTTAGATGGCGGCAAGGCTTATGAAAGCCCATAAGCCTCGACCCAAGCCCAATAAGGAAAGGAAGGAACTCAGTGTTGCCCTAGTTCCTTTCCCTATATATACATATAAACCTTCATTCAAGGTTGGTTGTTCACTTTGTTTAATATCATACGCCTAACATTTCACATAATCATTCGCAGATATTGATCTTAGTGTTCATCCGCCACCTTATCTATATTTCTACATATTGATGCTTGTGTTACAATATGGTGACCTAATGGTATCATTCGCCATCTAGTTGGGTGAAACATATTTTTTCAAGATTGTTTTCATAATGCCGGTTTCTCGTGTATAAACTTTCATACGCAAAAAAAGCTTTCATTTTCACTTAAAAACTCAAGATTTTTATGGTTTAAGGTTCTTTAGTGTTAAAGTTTAAGTTTTTAGCATCAAGTTTGAAACTTTACGTGTGTAGAATCGCTTTTTGAGCTTGCTTTCAACTATACTGCTCACGCAATAAGGTGAAAAGTGTGTTAGATCATCAACTTTCCAACTTTTGTGTTATTTTGGTGATATTGACGCTTTTCATCATAAAAATCGTGTTTCTAAACACTTTTGGGCATAAAATCGCTTTTGGTGAAAGTTGGTACTTTCACTGTGAAGAAAACCCTAGTTTTACTCAGAAGCTTCAAAGTTCACGCCTAAGCATCCGTTACGCGTAAGCTTCTCATCATTTGATCTTCGATGTTATTGTTAACTCGCTGTTTTCTTGCTTGGATAAGCCTGAAAACACTTCGACTTTGGATATCTTTTACACTGTATATGTAGTGTAAGGATTTTTGGGCAAACCCTAGTTTTACGCCTAAGTTGTAATCTTACGCCAGAATTTTCTTTGCTCAAGCATTTTCTTACGCCTAAACATGTATTACGTATAAGCAAATATTACGCATAAGGATTCTACTACTAAGCCTTTGGTTTACGCCTAAGCTAAGTTTTTCTCAAGTATACGCTGAAGCTATTCCTACGCCGAAAGTTCTCTCTTCTACGCCAGAAGTTGGTTTTACGCATAAGGTGCTTTCTTTACGCTTAAGTTGGTTTCTACACATAAGGTTACTTCATCAACAAAGTTTCATTCGACTACAAAGATCCATCATCAACACAAGTTTCCAAGATGTCTCAACCACCATACTCTAGCTACTTTCCTCATATGTATCCTCAACAACAACAACAACAATTCTATCAACAATATCCTCCATCATCTCCACAACAAATGCAATAATTTCAACAACAAGGAGCAATTCCTCCACCACAAATGGTTCCACCAAATCCTAGTCAACAAGCACAACACTACACATACTTCCAAAATCAAGATCCATCCAAGTATGCTATGAATGGTACTACACCAAAGGAACCGTCTTGGTTTGCAAAAGACGTGAAGCTTTAAGTAGCCAACAATCCATTCATGAAGTCGATCCCTCGATAGACCTCCAATGCTCACTCCCTGAAACTACGATCAATGGGTGATAAGGTTCTTTAGGTTTTGTGATCTAAAGCAGCACATGGAAATTTTTGAAGAAGATCATCCGGGGCGGTCCTTTCTAGATGCCTACTATCACCGCACTTGAGATCCGAATGCTAATCCACCAAGAGATGATATCACCAACGTTGTCGGTCTTGATCAACTTACTACCGACCAACTTGTACACTTAGAAGCGTATGAACTTGCAATGCAATATATCCTTTTGGGATTACCTAATCCGATACTTAGAGTATTGATGCTCGTAAGATCGCTAAAGCAATGCGGAGCACATTCATCTTCTAATGGAAGGCAATAAAACTCAATCAAGAAGACATGGAATCCAAAATCTACTTAGCATATGAACACTTCATGATTGAACTGTGGGAGACATTAGAGTCATATCATCATTGGTTCGTGACATCATCAATGACTCGGATAAACATAATATCAATGACAAGAATTGCGCCAACACAAAGTTCCAAGCCTTGGTCCCGATTGGGAAAAGTATGTTATTTTCATCCGCCGCTAAGAATCTTCATCAAGCTACATACGGATTATTATTGTATGACTATTTCAAGCCCCACCAAAAGGAAGTTGATGAGAAAGGATCATCCGTGGAGTCCTTGCTTCGCCTTTCACTCCCATAATCAAACTTCTAGCTTGTGGGCTCAAGCATGTTATCCTCAATTTCCAACCTTACAACTGCTTCTCACAAATCCTCCACAACCAATCGCTTCCGATCACACCATACGATCCTCACAAAGAACAACAATCACAAGAAAATCAACTGGTTCCATACAACAACAACAATGATCAAGCACTTTTACAATCTAATGAGGATGTCAAGCTTCATGCATTGCAACAAAGGGTTTGTCATGATTGCAAGAGCCTTCATTCGACACTTCCAACAAATCCAACAATCACATTCGCATTTCATCAAACACAAGGAATCAAGCCGTTGTTAACAATGGACGGTTGTTCGGGAATCGGTAATGTTCGCCGACGGCAGTGGTCAAGGGTTTAATGCTAATGGAAGGAATAACACGGGTTCTCCACTACAACGGGCTCAAGAGATTGATCGGAAATGTCCGACCGGGGTTAATGGTCTTCGTTGTTATAATCTGTAATGAAGGGTCATCCGCTAATGCATGCCCAAAGCCGAGGACAAGAGGCATCGCTATCACAAAGAGGCTTTACTCTTAGCTCAAGGATGACGCCTGTGAAACTCTTACCAACAAGGAACAAAGCTTCATGGCAATGCATATTCGATGTCATGGAGGACTTACTGTGCTAATGCAGCAGCAGAATGTTAATGGCAAACATGCAAGAACTCCACATGTGTGACACAGGCCCAAAGTATGACACCGACGGCTTGTCTCGGTCATTTGATCAAACTATATTCATTTCGATCCGATATCTCCGCCAACATCTCGCATCCGACGCGGATCGTAGTGTACAACATGAGCCAGCTCATATCTCATTCCGATGATAATCAAATAGATCCCATAGTTATATTTGACGATCAAGATGACCTTATGGTTAATATTGATAATCGTTGACCTCGATGGTTATATTTGAGGATCTAAATAATGATCATGTCGAGACTCACGCTCAACAAGTCGAACACTGTTCTAATCCGCATCTTGAGCTCATGACCAATTTAATTCGCACTCCAAAATCCCGAATGGAAAAAGTGCCAAGACATCAATAAGAAATTACACAAGAAAATTGCACTTGTTGACTAAGGATAATGAATGCTTAAAGTTCCAACTCAACATTTTTAAACAAAAGAGACACGTGAAAAGGTTTTGAAGTCACATTTGCTAAATCATACCAAAATGAAAAATCTTTGGAAAACAGATATGTGATCTAGTTGCATCCAAGAATGCTTTGTTGTCTCAGATAGAACAATCGAAATATGATCATAAAAACATCTTAACGCCCTACACTTGAAACTCAAAAGCCAAGTCCGAGTTGTAATTTGTCAAAACAAGCAGTTTTGTGAGTACAAAAGCATTCAAGGAAACAAATAGATGACTATCTAGAGGAAATTGTCGACTTACAAAACAAAATCAAAGAGTTTCAAATGTTGTTTACAAACATGGTGAGTCAATCACAACTATTCAAAAGTTTACTTTTAAACCAAATCCAAATGGATATGGACCGAATCTTATTCGATTACAAACCAAAGTTTTCAAATATAGCATTCAAACCAAATCCTCAAGTTTACAAGTGCGTAACATAGAATTGATGATTCCATTATGAGTGTTGTTGAATATAATCGATGGAGGAATTAGATGCGTAAGACGAGTCGATCAAAATTAGAAAATGTTGTTTATTGCAAACCATTTAACTATTCAAAAGCCATAACTTTCGTCGCATGAACAGATAATTCTAACACACCTCGGGTTATCACGCCTACTGAAGTCTTCTAATGTTGGTCCCCAACCCAACACTGCATAAATTAATGGTCCTTTACCTTCACTCGAAGTAAAAACATTACCCAACGATGTCAATTCTTAAATATTTTGATACATTCATATCGTACATCAAACTTTTGAACGTGAAATTGAAATCAATTTCAAATAAAAGTTGAACATTTCAATCGCCTCATCTTGTGAAATCAAAGAGATATCTTTCAGAAAAGAATTTTTACCTCATGTCCGAAATTTGAAAATGTGTGCAATATATCGGGAAAAGGATTTTCACAAGGATCTTGGACTTATGAAAGCTGTTTCGAGAAAAGTAAACATCGATTTCAAATACTAAACGTAAAAAGAAAATGTTAAGAAAAGATGTTGATCGACTGGAAGATGTTATCAGGCCGAGACCATAAATGTTGTGTTACTACATAATCGCTGCATATGCATTTGATTATATCATTTGTTGATTCTCATGAAATTGTCGAGAATACCGATAACGTGTCACAAATCAAGTCCTTAAAAATTGAAAATGAGCGATTGTTAAATGAGCTTCCAACGCAAAACGTCAGTTTTCAATGGTGTCAAAATATTGTCAAAATCGTGAACTGTTTGTAAAACAAAATCAACCATTGAGTTCCAAATTTTCTAATCCAAAATAGAACAAATTGGATGATGAAAACGTGTCTTTAAAGTGTCAAATTTCAAAATATGAACAAGAAATTGCCAAAGTCAAAACAGAATATGGTGTCATATTTGATTTGCTTAAAAGACTCGTGCTCAAGCGGCCAAAAGATGTTGATGATCATCTTGCATATACCAAAGATGTTTTACGACAAAATGGAAACACTGCTCGAAAATCAAGATTTGTTACACTTCATGATCTAAAAGCGTAGTTGGTAAAACTTAAGCATGATAGGAATAGTAACACAAACGAATTGCACCGTGAATTTTAGATTGTGATAAGTGTATAAATACTCATCATTTTGTATAAATTAAACTCTAAATCATCCTGAAACACTCAAACACATCAAATGATCAAAATATCACAAATCGTTGTTTTATGTGTTTTTAAATGCAAAATATCAAAATCGATGAAAACATATCAAATTTGCAAAAATTGCGCTTTAGTCCCCAAGTTTCAAAAATTGTCAAAAAGCAGTCCCCGAAAGCATAATTTCAAAAGTAAAGTCACCAAAGGTCCTTTTAAAATCAAAAGTTGTCAAATTTAGTCCTTTGTGAAAAATGTGAAAAGTTTGAGAAATTTACAATTTGGTCCTTCAAGTTTGCAAATTGATGTAAATGGCCACTTGGAAAAATTGAAATGGCAACTTTGGTCCTTGTAATGTCAACACTTGTCAATTTCACCATAAACACCTTTGCAAAATTACAGTTTGGTCCCTTGGTTTTGTTGGAATTATACTGGTCCTCAGTTGTTACTTAACCAAATGGACCTTTATTACCTTTGGCCCAAACTTATTACCCGATCCATCCACGGCCCACAAATTACGGGTTTATACGAATCCACCCGCTTTAGTTGTTTAATCTGGTTCGAACCATTTATTACGTCTTTTCCTCTCTCATAAGCGTGATAACCTCTTTCCAGTCATCGCTTTGCAAAAACCTTACTGCTAACATTTCACTCAACTCCATCATCACCTATTTCCCCTCGAACCACAAAGAGCGAAGGAATCATTAAATGCGCTTCAGTACTGACCCATCAAACTCCACTTTTAAAACCAAGTTTGGCGCCAAAATCACTTTAAACGGCCAAGATCATTTGCAGCCATCCTATGGCCTAAATTGTTGGTGGGAACTATTCATAGAGGAGAGAGAAGAAGACTTGGGTGTATAAAAGGCCAAGAGAAGCAATGAGAAGAGAGTTAGTTTTAGTTTTTCAATAATGTATGTCGTTTTAATTAGCATCATGTCTTAGCTAGTTTGTAATTGCATTTTCAAGTTTATTTTGTATCAAATAACAGTTTCTCAGTGTATTTCAACTTTCTTTAAGTATCAAATTTAGTTCAAGTCAATTTCCATATGAATTGTCCACTGTTTAAATTTTAAGTTTTAAATTAGGTTATTGAAACCTTTAGTAGCTCAATTTCAATTACAAACAAGCTCATATAAGCTCATAAAAGCTTTCCATAAGCTCATGATTCGGTTTCACTCCTTTTAAACTTTGGTCAACAAAAGTCAACACGGGTAAAAATGATGCGAAATGGGGATGGGTTGATCTGAGTTTGGAAATGGGGTGATTCTGATTATACGGATTAGGATTAGGGGTTGTTAGGTTAGTGATCCTTGTTTCTTCAGTATAGCGAGCCATAGTGGCTAAGGAAGATTTGTAAGTTTCAAAATCATTATTGGTTCATTTAACTGCTTATTGATTACATTATTTAGTGATATTTGATATTGTTTAATACGTGATTGTGTTTGTTTAGTTTAATCTAGTCTTAATTTGCTTGTTAGTTCTTTGATCAATATAGCTTAAGTAGTGTTTGGCATATTTGGTTAATCATGCTAAAGAGTAGCTTATTAGTTCTAAGTGTTTGATACAAGTTTCAGTAGGTAATTGATAGTCATTTCTGGACTTTGTGATTAGCAGTTTAGCTTTCGAGTCAAAATCTCTGTTAATGATCTAGGATCACATTTACATCTCGTCGATGGTAGTAATTTGCTAATTGGTTCATATCTATTAGATCTAGCTTTTGGTTATAATCATTAGTCTTATTACATCATAATCAGTCTTATAATTTGGATCAAAATTCCATTTAGTCAAAGTTTTACACTGTTCATCAATAGTTAATCACGTAAATCTGTTTTTTCGAGAAAACTTTGATGCTATCTCATTGATTCATCAACGAGTTTTAGAGTTTGAAACTTTGGATATTAAAAGTTCACTTGATCTTAATTTGATAATCACTTTTGGTGAAATCTGGTTTGGTCATTTTAAGGTTCTAATAAAACATTCAAATTAGCTTTAATTGCCCTGTTCACACTCAGTAAAACTGAGTGTGAATCAGGCAATCTTTCATTGGTTGCATCAAGTTTATTTCTAGGAGTTAGGACTTGAGATTTGGCACAATCATAGTTGGCCAGGTGATTTATAGGACTGCATAAGTAGTTTTTGGTTTGAGCTTTTTTATAAGCTGGTGTATAAGCTTGAACAGTAGGGGTGATTCACTGTTCTAGCTAAATAAGCAGTTGGCTTAATTGTCTGATCTGAGGTTAGAACTTGATAGGAGTAGATGTAATTTGCTGCAATTAGCTTATTCTAGTATAAGTTAGCTTTGTTCACTGTTTGGTTGCCTTATTAGCCTATTTGCTTTTCTTTTAGTAAACATTTCTGTCGGTTTCACCATCTTTTAATCTCTACACATAACACACTAGTTTTCATTTTCATAGATTCATATTATCATTTTAGAATTTTCACGAAGATTTCATAATTTTGGTCTTTATTTACTATTTTTCTCAATTTAAATAGATTTTAATCAATTTTAATTAGCTTTTATTGAAATAATTGAAGAAAAGTTCCAAAATAATTTTCATTTTCTTAGTTTAAGAAAATATAAAAAGCTATAAAAAATTTTTCCTTATTTTTCCACTTTTATTTTGGTATTTTTCACAATTTTAATTAGATTAAATTAGTTTAAAATTCATAAAAATAGAAAAATAATCAGAAAAAACTAAAAATAGTTTGAAAATTCTAGTTTGATATTTTAGACTTTTTCATTTCATCATTTTATTTTTCTAGTTTTATTCCTAATTTCTTGTATTTTAGGTAATTATTAAATAGTTAAAATAGTTTTTAATTAATAATAATTAGATAATTAGTCATAAAATAATTTTCTTTTTCTAAAACTTTTCTTTTATCATTAGGATTGTAAAATATCATTTTCATATTTTTAGGATTAATATTATTAAGTTTCTTTTTTTAATTTGTCGTCGGCGTGAATTTTTATTTCGGTTCATAAAAACATAAAAACAACATGTCATTTTAATTATAGTGATAGCGTTTATTTAATAGATTTTATCTTTTAATTTCCTTTAATTTGCATTTAAGCGTTATTATTTGTTGGCTCTTTCCTGTAGTTATAATCCATCTCGAACAAATCCTTTTCCGATTCGAACTCATCGATCAGCTGTCGTTTGATAAATCGTTGCATAGCTTCATTTGGGACATAACGACTTGGGAGACCCTATACTCATAGATCTTCATTGCATTTGTGCTGTTGTTTTAAATGCATTACGGTTGGTCATTCCCAAGTGACCGGTTTGTGTGATTAGACTTAGCGGTTTCTTGAATCAGTTGCTAATGACACATCACAAGAAACTATTGCTTCCTCTCTGCGAAGCAGGAATAGTTGCCTCTTTTTCTGCTTCAGCACTTCACGACAGAGCACCACGAGGAGGAATGGAGTTGCGGCGTGAAAAAAGAACAATAAAGACCTCTGCAGTGAAGAACATGGGACTTTGAATAACACTTATGTTACCTCCCAACTTTAGATATTGCGCGTCGATGTCAAAGCGGTGATTTGCTTCTCTGTTTGAGGAATGGACATACATTCTCATGTCGTCTTTATTCCATTCTTCACAGATGGTGTGGTTCTCTCTTCTCTTCTATTTAGGAATGGGACACCATATTGACCGGTATCATCCACTTATAGTGTACTATTAAACAATCTGGCGATTATATCTCAAATCCGATGTGAACTTTCGATGTTCATATGTTCATTAACATCTTGAGAGCGAAAGTCGATTAAGTTGTTTCTTCCACTTTGTTTCCCATGAACCAATGAATTGAGAATTCGAGTCAAGCTAGCGACTCGGAAATCAAAACGATGTATTACACCATATGGGTTTCACCCATATTTACGACTTCTTACCCTTTCTGTCATCACTAAGTGTGGGGTGATGCCCATGTTAAAAAAAAAAAAAAAATCCTTTCAAATAATGTAGTATTTCTACTTTTACGTTCCTTGTTTCGGCATAACACGCAGGTACTTTGAATATTGAGGGCAATATTCATTTCTAAGTGTGGAGAATTCTCACGAATTTTATCATATAATTATACCAATTCCCGTTTTGGCCAAATTTTTTGGAGTAAGTGTTCTACACTTACTCATTTGATTATCGATCGCGCGTATACGTAAGACAAAAGTTAGCTAATCCGAACAACGGCTCTTGGTAAAGATTTCTCAAATCCGTTGGTGACACAATTTGCCCAAAATTGTATGGTATTATTTCACCATATCCTAAAAAGTGAAGAGTTGGCTAGCCCAAGATTATGGCTTGTGGTAAAGCGATGGAAAAACCATAATTGGTGATCGACTCACCAAAGATAATATTGATAATTTATCTAGAGTTGGCTAGTCCGAAGCAAGCGAATTTCTTGGTAAAGACAAATCAAATCCGTTGGAAGCTGGTGGTTTGCTCAAAATCACATGGTTATCGATGTACCATGGTTCTTACTTGAGCTGAAACATTTGGCTCTCCGAGTAATGGCTTTTGGTAAAGAGTTTCAAATCCATTATGTTTTCTCGAATCATTGCTGGGACTAGCAATATCTCGATGTGGGATTGATGAGTGTGTAAATACTCATCATTTAAGGTGTCACGTGATCGATTGGATGGTTCTCTAGTAAACAAGCTAATGGAAGCGATAGTGATGCAATTCTTAAACCTAGTTCTTCCACAGTGAGCAGCGATCGATAGACTCCTTTGGTCGATCGCCTACCTTATGGTTCTTAGAATCCTCGCCAAGATGAGCAGGTCACACGGATCATTCGGCAATCTAATAGCAGATCATTAGGCGGTTTTTACTATCGCAATACATGGGTTCTAAATTCACTGATTCTTGTTTCAAGTGGGGTTAAAGTGAGAGGACATCATTTGGTCAATTAAGCACTAACCTATCAACAAAGATGCCACCACATCAGAAATCGGTCTTCGTCATAAGTCACATTGTTCACGGTCCCCACTAAGCCGTGTCATTAAGTTCCGCTACATGCTAGATTTATAATAGTGAGTGCCCGTGGTTAGAAATAAACACTACCCCCTAATTCTTAAGTTCATCCAAGCGGTGGGTGATCGGTTGGTCGAATAGCCGCAGTAGAAAGGGTCGTCGGTTGGTCATATCTTACCCTTTCCGTGTCAATCCAGCTCACCTAAATTAGGTTGGTCATATCTCTAGGCAATTGTCCTCTACCGCAATTCAAAACTCTGAAACAAGGGTAGCTACCAATAAACTATGCATGCATACACTAGAAACAATTAATTAACGCATAAAAACATTAATAATAAAGAATCTAAACTAGACCAAGACCTAATTTCCACATCTTGAAAATACCACTAGTGGGATGACAAATATAATTACCATGTAAAACAATAAATAAACAAAGACATAACATCAAATAATTGGTTGACAATTAATAAATTAAAAACAATCAATTAAAACACAATAAATAAAGATGGTCCAACAATTAAATTAGAATCAAAATTAAAATTGAATAATGAAACCAAAATAATTAAATGAGTTGAAAATATTACATATCGTGCAATGATAATTCTTTATGATCCCTAGTTGAGTCTTAGGGCAAACCCGAAGGTTGCCCCATAAAAACCTGTTGGTGCCCTCTTTTCTTTCTTGCTTGAGTCTGCACTGCTTGACACCACAAATGATGAGAACAAGAAATGGGACCCGACTGCTGTTGCATAATTTTTACAACGAGAACAAATAACCATTTTAGTATTTATAGTTATGTTTGGTATTATTTTTGTTTGACCAAAACATGGAAATCTGACCCATGTGGTAAAAAGAAGAAACAATCATTAAATTAAAAGTACCTTGGCGTGGTGTTCCTGTAATGTTTATAGTCAAGTGTTCCTTGAGATTTTGAGAACCCCAAAGCAGTTGTAGTGTTTATCCAAAACTAAGAGGGGAAAATTGTATGAGACCAAAAACGGGCCGTAACAAATCCAGACGTGGGCTAAAAATAAGCCCAAGAGTATATTAGTTAAATAATGTACGGTATGGGAGAACCAATAGGAGCAACGAATTTGCAGCTGCCTTATTATATATATATATATTATATATATATCTATACTAAAAGGTGTTGGGAGAGTGGAGCAAAGTAAGTGGGTTATGTGGTGATTATTGCCATAATCTTTGTTCCTATTGGTTTGGTTAGTGTAATTAAGGATTATTGTGACACTTTGCACTCTTTCATTGGTTGTGAGAAAATAATTACACAACCTGATGAGCGATATGTCGGTTTTGCTTCTTCTTGAAGCTTCTCATCTCTAATAAACCCAGCTTCCTTTTTCTTCTTGATCTTCTTCCGACAAAATACTCAAAAAAAACACATACCGCTCCAGACACACGAACAAATTCCGTCCGTATTTTTCGTTTAGCTTAGCATTTATTGTGAGTAGGATTCGGTAGGGGTCGAGAAGGCGATACACCCCATATGTGATGAGTAAGTTATGATTCGAGAACCCGGTTTTTCAATTTTTTTTAGTTGCTTTGTGGGTTTTGTTTATTGATTAATTTTTTTATTTGGCAATTCTCTTTAACAAACCAGAACTTTCCATCATCCGCACCTCATCCACATATCATTCTCTTACATCTCCTTCTACCCAGCTCCTTTATTCCGACCACCGACCTTGATCTCGAATCGACGGTGACCTCCTCGAACCACAAGGTCCTTTTTCTTTTTAATTCATGATTATTGTTTTTTTAATTTTAATTATAAGATTGTGTTTATCATCGGTTGATGATACTTTTGCATATGAAATTTGTTGCTTTCGAGACAAAGGTTGTGGATCAGTTGGAGAATTAAGAGGTTGTGCTTCTTGAGAAGGATGGCGATAATGAGGATTGTGAAAAGAGGAAGAGGATGAAGAGAGGAAGTGATTACCAAAGAGGTAAATTTTATGTCCTTTAACATGTCGGCATTAATTTTGAAAGATATAGTTGACTTTGCTTAGTTTCGCTTTAACAAAAAAACATATCATCAATTGAATTAGTATGATTAGAATATTTATCAGGCGTATGGGGTTATTTTGTTTTGAGAAAACTTATAAAAAAAGGTAGCCAAAAGAGCCGGCCTATGGGGTTATTTTGTTTTGAGAAAACTTATGAAAAGTGATACTGTTAGCTTATTTCTCATATACATATTTTCGGTTGCTTATGGTGTATTGAGGAGATTTATGCTGCAGAAGACAAGTGGAGTCGATTCAAGGTCTTGCATTGACAACTTATCAAGGGTGTTGTTTTATGTTCTTTGACGAGATATAGACACTTTCCTTCTTTGGCATGTGTTTGGGTTTTCATAATTTTGATAAATTAACTCATGTACTACATTTACTTTGTAAAGTATCTTACATGATGTTCATGTCTATTGACTTTGTATGATTTTGTGATTCCTCTGCAGGCCAGGAGAATGCAACAGGTGTAGTAAAATAAATGCCTCAATTGCAAGAAAAAGAGCAATCAATGGGTAGTAGATTTGGAAATGATAGGTTCCAACGTGGAAATGGTGGTGGTAGGTTCCAACGTGGGAATGATAGGTTTTCTAGAGGATCTGGAGGTGGAGGTAGTCGAAAATAAGGCCACCGATTGGTCTGACTTCAGTTGATACCAATGCGGCAACAAGGTGACCCCATTCTGCTGGTCCTTTATTGACCCATGATCCGGGGACAGAGCATGTAGAATCAAGCAATGGTGAACTTCAAGGTAATAAGATTTTTGATTTTTGTTACTTGCCATATATTATTTATGCGACTACGTATTTTCAGAAATCCTTTTGTATTTAACTTTGGGTTACTGTTTTTGTTTTATGGAGAAACAAGCATTACGTCTAACAAATGACATGTGAAGGCATGCTCTGGATTGTGCCATGGCGTCGTTTGAGAGGTGAGTAAGGTGCGGTTATAGTATGGAATGTGTTCGGGCGGTCTTATGGATTGCAATGCCATCGCGAGTATAAGATTTTTGATTTTTGTTGCAAAATTGATTGATTTGTCGAAAATGTTAGTTTATGTGATTAGCCGTTTTGACTAATTATTAAAATCCAAAGCGTTGTTTGTTTAAGCTTATTGTTCGACTTATGAGCTGATTTGAGTTGAGCAAAATTTCATGGCTTCAATTTTTTTGTATCGATTATATCATTGGCGAAGGGCGTCCGACTCCCTGTCTCAGCGCCCGGCTAGGCGCACCGCCTCCACATGAGCGAGGACCTTACACTACAAGACCAGTGTGACAATTGTGCACCTTTGGGTGCCAAATGATCTCGATTCAATAGGTATGTAACATGCTCGACTACTTTTACTAAATAAATAGTTTGAATCAAATTTCCCATTTCGGAATACAATTCATTAAATTTGCGAAACCAGCGGTTACAAAATGTTTGATGAGGTTGTTAATGGTCTATTTACTTGATTGTTAGGATCGAGATTACGAGTTGGTTATGTTGAGGGCACATTTGGATTATCTATTTTTTTTAGCTTTATAGGATTAATTTAATTTGGAAAAGCTCACTTTTTCGTCTTATGAGCTTATGCTTTACTTGATAACCTCATAAGCGGAAATAATGAACTTACGCTTTTCCAAATTATTAAACCAACAAAGTAGGCTAATTCACGTGACCCCAAAGTAGGTTCATTGTTATGCGAAAGTTACCTACATTTCTATAGTTATTAATGGGGTTAATTTGGGATGAAAAAGCGAGCGAGTTGTGCGATCGACAACGATTCGTGTCTGATCTGCAAGCCACCGGTGACCGCGAAATAAAAGATGCGGTCACGGCTACTTCAGAGGCTAATATCAAATGATTAGCACCAAATTTACCATGTCAAGAATTACATAGAGGTAAACTTTGATGTTCATTTTGCTCCTTTACTACTAATCACACTAACAGTGCAAAAAAGTTAAAGGAGATGTTAGTGATAGGTTGAGTTCAGTACCATGCTTTGTACCATTGAACTTGATTCACCATATGCATATAACCAGTTTGCCATAATCAACATTGACATATATAACCGGTTTAACACTATGTACCATACTTCTACTGCGGTTGTTGCATCGGTGATTGACATGTCACATAGGTTGAGTTCGATTACCATGCTTACTACTACATTTTGTAACTTGATTGCATCGGCTGAATGTTGAGTTCAGTACCATGCTTCTACTCTGTTTTGTAACTTGGTTGCACTATAGGTACATGTCGTAGTACCTATAGTGCAATGAAGTTACAATTGCTATAACATCATAACTATAGGTAAGAACTATAGTTATTGACTCCTAACCTTGGACAGTAAAATAAATATAGTTTTTACCATTTGAAGATGTGATAACCAATTTACCATTGGTTGTCCTCTATTAAAATTGATCATTCCGAGCGGTAGATAATCAATTAATATGTAACAAGGTTATATTTTGCAACTTGAGGTCACAATAATTACACATAAAAAATTGCATTTAACATATTTTTAGCTTAAAAATGCCTAAAATTAGTGAAATTTACCGTTTTAAACGTAAAGAACTGTTGGTTCTATAAGTAGAAATTGCATCTCTAATAGACTTCTACACATGTTATATCTTGATACTACGCGATGTTCCATGTATTATGCCTAGACCAGGTGTTCCCAAATCTACTTGGTTAATATTCACTTTTCACATACATACTTTGAATATTTTATGGATGTTGTTCTAGCATGAGTTTAGAGGTGGTGATATCGTAGGGGTGGGAAACGGGTAAAAAACGGTTGATTTTGAAATGAGTAGTTTTTTTAGTATGCCTTGAAATGGGCCCGGGCGGGTTAATGGCCTTCTCTTAAATATATGTAGAATGTAATGTTCAAAGGAAACCACATTCAAAACAAACTTAAGCTACAAGATTGAAAGCTAGCCTCCAAATTAAAGTTGTTGTTGCTATAGAGTTTCAATAAATCTGGTAAAGTTTCTCATGTTTAATGGTGTACATGTTGTGAAATATGCAGGCCTTATTCATACAAAAGTTAGATGTTACAACAAGTGAATTACCCTCTTACCCTTGCAAAACTTTAATGTGTTACTCTTTGTTGACAACAACTTTCTTTTCATTTAAGTAGGATGCACTGTGATTGATTAGATTAAATCTGGTTTCAGTCCTTTGCAAGATCCATGAATGAAATAGCGGCACCTGACTCCGGCTCGGTTATTGATTGTATAAGAATTTGTATGTACTTGCAAAGAGTTGCTATGAAGTTAAGAAACATGTGACAATGGTCACTCAATAATGTCAACATATACTAACAATTGCATCGAATAAACATTATCTATGAACCCATGACAACGCGTGAGTTTACCCTTCGTATAAATTAAGTATTGTAAATGCACGCTGCATGTTTCCGTATAAGTTGGCCAAAACCGGTTTTGCAAAAGCAGGGACCGGTATAACCGGTTCTGTTCGATTCAAAACGGTTCCTTGGAAAAACGGTCGAACCGGTTCAAGCGGGTCGTCAAATTGTTAACGATGAGCATGTTAAGTTATCAAGGTAGCGATCAGGCGAATGACATTGCGGCGTGGTATGGTAGCCCGGATGGTTTCGGAGTGATGGTATGTAACATTTGACATTGTAGATTGTAACATAATACTTCCATCGATGAGCACTTTATAAGTGTGTTGCATGTTGGTTTTGTAATGTTAATGCATGGTTATTTTGATTAAATTAGGGAGGCTCATGTGGGTATGGAAATTGATGTCCTGACACCATTTTCTTCCATGGTGACTAAATTGGCTCAATTTTGGCCTTGTCTCGAAAATGGGTTATATCCGTTGGAGCAGGTTTGGAAAAAACGGTTTGGAACTAGTTCTAACGGCTAAAAGTTGGAACAGGTTGGGAACCATCGGTTTGTGGAAGAACAAACCGGTTCTTAGAAAACCCGGTTTCGGTTTTAGTTTTTGGGTTTTGGTTAGGAACTGTTTGGATGTCCACCTCATTTCCCGTATAGAAGTTCATTCAACATATGATACCGCATACAAGCGGCCATTAGCCGGTACTTCTTCTCATGGGCTCTAGATTACCAACCCGACTTGTAAACAAAGTTCATCTTTTAAAGTAAATGTTATCTAGAAGATAGAAAACAAATACAATATCACAAACTAAATTACAAAACTTTGAAGTGAACAACCACTTGAAGTGGTTACCACAAAGTTGTTGGCATTCAACGTAAAAATACTAATAAAAAAAGACTTTTGAATGTCCCCTTACAAGTCAACATTGAAGATGCATGTCGATGAGTGTTTTTTAATTGAAGCATGTAATCATTTTAAGTAGTTGGGGGTTGAGGTAACTCTTATCAGTTTGTACTAGTTATATATATAAATGATATGTCACATGGGACCACTATTTATAATATATGACTTTGATCAAGTTGCCACTTTAGCCCTTGTACTTACGCAACATATCATTTGAGGCTTGTCTTCTATTTTACACATGAATGTGTAATAAACTTCTTTTAATATTGACGACTTCAACCCACGAACTTCAAAACTTCTTATAAAATATCCGTATTTAATTAGTTCAGGCGTAACTAATTTATAATCTGTAGTAACCTTGAAACTTTAGCCACGTAATAAATTACGGTAACTAAACATCGGATTACAAGGCCTTAGTAATCTCACACTTATCCGATCGAAATAATCTCTCTGGTAACTAATTTCATGTTACGTCGTAACCTTCATAAAATAATTACGGCGTAACCCTAATAGATGGTTCGTCGTATCCTCAACATAATATTTACAGCGTAACATAATTAGCGATTCTGGTAACAACTTCATAAATAAATCATAGGCCTTTGTAATCACTCTTGAACATAAATTTGGCCTTTTATCACTTTTTTCCGCTCCGTACCTCATTTATCTGAAATACAAATATGAGCGAATATAGACCAATTAAGTACCATATTAATATAAATGAGGCCATAAACACGAATTTGATATATAAAAGATCGGCTAATTTGATGTTATCATTTCATTGCTCGACGATAATAATCTAATACGATACACGAAACAACAACAAGTGTTGAAGAAGAACCTCAATTGATTCTACAACAGTAGAACAAGCGCATCAATGATGCTGAACCGGTGATGATCTTCGAACCATGAAGTACCCAACACAGATTATGATCCGTCGTTCTTGACCCTTTTGCAAATGAAGCGCCACTTACGATGTTGGAATCATCTACAAGTCATTTGAATCCTCTAATCTGCATAATGTATATCAACATCAACCCTCACGCATCGTTGGACTAGAAACCATCCTCTTGTCAACATTATTGTAAACCCAAATCAACCGATCGTAACTAGACAATGCCTTGAGACCAATGGTGAACATTGCATTTATGCACTCCTGCCGTCTGCCAAGTGAACAAAAATATTAAAGAAGCCATGACATATGACAATTGGATTGAATCCATGCAAGAAGAACTTAACGGTTTAAGCGTCTTGAAGTATGATAATTGGTGGCAAAACCAACAAGAGTCTATGTTATTGGTCTAAAATGGATTTGGAAAAAAAAATTGGATCTTTGAAGAATACGGTTATCGAAAATAAGTCACGTCGGTGGCTAAGGGTTATAGACAAGAAGAAGGATTGACTACAGGAATCATTCGCCGGTTGCTAAACTTGAGGTGTTCGATTTTTCTAGCATTCGCGGCTCACATGAACATCCTTTCGGATGGACGTCAAAGCGCTTTTCTAAATGGTGTCTGAAAAGCAGTCTATGTTAGTCGACCCGGAAGGATTTGTTGATCCAGTTTCCCTAATCACGTCTAAAGCGAACAAGGATCTTTACGGTCTCAAACAAGCCCCTCGGGCATGGTATGATAAGTTGTCATCCTTTCTCATCTCTCATAATTTTGTCAAAGGATCGGTCGACCCAACACTATTCATACAAAATCACGGGAACACATTTTAATCGTTCAAATTTATGTGGATGACATCATTTTGGGTCGACACATCTAAAGTACTCAAACAGCTTTTCAAAACTTATGAAAATACATTTTGAAATGTCCATGATGGGTGAACTTACGTTCTTTCTAGGACTACAAGTTCATCAATCACCCGTGGTATTTTCTGAGTCGGTCAAATATGCTCTTGAAATTTTAAACAAACATGGAATGCAAGCCTGATACCTATGCCACACCTATGGCACATACCAAGAAACGGAATGATTTGCATGGGAAATTGGTTGACCCTACCAAATACCGAAGTATTATTGGGTCTCTCATGTATCAAACAGACGATGACACGATATTGTATTTGTTGTATATCTTTGCTCCGTTATCGATCGAGACCAATGAAACTCACCTCTACGAGGCTAAAAGAATCCTCGATACATCAAGGGAACCATTAATTTGGGGATCCGGTATCCGAAGGATTACGGTTTTGAACTAATAGCTTTTGAGACGATCACGCGGTTGCTTAGATTCTCGGAAAAGTACTTGGTGCTCTACAATTTCTTGGTGATAAGCGGTGTCATGGCAATCGAAGAAGCATGATTGTACATCATTGTCCTCAATCAAGGCGGAATATGTAGCCATGTCGGCGTGTTGTGCTCAAGTCATTTGGATGAGAACACAACTCAAAGACTATGGTTACGTGTTTGTGAGAATCCGATGTATTGCGACAATCGAAGTGCTATTGCGATCTCGTGCAACTCAGTCCAACATTGAAGTCTAAGCAAATCGATCTTTGATATCATTTCATCAAAGAGCATGTGGAAAGGGTACCGTTGAATTATATTTTGTGGTAGTCGAATATCAAGCTGGCGGACCTTCTCACCAAAGCCTTAGCTCCTGCTAGGTTTCTGAGTTGGTCCACCGGATTGGTATGAGGTGTTTGACTCGAGAGGCTGGGCGAACTTGTGACACATTCTTAAAACCGATTGAACACCAAAACCTCTTTTGTAAATATTTTATCAAAAACAAAATACAAAAATATTAAATTTATGAAATATAAAAATATTCTTCTATCTAAATTTCTTTCAACATGGCAAGTACAAATCTTTCGTCAACACTTTACTCTTTCAAACATTTCAATATTTTTACGGTCAAGTGTTGAGGGGGAGAAAGTAAATATTTTATGTTTCATAAAACCTTGTACTTGCATGTTACCCAGTATTGGTTGTATTTTTGATAATGGTGGATACGTTTCTTGTTTCTTAACACTTCTCGGACTCAAATTTGTAAAATTTCTCTATTTTTAAAGTTGAGGGGGAGTGTCGTCAAGTTTCTTTCCAAATTTATACTTGTTACTTAACCAAGTTGGAAGTTATGGGCTATGGATGAAAATGGTTAAGGTGGAGGGCCAAAGTTGTCAAATGCTTATACTTATTTTTACCAAATACTTCCACCTAATTTCATTTACATTTATTTCAAACATTTATTACCACAACCACCTTCATCCATGCTCCAAATTCAAACCACAAATCCGTGTTATAAACATCAAATTTGTAAGTGATAAATGTTTCTTTGTGCAATTTCAAACATTGGTTTTAAATCGTTTGCAAATCCAACGGCTTGATTTTCATATATGAATGATTCTTGTTTTTACACATAGACATATAAACTAGAAATCATTTTGGATAGATTCTGATGAAATGGGTTGTGTTTTCAAAGTAAATATCAAGTTTTTAACCCATTTTCATCTAGAATTTCAACCCAGAAACGTTTTAAAATCACTTATGCAATATTAGGGTTTATGCGTTTGATTTGGGTATTCTTCATTGTGAATGTTTAAGGATAATTAGAAGGGTGTAAGATGTTTGAAATGGGTTTAATTAACCATTAACATTCTTGAATCTAACCCAGAAACACTACAATGGTGAGATTAAGATTTAGGGTTTAAGTACTCGTTAAATTGGGTATTTTTGATTCTTGAGGTGTTAGATGTTAAAACTTGTTGGAAACCTTTCACGTAGCTTCTAAGATGTTCTAGAAATAGTTTGGTTGAATTCCCATGGTTGAAACGTTTAAGCGTAGGATTCGAATTCTTAGGGTTTATCTTTACGCTGAAGCAAAGTTTACGCGTAACCATTATAAGTTGTGATAACATGTTTTTTGAAAGAGGATTGAATAATATGTTAATTTGAATGTTATGAATGATTTATTTCAGGATTCTACGCGTACAAATTCAGATTCAAGGGTAAATTTGGATTCTACGCTTAGGATTACACTACTGCGTAGATGGTTACGTAAGAAATCTTACGGCGTAACTCTTCAGCGTAAGGGTCTACATGGGGACTACGGCGTATCACAGTGAAGGATATGTGAAACTTGAGTCTTACGCATAAGGTTCACTTTACGAGTAAACCTTACGCATAAGCTCCCAACATACGCTTCGCGTAAGCCTTATGCCAAGAGCCTTTTCCTACGCGTAAGATTTCTTACGCGTAAGAGGAACTCCTACGCATAAGCTTAGGTCTACGCGTATGGTTACACTTTGTTTACGCATAAGCTTGCATTCTTACGCTTAAGCGTTAATTTTAACTTTACCAATGAAATGTTACGCGTACTAACTTGTAAATAAGTTACTCATAACGTCACAAGACCAATATGTCACTAATAAGCTATAATTGTTAAAATGTTGTGTGTATGAGTGAAAATGTGGACTTTAAAATTCAAAATTAATATACTCACTAAACTTATCACGACTACTTTGGACTGTCGACAACAAGTGACATTGGACTCGTAACATTCATTAACACAACATATTCAATAATTGGACAATAAAATCAACTTTTGACTAACATAATGTCTTTCGATATGTTGGTTCTTTTGGCTCAATATCTTTCAGATCACGATATGGACATCACAATGGAAAACATTAACGCACCAAACGAGCTTTCAATAGAAGACATTTTCCCTACTGGTTATAGAATGATGATTGGCAAGAACAACCTTAAGGTTGACTTTGAGAACTTCACATGCTCTGAGTCTTCATGCCGAATAGCTGTGGATATTCTTAAGACTCATCCCTACAAAAACATGCTCACCAACTCAGCAACGGTACCAGAGATCTATATCCATCAGTTTTGGCACACAATGAAGAAAGTTGATGGTCAAGATGCTGTCACGGTGACTCTCAACAATAAACAAGTCACCGTCACTGTTGCTGAATTACGAGCCATTCTTCTGCTCCCTGCTGTCCAGCCTGCTGAGTATGTTCCTACTTCATCTGAAGAGGCTACTCTACAATTCATGGTCGATATTGGCAATGATGAAGCTGCGGGAATCATTACCAAACACTCTTCAGTCGATTTAAAGAACATCCCTCAGCCATGGAGAACTTTATACATCATGATCGCAAAGTCTGTTTCCAGTAGAGACATCGGTTATGAGCATCCTAAGCTAATGGAACTACAAATCTTCTAAGGCATGGTCAACAAAATGCACATTGACTACTCAAGTCTGATTTGGGAAGACATGATGTCTTACCTCAAGAAGTCTGGCACAAAGGTCCCTTTCATCGAATACACAAAATTGTTGATCCAGAGGATACTCGAGAATAATCAAGACATTCCCTTGAGACTTGATGACCCCAACCATCATTCTGCGTTGTTTGAGCCTACATTAAATGTTTTCAGATTCAAAGATTCATCAACAAAGAAACAAGTGTAGTATTAACTGACTGCCAACTCACTAATGAGATTAAAAGCCTTCAATCGTATTCACGATATCTAGAAGCAGTGACCTTAGGAAAAGTCGGCTCATGGATGAAAAGTCTTGACCATACGATTAAAAGAAGACCGGAGAGGTAGTCTTGGATGTATATCAAGCACAGGGTGCCGTAAGTATCCTAAGAAATCCTTCACGAAAAAGAAAGGTTCCATCGAGGGTAAAACCAATTAGTCCCAAGCAGACAAGGTAAAACTCGGTTGCAGGCGGGAAGAAGAAGAGAGTTCGGATGAAGAACCAAAGGATGAAGAAAAGGACTACCACAAGACATTGAAGCATCTAAGGTGTGGAAAACTAGAAGAGGGGGGGGGGTTAAATAGTTTTGCCAATTAAAACTTCCTTTTAAACTATTTAGATCGACCTATGTCAATCTATTTGGATGTATGTGTTGGATGTTGATAAACAAACATATAAAGGTATGTAATGAAAGATAAGAGTAAGAAGCACAAAACCACAACTCGAGTATTTATAGTGGTTCGGCTACAAGGACACCTTCCTTGCCTACTCCACTCCCAGTCACCTACTAGAGTTCGTAAACACTACACCAATCTCTATATGGCGGAGAAGCCTTCACAACGTCGCCTACCATTTTCGGTGCTAGGCTAACCACCGAGTTCTTTCACTCCAAGGTGAACTACACCTACACAACGTCGCCTAACCTTTATAAGGTACTAGGCTAAGTACCTAGTTCTTTTACACCAAGGTGAACCACACCTATACAACGTCGCCTACACTTTATTAGGTACTAGGCTAAGCACCTAGTTTCATTGCAATGGAGGAACTACTACCCAACACTACACCAACGACTAATCCCAAAGGAGATCAACTCCTTTACAACATCATCAAGGATATCAATATCCTTGGATCTAGTACTAATCTGTCTTGTACATCGAAACATACCATATCGAATGTACATCTAAGGCACCTTTCACTAATGCCTTTGACTAGATCTTCAAGACACCCTTCACTAATGTCTTGTGTCTTGACTTCTAAGCACCCTTCACTAATGCTTCTAGTCTTGACTTCCAAGCACCTACCACAAGTGCTTATGATATGGACGATAGATACCCTTCACTAATATCTTCGTCTTGAGACTTGAGACACCTTTGACAAATGTCTTCAACACTTCTTAGGAAAGGAAAAACAATCATCAACAAGAAGACTTCAGTAGTCTTGATGATGAGGAAGCATGGAAACTCATGGAATTGAGCTTGCTTGACTTCAAAGGTGGTGATCTCGCCTTTAAGAGGAACCTAGAAGATCATACAAAAACAAAACTACAAACATAGATCTCTTGGATATGAGGTTAGAGAGTTTTTAACTCTAGGGGAAAGTTTATTAGAAAGGTGTGAGAAACAATGAAGAAATGGCTCACTATTTATAGAGGAAAAATTCTCTTGTTCCCCGGATCCCACGGATCCCTTCCACAAGGATCCGTCTAGCGTCAGCTAGAGATCCGTGGACGCTCTCTTTACCCATGGGTATTTTGGTTATGGGTCATGGGTTGATCCATGGGTCTTTAGCTAGATACAATGTATCTCTTGATTGCAATGCACCTAGTCACATGGGTATGGGTCAAAACCATGGGTTACAGATATTATCCATATATGACATAAGCATGATGTCATGCAATGGGTTATGGGTCAAGCTCAATGGGTCATGGGCTTTGGTTTGTACCCAACTACATTCAATGTATTTGCCCAATGGGTTATGATACTTAAGTTTCTACCCATTTATATTACCTAATATACTACATACTAGTTATGTGTAAATTTTACCCAAATATGTAAACACTAGTTATTGTACATATGTGATATTAAATCATAAAATCACTTATACTTGTTTTAGTGTTTTATGTGAAAATGTGAATATGTTAGAAACTATTAGTTCAAACCATTTACGTATTTTATTTGTTTCGTTAAAATGATTTTACGTTTGTTATCGACAAAACATTAGAAGATCGTAAAATATAAATAAGCGTTTTCTGACTTATTTATATTAACATTCCCCTTTTGTTGATGACAAAACATAAAATTATTTTAAGGAAAAACTAAAATTGTAAAAATTTGAATTTGTAGTTTTACGTTCTTTTCCCTTTTTGTCGAAACAAAAGAGCTTGAAAGAAACTAACACATTGTTTTAGGAAAAACATGTGAAGGAAATAAAAGAAATAGAGAGCAAGTAACGGAAAGGATCTCGTCTTTACTCCCCACTTGACGAGTCCATCCCTATGTAAGGCGTCAAGAAAGTAATACTAAGCTAGTTTGTTTGCAACTAAGTTTTCAAAGATTTCGTCTAAGTGACGAATGTGCTCCCAGATTGATGATTGCAATTTTGCAAAGGGATGTCAAGAAATGTAATCCTAATATTGCAAGTAATTTGCAATGTATTGCTTTGACACAAAGCTCCACCTAGCTTTAGGGTGTCAAAGTCTTCAAGTGTAGATTGAATAACTACAAAACAAAGGTTAAAAAGCAAGTATAATTCACAATTTCCTGCAAATGTGGTCCAAGTTAGTAGAAAAATAGTTTACTGTATCACGGATCCCACGGTTCCCTCATCGTAGGGATCCGTCTAGGAAAATTAGAGGGATCCGTCTGGCTGATGAATAAATTCAGCAAATGGTGTTATAACAAATAATGTTATCACAAAAGTGAGATATGAATATAACGTAATCATATACTCAGGAATATAGCAAGTAGCATGTAATTTCATTTAATAAAACTAGAGTTATGATATACATGACTCTAAAAACTAAAAAATACATGACTAGGAATTTCTAGACCAACTATCGCTTGATGTTAGGACACCACTAAAATCTTCTAGCTCAAGTTTTGTTTAGGTTTAATCTCGTCGAAACGTTTAAGGAGATGATAGAACATGAAACGTTGGTCTTCTCGTACTTCATGTATCAAACTTTCAACATGTTGACAATGATAACAATCTTTGTCATGGCTAGGTAATGTGGCGGTGGAAGAAATAAATGGCTTGATGCGAAGGATCAAGTGAAGCGGCTGTGGAGCTTCAACGGCGGAGGATTGGTGGAGGCGCATTTGAGAATGGCTCGACCAAGAATGATGGTGGTGGTAGAAGTGTCAACTTCCATATGGTGGTGGTTGACTTTGATGATTTCTCATAATCCAAATAGGATTATATGATGGAAACGTCGAAAAGGAAGTCGAAGCTAGTGTTGACTCAACACCTTGATTTTGTACCATTATTCCTCCTAATGAGGAGAATGTTGTCGGCGGAGGAGGATGAGACGGCCTAGGAGGCAAATCCTTTAAATTGTAGAGGTGTGGTGATGATAGTGGAGATGTAAAAGAAATATCTCTAGGAACCAATGGTGATGGTTTAGTGGAGATGATATTGTTTGGCATAGGAGGTATGGTGGTGTTTGGCATAGGTAGTTTTGTGGGTACTATCCTTTTAGGAATTGGTTTGATTGGTTGAGAAGAGATCCTTGCATTTATTGATTTGACCGGAGATGATTCGGTTGAAGAAATTTCATGTACAACACGAGCAATTTTTTTAGGTGGTTCTTTGGTGGATAAGTTACTACTTGGAGTTTTCCTCATGAGGAGATGATTTCAAGAAGTTTGTAAGGGTTTCTTAAGTGTTAAAAATTAGGATGAAGGTGATGACTATGGAAGTCCTAACAATGTGGTTTATAAAGCAAGAGATTTGGCAAGTGCATTAAGCCTTAAGCCACTAAATTCATTGGAATGTGATGATTAACATGCACAAGAGTCAACTTGAGTTTGTCTTGATCTAGGAACTCATTTAAGATGAGATGGAGTGTTTGAGTTAGAAAGATGAGTTGAAATGATTGTTTTAGCAAGGTTTGACATAATCATCATCGGATCCCACGGTTCCCTCCTCGGAGGGATCCGTCTAGGCTAATCCTAGGGATCAGCTCTCGGTGACTATGAAAGAATAGAAATGATGTTTCTAAGGTCTAAGATCTATATCATCTTGAGTGTTTCATCCTCCTAAGTGTCTTAAATAATGGGGTGCTTAAGTACTTGAAGGTAATAAGTGATGTAGCTAATGATTGCCTTTTATGGAAGGAATTGGAACTTTCATGAGTACCAATGAATGAGCAAGGATGACACTAAAGATTTTGAGAGTGTCATGTGAAGCTAAATAATCCTAGAGATCAGATAGTGACTTAGATTAATCCTTTGGAAAATATCCTAGAGGCTTAAGATGGAAAAACTAGGATTTGATCAATTTTGTCGTAAGGATGATTATGATCGATTTTGCTATAAGAGGTTTCCAATGTTTAGATATGAGGGATCATGTGAAAAATGATGTGTGAGCTTGAGAGCAGAAGAGTAATGGATTAAAATGAAATGATAGATCTACAAGCGTCTTTGAGTGTGATCTAGGTGAGTTATGTGTGAGTAGGAAGGATCTACTTAACTTGATATGGACTTAATTTGCCTTAACACACTATGTCTAGCTTAGTGTGAGGTGTTCTAAGGATATGTTTGAAATACAATGCTTGCAATTGCATTTTACATTTGCGGATCACGGTTCCCTAAATGTAGGGATCCGTCTAGCACAAACTTTGGGATCCTTGCATCTGCTAAGCAGAACCTTTACTAAAGGTATGCAATGATCTTGACAATGCATTATATTCCAAGGTTAGTTTAAAGGGGTTCTAACACTAAGATATCAAATGTAAGATGTTTTATTTCATGAGAGAAATTGGATTACATTGATAAAGCACGAGTACAAAAGGATTGATCCTATTTGAAAGACTACTAGGTTCATTGAGTGTTTTCGCTAGATGGATCATCAAATGGTTGATGAGTGTTGGCGGATTTAGGAATGAAGAACGTCTTCATGAGGGAAATGTTCAGCGGTTCCATTATCTTGTTCACAAGTACGTACAACGGACTTTGATATTGAGGATGAAAATGCATGACATTATGATAGAGGCGCGTCACGAACATTCCATAGGGAATGAGTTTATTCTTGGAGCCTTGAAGGTTTACAATTCGCCTTGCAAAGAAGTAGGCGAGATTGTATGGTTGTTGTGTTAGCAAACAATACATTATGTGAGCACAACAAGCGGGAAGGATTTCTCGATTTCCCGAAGACTCAAAAATTTTCACGTGGGATGAGTGCAAGGGCTTGTACTCTTCTAGAATATCCGTGTGTAGATGATGTTTGGATTGAGTGATGGGGTTTGCATAATATGAAATTAAGTCTTGCGGGGAAGGAATGTGAGAACAATACGGACTATTTTCTTCACGAAATTTGAAGAGAGAATCAAAATACCAATCTTGGTGAAGGCACATTGTCCATGATTTGGAATTGAGAATTTGAGCAAATTGCCCAAAAGTCAAAACAAACTTTTGGTTTTGATCCAAAACTAAAGGGATGAAACACGATCCTCGTTCTGAATGAGTTCGACTTGACGGAAGAATTCCAATACAAACCTTGGATATATTTTCTCATTAATTTCGAGAAGATATTCTAGTCCAATGGATCTGAAGGAGGTATTGATACCTTCTTGGTGTGTAGAGGTGTCTACATCGTCCTTCATGGAAGTGATAGGTTTCGAGATTATTGAACCTATGGGCATGATTGCCGGTGTTGGGCTCAAGAGAGATGTTCGGAGTGTAGACGCTAGAGGTGAAAAATCAAACTCATATCGATGCGACATAGTGAAACCTATAGAAGCGATGAGTTAATAGAAAGTGATGTTTGAGGTCAACCAATGATTATCTAATGTTTTACTAGATTTTTATTAACAATGGTTTTAACAACAATGATACTTAACTCACTTATGGTTTTGACATTCTAGTGGAATATTGCTTTCGGAAGAAAGTGGTTTTTATTTTGCATGAAAAACTGTTTTCCGATGGGGCGGATCCCAGGTTCCTTTTCAAGAGGATCCGGCTAGTATGTCTTCCGGGATCCGTAGATCCAGAATTCTGAAAGCAGATTTTATGATGAAAACATAGGTTTTATATCTCATAGTTTATATCAAGATATGTGTTTTAGCCTACATTTTGTTTAACATGCATACATGTCTTCTAATGTCTCACGAGAGAATGAAATAAAACTAAAAGAAATGATAAACACATTATGATAATAATAACCTAGATAACTAGAATATTAGCAATATTTCATTTCAATACTAAGAATGATACAAATGATTGGGTATATAACCCTAATGTAGATTAACAACACAAAGTAAATGTCTCCGTATGTGAACTTCATCATAGGGAACACAAGTGCGATGAGTGTTAAGATGATGAGCACGAAGTCGATGTAAACCATGTTGAATATGATTCTTCTTGGTTTCGGTTGAGATGAAATGGAGAGGAGGATGAAGTTTTGAGTGAGAGGGAATTTTTGAAATTGGAAGATTTGAAAAAGTGGGGGTTTGATAGAGTGGTCGACGGTGGGAGTATTTATGGGAAAAGAGGAATTTTTGATACTTGTGTTTTGTTTTATTATTAGAAAGATATGATTTTTGAATTAAGTAAAACAAAACACACGTTTTATAAACCATGATTTTTAGACGAAAGAGTGACACGTATGTGAGAAAAAGCTTCCTAATGAAGCTACATGTAAAGCATGTATATGCACACCAATTAATCAAATAAATACCTTAGCATACTTATTTATCAAGCTAATGTCATTTAGAGATAAGTGGAAAGTCATACCTCGAGTGCACTTAGGAATGTCTTTACAAATGACACAACAAATGTCAGAAGACAATTCCAGCTTCTTTGTGCTTAAGATACCTTCTTAGGGAAGGTAATCTTTATTATCAAGCAAATCATATGGCTTGATAGATGTGAGCTTTGACTAATTTCGATTTCGGGCCCATTTACTTTTAACAATATTATGAAAATAGGCCCTGATAACGCGATGCCTAGCTAAATCCGGCCGCCACCCTAAACTGTTTTTCCGGCCATATTCAAAACCAAATCGTCCTCTCTGTCCTTTTCTAGGATATGCAATACGATTTTTGGGATTAGATATTCTTTTTTTAGGGTGGTTGGTTCATTATTCTCTTTATCTTTTCGGATTTCTCTTTGGTTTGGTGGCTGAAAACCCTAATTCTTATTGGATTCGTTTTTATGCGATCTGTTTATTAGGGTTTCGATTTGTATAATCGTCCCTTGATTCTTTTATCTAAGTCGGTTCTCTGATTCATATATAAGGGGTCGATTGGGTTTATGTGTGCTGAACGCCTATATAATGATTGGTATATGCTGTGCTTATTGATTTTCGAAACCATATCTTTAGGGTTTTGTTATTTTATTTTATTTTTACTTGGGTGTGATCTACGGATTTGATTGTTAAGGTTTTGTTCCTGGTACGTTCTTGATGGATTTGGTTGATGTGGTCGTGGGTTTTGGGAGAGATCATTTTTGTTAGGGTTCTTGTAACCCTATGCTTTGTTTGGTCATGATTTGGCTGTATGGATGGTGGGGATCATGGCTGATTTGGTGAAGGTCGGTTAGGGTTTTTGCTTAAATCCTATTGATCGTGTGGCAGTTTGGTCGATTAGATGTCATGAAACCCTAACTTTTTAGAGTTTGTTTATCTTTGTCTTCTACTCGATGCAAGTTACAACCGATTGGTGCTGATTGATTTTTCCCTATACATCTGCCATCTTTAGGGAGGTGAAATGTTGGTAATCGGTTAGGGTACTGTGTTATGTTGAGGATTCAGCTTCTTTAATGCATGTTGTGCGTATATTGCTGCATATACAGTACGTTGCTGTTTTGTTTGGCTATGTGATGCATTCCAAGGGATGTAGAATGTTATTAACTCTATGTGATCGAGGCATTGAAGCTGCGTTTGGATTGCATTCTTCTCCACATTTACGAGTGGTAACTGATGCTAGTGATCATGTGGTTGCTTGAGACTCTGTTGTCATATGGGTTAGTGTTTGCATACAAATTGATGAATTATTGAAGGCTGCTGCGCCTAGGTTTTCTATGTGGTTTGATAACCCATATGATGTGTGATGCTTGCCATTGGAAGTTAGGGATTGATAACCCTATGTTGGTATCTAATGGGTCTGCTACTCATGCGGATTGGTTTTAACAACTTATTTTGCTAATAGACCTGTTTGGAAGTTATGTGCATGGTTTCTTTTCCTACTCTTTGTGAACTGAATTCACATTTGATGGTATATGAGCGAGGAAGATTCATGTTGTTGATGGAAGTTAAGTTTTGGGGGCACTTGTTCAATACCCCAATCACACAATCACGGATTTCTTGCATTCTCTTTCATTTTGGAGTCTCGTGATTGTTTATGATGGAAGTTAGGAATTGGGATATCCTATGTTCATCCGTTAATGATCATCAAGCTTGGTGCTTCTTAAGCTCAAGATTGATGATCCATGCGTGGGCTAGTTGGAGGTTTCTTCATGGAAGTAGGTGGACCGCCATAGTGATTTAGAAGGCTCAAGTACATTTCTTGAGTAGTATTGTAATGTTTTATTTACTTTTGTCATTAGTGGTAGGTTCATTTTTGTAAGTTATAAGAATGGTATGTCATTCTTATATTTAAGTCTGTAAGTGTCCTAAGGGACTGAGATGAGGGAAATCACCCTCATCCTTTGTACCTCAACGTTTTTTGGAGTAATGAATTTTAAGGTGAATTAACCCTTTTACCCAAAAAAACATGACAAAGAGGATTAGTGCAATTAAATGAAAAGTAAATAAGAAAAATGTTGTTATCAAATCAACATCCAAACATATAGTTTTAAAGACATGGTTTTGTTTTATGAAAACCTTCTTTGTAGTTTTCAATTAACCATGGATCGTATCAAGTTTTAAAGTACAATATACTTCAAGAAACTTGGTATGAAGCGAGATGCCAATGTGGAAAACTAGAAGGGGGTTGAATAGTTTTGCCAATTAAAACTTCATTTTAAACTATTTAGATCGACTTATGTCAATCTATTTGGATGTGTCTGTTGGATGTTGATAAACAAACATATAAAGGTATGTAATGAAAGATAAGACTAAGAAGCACAAAACCACAACGAGAGTATTTATAGTGGTTCGGATACAAGGACACCTTCCTTGCCCTACTCCACTCCCCGAGTCACCTACTCGAGAGTTCGTAAACACTACACCAATCTCCTTATGGCGGAGAAGCCTTCACAGCGTCGCTTACCCTTTTTCCGGTGCTAGGCTAACCACCAGGTTCTTTCACTCCAAGGTGAACCACACCTACCAACGCGTCGCCTACCCTTTATAAGGTACTAGGCTAAGTACCTGGTTCTTTCACACCAAGGTGAACCACACCTACACAACGTCGCCTACTCTTTATTAGGTACTAGGCTAAGCACCTAGTTCCATTGCAATGGAGGAACTACTATCCAACACTACACCAACGACTAATCCCAAAGGAGATCAACTCCTTTACAACATCATAAAGGATATCAATATCCTTGGATCTAGTACTAATCTATCTTGTACATCGAAACACACCATATCGAATGTACATCTAAGGCACCTTTCACTAATGCCTTTGACTAGATCTTCAAGACACCCTTCACTAATGTCTTGTGTCTTGACTTCTAAGCACCCTTCACTAATGCTTCTAGTCTTGACTTCTAAGCACCTACCACAAGTGCTTATGATATGAACGATAGATACCCTTCACTAATATCTTTGTCTTGAGACTTGAGACACCTTTCACAAATGTCTTCAACACTTCTTAGGAAAGGAAAAACAATCATCAACAAGAAGACTTCAGTAGTCTTGATGATGAGGAAGCATGGCAACTCATGGACTTGAGCTTGCTTGACTTTAAAGGTGGTGATCTCGCCTTTAAGAGGAACCTAGAAGATCACACAAAAACAAAACTACAAACATAGATCTCTTGGATATGAGGTTAGAGAGTTTTTAACTCTTGGAGAAAGTTTGTTAGAAAGGGGTGAGAAACAATGAAGAAATGGCTCACTATTAATAGAGGAAAAATTCTACTGTTCCCCGGATCCCACGGATCCCTTCCACAAGGGATCCGTCTAGCGTAAAGCTAGGGATCCGTGGGACGCTCCTCTTTAACCATGGGTATTTTGGTTATGGGTCATGGGTCATGGGTTGATCCATGGGTCTTTAGCTTGATACAATGTATCTCTTAAGTGCAATGCACCTAGTCACATGGGTATGGGTCAAAACCATGGGTTATAGATATTATCCATATATGATATAAGCATGATGTCATGCAATGGGTTATGGGTCAAGCTCCATGGGTCATGGGCTTTGGGTTGTACCCAACTACATTCAATGTATTTGCCCAATGGGTTATGATACTTAAGTTTCTACCTATTTATATTACCCAATATACTACATACTAGTTAGGTGTATATTTTACCCAAATATGTAAACACTAGTTGTTGTACATATGTGATATTAACTTATAAAATCACTTATACTTGTTTTAGTGTTTTATGTGAAAATGTGAATATGTTAGAAACTATTAGTTCAAACCATTTACGTATTTTATTTGTTTCGTTAAAATGATTTTTTGTTATCGACAAAACATTATAAGATCGTAAAATATAAATAAACGTTTTACTGACTTATTTGTGTTAACAATCTCCCTTTTTGTTGATGACAAAACATAAAATTATTTTAAGGAAAAGCTAAAATTCGTAAAATTTGAATTTGTAGTTTTTACTTTCTTCTCCCCCCTTTTGTCGAAACAAAAAGAGCTTGAAAAGGAAACTAACACATTGTTTTAGGAAAACATGTGAAGGAAATAAAAGAAATAGAGAGCAAGTAACGGAAAGGATCTCTTCTTACTCCCTTGACGAGTCCATCCCTATGTAAGGGCGTCAAGAAAGTAATACTAAGCTAGTTTGTTTGCAACTAAGTTTGCAAAGATTTAAATCTAAGTGGCGAATGTGCTCCCCTGATGATTGCAATTTTGCAAAAGGATGTCAAGAAATGTAATCCTAATATTTCAAGTAATTTGCAATGTATTGCTTTGACACAAAGATCCCCTAGCTTTAGGGTGTCAAAGTCTTCAAGTATAGATTGAATAACTACAAAACAAAGGTTAGAAAGCAAGTATAATTCACAATTTCCTGCAAATGTGGTCCAAGTTAGTAGAAAGCTCGAGCTAAAGCAGAAGAGGCCAGGGTAAAGGCTGAAGAAAAGGTTAAAGCTCGCAAAGAAGCTGATGATTATATTCTAGATAATCCTGAACACAACCCTGAAGGGACTTCTGAGCCGCCAAAAGACCCGGAGCCATCTCATGACTCATGATCTTCTGATTCGTCATCTCACTCATCACCACCACCATCCAAAGATGCTACCACCAGATCTACATCCAAATCAGTCAAGAAACCGACCAACACTTGGGCATCACGGGCTAAGACCAAAATGGTCAAGGTCATAGGCAATCGGAAGCGAACGTGGTCAACAAGAAATTCAATCAGCCCGGCCAGCGAGACTTAATTTACTCCAAGATGTGATGAGCGAGTTTTCAAAGGAAAGAGAAGCGATTCGGCGGTTTCTCAATCGAGATATCCAAGGGAAATGGACAAGGCGATCAGAGACTATACTCACAAGTTTCTTCTCGACACCGTCCTTGGAGTGACAAGAGAGATGTTCGCCAGACAACACTATCCTAATCTCATGGCATTGGTCAAGCATACAATGTCAACTACCCCTATTGCTATGCAAATTAATCCAGTCCCGTCTTCGGTTGTCTCTAATGCGGAATTGATTTCCAAGCTTGTTACACAAATGTCTCAACGATCTGCAACATTTACTTCTGACGAAGCTAAACTTTTTGAGGCATTATTGGAATATCAACTCAAAACTTCGTGTAAAGAGTCAATTTGAAAGGGCTAGCGACCAAGAGGCGGCGATGATGCGGACAAGGATTACGAGCAAACGCAAAAAAAAGCGGCGAATCATCATCTATGCCTCCACCACCCCAAAGGACCACCACCACTAGAAGATCTTCTGGCGTCCTCCTGCTAGAGACAAACCTCAGGACTCTGAGTCTCCACCACCAACGGAGAAAACTGGTGATAATTTTGAATACACTGGTGGTGACGACAAAGAGATTCCTGAGCCCCAACAACAACCTCCTTCTTCTACATCAACTAAGCAACCAGCATCATCCTCCAAGCCAAAGAAGAAAAAGTCAACATCTGTTGTACCTTGGTTGGTAGAAGATGACACTGAAGAATACGAATGGTTCTCCAAGCTTGTTGATGCAACCCCTCAATTACCAGAAGGCCAAGAACCGGTAGATGGTCGAACTCTGGAGCATGCCAAGCTAATTCAAGAAAAGTTTAAGGTGAAGGAGATGACAAAAGCAGAGTTAAGACGAATCAAGAACGATGCCTTTCAACTGCTAAAAGACAGCTCCGACAGTGCAATTGAAGTCGAATATCATCTCGACAACATTGCACGAGCCATGTCCAACAATATTGATTGGCTCAACCACGAATCCAACATCGACTTCACGGACGACAAGGCTCCATACTACACCGACGGACAAAACCACTACCCACCATTGGTCGACACGATCAACAACGAATTCCCTACCGGTACTTCTTCAACAATGACCGGGAATTTCTTCAACACGGTAGCGATGTTAGCAAGAAATCGCTACCTCACTCACCTTCCCTATCCGGTGTAATCTTCTCAACAATGTGGCCATCGAGGAAGAAGCCACACATATGTTCGTTGATAATGTGGTTAGTGGGACCTCGATGCCTTTGTATGGAATTCATCAACGGCGAGCGAAGAAGAATCTACTACAAAAGTTGTCGGTACTCAAATCTAAGAAAGAGGTGTCGGTGACCAGCGGATCATTGCTATAATGCATATCGACTGTCCGTGGGACTACTCATTCTGAAGAAAATCGTAGTCAAATGCCAAGGCGAGCAGAATATGATTTCTACGAGCGGATTTTCCGAGATTGTCACCAATGACATTGAAGACATGTATCTTGCTAAGGTACAAGGTCGAATCGACATTTCTCCACCAACATCCAGCTCCAGTACATCAAGTCATTGCTGATATTCATCATAAGCATCGTTATCCAGGAACGTGTTGAAGACCTTCAACTTGCCGTGGAATCATACCAAAAACGTGTTAATCTCACGAAACCAATGCTTTACATCCCCGATATCAACCACCTGGCTCAGTACACCATTCTCAAGAAACCAAAGTTTGGCGTAGTCTACCATAGTGAACTTCACCGTAACTGTTTCATGGCATGTAATGAGCTTCACAATTTTTGTGATCACACTTTTAAGAAGGTTCGAGACGGGTTAACATATTGGTTAAAGGAGATTCATGAAAGCATAGGTCGAAGAAGAGGTGGAATTCGAGGGAAAAAAGGGATGCGAAGAAAATCATCACAAGGATTGATGAAAGGCTGTTTCGTCGCGATCAGATGAGGACTTTGGAGAGTTTCATGGGTGGACGACCGAGTATCTCTCTAACAGGCTATCAACGTCAAGAAAGAACTCCCAGCGTTATTGACGGACTGCCTGGTACTCCTTGATTAATATTTGGATGTGTTGATTTTTTTTATTAACTATGGCTTGTGCACAAATAACAGTGTACAACCCGTACTTGTAATGAAAGGACCCTGTGGTACGCATCAGTGCCACAATCCTATAAAAGGAGCGAGCTTCTTACTTTTGAATAAAACTTATCAAAACTTTCAATTTTCAAAGTTTTGCTCAAAAGAACAAGTACTTCTTCTTATGTTTTCAAAACCTCAAAAGTTAGTATTACTCGTTGAGGGGTACTTGCTTAAAACCTTTGTTCACAAATGATTCTTCATGGAAATCTTCCACAAAACTCGAAATGGACATATTCGATATCAAAATTTCATCAAAAATAACATTTATATGCCATTTTTAGGGGAGAAAAATTGTGTGATACAAATATGTTGTGAAATTGATTGAATCTTCGTGCTAAAGACTTAACCCATGAATTGACAAGATCCGAATCACATACATCGAAAGATTTTTCTTTCAAGACTTATCCAAGTAGATTGTACCTATTCGAGAAGCTCTTGATAGACATGAACTTTGACGGGTTTGGCAACCTTTCAAGGTTTGTCCACACCTTCAAGGTAGTTATGAGAGCTAGTTGTCACCTAAAAGATGAAAATGTAACTCTTTAACTATGCAACGCAACCGTGTCTCGCGAGGAATTGTCTATCTTGAGTCGATCAATTCAAAAGTGTGCGCTCTTCTCTCATCGTGCAGATTTCTGTCAAAACACTTAAGCATGTGTTGAGGGGGAGTATTTCTGCTAAATACAAAACTTTTACAGTGGTACAAAGTGTTTTTACTCATAATCACTTTGAGAGATTTTCATGAAAATGGTTTTATGGCAACATAGGTTAGTCATGGAGTTATAAGGTGACTAAGGTTAGGAATAAACGTCCTATGATCCGCCAGAGACGGAGAGATCTAACCAAGGACACCACCAATAGTTAGAAGTTAGAAGTCCTTAGGTATGATTATAAAAAGGAGAAAATGAGAATTAGAGAAAGGAGGAGTTGAAGAATTAAAAGAAACCTAATGAAAAGGGTGAAAAGAAATAGCCCTCCAGTTATACAACTTAGGGCGGACACGGTTCAACTCATATGCTCTTGGTTGTCACTAGATGACATCGGTATTGAAGATCAAAGTCGTCATGGACCCGATGGCGCGTGCACTAAACCTTCTTAGCCACTCAAGTTTCTCCTAACGGAAGCTTGTTTCATTCTCACGGGAACCCTACGTAACTATCGGCTTTCTCTTCGAGATTCTTTGGTATTGAAGAAGGAGACCCTCTCCCTAGTCTCCTCTTAGGAAAACCAAAGTGCACTATTGAGTCTAGAGCCACGAGATTCATCAAAAGATCTCTTAGGAACACTCGACATTTCATCACTTGTCGTTCAATAATAAGGACGCAAGTGATACCATTCTAGAGTCCTACATAGATCTTAGCAATCTGTCGAGAACATTTATGAGGGGTTCACAATTGTGATCCACAGTGATTGAATGGAAACTCCTGCCAGGGTCAACATCAAACAGCCTTGACAGCATGTCACTTCGGTAATTCCTTGTGGGTTACGCTTAGTGTTGTCTCAAATGGTCTACGTCATGGGGTGATGCTCGGTGTACCTCGGTGACTCACGAAATGTAGGTATAATTCGGTACCTCGTGTTATCCTACTTGAGGAATCGAGTTCAGGAACAGCCTTTACGAGAATTAGAGATGTGTTTCACACTATCTTGTTAACACGCTCGAAGTTCGAACTTGTAAGTCTTGGAAATCCCACTAAGGAGATTCCTTTTAAGAATCGAGTCACGAAGATGTGGGTCATTACTTGAACATGTTCAATGTAATGCCAGCGTCCCTATGGTATTGGACGGTGATTCGCCCGACCAAGGTGAATGGAATTAAGACATTCATCAGAAGAACAATCGCAGTGGTTAACTCTATAAGAAACAACCACAATGATCGATTGGTGTTTATCACTAACCCATTCTTATATTTTCTTCTTATGGGTGCTCCTGGGAGATGATCGTGCAGATTCTCCACATGCTCATACCAACAACAACACATATTGAAGTTCTCTCGAAAGGCAACACAAAAGTCAGAACGATTCTTCCTTAAAGCCAAAGAATCAATAAACTATAAAGACTAAGAGAACTACATCTATCCTGATATCCAACATCAAAGAGCGTGTGAGCATGTTGGAGAAGGACGTGGAGAGACCTGAGCAACGAAGCGGACTTGATGCAGATTACCACAACATAACATCACCATATCCACACCAGAAAAAAGAACAAAGATAAATGAAGCGTCAAAGCTAAAAACTTCAAAGAAAACAAGATCCTCACGCCGGGAGATTGTTGGAATCAAGGCACTTCTTCACAAGACGGAAGAATGTCAAAGACATCAAAGCAACTATTACATCGGCACCAACAACGTTTAAAGATTACTTAAGTCATTAATTACCAACACTTAGGGAGATTTTTGGAATCACTCCTAAACTATATTTCAAGTGTTTGTAATTAACATGTTATAGGTTGCTTAATTAGGCTTTTATGTTTGTATTTATGGCAAGGCTTATATAGAAAGCCCATAAGCCTTGACCCAAGCCCAATAAGGAAAGGAAGGGAACTTGTGTGTTGCCCTAGTTCCTTTCCCTATATAAGCACATGTAAACCTTCATTTGAAGGTTGGTTGTTCACTTTGTTTAATATCATACGCCTAAACATTTCACATAATCATTTGTGTATATTGATCTTAGTGTTCATCCGCTCACCTTATCTATATTTCTTACATATTGATGCTTGTGTTACAATATGATGACCTAACAAATACACCCCAACCAAACGGGTATGTCAATGTAATAATACTTAAGGCATCCAAGATAGGAGGTTTAAAACAAAAGAAAATCTTTATATTTTGTTTTAACTATAATAAGTTCATGTTTCATGTCTATGAGAAATGAAAATATCTAAATTCTTGAATATTTTTATAAATTTAATGCTTTTACAATTTTGGAGAATTTTATAAACTTGAAAAGCTTCACGAATAATGCAAAAAGGTTTATAAAATCAAAAGTATAAATCGATTATTTTATAATTTTATTAACTTTTAAAAGCTTACATAGTTTTTATATGTATCTTGATTTTGATTCAAAGACATATATATATATATATATATATATATATATATATATATATATATATATATATATATATATATATATATATATATATATATATTTTGATTTTGGATTTTATCTATTAAGTAGAATAAGGGATGATCCATGATTCTTACTCGAGGAGCTTTGAGCTTACCTTAATATAATGACAAATAACGAGAATGAGAAATAAGTTATCCTATGCCATGTATTATAATTTAAATAGTTGTACCTTTTATTAATTAGATAAAAATATATTTATATTAAATTACTTGACAGTGTTGCATTTAACCTGACTAATGCAATTTACCTATGAAATACACTTTCTTTGTCAAATCATATTCACTAACTTTGACCTCTAATGACTAAGGTGCTGTTTGTTTATTCAGAAGCTCTAAATCTGAATCTGAACAGCACATCTGAATCTCAGTCGCGTAAATTGTCTGAATCTGAATCGAAAATCTTATTAAAGTAAGGTGTTTTACTAAAATTTTTTTGGTTATTTTGTGTCAAAAAGAAGCAACAAGAGACATTAAGACACCCCTCTAAAGTCTAGACCATTAAGATGTAACTGCCTCTGACCGCATCTGAACGAAAAAAAAAAAAAAAACGGTCTGAACGGCCAAAACGTCTGACTGATTAAGAGGTTTGGCTCGTTAAGAATCATTAAGAGACTGTTAAGACATTCTTAAAAAAAACAAACACCACCTAACTCTATTCCAATGTTAAAAAGTCATTGCAAAGCTTTTTATTTTTTTATTTTATTAATATGATAAATAAGTTATGTAAGAGAAGGTTTTTTTTTTTTTTTTTAATATGATAAATAAGTTATGTAAGAGAAGGTTTGCTTAAGTGATTCCTCAAATGAGTTGAAAATCTACAAGCCATTAGGGGAAAAAAAGTTACTCTTTTAATAAGACAAAGTCTTTAAATGACTCTTTCGGAGAAAAAGGAAAAATCATTGATCTGCCTCTCATCAGAGATGGGGTAAGGACTAAGGAACTGCCTTCTATGAATTATGTTTTTGTTTAATATATATACACTATGTTATTAAAAAAGAGTTCATAAATTTAATTTGTTATTTATAATAGGGGCATTTTTCTCTCATCACGCCCAGGGCATCGCATAGCTCAGGACCGGCCCTGACTAAAACATAATCAGAGCAACTGTTTAATGATTTAAGATAGCAATGTATAGGATAACTGAAGAGATAACGCCAACCACAATGATAAACGCACAAAATGATCCTTAAAAAGCGAGTTATCTTTCCTTGTGTGATGCTTAAAAAGAAAATACATTGAAGTATCAACGTCACAAGCATTATCAGTAAAGATCCGATGAGTGACATCACAATACCAAAGAAGGGGATTGAAAAGGGCTATACCCAATGTAGAGAACACTAAACACGTTCTAATAAGGATGGGATATGTATAAGACTTCATACAATCTGATGGTAGGGAGCCCCTCCGCACCGCCGGCCAAAGCCGACGGCCGGAGAAGGAGCGGTTTAGGGGAAGAAGCGACTGTGTTTTAGGGTGTTGTTTAGGAAAGAATCGTGGTTTAATGGCCTGATACCATGTAAAGTGTATAATGAGGAATGATGATTTTATTGATTGATTACTTCCAATACAATGTACACATAAATAGGTAAATACCAAATATTCTAGAATTCGGGCTTGGGCTTGAGCCCGTTACATATTAAAGACTAACACTTGTGACAGAAAGGTAGTTCTCACTTTCTTAAAATCATTGAAAACATCATATTGGGAGTTTATGCCAAGAAGTTAGAACTAATGACATGGTCCATTCACGTACTTCAAGTCATATTTTTGTTCTTATTATGCTATGTAGGGGTGTTATCGTGTCTGGTTATCGGGTTTATCGGGTCGGGTTGATTCGGGTTTTGGTGTCTCAAAATTTAACCTTAACCCGACCCTATAAGCTATCGGGTTATTAGGTTTCGGGTCTAAACGGGTCGGGTTGATTCGGGTTGGGTTGTCAGGTTGTTATCGGGTTGTGGTGAGTTGCCTATCCTAATGATTCACAAAACACAATCTTGGATTGGTGATGTGGAAAACTAGAAGGAGGGGGGGGGGTTGAATAGTTTTACCAATTAAAACTTCGTTTTAAAATATTTAGATCGACTTATGTTAATCCATTTAGATGTGTATGTTGGATATTTATAGATAGATATATAAATGTGTTATGAAAGATAAAGAGTAAGAAGCACATAACCACGACACGAGTATTTATAGTGGTTCGGCTACAAGGACACCCTCCTTGCCCTACTCCACTCCCCGAGTCACCTACTCGAGAGTTCGTAATCACTACACGACACCAACTCCTTATGGCGGAGAAGCCTTCACAACGTCGTCTACTCTTTTTTCGGTACTAGGCTAACCACCGGGTTCTTTCACAAGGTTGAACCACACCTACCACAACGTTGCCTACCCTTTATCCGGTACTAGGCTAAGTACCGAGTTCCATTATAATGGAGGAACTACTACCCAACACTACAAAACACCTAACCCCAAAGGAGACCCAATCCTTATTACAACACCATCAAGGATATCAATATCCTTGAAACAAACTATCACTATTTGTATAACGATGCACCTCATCGATTATACGACCTTGGCATCCTTCACTAATGCCACTTGATTTGACTTCTAGGCATCTTTCACTAATGCCCTTGACACGAACGCTTGGCACCTTTCACTAAAGCTTCGTCTTAACTCCTTTAGCATTCTTCACTAATGCTTTTGACACGGACGTTAAGCACCTTTCACTAATGCTTTCGTCTTGACTCTTTCAGCATCCTTCACTAATGCCTTGGACACAACACTTCTATGGAGGAAGAAAGAAGTATCAACAAGAGAACCTCAATAGTCTTGATGATGACGAAGCATGGCAACTCATGGACTTGAGCTTGCTCGACTTCAAGAAGTGGTGATCTCGCCTTTAAGAGGAACCTAGAGAATCACACAAAAACAAAAGACAAACTACATAGAAAGATCCTTTAGGATCTCTGGTTAGAAAGTTAAAATACTTGGGGAAAGTATGTGTGGGAGTGGCAACCCAAAAGGAAGAAATGGCTCACTATTTATAGAAGAAATAAAACTCTTGTTCCATGGATCCCACGGATCCCTCACTTGAGGATCCGTCCGATTATTGTCTTTGAGGATCCGTGGGACTCCCACTGCTCATGGGATTTGGGTCATGGGTCATGGGTTATGGATCATGGGTATCAAGTAGATACAATGTATCTACAGATGCAATGCATCTAGTCCATGGTTCATGGATTAAAACCATCGGTCATGGATTAAAACCATGGATCTTGGATATTCAACGTATTTGGTCAATGGGTTAAATACTTAAGTTTCTACCCATTTTATATTACCCATTATATCACTAGTACAAAAACGGGATTTGGTCATACATGGTCGAAATGGAACGGCCACACATTCGCATATTTGTGTGGCTGAAGGTACGAAAATTGACAACATTTACTAATTAGTCACACATGAAAATTTTGATTGTGTGACCATTAGAACTGTCTGCCACATAATTGAACATTATGTGGCTAAAGGTATCTGGTGATTTTGTTTCTGATCATTTAGCCACATATGAATTTGGAACGTGTGGCAAATAAAAGTAACCTTGATGCGTTAGTCACATGAAGTAATTTTTTATGTGTCTAAATCATAGAGTCAAGTTTTGTCACACATTATTTAAGGGTAAGCGATATGTTTTGCCAACTCTTTAGCCACATCCGAAATTGGAGCAGTGACAAATGAAAAGTAAGGTTGAAGCATTAGTCGCGATATACATATAAGCGGTGACAAATATATGTCACACACTTGAACACGTGACCAAATGCCATATATGGTCACACTAAATGTTTTGTCACACATTCGTTAAGTGTAGCCAAAATCCGGTACATATATTCACGTAAGTTAATATGTGTGTTTAAAGTTTAGTTTGTGTTAGCTTACCAAAAGCTAATCTATATAGTCACATTTACAACTAACACTGTGACCAAATGCCATATATGGTCACACTAAATGTTTTGTCACACATATTATTTAATAGTAGCCAAAATCCAGTACATATGGTCACGTAACTTAATATGTGGCCATTGGATGATCAATAGTCACACAAAATACACGTTTCTTCACTTTAAACACCATATGGTCACATTTATTAACACTTTTAGACACTTTATGGTTAATTGTATGTGACTAAATACCCAAAAGAAACATGCTTTGTGTGACTAAATGTTAGAAAAGGCCACACAAACATAAAATTCATGTGGCCATTGGATGATCAATAGTCACACAAACCACACATTTCTTCACTTAAAACACCATATGGTCACACTTATTAACACTTTTGGCTACTTTTTGATTAATTGTATGTGACTAGATACCCAAAAGAAACATGCTTTGTGTGACTAAATGTTAGAAAAGGCCACACAAACATAAAATTCATGTGGCCATTAGATGATCAATAGTCACACAAAATACACGTTTCTTCACTTTAAACACCATATGGTCACACTTATTAACACTTTTAGCCACTTTATGATTAATTGTATGTGACTAAATACCCAAAATAAACATGCTTTGTGTGACTAAATGTTAGAAAAGGCCACACAAACATAAATTTAATGTGGCCATTGGATGATCAATAGTCACACAAAATACACATTTCTTCACTTTAAACACCATATGGTCACACTTATTAACAATTTTAGCCACTTTATGATTAATTGTATGAGACTAAATACCCAAAACAAACATGCTTTGTGTGACTAAATGTTAGAAAAAGGCCACAAAACATTAAATTCGTGTGGCCATTGGATGATCAATAGTCACACAAAATACACATTTCTTCACTTTAAACATCATATGGTCACACTTATTAACACTTTTAGCCACTTTATGTGTTAGCCTTGATTATTTTTATTAGAAGTGATGGTCATTCACGATTAGGAACTTTGTAACGTGTGTTAGATATCATGATAGAATAGTCAACGGGCTCGTGGATTGGGCTAAGCTAATTGGGCATAAGTTAAGTTAAGCTAGCCTTGTCTAGTTCGTGTAACCCAAGCCCAATCAAGTCCATCTCAAGGCCCATGGCCAAGCCAGGGCATCATCCTCTTTATTATAAATACCCTCAGTATGTCATTTGAGGGTGTGCTTGAAGTGTGTGTGTGTGTTTTCCTTTGAAGCAATATACAACTTATTGTGTTCATCTTTCTTCTCTACCTCTCTAAACATATACACGAATTATACATCAAGTCACCATCTAATCTTAATCTTTCTTATTTAACGTGTTCTTGTTGTGTTCATAACGTGGGTATTTGATAAGGTTGGTATATCTAAGGTCCTACAATTGGTATCAATCGCCTAACAATGGTTTAGGAGTGTTTGTGTTTGTTTTGAAGCTTGGTATTGTACGCGTAAAGGCTCACGTTTTTCATAGTTGTCAAGCTTAAAGCTTTAATTTTTGCACATAAAAATTCAAGATTCTTGTGGTTTAAGATATATTTGGTGCTAAAGTTTCGGTTTTTGCAAAAGTTTGAAGCTTTACGCGTTTTAGTTAAGTTTTGAGCTCGTATTTGGTTATTGGTCATTTCTACTAGTAACTTTTCTAGCCACTTTGGGTGAAAAGGTCACCATTTTTGGGTTATTCGAGTGTTTTAAGGCTTTACGTGCAAAGAAATCATTTGAATCGTTGGAAATTTCTTACGAGTAGAAGTCAAAAAGTCAAAACCCTAGTTTTCTACTCGTAACTTTTCTAAGCACTTTGGGTGAAAAAGGTTAACATTTTCGTATTATTTGAGTGTTTTTAAGGCTATCTATGCAAGCGAAATTGTTTGAATCATTGGAAATTTTTTACGAGTAAGTCAAAACCCTAGTTCTACTCGTAAGAAAGTCAACTACTCATAAGTTTCTACTCGTAACTTTTTGATAAGATTCTTCGAGCTTAAACGGCGACTCAGTGCTTCCCTCACTTGGATAAGTTTGTGGAACACTTGACTTTTGGATATCTCTTACAACGTGATAGTGTAAAGGATTTTGGATTCTCGCGTAAGCCATTCCTACAGCGTAAGTCATTCCTCTGGCGTAAGCTATTCCTACGCGTAAGCACTCTTGCTCTGCGTAAGTTGGGTTCTCGCGATAAAATTTCCTCGCCTAAGGATTCCTACGCTAAGCATCCTACGCATAAGATCCTACGCATAAGATCCTCGCCTAAGCCATCCTACTCGTAACTCGTAGTCTACTAAGTAACTTCCTCTTCCTACGCCTAAGCTTTTTAAAAAAAAAAAAAAAAAAAAAAAAAAAAAATGTAAGTAAAATTTAATTTTTCGAGGAGACTAAACGTTCAATTTTTACGCGAGATTCAAATTTTGGTATAACTTGGAAATTTTTGGTCAAAAATTCAAATTTTTGGGCCTAAATTCAAATTTTTCGGGTCAAATTTTGCGTCAAAATTGTCATAACTCAAATTTTTCATACACCCTTAGAATTGATTTTTAAAGTGAATTTCAAATTTTGGGCGAAAAATTTTTAAGAACCAAGTTTACGAGTACGACCTTCGGATAAACCTCAACCGACCATAACCTATCAAACACAACTCCTTTATCGTTGAATCGATCCTACATCAACTTTATCAGATCATACCTTCATCAATGGCAACTCAACAAGACATTCATGCAGCCGGTGCCGAAAACCGACCTCCTATGTTGGCAAAAGGTGGTTATCTTCAATGGACAAGTCGAATGCTCCGTTACATCAAGACCAAACCGAATGGAAAACTCATGATTAAATCCATTCAGGATGGACCCTTCAAGCCTCGACAAGTCCATGTCCTCGAAATCTTGATGCAACACCTCCCATCCCACCATCCTCTCATCTTCAAACCGAATCGAATACATCAAGAGGATCGAAACAAGTCGATCACGGATGACATGGCAATTCATATTATCCAACCGGGTTTACCAATAGACATCTTTCTTTGCGGTGAGCGGTTGTGAAGCGCTTTCGATATGTGGGAGCGTGTTAGGCGACTTTGTTTTGGAGCGAAATTGGTAAACAAGACATGGAGAACAAGTCGCTAACGAATGGGAGAAGTTTACATCTACACCGGAGAATCCATTGAATCCTACTATGGAAGGTTTTGCACTTTGATGAATGAGCTTCTAAGAAACAAGTTGGCACCTGAACAATCGTTCAAAACATCAAGTTCTGAATAATCTTCCGGAAGAATGGGGACGATATGTCACTATTGTCAACCAAACAAAAGACTTACATCGGTGAACTTTGATCAACTCAACGATTTTAAAACAAAACCAAGTGAAGCGAATGAAGTCGAGAAAAGAAAAATTGGCAAAATTGGCACTTATTGCTAAGACTCAAACTACGGTGAATACACAACAACAAGCTTCATCATCTTCCAACAACAACAACTTGCAGAATACATTCCACAACTACAACAACAATTCTATCCCGATCAACAATACCAGAACAAGGAATCGCGATCCTGGCCCGACCCGAAGCGACCTTGCATCGATATTTTCTTTATTGGATAAAGCGGTTAACGATCGCATCGGTAATCATGCGGTTCCGTATCGGGGTAATCAGTCGGGTCGAGAATGTTGGAAATCGATGGGACGAATGTTGGGAATAAGCGATGGTAATCGAATGGCAATGTTGCGGCTCCGATCGTTGGGAATTATGGAGATGGACATCAAGGGGCCGATTGTGAATCGAAATATGGGATATCAAAATGGGAATAAGCTGTTTTATGACTTACATTGAATGCTACCTCCGAACCTCAAAGACAAGATTCGGGATCTAGTGTCATACCAATGACAAAGCTTGAAAAGATCCAAGACATGTTGATGTTAGCGAGAAAAGAAGAATTGGGAATTGAGTTGATGTGAGGAAATAAAATTCGGTACCCAAAATGGGAAGATAAAGCAAACGATAATGCAACCTCCAAATCACACAATCAATCAACAGCCTCAACATCAAGCGGTACTTATGACACAACTCCCGCTCACGACACGATTCACTCAATGAGGTACCACATTCGTTTACTCATGAGAGCCACATTCGTGTCTCCGAACCTTATTATGACACATATGTGGGAGAGCAAGTTAATAGCAATGTTAACTCAAACTCCATATATGGATCCTAATGAAGGTCAAGTGATGAGAATGGTGCTAATGATGAGGAAACTCGTGCTTATTTTGAATCATTAATCAATCAATGTGGCATTGAAGTTGAAAAAGTAAGAGCGGTCAATCGCGAGTTAAGGCCCTGAATAAAAATTGACCGAGCTTGAGAGTTACAAGGAGCATGCCAAAGCCTATGAATTTCATACAAACAAAATGTCGAATTAGAAATTGGTTATCGAGATTACATTTTAAGAAAAAGATTTGCAACTCAAGTATGACACACTTGATGTGAATTTGAACTTGAAAATAAAATCTTTAAACAAGGAAATTTCGATCTAAACAACCAACTTTCTAAACAAAAAGCAGCATTCTCGATCTTGAAAAGAGAAAAGCAGTTGATTCTTGATTTTTCAAAGCGAGAAGATTCTCTTCTTGATGAAATTACGGATAAAAAGAAACTATCAAAAATTGGATAATTTTCTTCTTACAACGGGTCATTCCGCTAAATCAAACAAGATGCTTTCTAATCAAGTAAATCCGATTTTCACACTTCACATAAAATGGCTCTTGGTAACTCACCTCCTTCATTTCTCAAGAAAGCTCGAAATCTCGAATGTGTTGAACAATGGACAACCTTTGCATAAACCTATAATTGTTCGTGATTCTCTTGAAGCGTTGGAACTAGGAGAGAGAGTAGATCAAAATGAAACAAAAGAATCCGGATCTTAAACCGATTGATTATAACAAATGGAACAAAATTAATGGGATTACTTTTGTTAATCAAAAAGCGTCAAAGTTTTCCATCACACCAAGTGTTTCAAACAAAGTGTCAACACCGGTTTCAAAACCATTGTAGTTTCCAAATCTCTTTCGAAAATCGAACAAATGTCTTCAAAGAATCCTTTTAACACAAGTGATACTAGAAGCATTTTAGGCGATGTTAAAACTAGAATTGGGGTCTTCAAGAGGCTGTTAAAACTAAAACCACTATGACACCTAACAACGGTTCTCTACTTTTGATATCGAGCGAGAAAAGTTTTTGAAACTCAATTGCCCCTCAGTTGAATAACATCAACTCAAGGGTAATTCATGTTGAACAAGCACTTTTGAAAAGCGACTTACTTTGTCAAGGACCATAAATCCACAGTAAAGCAAGCTAATGAATGTTTTGAACACATCAAAGTTTTGGAAAACTAAATGATTCTCTCTTGAAGATGTTATGACTACCGATATCATGTCCATTATTCTCCAAACATATTACATTGAAGATCATGAAAGACTCGATATGAGACCTCCAAATTGTTTCAAAATATGAAAATGCTCTTGCAAAACTTGAAAAAGAAAATGTGTCCTATTTTAAACAACTTGATCGAAAATCGAGGAATGCAAGTATGACAAGCTCGTCGTATGGCGTGCCTACAAGGACATGCAAGAACAAAATGATCTTTTGAGAGTTCATTTGGAAAGTCTAAAAGGAAAGGCTGTGGATACTAAGTTTGCAAAACCATTGACTAAGGAGAAACAAATGTTCCCAAACCGGTTTTAAACCAAAATGTCTATTTCTCGGTTTCCTCCAAAGTCAATGAGAAAATGATTTGTCAAAAACGCAGTCGCTCCTGAGACTTTGCCTATTAAAAAGAGAATTATCAAAGCTTTTGAAAACCGGTTTTGATAAAGAAAAGTGATTACAAATGGCATTTCTAGGACTAGTACAAGGAATGTGACCAAAAATCCATTAAAGAATCATTGGTTCTAACAACATGGTCAACAATCACTATCTAGAAGAAGCTAGGAAAAAGGCACGACTCGAAAAGGCGGAATTCTAAGTGCAACATCTAGGGTGACAATTCTACAAGATTTCAAGGCAACTTTGCTAGTAGTAGTAAACCATTACCTAGGAACACTCTTCAAAAGACTAGGGATTGGCTTGCATCTAAGAGTAGTTGCTTAAAAGAAAATGCTATGCCCTTAGAAAACAACACTAGGAATTCTAGGTCCTTTTGAACAAGAATCAATTTCCAAAAGACTAGTAGCGAGTTAAAGGCGATGTTTTAAACAAGAATATTGAATTTATGCATACTACATGTAAAAATGTGTCTTTTCATTTAATCATGAGGCATGTGCCTTACAATATCTCAAGAAAGATAATTCTCGTGCCAAGGCACAATCCCTAAGACACCAAATAGAAACAAGCCCGTTGATAAAATGTCAAACAAAAAGAAACCTAATAGGTGGATCTCTTGGACGTAGTTTTCCCAAAATGAGTCTTCAGCGCATCGATAAGAAAACAACTCCTAGATCTTACCTTAGGTGGATTCCCACGGGCAAAGTTTTCAACCAAATAGGTCTTAGATGGATTCCCACAGAAAGATTTTGATACTTGCTCCAACACGGATAATAGTGAAACTCATCAAGTTAAGGAAGTCAAAACCACTACAACCGTTGATAGTGATCACCTCACCGTGAGGAATCTTGTACTTCTAACATCGTTATTTGTGAAAACTCTTCCTCTTTGGTTGCATGGTGAATCAAATATCTACGAACCCGACTCATCGAGAGGGTTCCAATTACGTAAAATCTTCTTCTTCATTTCTCTATCTTCTATCTTTGATTTTCCATTTCTTCTATAAAACCAACAAAAGCAAAATACAAAAATATAAAATCTTTCAAAAATACAAAACAATACAAAATAAAAATCCAAAAATATTCTTCTACGACATGTCTCTCGTATAATCGATATTACATGCGTTTCTAGAAATGTCATTCAACAATGATACGGGCATGTACGGATGCTTGGCGAGAGTTCTTTAATATGTTTTCAAAACATGTCGTTTCTCAAAAATTTCTTCAAATCAATGGCTTTCGTATACTTGATCTGAAACCGGACTTCAAAATGATGGCTTACGAACACATCGATTCGGGACCCGCACTTCAAAGAAAGGAAAGTGCTACATAAAATCGATTTTCATAAATATCGAGCACTTATCCTAAAACAAATGAAGATAATTCTTCCTTAATATCTTCAAAAGATTTTTAAAATCTTCATCTTAGCGTACCATTGATTCGAAATTTTTCAAAAGATTTTCAAAATCTCTCACATTTAGTACCAAGATAACTCCTTCTAAACCCTTAATTGATTCTAAATTTTACGTATGAAAAATATGCTTTCGTTAAGGGGAGTATAAAAAAAAAAAAAAAAATTGTTTCAAAATTCATGCTAAATCGGTTTCTCTCCAAATGCTTTTCGAAAAACATGTCTTTTAATCATTGTGTTTCAAAACATCATGGATATGCTATTTTGAGGGGAGAAAGCGTGATTAAAATGTGATAAAAATGTTTAATGATCGTTGTTTGAATCTCAAAAGAGCTCGACTCGGTTGAAACCAATGAATTGACGAGGAATCATGTACCATCTCGAAACTTTCTATGGACTTGACCGGGACGGGTAATAATTTCAAGCTAGTTCTCTAGTGATGTAAACGTGTCTCGAATCGGTCTTGTTCATTTAAAGTCGATCAATTCAAAAGTCACGAACTCTACCCTCTGTGCAGATTCGGTTAAAACAATATAAGCACATGTGAAGGGGGAGTGTTTCTGAAAATATAAAACTCTCAAGGTGTTAACAAAATCATGTTTTATAATCATAAACACTTTGAGAGATTTTCAAGAAAAAGGTTTTCATGGCAACATAGGAATAGTCATGGAGTTATAAGGTGACTAAGGATAGGAAATCAGTCCTATGATCCGCCAGAGCCGGAGGGATCTACCCAAGGACATCACAAATAGTTAGTATTAGAAGTCCTTAGGAATGATTGAAAAAAGGAGTAATGTGAGAAAGGAGAAAGAAGGGGTTGAAGAATTAAAAAGAAAAGTAAAGAAAGGGTGAAAAGAAATAGCCTCCATAATCAACCTTAGAGGTGAAACCGGGTTCAATACATATGCTCTTGGTTGTCACTAGATGACACCGGTATTGAAGACAAAGACGTCATGGACCCGATGACGCTTGCACTAAACCTTCTTGCCACTCAATTCCTCTCAAAAGGATTTGTTTCATTCTCACTGGGAACCCTACATAATCTATCGACTTTCTCTTAGAGATCGTTGGTATTGAAGAAGGAAACCCTCTCCCTAGTCTCCGCCCATGAAAACCAAAATGCACTTATTGAGTCTAGAGCCACGAGATTCATCAAAAGATCTCATAGGAACACATGACATGACATCGCTTGTTGTTCATCAATAAGGACACAAGTGATATATTATAGAGTCTCACGAGATCTTAGCAATCTGCGGAACATTTATGAGGGAGTTACAACCGTAATCCTCGGTGATTGAATGGAAATTCTGCGGGGTCAACATCAATCGACCACGATGCAGTCACTTTGGTAATTCTTCGTGGATTACGCTTAGTGTGTCTCAAACGGTCTACGATCGTGGGTGATGCTTGGTGTACCTCGGCGACTCATCCGAGCTCATGAGGTGCCGGTATATCGTGTTATCTCACTTGTGGGACTCAGGTTCGAGAGCGGCCTCTGTGAGAATTAGAGGCGTGTTTTCACACTATCTCGTTAACACCCTCGAAATTCAAACTTGTAAGTGCCGAATCCACTTATTACTAACTTGTTTTATGTTTTCTTCTTATGGAAGCTCGGAGGCGGATGGATCGTGCAAACTCGCCACATGCTCATACCAACAACACATGAAAAGTTCTCATCAAAATCAAAGGCAACAAAGTTAAAGATGATTCTTCGTCAATATCAAAGAATCCACAAAGTGTAAAGACTCGAGAACTTCATCATTGGAAACTTAAAGTCAAATAGAAGTGTGAGCATGGTGGAGAAAGGCGTGAGACACCTAACCAACGAAGTTGACAACGGCGAACAACCACATTATCGATCACAAAGCATGAAGGAACAAAGAATTAAGACTATTCTATATCTACTCACAAAGTTCAAGCTCAAAAGATTAAAGACCTATTCAAGTGGAGCATCTTTTGAATGACCACCCCTAGGGGAGATTGTTAGCCTGATTATTTTATTAGAAGTGATGGTCATTCACGATTAGGAACTTTATAACGTGTGTTAGATATCATGATAGAATAGTCAACGGGCTCGTGGATTGGGCTAAGCTAATTGGGCATAAGTTAAGTTAAGCTAGCCTTGTCTAGTTCGTGTAACCCAAGCCCAATCCAAGTCCATCTCAAGGCCCATGGCCAAGCCTTAGGGCATCATCCTCTCTTACTATAAATACCCCTCAAGTATGTCATTTGAGGGGTGTGCTTGAGTGTGTGTGTGTGTGTTTTTCCTTTGAAGCAATATACAACTTATTGTGTTCATCTTTCTTCTCTCTACCTCTCTAAACATATACACGAATTATACATCAAGTCACCATCTAATCTTAATCTTTCTTATTTAACGTGTTCTTGTTGTGTTCATAACGTGGGTATTTGATAAGGTTGGTATATCTAAGGTCCTACATTATGATTAATTGTATGAGACTAAATACCCAAAACAAACATTCTTTGTGTGACTAAATGTTAGGAAAGGCCACACAAACATAAATTTGATGTGGCCATTGGATTATCAATAGTCACGCAAAAACTATTCATTTTTCATAAATAGAACTAACTACGAATACTAAACAGACTTAACTTAGGTCCGGGACTTAACTTTGTCTTGGCCTTAACCACTAAAACTAACCTACCGGACTTAACTTTGTCTTGGCGACTTTAACCACTAAACTTTTACATTTTATAGGAGACCACAACAAAAATATATTTTTGGTGCAAAGGTGAACTTGTATTAATTAAGGAAACTTTGTACAATGAAATAAACAACACAAACCGATATGGATAAGTCCCGTATCAAGTTGCATACAAGCCAACTCTATTCAATATCCGATATAAGCTGTTCTTATAAGTCGATAACAAAAACAAAGCGCCCATATCATACAACCATGGATGATGACAACCAAAGACAAAACCATTACAAAGAATACCTTTTAATGCACCACTAGGAACCATACACTTCTAGATAGGGGCTATACCAAGTAGTTTACATTCCATCTCATGGATGGCTTCAACTACTTGGGAACACACACCCTAAATGAAGCCAACCAAATCCTACACAATCCAAGAAAGTGTTTATAAACATGTCTACCAATAACAACCGATAACGCACGGAATTATGTTTTAACACATGCTAAATCTTGGAATTATAAGCGGAGTGCGGAAGACACGAAGCTTGGTCGTCACCGACAAATTCAACAAGATTGAATCTAACCATTTTGTTTCATTCCCACTGACTCTCCTCAACAATCTCTCTCCATCTGGCGTTTATGGTAACGTGGTTCTTGTTTCTAGGCCTATCGCTGTGTTGTTCCAAATTCACGTTCACATAAAACTCCATTTCTTCCCGGTATCTCAGCAGTGCATTTGTGATAAATCGTAATTTTAGGTCATTTCTCAAAATTTCACTATTCATCTCGGGAAATTACTATTCACCGGTTACTATTCATCATTTTTAAGTCGGTTTGAGACTTTGATAGGTTATTTCAAAATTTTACTATTCACAAAACACTATTCATTCCCGGATATAAGTTACTATTCATGATTATTATTCATCATTTTTCGTAAACTAGGTTTACAAGTATCAAATTCGCATAATCGTGAGGGTTAAGTTGCATATTCATGGAACATCATTGAAAATATTTTATATAGACTAGAGTTAGTCTACATATATCAGTAACATCATTTTCATATTAGTTTATGCATGGGTTTCCATATTCAATTAACGTATATTTATTTATTAAATAAACATTTTCGCACGATCATTTGTTTTGATCAATTGATCCGACACTTCCAACAATTGTCCAGATATATTTTTATACTCATTTTAATGCTATAAAAATTATATTATTAGTTTACCCGATGTTTTGGATTTATTTTGCATATATATCGTTATATATATATTCACGACGGTTTACGAAATTTCTATACGATAATTATTTATTCACCCAATACTTGTTAGAAATGTAATTTTATAATTTTTATGACTTCAATATACTTCATTTTATTCCGTTACAATCAATTTCTAGCTAACTATACACCTATTAAGTAAATATCTTCATTTAATTCACTAAATATCTAAGAATAAGAAATCAAATGAAACTTCTTTTGCTCCATTTCAATCCAACACCCCACATGCCCTTTTGATACTTCTAATTGACACTTTATTTACCAAAATACCTATACTAATAGATATTTACTTACATACTTCAAGTATTCATTTTTTTTACTTCCAAAATATCAAGAACATTATCCAAGAAAATCCTCTCAACTCCATGGTCCTTGTGGTTCGGCTCATCTAAGAAGAAGAAGGAGTACATCACCAAATTTCAAGCTCTAGTGTTTATTTAGATCCATTAGTCCTAACTTACAAGGTTTTGAGATAAAAATCTTTAGGCTAATTAGGTATATTTTGCAACAAAACTCTTCAATCACTCAAGTAAGCTTCAACTAGTTTTTTTTACTCTTATAAACTATTACTTGATGTATTTTTATGTTCTTATAACCAATCGTGCAAGTATACCATGTGTTTATACCACTTTTATTTGATTTTTACTACATACAATGAGTTTAAACTACCCTATTAATATTCCCATGAACCCTATCAATTTTGGTGAAGTTTAAGAACCCATGACACCCTAAGAAGGTGTATGATAGGTTTAGAATAGCTTTGGTGTTGATTGGAAGAGATTAGAACAAGTTACATACTAGAAAATTCATTTTCGACGAAAAATATTTAAAGGCTGTCACGTTTTATAAAATCTGGAATTTTCAGAAGGTTGTGAATTATTTCTGCTTATATTTTCATAAAATATACTGAAAAACGAAACCGTGGCCGCTTGAATGGGTTAAAAAGGGTTTATAACGAAGAAGATACGCTATTTTCAAGTTTAAAGACGAAAACTAATTTTCTGAAATAATACAAGCTGTCAAGAGGTTTTCAAGGGGCAAAACTGAGTTTTAAACTTAATCTAAATGAGTCGATTTATCAAAAATATACTAGTATACATTAACACGAAACCGAGGATATATAGAACGTAGAAAAGGAGCTTATAAAGACCGAGATACAAGTGATACAAAACCGACGTTCACAACAAAAATCCATCAGCTTTTACTAAAAATATTTTCTAAGTGTTAAAACAGTCTTTTCAGTACCCATGTTTGGAGTCGTTTTTCTCAATGATCGAGTTGGTTTTCGTAAAATAGTATCTATGAGTAAAGTTATTTCACCGGCCTATTTTCCAAAATGACCAAATTGCCCTCAAGCGGAATTGTAACGAGTAAGATCGACCTCTCAAACTTTCCGAAATCTACTCATACACTACAATATTAGCCCAACTACCTCACTTCACCTATATTTTTATCTATGATCGAAACTCCTATGAACAAACTTTCAGTGTTACGACTTTTAGATATTGCTATAAACATTCTAAATCCACTGAGTTTGTTTCCTAACACTCGATATTTGCCGATTTATGACTAGCTTTACGAGGCTGCTTAGTCATTTTTCATGAGTTGTCAAAGTATATTATTTTACGACGAAAAACTGTAAATTCTTGTTCTATTTCTAAGCGACTATCGTAGGATGTTGTTTCAACGTAAATACTTGTAAAGTATTTTATAACTTGACGAGATGGCATACACGTATATTTCGACGATAAATTTCATTTTCGAAAATGTACAAGTGGTATAGATTACATGTGAATTTGCATGTACGACATTGTTTCATGACTTACATTAGAACATATCATTCATATTAGGTTGCAGATAGAGATTGCACCTCATTTCAGTGTATCCACTTTGTCATCATAATCATTGCATCAGGTGAGTTCATGGCCCCTCTTTTAATTGTTTTGAACTATCTTTGGGGGAGATACATGCTTTCAACAATTTTTATGACAATCATGATTATTTGCAAACTATATGTTTATCCGAATCGAATGTTTAGTCATACGGTATATGATATTGCCATACTTAGAGTTTCTATATCATAGACCATTGAGCTAACTGACTTGGTATGATCACGATCTAACGGACTTGGATGATATTGAACTAACGGACTTGGTATAATGTTGAACTAACGGACTTGGTACAATCATGAACTAACGGACTTGGAACTATTTGAAACCATACTATATTATGTGCTATATCAATTGACTATTGATACATTAAGTTATGTACTATTATGTGAACTCATTTGACGATGTGTGCTTAAACATAAACTATACATATTTTGGCAGTGGGTTGTGAACACACAGGTTGCAAGTTTTGTATGGGCGAAACTTGGAACTGAGTGGATTTGCAATGCCTTTGCTGCATGAACGTTCTTTAAAGGTTTTTCATGACAACACAAACTCTATGAACTCACTCAACCTTTGTGTTGACACTTTTAGCATGTTTTATCTCAGGTATTTAGCATATCATCATGGCATGCATGGATTCATTGAGTTGACGCGTCTCACATGGATTTTATGCACTTAACTATCGTTTGATTGTAACAAACTCATGTTGGTACTTTTGGAAATCTTTTGGGACCTATGTTTTATAAACTCTGATTACTTTACTTAATCAAACGATATTTTCAAAATGACACTTTAGGTCGTTCAATATAAGCTCAATTGTGATGCTATGGCGATCATCCCCATGTATTCCATTCATTGCAAAGCGGTATTTTGGGGTGACAGATTAGCATCGAGGGCAAGAGTTATAGAGAACTAGGTTGCATCATTGACCCTAGACTATAACTACATCATCATAGCATCTCATCATTTCATCATAAGTGCATATTCACTATGCATGCGGTTTCATATGTACATTTTGTGAGTTATTTTCTTTCATTTCAAATCGATTGTCACATAGATGTCTTCAGATACCCATTCCATTATCCTTTCTTCCGACTCCAACGTGGAGAATGCCTTGTCATTCCCTATCACAATTTTAATATCAGTTGACTCATGACTGATAACATCGGATGCCGAGACGAAGCCTTCAAGAAGGGTGAAGTCGCTCTCACTCCTCTGTTTCACCACCAACATGTCGTGCTAGACACTATTCACACATTAAGTCATTAAATCGTAATACCTTTGAAGCACTTACGAAACCTCATAACTCATCGCCTAGAAACCCTTCTATTATTTTCAAACATGACTTCAACTTATCACCTCCTATCACATCTCTTTAGAGTGCTTATTATTAACATAGGACTTTGCTACGTCTCACCCTTCCTCTTATTTTGAAGAGTTATGGCGCCGAAGAAAGCTGCACCAGAAATGACACAAGCTGCTATCCAAAAGTATGTAAAGGATAGTATAGCCGAGGCACTAAGGAAAGAACAAGCAACGATAGCTGCTGCTGCCGAGGCAGCTGTGCTGAAGTCTAGACTTCTTCTTTCTCACTGGGAGCTGCAGGAGGGTCTGGAGTTCAAAATTATACTTACAAGGACTTTAAGAACTGTGATCCTACAAAGTTCAAAGGCACAGAAGGAGCCACTGCTATGATCCGTTGGTTTGAGAAGATGGAGTATGTATTTCTTCTATGCAATTGCCCAGATGATTGCAAGGTGAAGTTCGCCACTGGTACACTCTTAGATGGCGCAATGTCATGGTGGAATTCGTATGCGTAGCCTATTGGTATGGAAAGTGCTTACAAGCTCACGTGGGATGAATTCAAGAAGCTTGTAACTAAGAAGTATTGTCCACGCACATAGGTGAAGAAACTAGAAACATAATTTTATGAGTTAGTGACTATTGGTTATGACATCGAGACTTACATCAGAAGGTTTCAAGAGTTGGCTGCTCTTTGTCCAACTATGGTTTCGGACAATGAGAAATTACTGGAAAATTTCATTGGAGGACTTCCACAAAGTATTCAAGGAGATGTAACTTCTTCCGATCCACAAACAATTGAAGAGACTATCATGATAACTCAAAAACTCATGGCCCAAGTTGTGAAGAGGGAAAACATTATCAACAATAATCGCAAAAACAACAACAACAACAACCAAACTAGCAACAACAAAAGGAAATGGGAAAACGACCAGGGAGGTTATAATAATGACAACCAAAACCATAACACTAACCATTATCAACAACAGAATAGAAGACAAGAAGTCGCCAGGGTTTATGTTGCTGCACCAATAGAAGGCAGAGGTTGTGATGGAACCTACCCACTATGTAATCAATGTAAGTATCATCACTCGGGTCTTTGCCCTGCTAAGTGCCACAAGTGTCAAAAACTGGGACACCTTTCCAGGGATTGTAGAGGCAAGGCCATAGTCACGTGCTTCAGATGTGGGGAGCGAGGACACTATCAGAACCAATGTCCCCAAAACCAAGGTCAAAAAGTTGAAGGTGCTCACGGGAGAGCGTATATGTTAGAAGGAGGAGAAGCTCACCAGGGTATCAACAACGCGGCAGACTGAAGAAGTTTAGAAACGAACAGTCTTATTTCCTTATGCACTATGTCGTACTAAGTTTAAGTCTTCCATCGTATTCGGATCTTTATGACTTAAGATGTATTACTGTTTGATAAACTACTCGTTGTGATATTCTCATCTATCGTATTTTCTTTTCCTTTCTGATTCATTATCACTTACAAAAATTTTACTTCCTTTTACTTTAACCGCCATTTTAAAGACATGGTTTAAATCCCTTTAAACACAGAGAGTTATAACACCTAAACCGAACATCACATTATCGTTCCTTAATTACACATAGTCTAGCTAACTATGTCTAATTCTGGAGGGATCATGTTATGTTGGGAGCAGTTATTTATAAATCTTAGTGCAAGCAAAATTTTCACATATTCCTTAAAGTCAAAGGGATACTCTTGGGAGATTCTTCCAATATTTTCTCTAACTCGATGTTTATACACTCTTAATCATAGATAACCGTAACGACACTTCTTCATGTCTTCTCTCCTCGTTATTTAGCACAAACCCTAAACCTGAGAAACCAACACGAACTAAATTCAGGGACTGAATTCCTTTTTGGGTGGGCGAATGTGACAAATCGTAATTTCAGGTCATTTCTCAAAATTTCACTATTCATCTCGGGAAATTACTATTCACCGGTTACTATTCATCATTTTTGAAGTTGGTTTGAGACTTTGAGAGGTTATTTCAAAATTTTACTATTCACGAAACACTATTCATTCCCGGAGAAAAGTTACTATTCATGATTATTATTCATCATTTTTCGTAAACTATGTTTACGAGTATCAAATTCGCATAACCGTGAGGGTTAAGTTGCATATTCATGGAACATCATTGAAAATATTTCATATAGACTAGAGTTAGTCTATATATCATCAGTAACATCATTTTCATATTAGTTTATGCATGGGTTTCCATATTCCATTAACGTATATTTATTTATTAAATAAACGTTATCGCACGATCATTTATTTTGATCAATTGATCCGACACTTCCAACAATTGTCCAGATATATTTTTATACTCATTTTAATGCTATAAAAATTATATTATTAGTTTACCCGATGTTTTGGATTTACTTTGCATATATATCGTTATATATATATTCACGACGGTTTACAAAATTTCTATACGATAATTATTTATTCACCCAATACTTGTTAGAAATGTAATTTTATAATTTTCATGACTTCAATATACTTCATTTTATTCCATTACAATCAATTTCTAGCTAACTATACACCTATTAAGTAAATATCTTCATTTAATTCACTAAATATCTAAGAATAAGAAATCAAATGAAACTTCTTTTGCTCCATTTCAATCCAACGCCCCACATGCCCTTTTTATACTTCTAATTGACACTTTATTTACCAAAATACCTATACTAATAGATATTTACTTACATACTTCAAGTATTCATTTTTTTACTTCCAAAATATCAAGAACATTATCCAAGAAAATCCTCTCAAATGCATGGTCCTTGTGGTTCGGCTCATCTAAGAAGAAGAAGGAGTACATCACCAAATTTCAAGCTCTAGTGTTTATTTAGATCCATTAGTCCTAACTTACAAGGTTTTGAGATAAAAATTTTTAGGTTAATTAGGTATATTTTGCTTCAAAAGTCTTCAATCACTCAAGTAAGCTTCAACTAATTTTTCTTACTCTTATAAACTATTACTTGATGTATTTTTATGTTCTTATAAAAAATCATGCAAGTATACCATGTGTTTATACCACTTTTATTTGATTTTTAGTACATACAATGAGTTTAAACTATCCTATTAATATTCCCATGAACCCTATCAATTTTGGTGAAGTTTAGGAACCCATGACACCCTAAGAAGGTGTATGGTAGGTTTAGAATAGCTTTGGTGTTGATTGGAAGAGATTAGAACAAGTTACAAACTAGAAAATTCATTTTCGACGAAAAATATTTAAAGGCTGTCACGTTTTGTAAAATCTGGAATTTTCAGTAGGTTGTGAATTATTTTAGCCTATATTTTCAGAAAATAGACTTAAAAACGAAACCGTGGCCGCTTGAACGGGTTAAAAAGGGTTTATAACGAAGAAGATACGCTGTTTTCAAGTTTAACGACGAAAACTAATTTTCTGAAATAATACAAGCAGTCAAGGGGTTTTCAAGGGGCAAAACTGAGTTTTAAACTTAATCTAAATGAGTCGATTTATCAAAAATATACTAGTATACATTAACACGAAATCGAGGATATATAGAACGTAGAAAACGAGCTTATAAAGACCGAGATACAAGTGATACAAACCCGACGTTCACAACAAAAATCCATCAGCTTTTACTAAAAATATTTTCTAAGTGTTAAAACAGTCTTTTCGGGTACCCATGTTTGGAGCTGTTTTTCTCAATGATCGAGTTGGTTTTGGTAAAATAGTGTCTATGAGTAAAAGTTATTTCACCCGGCCTATTTTCCAAAATGACCAGCCGTTCCTCAAACGGAGTTGTAACGAGTAAGATACGACCTCTCAAACTTTCCCGAAATCTACTCGTAAACTACAATATTAGCCCAACTACCTCAGTTCACCTATATTTTTTATCTATGATCAAAACTACTATGAACAAACTTTCAGTGTTACGACTTTTAGATATTGCTATAAACATTTTAAAACCACTGAGTTTGTTTCCTAACACTCGATATTTGCCGATTTACGACTAGCTTTACGAGGCTGCTTAGTCATTTTTCATGAGTTGTCAGTATATTATTTTACGACGAAAAACTATAAATTCTTGTTCTATTTCTAAACGACTATCGTAGGATGTTGTTTCAACGTAAATACTTGTAAAGTATTTTATAACTTGACGAGATGTCATACACGTATATTTCGACGATAAATTTTATTTTTGAAAATGTACAAGTGGTATAGATTACATGTGAATTTGCATGTACGACATTGTTTCATGACTTACATTAGAACATATCATTCATATTTGGTTGCAGATAGAGATTGCACCTCATTTCAGTGTATCCACTTTGTCATCATAATCATTGCATCGGTGAGTTCATGGCCCCTCTTTAATTGTTTTGAACTATCTTTGGGGAGATACATGCTTTCAACAATTTTAAGACAATCATGATTATTTGCAAACTATATATTTATCCGAATCGAATGTTTAGTCATACGAAATAATGATATTACATACTTGAGTTTCTATATCATAGACCTTTGAGCTAATCGACTTGGTATGATCACGATCTAACGGACTTGGATGATATTGAACTAACGGACTTGGTATAATGTTGAACTAACGGACTTGGTACAATCATGAACTAACGGACTTGGAACTATTTGAAACCATACTATATTATGTGCTATATCAATTGAATATTGATACATTAAGTTATGTACTATTATGTGAACTCATTTGACGATGTGTGCTTGAACATAAACTATACATATTTTGGCAGTGGGTTGTGAACACACAGGTTGCAAGTTTTGTATGGGCGGAACTTGGAACTGAGTGGATTTGCAATGCCTTTGCTGCATGAACGTTCTTTAAAGGTTTTTCATGACAACACAAACTCTATGAACTCACTCAATCTTTGTGTTGACACTTTTAGCATGTTTTATCTTAGGTATTTAGAATATCATCATGGCATGCATGGAGTCGTTGAGTTGACGCGTCTCACATGGTTTTTATGCACTTAACTATCGATTGATTGTAACAAACTCATGTTGGTACTTTTGGAAATCTTTTGGGACCTATGTTTTGTAAACTCTGATTATTTTACTTAATTAAACGATATTTTCAAAACGACACTTTAGGTCGTTCAATATAATCAGAATCGTGATGCTATGGTAGTCATCCCCATGTATTCCATTCTGTTGCAAAGCGGGTATTTTGGGGTGTGACAAATATGGTACTTCCACATGTGATTTAAACCGTAAACAAATGTGGTATGTTCTCGCATTATAAAGAACAATGTAGTATGCTCAACAAAAGTATGTCCATGTGTTGAAGTATATATTAGTTTTTACGAAAACAGATAATGACTGAAATGGTCCGATTTGTATCATTACGTACCAAAAGACTCATGTCCGTGACATATGCAAGGATGGGCACGTAAAAACAATCCCTTTCACTTTCATGCTCTGTACATTCGTTCCATGCACATATGTGTTTCATAAGCTCATCTGCAATTGGAATTTAATGAAAATGGTAAATAATTTAAAAGCTATTATATGGAAAGGTTTATTTTTTAAATAAAATCATAGATTATGTCTACACTTTGATTAACATACCTTCATCTACGGGGTTTCTCATGAACGGTCTTGCACGATTCAGCTCCATACATTGCACAAGTTCAGAACGCATCATCAATCCATAGTTAGCAAATGGCATCAGGGAAAGAGTATTGTTTAGGAGATTTGTGAAAACAACTCTTGTGCCAGCAAATAGGTTTTCATCATGAACCAATACATTCCATCCGTGCCCACCAAACTCATGCACGTGTCTGTCTTCCTCCGGATTTCAATTTGACGGTGAGTGATAGCACTACGGACACGCCAAGAACAAAACGTCAAATTGGTTATTGTCAATATTGTCACGAAATTGCAAGGAATGACCTACGTAATGATTTAGTTTAAAGAAAACATTAGCGGGTCTAACAATTAAAATAATCCTCATTTTCAACAAACTTATACAATGTATTGATTAACATTTTTTCTTACGGAGGTTGTGCGGATATTCATCCAACGTAACCGAGCATCTACGTTGTACGTAACCTAGAAGAGCGAGATCGTATCCGGGGCATTCGTGGCTGCATCATTGTACCTGTTACATAATAACAATCTTCTTCCTAACGAATTAAATGGAATGTGGCCACATTGATGTATTGGTTGTGATCAATAAAAGCTTGCCACTCGGACCCATGCAAAGTAATGCGACCACCAACCAATTTCCATAAACCTTATGTTTGGTTCCCCATTGTGGATTAGGTATATCCAGTAGCTTCTTAGGGTCATGTTTGATAAACAAAGTAGGAAGCATCTTAAATTTAAAAAGTAAGCACGATATGAATTTGATGGTTACATTGATAAATTTATAACCTTAAGTAAGTATTTTAAGTACAACTTACCCGCAATGTCCTAATGTTTGTGCGGTTTGCCTCAACCAACAATTGGATGCTCATTCTATTTTAAAACCACAATCGTCTTAATGGTCAATAAGGTTATTACATATACATAACATTTTCACCAACTAATACAAGTCTTAGATGATCAATACATCTTTATCATTAAGGTGTCAAACAAAAAATGATTGAATATGTATTACTACATATTTAACTATGTTTCAAAAATCAATAATCATATAGTCCTTTTAGAGTAAAAATCGCTATTTTTTTACAGTTAATCATCTTACCCCATACGTTTGTTAAAATCTAGTAACAAATCCATAATCTACCCAACATACCAAATGCCATTGCTTCATCCAATGTTTAAACCTAAGCTCAGATAATTAATTACATAAGGTGTTGTGCTTAACCAAATCATATAAAAGCTATACTAACCTAATGATTAAACATATGTTTACAAGTTGTCTAATTATTTTAGGACCACCTATTTAACAAATAGCTGCTACGTATTCCACAATCAACGTATTCCACAATCCACATATATCCATGATTCTTTTTATTCAAATCATCCTATATTTACATGTCACACAATATTCTAAATGTGGAAAACTAGAAGGGGGTTGAATAGTTTTACCAATTTAAAACTTCCTTTTAAATATTTAGATCGACTTATGTCAATCTATTTGGTTGTTTATGTTGGACGTTGATAGATAGATATATAAACGTGTAATGAAAGATAAAGAGTAAGAAGCACATAACCACGACACGAGTATTTATAGTGGTTCGGCTACAAGGACACCTTCCTTGCCCTACTCCACTCCTCACCTACTCGAGAGTTCGTAAACACTACACGACACCAATCTCCTTATGGCGGAGAAGCCTTCACAACGTCGCCTACTCTTTTTCCGGTACTAGGCTAACCACCGGGTTCTTTCACTCCAAGGTGAACCACACCTATCACAACGTCGCCTACCCTTTATTAGGTACTAGGCTAAGCACCTAGTTCCATTACTATGGAGGAACTACTACCCATCACAACACAACACCTAATCTCAAGGAGATCCACTCCTTGTTACAACACCATCAAGGATATCACCATCCTTGGAAATAAACTAATACTTATATGTATAACGATGCACCTCATCGATTATACGACCTAGGCATTCTTCCCTAATGCCACTTGATTTGATTCTTAGGCATCCTTCACTAATGCCTTTGACACAACGCTTGGCACCTTTCACTAATGCCTTCGTCTTGACACCTTTAGCATTCTTCACTAATGCTTTTGACACGGACGTTAAGCACCTTTCACTAATGCTTTCGTCTTGACTCTTTCGGCATCCTTCACTAATGCCTTCAACACAACATCTCTACGGAGGAAGAAAGAACTATCAACAAGAGAACCTCAGTTGTCTTGATGATGACGAAGCATGGCAACTCATGGACTTGAGCTTGCTCGACTTCAAGAAGTGGTGATCTCGCCTTTAAGAGGAACCTAGAGAATCACACAAAAACAAAAGACAAACTACATAGAAAGATCCCTTAGGATCAGTGGTTAGAGAGGTACAATACTTGGAGAAAGTATGTGTGAAAGTGGTGAGCCAAAAGGAAGAAATGGCTCACTATTTATAGAGGAGAAAACTTATTGTTCCCGGATCCCACGGATCCTCCCACAAGGATCCGGCTAGCGTAAAGCTAGGGATCCGTGGGACGCCCTCTTTACCCATGGGTATTTTGGTTATGGGTCATGGGTCATGGGTTATGGGTTGATCCATGGGTTTCTTATTAGATACAATGTATCTCATGAGTTCAATGTACCTAGTCAAATGGTTTGGATAAAACCATGGGTTATGGGTCAATACCATTTGTTAGTTTTTACCCATTTTAGTATATACTAGTTTAAGTATATATTTACCCAAATATGTAAACACTAGTTGTTGTACATATGTATTACTAAATCATAAAATCACTTATACTTGTTTTAGTGTTTTATGTGAAAACGTAAGTGTGTTAGAAAACTATTGGCTCAAACAGTTTACGTATTTTATTTGTTTCGTTAAAATGATTTTACGTTTGTTATCGACAAAACATTAGAAGATCGTAAAATATAAATAAACGTTTTACGGCTTATTTGTATTAACAATCTCCCCTTTTGTTGATGACAAAACATAAAATTATTTTAAGGAAAAACTAAAATTGTAAAAGTTTGAATTGAGTTTTACTCTCTTCTCCCCTTTTGTCGAAACAAAAGAGCGTCGAAAAGAAACTAACACAAAGTTTTAAGAAAAACATGTAAAAGAAAAGATGTAAAGTGAGTAAGTGACGGGAATGGTTCTCGTCTTAACTCCCCCTTGACGAGTCCATCCCTTTGTGAGGGCGTCAAGTACATAAAAATAAGTAAGCTAATGTATTGCAATTATGTTTGCAAATGGTTCGTCCTTGTGACGAAAATGCTCCCCCTTGAAGATTGCAACTTTGCAATGGGGTGTCATGAAGAGTAATCCAAATAAGGATCAAGTTGCAAATGGATTTGCAATGTATGGTTTGACACAAAGCTCCCCCTAGCTTTATGGTGTCAAAATCTTCATGTGTATTTTGAAAATCTACAAAATAAAGGTTAGAAAACAAGAGTATAGTGCATAATTTCCTGCAAATAAGACTCAAGTTAGTAGAAAATTGTTCTTACATACCACGGATCCCACGGTTCCCTTTGTGGAGGGATCCGTCTAGGCATTTTGGAGGATCCGTGCATGCGGTGACGGATTCTTCACAATGAAGATATGCCAAACAATGCTAATAATGAGAGTGAGATATGTATATAATTATACAGCATAAACACAAAGTAACATGGCATATAAGTAATCATTCAATAAAACCAAGAGATAATCAAACAAATCTCTAAAACTAAGAGAATGATCTAGCCATACATTTTCTACTAATACTAACGAGTCACCTAAACTTAAGAAGTAACCACGTTCTTAAGGATAAAATGGGATTCCTAGACGTTCTAAGTTTGAACTTAAGACTAGGACACCGCTTTAGGCTCATGGTTGTTTAGGTTTGTTGACCTCTTCGAAACGTTCGAGGAGGTGATAAAACATGAAACGTTGCTCTTCACGTAGTTCATGTATCAACCTTTCAACATGTTGACAATGATAGCAATCCTTTTCATGGTTTTGAGCTTCTTGAAGTGGAGGTTCAAGTGAGGTGGGTTGAGGATTCTCAACTGAAGGAGGAATTGGTGGAGGCTCATTAAGTGATGGCTCAACAATGTTTGAGGATGGAGGTAAAGAAGCATCAACTTCCATGTGGTCGGGTGGTTGACTTTGATGTCTCCTCATAATCCAAAATCGACTATTGGGGGGAATAGAAGAAGTTGATATTGGTGCAAGTGTTGATTCAACACTTTGGTTTTGTTGCACAACCTTTTCAAGTGAATTTGTTGGTAGTGGTGGAAGATGAGATGGCCAAGGAGGTAAGTCCTCTAAGTTGTGAGAATGTGGAGATGATTGTGAGGTGGCTCTAGGCACCAATGATGTTGGTTGAGTTGAAGAGGGTATGTTTGGTTTAGTAGAGTTTGGTGATGATATCCTTGTGGGAACAATCCTCTTGGGGATTAGTTTGATTGGTTTCTTTGGTGTAGGGGAAATCCTAGCATTTGTGGACTTAACCGGAGATGATTCGGTTGAGGAAACTTCGTGTATGACCCTAGCAAGTTTCTTGGGTGGTTCTTGGGTGGATGAGTTAGCACTAGGAGCTTTTCTCATGATGAAATGACTAAGGAAGATGTTGGTAATTGCTGAGAATTGTGTTGTGTTTGATGACTAAGGTGTTCTAGCAATATGACTTATAAGGGGAAGAATTTGGCAAGTGTATTTAAGACTTAAGCCACTAAGATTCTTAGAAATGTGATGATTAACATGCACAAGATTGAAGTTCAGAGTTTCACTGATCTAGGAACTTAATAAAGATGAGGTGGAGTGTTCAAGTAAGCAAGATGAGCTTGAAATGATTGTTTAGGCTAGAGTTGACATAATCTGTCACCCGGATCCCACGGTTCCCTCTTCTGAGGGATCCGGCTAGGCTAATCCTAGGGATCCGGCTCTCAGCAGTTATGAAGGGTTAGAAATGAAGTTTCTAAGAGCTAAAACCTATATCATCTTGAGTGTTTCAGTCCTCCTAAGTATCTAAGGTGAGGGTGTACTTGAATGATCAAGAGTAATGAATGTTATAGCAAATGATTGCTTTTTATGGAAGGAAAATGGGACTAAATGACTACCAATGGATGTTCAAGGATAACACTAAGAGTTTTGGTGGTGTCAAGTCATAATAAATGATCCTAGAGATCAGATTTTAGCTTGAGATGGAATTTGAAAAATCCTTAAAAATCAAAAGAATTGAAAAACTAATTTTTGACCCATTTTGAGATAAAGATGACTAGAAACAATTTCCTAAAATTGTTCAATATGTCCACCTAAGTGTTTTGAAAAATGAAAAACAATTTGTGAGTATTGAAGCGGAAATATGGTGAGTTTTGATGTGTTGATAAATCAAAAGAAATCTTGAACTAAGTCCTAGGTGAGCCATGGGTGAGTGTCAAGCTATCACATGTTAGGACAAGACTTAGCTGGCTCTAAGGTCTTATGTTAGGCTTATGTGAGGTGATCTAGTGATTTGTTTTGATGTAAGGGATCTGTATAACTCATCTGCAGTCACGGATCCCACGGTTCCCTTATGGGAGGGATCCGGCTAGTTATAATTCTGGGATCCGCCTACTGCAGATCAGAACCTTTACAGCAGCTAATGCAGATTTTGCACTAATCAATATACACATATAACATGTAATTTAAACAGCAAGGTAAACAAATTATCACATACGACATATCATAGATAATTGTAGTAACAATAATATCCAAGAAAAACACAAACAAACGTGCTAAAAACATAATCATTCATACACAAATTAAGTGTCTCAAGACAATCATAATCCTATAGTCTCTTTCGTCAACTCTTTCTTTTCCTCTTTCCCGACTTTGTGAGGTTATAAGCTAGATTTTGAATCATACCCCTTAATTGTTTGAATTCCGCGGTCTCGTTTGGAATGGTTGGAAGTTGTTCATAGTAATCAAAGGGTTCCAATTCAATGTTAGCTATGGGGTCGACATCTTCTTCTTCTCCATCTTCTTCTTCTTCTCCTTCCGAGGAATCCGAGAGAGCTTTAGGTTTCTTTCCATTGACCATGAACCGTTTAGAGGGTATTTTGGTAAGAGGTACCATTACGTGATCGGCAAAGAAATGATCATTGTTGATAGGAGATGGTTGCAATGCACTAACATACTTACAAAGTCATGTTAGGAGCATACCATCAGTAAGTACCATGTTGGAAGCTTTGAATACCCCGACCATTCTCCTTACCATGTAATAGGCGAGATTAAATGGCTTTTGGTGGATAAGACAATAGATCATTTGCACAAGACATGCATTTGGATGATCCTTGTTACCAACTAGGCTAATGACGTTTTCCCTAAGGATTTCTTCCCATTTTCTAAATATGGGATGCATTTCGAAAAGTTCCATTTGAAAAGGATCACGGTGAATGAGCTTTTTGTTTCGGTTGTAACGGGATTGGTCGGTCCTAACCTTGAAGATAGTATCTCGAATGGTTTCGGGATCATCGAGAGGAGTATTGTAGATAGGTTTAGAATCAAGTGCAAGGTTTTGAGCGTTAATTGCCCAATCTTGAGAATACATACAAATTCCTTCACAAGGAATGCGAAGAATTTGAGCAAAGGTGTTGAGAGGTAGAATGAAGTTTCGTTTATTGATGATGAAGGCGATTGAAATGCTATCATCGGCGTTTCGAATGATCCTAATGCTTTTATAGAATTCAAAGATGAAAACCGGGCAAATTTGTTCATCAATGTCAAGAAGACAATCAAAGTTGATTGCCGAGAAAACTTGACGAATGTCGGTATCTTCAAGGAAACATTCCTTGACTACACGACCTTCGTGAATAAGTCGTTTTTCAAGTCTTTTGAAGACTTTGCGATCGGTTTTTGATAGCCCTTCTTCCCGATAGTAATGGGTGAGGTAATGGACGGTATCATGGTGGTCTTGTTGAGTGGCTTTAGGCATGGTTGGTCCTAGAAACAAAAATATTCTAATTAGGTAAAATTAGTTGAGATGGGTTTATGGTTTTGATTTGTATTAACAATGTTGTGAACAAGGTGTAATCCTAATTGTGTTAAAAGCCCTTTTAATGATTAATTTTAAAAACCCTAATTGAATTAATTGATTAGAAATTGTGTAACCATAAACCCTAGGATGAGGATGATGGAAATTAGAACAAGTTAGTGTAATTACTTACAATGGTGTTCAAGTGAGGAATACTTGAGGGTTTGGAGTCCTATGAGGATGAAATCAATTGTTGAGTCGTTTTGTGTTATGTGGGAGAGGAAACGGTCCGTGATGTTTTTGAAATGCGTATAGTTGTGTTACATTCTCACGGTTCCCGGATCCCTTGTATTTGGGATCCGGCTAGTACAACTAGAGGATCCGCTCCCAGAGACGTAAAAAAGGGTTGTTTGGCTTTAATTTTGTAGTAGGCTATAAACTAGCTTACGGAACAAAATTAGTTTAAAGGTTTCAAATAAAAGATGTTTTGGTCGACGTGATTTGATAAGTTAATTATCAAGGATCCATTTGTGACGACGGCGTTAGTTTGACGAAATCAAAGGAATACTATTCCGATGATGAGTAAGTCGGAAAGTGACGAAGAGAGACTTTTCAAGAGACTAGCAGTTTATTTAAACAAATAAGAACAATGATATCAACATAATCATGTAAGCTATCTAATGAAAAAGTAAACATACCTTTATGCTTCTTGGTTTGGCTTATGAAGACATAATACCAAAAATACTTCATGAGCTCTTAAAGTAATCCTTTGTACTTAGAGTAAGTAGGTTGTGATTACTTTTGGATCCTTTCTCGAAGGTTGACTTCATTATTCTTTGAATAGAAATGAAGGTTTTGAAGAGATCCTAGCATGAAGATTTCTTGAAACAAATATGTTAGAATGATCTATCAATGTCCAACATGAACGAGAAAAAGAAAATGTTTTGAAATATTTCCTTCTTTGTAGTTTTCAAACATACACGGATCGTATCAAGTTTTTAAAGTACAACATACTCTAAGAAACTTGGTAACGAAGCTCTGATGCCAATTGTGGAAAACTAGAAGGGGGGGTTGAATAGTTTTACCAATTTAAAACTTCCTTTTAAATATTTAGATCGACTTATGTCAATCTATTTGGTTGTTTATGTTGGACGTTGATAGATAGATATATAAACGTGTAATGAAAGATAAAGAGTAAGAAGCACATAACCACGACACGAGTATTTATAGTGGTTCGGCTACAAGGACACCTTCCTTGCCCTACTCCACTCCCCGAGTCACCTACTCGAGAGTTCGTAAACACTACACGACACCAATCTCCTTATGGCGGAGAAGCCTTCACAACGTCGCCTACTCTTTTTCCGGTACTAGGCTAACCACTGGGTTCTTTCACTCCAAGGTGAACCACACCTATCACAACGTCGCCTACCCTTTATTAGGTACTAGGCTAAGCACCTAGTTCCATTACTATGGAGGAACTACTACCCAACACAACACAACACCTAATCTCAAGGAGATCCACTCCTTGTTACAACACCATCAAGGATATCACCATCCTTGGAAATAAACTAATACTTATATGTATAACGATGCACCTCATCGATTATACGACCTAGGCATTCTTCCCTAATGCCACTTGATTTGATTCTTAGGCATCCTTCACTAATGCCTTTGACACAACGCTTGGCACCTTTCACTAATGCCTTCGTCTTGACACCTTTAGCATTCTTCACTAATGCTTTTGACACGGACGTTAAGCACCTTTCACTAATGCTTTCGTCTTGACTCTTTCGGCATCCTTCACTAATGCCTTCAACACAACATCTCTACGGAGGAAGAAAGAACTATCAACAAGAGAACCTCAGTTGTCTTGATGATGACGAAGCATGGCAACTCATGGACTTGAGCTTGCTCGACTTCAAGAAGTGGTGATCTCGCCTTTAAGAGGAACCTAGAGAATCACACAAAAACAAAAGACAAACTACATAGAAAGATCCCTTAGGATCAGTGGTTAGAGAGGTACAATACTTGGAGAAAGTATGTGTGAAAGTGGTGAGCCAAAAGGAAGAAATGGCTCACTATTTATAGAGGAGAAAACTTATTGTTCCCGGATCCCACGGATCCTCCCACAAGGATCCGGCTAGCGTAAAGCTAGGGATCCGTGGACGCCCTCTTTACCCATGGGTATTTTGGTTATGGGTCATGGGTCATGGGTTATGGGTTGATCCATGGGTTTCTTATTAGATACAATGTATCTCATGAGTTCAATGTACCTAGTCAAATGGTTTGGATAAAACCATGGGTTATGGGTCAATACCATTTGTTAGTTTTTACCCATTTTAGTATATACTAGTTTAAGTATATATTTACCCAAATATGTAAACACTAGTTGTTGTACATATGTATTACTAAATCATAAAATCACTTATACTTGTTTTAGTGTTTTATGTGAAAACGTAAGTGTGTTAGAAAACTATTGGCTCAAACAGTTTACGTATTTTATTTGTTTCGTTAAAATGATTTTACGTTTGTTATCGACAAAACATTAGAAGATCGTCAAATATGTAAGTTTTAGTGGAACAATAAATAGTATACGCAAAAGCGGTATATTTGAAAAAGTACGACTATTTTATGACCTAAACCCTTGATTATATACATACATAATATTTGGTAGAATTACCTTAAAAATTAAGTACCTTAACATACAAATTAAAATATTACATTAACATACGCGATGTCGTAACTTGTATCAATGTGTAACCTAAATCACAACCATATGCGATGTCGTAACTGGTAATTTGAATAACAACGTAATATTGACATAACAATGTATCTCCTTTAAACAATCCCGAACATAAATATAAATTTTAGACTCGTATAAATATACAAGTTACCCATTTAATAAATCAAAGCATAATCAACACTTTAAAGACAAAGACCTAATACATTATTGTGTAAAGTGTAACTAGTTTTCTCGAAATTAAATACATATGTCGAATATAATATTGGTTAATCGAATATACAATGTAGCTATTGAATTCTCGCCATTGCATCAACGTTTGCAATGTTTTTATACGATGTTTCCGTCCTTGAATGTCACGTTCATTTGTGATGATAAAAACCGTCGAATCCAAGTAAAAAAAAGTTAAACGTTGCAATAAAGTATATAATTGTAGGTACTTTTAAATAAGAAACATATTTTTTGTGGTTTGATATTTTGTTGGTCAAACTAGTGATGTTAATAAAATTTCTGCATCACATTTTTTTTAATAACATCATATGTTTTTTTTGGGGGAGTACACATGAAAAAAAAAGGCCAAGTATGTGAGGTTAGATAATTAATGATTCTTCATGGGGAAGACAACTCTAGGGTGGCAATCAAATCAAATGGCTTATAAGTCATATACAATTAGTATCAATCATAACCGACAAATAATTTTCACTTTAAACACACACACATACCAGAAATTAGGTGTTCTAAAAACCAAAAAAAAAAAAAATAAAAAAAAATAAAGGTGACTACACCAATGCCTTTTTGCAATGAGTTAGCTGCTGCTGCTTATTCTAGTTTGGTTAGGGATATGATGGTTGTCCGATTTCAGAGGGAGCTTACTGTCACCAGGTTGGATGAAGCAGAATTAATGAAAAAAGCCCAAGATATAAGGGCTCGTGTTGCTGAGAGGGATTGTGTGATTGGAGAGTTTGAGCTTTTGTTTACTTTTGATTCTTGTGTGCAAAGCATTTCACAGTTGAATAATTTGTAAAACGAAGACTTGACAGAAGCTGCAACAATTTTGGTGAATGTCATGAAGAAGCAGAAGCAAGCAAGGGAGCTTCAGTCATTCATTGAGAAGTTGAAGTCTATGGTGTACTGATCTGATTTATTTTGGTGTTTGTGAAATATATTTTGGGTTTAAGGTATGTTGGAAATGGGTGGGGTTGTGGGAATATGTTGGCTAAGACTTAGTAATGGTTATGTGTATGGATCTTTTAATAATGCTCTTTTCTATTTATGTTTTAGCAGTAAATGAATTTTAGATTCATGATGTCTAATTATTCTTGTTGGAACATACCTGTGTTTTCATATATGTTGTAGTATGCCAGGTTGGTATGATGGTGTTGTTGTTCCATAAGTGGTTGACTTTAGTGCTAGGTTAATGTGATACTTGTTACAATAAGGTAACTGTTAGTGTATAAGAACCAAAAAAAATCTTATATGATAATTGAAATTTTAGTTTAAATGTAAAAGGTCATTCAAATGGAAACTTCGAACTTGAATGTGACAACAAAGAACGGGACAATCAGTTTTAGAGAGGCAGTTAGTTAAATATAGTAAATGAAAGTGTTTAACCAACAAAGTAGAAAAAGCCCATAACGTAAAGGGTCATTCAACTTAGCACAACAAGTACTAACTTAGCACTACCAAGACTAACTTAGCACTACCAAGACTAACTTAGCACTACCAAGACTAACTTCGAATCTCTCCACTATAGAGTCGGGATGTTCAGGGACCTTATGGGTGTACACTCCGTACCTCCTAACCCATTACCAGGTGTGAACTAATCCTACAAGTGCACTAAAATTTCCAACAATCCTCCCCAAATTTAGTTCACTTCCGTTGCATGAAAATCAAACATCAAACAAAACATGTGCATAAACGAAAATATCTTGAGGATTGAATTTCCATCTTAGTACATTACACATTCAACCAACAAAGTAGAAAAATCCCATAACGACACATGTATGACTGTTTGAGTTAGTGCAAAAGTAGTAAGAAACAAAAAATGAATATATGTAAAGATACATGGAAACAGTGCAAGTGTTTGAGTGAACTAAAAGGACGTATGCAAATAGTAATAAATTTGGCTTTACTTGCATGCTATTTGTGTTAGATACCTTCCAAGCGAATCAATATGAAATCTGTGAAACAGAGTGATTATGTGTATTTTGTTTTCATGCAAATGGTATTCAATGTGTAATTATATGTTATACATGTGCCTATCACTATGCAAAACACATAACCTTACTTTTCCTATTTAAGAGGGTCTAAGTGAACAGTTTTTTAAAACTGATGCCATAACTTGTAATAAAGAAGAAAGGAAACACAATGTCTAGACGCCCTAAGTGTGATCAGCTTAGAGCAGAAGCCAATTCGAATAACTGGTCTGAGATGCTAGGGTGGTACTGTCGCCAAGCTGCAGGTCAGGACATTCAAATGTCACAACAAATGAATGTCCTATGAACTATCTTGGTGAGTGTTACTCGTGAGAGGCTTACTTTTATTCAAGATTTAGAAACAGTTGGGAACATTTATGCCCAGAAAACTGCAGAATATCTAAGAGAAGTTCAGGCAAGAGATGAAGAAAAGCTCATGCAAATGCGTATTTTCGCAGCTGGATTGGAGCTAAATTTTCTCAATCATGATGTGTTTATTCAGAAACTTAAGGGCTTAATGGATTGGTAAGTGTGTTTGCATAGCTAAGGGAAGCTGTTGTTGGTCATGATGTCTTGTTTATGCTGGTCTTTGCATTTGCAGTTATGTACTTGTCTTGAATTTTATTTTGAAAGTTGTTGTAATATTTGGTTTTAGCCTTTGGTAGGTGGTTGTAAGATATTTTATCAAATAAAAGCCAGTGTTTGTGTTAACTAATTTTAGGATGATTACCTTTTACTATGTTTGCATTCCATGATCCAGTCTGAAACAACATCCTCATCACTGGTTCAGGATTAATATGTTGAAATGCCTCTTTATGGAGTCTGTTTAATTGCTGTCGCAAGTAAAGCGGATGAGTAAAATTTCCATATCTAATCTAAATTTTCAAAGTAATAAACACTATTTGTTCATCCGTCTAGCAAATGTCTCTGCGCACCATTGCACGACAATGCCTGCTTAGGTGCAATATCCGATTGGACCAAGCATAAAATAATTGCAACTTTGTGGCACTTTCAATCAAAGTATTATTATTTGATGTCAAATTCCACCCCATTCTACTACGACTATATACACATATGCTTAACATCTTCGAGCCAATCATGATTCATTGGGACGGGTGTATGATAGGGACCAATGATTATATATAGCTTCTAATAGAAACTATATATACACGTGACGCCAACGGACGCCAGCCACAATGAAACATGATTGACCTGAAGAAATTTACCAACTTCATTAAAGTACAAGGTTGTGATAATATTATGAATATAAAATAAAATGGTCACAAACATGCGACATAATCGTTTATACATTGCTATAAACCAGGTCAAGATATGTGCAATATCAAGTTTAAAACTACCCGTCATAATTGATCAAAGCGTTGATGGTCATGGTAAGCTTAACAAACAGATAATCCATTAGTCACAAAATACAGGCTCGGATAGAGTAGCGGTTTGAAAAAATTGGATTGCCCACCATGGCTGCAACCTTAACATGCTACCAAGCCAATATATGGGCATTATCATTTTGTAAAATACCCGCCGAATTCATCATAGCCTTGATTTTGTTGGTAAGCTTACACCGCGCTTAAAGCAATAAGGAAATAATCAATTTTAACATTAAAATCGAACCAAAGTCAAGATGTGCAAACTAATTGTCCATCTAATCACATAACCTTCACCAAATCACGATAAAATCATCATATAACACATTTCCTAACTGGGTCATTCATTCATCGAATCAAGAACCCAAATCCCAAATTGCAACAAGCTTATATTTTGACAAGTATGTCGTCATTAAAACATCAAATATTGGTCAAACAATTATCAATTTATCAAAATGAAACATAAAATCGATATATTCCTTTATAATTCTTGATGAACATGTATTCATCGCTTTCAACCCTAATACAACCATACGATGATCAACTATATATGATCATTTCATCAAAATAGAATCATCAATTTGAATACACGAACACAAGATGTCTTAAATATATGTTTTAATTTTATAAATATGTTGTATATTAGAAACCCCTAATTTCACCTTGAAACCATATTTTGTTTTTGCACGTTTTCAGGACTCTGTGTTTGACCCATGTGTGTGTGAGAGAAAACTAAATATCATTATATAGTTTAAACTATAAAAGGAAAAATTGCATAAATAAAATCATATTAACATATGCTAAACTATTATCATTATATAATAAGCATCATTGTACCATTTTCATTGTTAATAGCTACATTAATCTAACATCCCCATCATTAACCATATGCACCATCTACCCCCAAAAGACAACCATACACAGATCACCAAGATGACAAAACACAAAACACATACATAAACATATGACCTAATCATAAAAATCCATGATGTCCATATGCTCCTCCTTCTCATTCAAACCTGCATGGACTTCAACCAACAAGCCCTCAAACCTCCACCTCCTCACAAGATCCCGATCATCTCGCAACCTCAAGCACTCATAGACATCCCCACCAGCTTTCTTCATCATCATGGTTAAGAGACCACACCTCACCATCCTTTCACCGTGACTTGTATCTTCCTCTCGCAACTCATTGCATCGCTCCCCAAGAAACCTCGTAAACGCTTCATCTTCTGTGTGATCTTGAATGAAAAGGAACTTGAAACTTTGATGTAGTTTTTCTGATCCGGACATGTCTTTCAACTCAATGATGAATGGAGTGTTCACCATTGTAATTATTGATGGTGGGTGAAAGTTTGACGGTTGATATTCGGATTAAGAGATAAGAATGAAGTATATATGCTAAATAAATGTAACTAAACCACACTCTAACTAAACTGCTAAGGAACCCAGTAGGTTTCATCATTGCAAATGTTAATTAGACTATTAATTCACATTTTTTGTTTTCCCAAGAAAAAATAACAAATACTTCTTGGAGAATAGAAGCTTTACATAAAACACTTCCGGTATTGATAATTTACAAAATGCATACATGAATTTGGCAATATAACATAACCAACCCTCGGACATTTGACAATTATGAAAATGGTAGTAAAATGAAACGCTATTCCTCCAACTTCTCGAAAAAATTAAGCAAAACGAATACATATATATACTAGATTTAGTACCCGTGCATAGCAACGGGATTTTATAGTGAGAAATTGTTTAGAGATAAAAAAGGGTTTATGGGTTATAAACGAAAAATAATAGAAGTTTGAAGATTTGGGGATTAAACATAATGTTTTGAAACCCGGTTCGACCCGGGTGGTTCAACCGTTGAACCGTTCCGGTCAAAAAACGGATTGATTTAAACCGTGTCAACCCGATAGGTTGGATCGCAAAACGGTCAAATTAAACCGTGTCACTTTTACTTTTCACTTTTACTTTTTAGGTTGAATCATTGTCCGGTCCGGTTTTCAAAACTATATATACTATCAACTTGTTAGCTTGTATGAACCTTTGTGTGTTTTATCAATTTGTATAATGTGTATAATAACATGTACTTTTCATTTTAGGGTGTTTTAAAATAATATTAATTAGTGTGTTTAATTATTTTATATTTTGGATTATGTTATCTTTATATGTAGTATAGACGTGAAGAAGTGGGTCCTCCTGCTGTCCCCAATAGGATGCTGACACATATGTTTAGCCATACTATATGAGTTAGTCATCCAAATCAATGCTCTTAATATAAACCTTTTCACATACACTCTTATAAGGTTAAGGAACTATCTAAAATAATATGAACCTAATGACCAAATATTCAGTTATGAAAAATTAGTAACAATCCATGCATCGCACGGGTTGAATAAAGCCTCGTATAATATAATAATAATTTATCTATTTTATAATATCTATTTTCTCCATTTTTACCCATTTTCATATGTTTTTAAGAAATTTTCGCCCGTTTCACGTTTTTCGCTTACACGCTTTCTTACACTTTTACACACATTTGTACGCTTATACACGTTTTAAATGCTTTAATACGCTTCTCATTTTGTTCGCCTTTTCCTTTGAATATGTTTTTATACGCTTCGCTTGTTTACACGTATTCGTCCGTGTTTACACGCTTTCGCTAGTTTTTTTCATGTTTTAGTCCTTTTGCATACGGTTTCAGCTGTTTTACATATTAACGTATATTTTCAAACGTTTCACGCTTTCTTATGTTGTTACACGTTTTCCCTGAATCGATTTACTCCCTTTTTGTCCGCTTTTCATCCATTTTAGCCATTTTCATATGTTTTAAGAATTTTTCACTGCTTTTCACGCTTTCTTACACTTTTACACACATTCGCACGCTTATACATCGCCATCTGCTTTTAATACGCTGCACGCCTTTATCCCTTTAACTGCTTTCACGCTTCCGCTTTTGTTTACGGTTTTTCGTCCGTGTTTACACGCTACCGGTTTTTTCATGTTTTAGTCCGTGTATAAGTTTTCGTGACGCTTCAGTAGCCGCTTGTGACCATTTTGTACGTCATCCGCTTGCATACCTTTTCATCTGTTTTACATATTAACGTACATTTACATACGTTTCATACATTTTCTTATGTTGTTACATGTTTTCGTCATATTTACTCTGTTTTTTGTTCGTTTTCATCCGTTTTTACCCATTTTCATAAATTTCAAGACTTTTTCGCACGTTTTCATACGTTTTCTTACACTTTTACACACATTCGTATGTTTTACACGCCATCCGCTTTAATACGCGTCTCGCCTCCCTTTTAATATGTTTTTATACGCTTCGCTTTTGTTTACTGTGTTTTCATCCGTGTTTACACGCTACCGGTTTTTTCATGTTTTGTCCGTGTATAGGTTTTTGTACGCTTGCATACGCCATCTGCTTTACATATTAACGTACATTTTCAAACGTTTCATACATTTTCTTACGTTGTTACACGTTTTCGTCCGATTTACTCAGTTTTTACCCATTTTCATATGTTTCAAGACTTTTTTGCTCGTTTACATACGTTTTCTTACACGTTTACACACATTAATATGTTTGTACACGATTTCATCTGTTTTAATACGTTTTCGTCCGTTTTCGTACGCCTTTGTCCCTTTTATTCTGCTTTTTATACGTTTCCGTTTTTGTTTACAGGTTTTCGTCCGTTTTTACACGTTTTCGCTGGTTTTTTCATGTTTTAGTCCGTTTGCATACATTATCAGCTGTTTTACATATTAACGTACATTCTCAAATGTTTCATACATTTTCTTACGTTGTTACACGTTTTCGTCCGATTTACTCCATTTTCATCCGTTTTTACCCATTTTTATATGTTTTTAATAATTTTTCGCCCGTTTTCTTACACTTTTACACACATTCGTACGTTTTAACACGTTTTCGTCTGTTTTAATACGTTTTCGTCCGTTTTCATACGTCTTTGTCCATTTTAATCTGTTTTTATGCGTTTCCATTTTTGTTTAATGGTTTTCGTCTGTGTTTACACGTTTTCGCTGGTTTTTTCATGTTTTAGTCCATTTGTATAAGTTTTTGTACGTTTTCGTCCGTTTCCAGCCGTTTTGCACGTTTTCGTCCGATTTACTCCGTTTTCATCCGTTTTTACCCATTTTCATATGTTTTTAAGAATTTTTTGCCTGTTTTCTTACGTTTCTTACTCTTTTACACACATTCGTACGTTTTTATACATTTCATCTATTTAATACATTTTCGTCCGTTTTCGTACGTCTTTGTCCCTTTTAATCTGTTTTTATACGTTTCTGTTTTTTGTTACAAGTTTTCATCCGTGTTTACACGTTTTCGCTTGGTTTTTCATGTTTTTGTCTGTTTGTATAAGTTTTTGTACGTTTTCGTCCGTTTCCAGTTGTTTACAGGTTTTTGTCCACTGTACTCAAACATTATGTTTGTAGGTTGCTAATTATGGAAGCCAAGAAGCGAACTTAATTCATATTCGGTTTAAACACCATATGTGTCAACCCAAGAAGCGAACTTAATTCATATTCGGGTCAACCCAAGAAGCGAACTTAATTCATATTCGGTTTTCGGTTCGCTTTGGTTTAATTATAGTTCGGTTCATTTCGGTTGTCATGTTGACAAAAATAAAAACATAACGATTTACCGAAACCAAACCCGCTAACCGAACGGATCAACACCCCTAATTTGTAGTCATAGTTTAATAGAAGGAGGACTTAGTTTACCGTTTTTAAACATTAGGTCTTTAAACTTTGATGGATTTTAGGGATGACAAGGAGGCTGCGAGGTCTAAGCTGCAGGAGTTGAATGATCTCATTACTCAATCTTAGGAGGAAATCGATAGCAAGGAAGAACAAATTCAGGCGATGAATGGTTGAAGGGTTTCTCGCTATGGAATAGGATGTTTTCTTTTGCTCTAGTGTCATCTGTTTATGTCTAATGTCTAATGTCTAATGTCTAATGTCTAACGTCTTGGTTTAATGGGGTGGTATGTAGATATATTAACAATGGAATATGTATGGATCTTTTGATGGTTTATCCATACGAATCTTAAATATGTTTGTTAATATAAGTAACGTGTTCGCTAGTTTGTTTCATCTTTTTTAATATTTTTTGAATTTAGGAATTGGTTGTGGTGTTTAAGTTCATATTCGCACTGGTAGAATGTATTATTGTAGGATTAGGATGTTCAATTTTTAGTTGTCACAATTTTTTATGACCGATTATGAAGTTTAGAAGTGGAGCGTTTGTTCATGACAATTATTTTTGATTGAACCACTAGATTTAGGGTGTTTTGTTGTTGTTTTTGCTTTAAGTTAATTGCATTTACATGATTTCTTGATTTTTTGACCGCTGAGGATGTTAGAGCTTATTTAAGTGCTTATAAATAGCTTATTTATAGGCTTAAAGTAAGGTATGAGGGTCGTTTGTTGTATCAACAGCTCTTGGTTTGATTTGCCTATTTTTTGCTTAATTGTTTATCCGAACCGCTTATTAGTTATAGTTGTTTAATTAGTTGCTTTAAGTCCATTTTAGCTTTTGTTTGTTCATTTGTATGCGCCATGTGGTGATTTTAGTGTATCTGGGTTATATGTGTCTTTGACACAACGGGTTTGAAGTTATATGGGTGTTTGGGATTGTGGGTAAGCACCATTTCTGTCATGGGTGTTTTGGTTTCAAAAATTGTTTGATTTTTCAAAAATTAGATTTTCTAATTCATATTTAAATTGCAGCCAAAAATTAAATATTTAAATGCTATATTATCAATTTGGGATAAGATCGTTTATAAGCTCAGCTAGGGATAACAATAACAAAGACTAATAACATGTACATCGGAATAAACTAATCAATTCTTTGTTATTGAACAAGGTTTTCATTCACCATCACCTCTAATTATATTAATAACGTTTTATCTAAACTATAACAAGGATCAAAGACTTGATCTTGAAGGTTAACTAACACTAACTAACCCTAGACGCTTATAGGAACACGCCTAGATAACTAAACTACTAACTAAACTAATAACTCAGGCGCTTACAATAAACTACACGCCTAGACACACACATACCTTTAGTCGACTACATTATGGAAGAAATGTATATAAACCTACACCCCATGTCCTCTTTATATACTAGAGGATTAGGGTTTACAAATCTCTACAAAGGACTAATAAATAAAACTTCTTTTGCAAGCAAGTCCTTCCATCTTTTGTAGGTTTCTTCTTGTCGATTAAGTCCCTATTGTTTCATTCTTTTTGTCTTATCAACTCAAACGATAATTCCCAATAATCTTCCCTAGTTGATAAGGACAAAACCATTCTTGAATGAACTTCCCTAGACGGTAGAGAAATTGAGATCGTGGATCTCACCATGAATGAAACAAGTATGTCTTCCTTTGTCTTCCCTTAATCCATGCCATGCCACTCAAACATCTCTTCCCTTTTGTTATTATCCAAATAGGGAACGATGCAAATAATGATCTTGACCACCACGAACCAATAGCATACTTCCAATCTAAGTCATCAATGTTTCAATTGCCCTCCATGAAGAATTCTAAATGCTTACTAAAATGAATCCAAAACAAGAGAAAACTCCAACTAGCGTGAGTAATAATGATCAATGAGTAAAATCAAACACATCCCCTTGAGTGGTGCATGAACATCAAATGATTCTTCAAATCAGAAGCTTCATGTAATGATTACTAATGAAGAAAACTAAGTATAACCAACTTGATGCTGAAGTAGAACATCCCAAAATGGCGTCTTATGTCTTGTACTAACCACGTGACTATGAACTCATACCTGATGATATATGAGTAGACCTCGATCTCTTGATAAAATCCTCATCTTCAATGAGACACTGAGCACAACAACGTAACTCCTTTAAGTGATAGAAAACCTTACTTGCTAAATTTACCAAGTCTTAGCCACAACATAAACGTACGAACAAGTTACCTCCTGCTAAAAGGTATAATAAAACACGCATCCAAGTAATTCCACTTCACCTTCAAATAAGTGATAAATAATCCTCTTCGTAATCAACTCTTCAATAAAATCAACTTCGAGCTTTTTAAAATCTTTAAGAACAAAATCCAAAATCCTTGTGTGTGTGAAACAATATCATGTTTGTGTCGCTAAAAATCCATTACAATCGTCATGCTTGACTTCCCCTCAAGTCGAAAACCAATCTCCATATGAACATAGCAACATGAACCAATCATTGTCGCCAAGTATAGAATATCATCTTCAATCAGGTCCTTATGTTCCTGGTCTCATGCTCTTGCTAAACGAGTGCACCAAACAATAATATCAGTAGTAATAATGCTTTAACACTTTCTCGTAATAACCCAACATGCAAGCTTTCTATTATCCTTAACTTATAGACCAATCAAGCATGCTTCCATTCAAACAATCAGTACGTTGACTGCATAAGCAGTACTTTGAGAACATAAGCAGTACTTTGAGAACATAAGCAAGATTTGAGCAAGATTTTAAAAGATAAGCAAGATTTTAAGCGGATGCTGAAAAGCTAACTCCTAGCGTGTGTCTTCAAATAAACTCATAAAACCACTTATCTCAAATTGGCCAATAAGCTTCCAACTCAAAGTTCGCTCCATTCATGAAATCGCTTGCCCATATATATTGATAATCCAATAATGCCTTGACAACCACGTGAGCAGCTTCCATTACACCTCATGTCACATGAGCATCTTTCAATATATAATCTTGACAATTAATACTTGTAACAGCAGCTCATGCAATCACAAACTATCTAAACCTTAAGCAAGAGACTATCTTGTGAGGACCAATAAGCGCTACTTTATTAAAACTACGCATAACCTCGACTCTATAAAAACCATGCAACTGCTATACGCTTTATTATCCACGAATGGCTTATTTGTGATTTTAAGGACCCATGATTAATCATTGGACCAATACACCTCACGACAACCTACTATTCTCAACAATTCGTCCACATACCCATGATCAATTAATAGTACGATGTTAATGAATACCACAAACGACAAAAGGAATTGATTTTAAAAATTCGATTTTCATAAAAAAACGTCACCTTCCTTCATCAGCAGTTTTCGACAAGTAATAACTTTCGATTGAGAGTTCCGATTGACAATCCCTCCGGTGAAACGTTAGATTGATATATAGAGAACATTCACGTAAAATTTCGTCAAGATCCAACGGTTAACGAAAAAGTTATGATCGTTACAAAACAATGTCAGTAGTAACCTTATGATCTTTTCTTGAAAAACCTTGTAGATCCCTATATCAAGAGCTCCCGCTTTGATACCAATTGATAAGATCATTTATAAGCTCATCTAGGATAACAATAACAAAGACTAATAACATGCACAAATGGAATAAACTAATCAATTCTTTATTATTGAACAAGGTTTTCATTCACCATCACCTCTAATTATATTAATAACATTTTATCTAAACTATAACAAGGATCAAAGACTTGATCTTGAAGGTTAACTAACACTAACTAACCCTAGACGTTTATAGGAACACGTCTAGATAACTAAACTACTAACTAAACTAATAACCTGGGCGTTTACAATAAACTACACGCCCTAGACACACACACACCTTTAGTCGACTACATTATGGAAGACATGTATATAAACCTACACCCCATGTCCTGTTTATATACTAGAGGATTAGGGATTACAAATCTCTACAAAGGACTAATAAATAAAACTTCTTTTGCAAGCAAGTCCTTCCATCTTTTTGTTGGTTTCCTTCTTGTCGTATTAAGTCCCTCTTGTTTCATTATTTTTGTCTTATCAACTCAAACGATAATTCCCAACAAGCCACATTTTAAAATTATCAAATTTTGAGCCAAATTTCACCAAAATTTTTAAAATTACTTTGAAATTATGGTTTCCTTAATTGAAAAATCGCCCATCATTAGCCCTAATTTTACTCCAATAAATCGGGCTTCAAGCAAAACAACCGTAACTTAAAATTTTTACACCATTATTTACCAATTAAGTTTATTAGTTTTCTTTAACACATTACTTCGACGAATCATGGCAACTCAAACCAATTATCCGGATGATTTGGTTTATTCGATCACAAAATGAAAACCTTTAGGATATGAATCGAGACGTATTCGGATGAGGTGAGGATGTCGAAACAACCATTCAAATGCGAATGTTGTTAAGAGGGCATAACTAGGTTAGCTAAGTTTCGCAGGAATATGGAAAAAGCGGAATAGAGGTCATGTAACCTTCGATGCACTTGATAGGTTATCTCGAAAAAGAGCATTGTTTTCGAGTTTTTGGGTGATTTGGTTCGTGAGCATATAGGTGTCGAGATTCTATCCCGGAGGAAGGTTGATTCGAAGCAAGAGATAAAATGTGGGACGCAAATCACGGACACATATACTTTTTTTAACTAGTAGTGGCTTGGTCATCATAGGTACAAGGTGTTAATAAGTTTATCTCTGATTTACATTATGTGCAAGTAATTAACAACATTTTGTTAATCTTTGCAATGATATTTTGATGTTGACTTGACGGTCGAAGTCGATAATGAATCGTCTTGGTCAACTTCTAAGGAATTTCAGAATGAAATTGACACAAAAATACATATTGCCAAACCAAAATACCCTATCAAAACTAAATGAAGTCTCGGCGAAGTATAGTGCAATTATAAAAGCCGAAGATTGAGTTAATTTTGTAAACTACACAGCCAGCGAGGAATACTTGGTGTTAATTAGTCATTTTTATTCAAGTTCAAATATCTTTCACATTTTCATATGTTTTCATATATAATAGTTGTATACTATCCAATGTTGCAAAAATCGTGAATCGGTAGTCGGGCGGTCGACCACCCTGCAGCGAGTAATCGGTCAAGTCGGGATTAATCGGTGATTAATTGGATTGGCATTTCCTGTAATTTTTTGGTATTTCTGGAGACCAAACTAAAAATCTTAACCGAATCTAAGCCTGCTATGTTTCCAAACCTCAATAAAAGGCTCAAATTCTGATTATGATGCCCATTGTTTGTTATAAATGAAATATACGATCTCCAAATTAAGTAGAATGCCTAAATTGTTATTATTTTTAAAATGCCCGATTTGCCCGATTCGCCCTTTTTTTACCGATTCGGCCGATTTTTGACCGATTCAGCCGATTAGTCGGCCGATTCGGCCGATTTTTTGACTGCTTAGTGTCGATTTTTTCCTAGGCCGATTTTTAGACCGATTTTCGAAAATCAACAAGGTACTCGGCCGATTAACGATTAATCGGCGATTAATCGGCCGAGTTGACCGATTTTTGCAACATTGATACTATCAGCATTACTACATCTAAACGCTGCATGATTTTGTGTTGCAAGGTGAGATCAGCAAAAGCTAGAGTGGCGCATTCCAAGTCTGTTTATCATCATACAATGGGACAAGGTGGATACGCCCGTGTGATAGAAAAAATGGTAACAGTAAACATTTGCACATTTGCATTTAATAGCATCATACTTTCGCTTATATTCGCTTATCTTACATGTGTATGTATTTGATGTTTATAAGATCGAGTAAAGAAATTGAACAGATGAAGAACCACCGCGTGGTACTGTGTGGTTGAAAGGAAGGTTAATAAAGACGAGAATATCACGATAATGATATCGATCGATGGGAGAAAAATTTGTAAGTTTGATTGCAAATTTTATTATTATGTTTAGTTATGAGTTAATACTGCTCTTGTATTAGTTAAAATCATAGTTATAAGTTAATACTTGTAGTGTATTATTTATACTTATTAGTTATAAGTTAATCTTGGTAGAATTAAATAATCTATTTCCCGTATTGTGTGCAAGAAAGAAACGGACGACAAGATCAAACAAGGAACCTTGAAGCTTGATCATGGCAATCGATGCCATGACAGTTGTATTAGGTAAGGAAAAGGGAGGATATGCGAGAGAGGGGAGGTGGAGTAACCTACAAGAGGTATTTTGATCTCCTCGAATCGACAAGCATCCGATGAAAGAGTGGTGTTACTTCAAAGTGAACTTGATAATGAGAGGCGCCAACGTCAAGAAAAAGAGGCGTAATACAGATTTGATGAAACAATTGGGTCGCAAAGGGGGCATTCTTGATCAACTTCAACTCCATTGACACAAACGGAAGTAAGACATAAGAAAGTAACATTCCATATTTTTTTACCCTTTTAAATCTTCATGCAGTCTTCTTAAACAATTTATATTTCGTGTGTCTCCGGTGAACATTAATCTTATAAATAGCGGTCTTGATGAGGATGCCGAACACGTGTTCTTTGGACGTGAGAAAATTATGAGCATTGAGAAGTCTAATGGACTTGCAACTTTGGAAAAGGAAATGGAAATAAGTGTAAGTAATAAATCATCCCCAGGATTTTGAATTCTACATACATGTATTATTTACCGTGTTTTATATATATAGAAATCATAAATCTGTCGATCTAAGAAACCGACTAGATCAAAACGAAAGGATTCTTTACGCCAAATTTCCGAATCACAAGAACATGAGTCTCCATTAATAGTACTACCACAAGTATGTATTTAAACATTTTCATATGTTCTTTAGGTTAATTAATTATCGATACATATATACATGCAACAAATTATCTTTTTAGGTAATTAAGTGCGACTGTGGCACTTAAAGAAATCAAGTTTTATTATGGAGGGTACCGTGTACAAAACCGATGGAAAACAAATGCTTCATAACAAACCACTCTCAAAGGATTGCTACAGAGTGTCTATTGATAAATCTTTAGTGGATGCAAGATGCATACCGGATGTAGGAAGTAACGGTTCAAAAGTTAAGCATGCAAGAGGGTGGTTTTATGCATGGCCAAAGGATCAAGTGGTTTTCGATAAAAGGTACATACATGCATGTGCTTTATAAACCTACATATATCATTCTTCATATTTAATTCAGTGTTTGATACACCCGACTTTTGTTTCCTACAGGTAACACCACTAAGTACCATAAAACTGATTGGTGAGAACAAAACTTCACCTAATTTACCAACGAAGCACTACGTCTCTAGTGATACCATGCGAAAGGAAGCTAATAAGATCAAGAGTCAGAAGTAGGGGTGAGCAAACGACCCGAACGGACCGGACCGACCGAAGGACCGACCGAGACCGGACCGGACCGGACCGGACCGACCACATTCGGTCCGGTCCTCGGTCAATGCATTTGGGCTAATTCGGTCCTCGGTCCGGACCACAAACCGACTATTTTGGCCTTAGTAGACTCCAAACGGTCCGGTCCGACCGAGACCGGACCGGACCGGACCGACCACATTCGGTCTCGGTCTCGGTCCCGGTTTTTACCTAAGTTCGGTCTTCGGTCTTGTCGGTCCGGTCCGGTCTCAGACCGATGCTCACCCCTAGTCAGAAGTCGTTAAATTATTGAGAATTTTATTATGTACTACATTACAAATTTATATACATTCCAGTTTTATTATATTTGAATATATTTTGTGTGTGTCTATATATAAATATATATATATATATATATTTGAATTTGTTTTGATATATATTGATTTCTTATATGTGACTAAAAGATGCATACAGTCACAATTATTAACACTTTTTGGTCACAGTTTGCTTAATTCGATGTGTGACTAAATGTTAGAAAAAGCCACACAAACATAAAATTCAAGTGGTCATTGGATGATCAATAGTCACACAAAACACACATTTCTTCACTGTAAACACCATATGGTCACACTTATTAAAACTTTTGGCCACTTTATGATTAATTGTATGTGACTAAATACCCAAAAGAAACATGCTTTGTGTGACTAAATGTTTGAAAATGCCACACAAACATAAAATTAATGTGGCCATTGGATGATCAATAGTCACATAAAACACATTTCTTCACTTAAAACACCATATGGTCACACATATTAACACTTTTAGCCACTTTATGATTAATTGTATGTGACTAAATACCCAAAAAAACATGTTTCGTCTGACTAAATGTTAGAAAAGGCCACACAAACATAAAATTAATGTGGCCATTGAATGATAAATAGTCACACAAAAGACACATTTCTTCACTTTAAACACCATATGGTCACACTTATTAACACTTTTGGCGACTTTATGATAAATTGTATGTGACTAAATACACAAAACAAACATGCTTTCTGTGACTAAATGTTACAAAAGGTCACACAAACATAAAATTCATGTATCCATTGGATGATCAATAATCACACAAAAGCCATATTTCATCACCTTAAAAACTATATGGTCACACTTATTAACACTTTTGGCCACTTTATGCTTAGTTGTATATGACTAAATACCCAAAAGAAACATGCTTTGCTTGACTAAATGTTAGAAAAGGTCACACAAACATAAAATTCAAGTGGCCATTGGATGATCAATAATCACAAAAAATACACATTTCTTCACTTTCAACACCATATGGTCACACTTATTAACACTTTTTGCCACTTTATGATACATTGTATGTGACCAAATACCCAAAAGAAACATGCTTAGTGTGACTAAATGTTAGAAAAGGCCACACAAACATAAAATTCAAGTGGCCACTGGATGATCAATAGTCACACAAAAGACAAATTTCTTCACTTTCAACACCATTTGGTCACACTTATTAACACTTTTGGCCACTTTATGCTTAATTGTATGTGACTAAAAACCTAAAAGAAACATACTTTGTGTGACTAAATGTTAGAAAAGGCAACACAAACATAAAATTCAAGTGGCCATTCGATGATCAATAATCACACAAAACACACATTTCTCCACTTTAAACACCATATGGTCACACATATTAACACTTTTGGCCACTTTATGCTTAATTGTATGTGACTAAATACCCAAAATAAACATGCTTTGTGTGACTTAATGTTAGAAAAGGCCACACAAACATAAAATTCATGTGGCCATTGGATGATCAACAGTCACACAAACCACACATTTCTTCACTTAAACACCATATGGTCACACTTATTAACACTTTTTGCCACTTTATGATTAATTGTATGTGACTAAATACCCAAAAGAAACATGCTTTGTGTGACTAAATGTTAGAAAAGGCCACACAAACATAAAATTCAAGTGGCCATTGGATGATCAATAGTCACAAAAAAGACACATTTCTTCACTTTATACACCATATGGTCACACTTATTAACACTTTTGGCCACTTTATGATAAATTGTATGTGACTAAATACACAAAACAAACATGCTGTGTGTGACTAAATATTACAAAAGGCCACACAAACATAAATTCAAGTTTCCATTGGATGATCAATAATCACACAAAAGATATATTTCTTCACCTTAAAAACCATATGGTCACACTTATTAACATTTTTGGCCACTTTATGCTTAGTTGTATGTGACTAAATACCCAAAAGAAACATACTTTGCGTGACTAAATGTTAGAAAAGGCCACACAAACATAAAATTCAAGTGGCCATTGGATGATCAATAATCACACAAAATACACATTTCTTCACTTTCAACACCATATGGTCAAACTTATTAACACTTTTGGCCACTTTATGATACCTTGTATGTGACTAAATACCCAAAAGAAACATGTTTTGTGTGACTAAATGTTAGAAAAGGCCACACAAACATAAAATTCAAATGGCCATTGGATGATCAATAGTCACACAAAAGACACATTTCTTCACTTTCAACACCATATGGTCACACATATTAACACTTTTGGCCACTTTATGCTTAATTGTATGTGACTAAATACCTAAAAGAAACATGCTTTGTGTGACTAAATGTTAGAAAAGGCCACACAAACATAAAATTCAAGTGTCCATTCGATGATCAATAATCACACAAAACACAAAGTTCCTCACTTTAAACATCATATGGTCACACATATTAACACTTTTGGCCACTTTATGCTTAATTGTATGTGACTAAATACCTAAAAGAAACATGCTTTGTGTGACTAAATGTTTGAAAATGCCACACAAACATAAAATTAATGTGGCCATTGGATGATCAATAGTCACACAAACCATACATTTCTTCACTTAAAACACCATATGGTCATACTTATTAACACTTTTGGCCACTTTATGATTATTTGTATGTGACTAAATACACAAAAGAAACATGCTTTGTGTGACTAAATGTTAGAAAAGACCACACAAACATAAAATTCATGTGTCCATTGGATGATCAATAGTCACACAAACCACATATTTCTTTACTTAAAACACCATATGGTCTCACTTATTAACACTTTTGGCCACTTTATGATTAATTGTATGTGATTAAATACCCAAAAGAAACATGCTTTGTGTGACTAAATGTTAAAAAAGGCCCCACAAACATAAAATTAATTTGGCCATTGGATGATTAATAGTCACACAAACCACACATTTGGCCACTTAAAACACCATATGGTCTCACTTATTAACACTTTTGGCCACTTTAAGATTAATTGTATGTGACTAAATACCCAAAATAAACATGCTTTGTGTGACTAAATGTTAGAAAAGGCCACAAAAACATAAAAGTCATGTGGCCATTGGATATCAATAGTCACACAAACCATACATTTCTTCACTTAAAACACCATATGGTCATACTTATTAACACTTTTGGCCACTTTATGATTAATTGTATGTGACTAAATACCCAAAAGAAAAATGCTTTGTGTGACTAAATGTTAGAAAAGACCACTCAAACATAAAATTCATGTGGCCATTGGATGATCAATAGTCACACAAACCACACATTTCTTCAGTTAAAACACCATATGGTCTCACTTATTAACACTTTTGGCCACTTTATGATTAATTGTATGTGACTAAATACCCAAAAGAAACATGCTTTGTGTGACTAAATGTTAGAAAAGACCACACAAACATAAAATTCATGTGGACGTTAGATGATCAATAGTCACACAAACCACACATTTCTTCACTTAAAACACCATATGGCCTCACTTATTAACACTTTTGCCCACTTTATGATTAATTGTATGTGATTAAATACCCAAAAGAAACATGCTTTATGTGACTAAATGTTAGAAAAGGCCACACAAACATAAAACTCATTTGGCCATTGAATGATCAATAGTCACACAAACCACACATTTCTTCACTTAAAACACCACATGGTCACACTTATTAACACTTTTGGCCACTTTATGATTAATTGTATGTGACTAAATACCCAAAAGAAACATGCTTTGTGTGACTAAATGTTAGAAAAGGCCACATAAACATAAAATTCAAGTGGCCATTGGATGATCAATAATCACACAAAACACACATTTCTTCAGTTTAAAGACCATATGGTCACACAAATGAACACTTTTGGCCACTTTATGCTTAATTGTATGTGACTAAATACCCAAAATAAACATGCTTTGTGTGACTAAATGTTAGAAAAGGCCTCACAAACATAAAATTTATGTGGCCATTGAATGATCAATAGTCAGACAAAACAAACATTTCTTCACTTTAACACGATATGGTCACACTTATTAACACTTTTAGCCACTTTATGATTAATTGTATGTGACTAAATACCCAAAAGAAACATGCTTTGTGTGACTAAATGTTTAAAAAGGCCATACAAACATAAAATTAACGTGGCCATTGGATGATCAATAGTCACATAAAACACACATTGCTTCACTTAAAACACCATATGGTCACACATATTAACACTTTTGGCCACTTTATGATTGATTGTATGTGACTAAATACCCAAAACAAACATGTTTTGTGTGACTAAATGTTATAAAAGGCCACACAAACATAAAATTAATGTGGCCATTGGATGATCAATAGTCACACAAAACACACATTTCTTCATTTAAAACACCACATGGTCACACTTATTAACACTTTTGACCACTTTATGCTTAATTGTATGTGACTAAATACCCAAAACAAACATGCTTTGTGTGACTAAATGTTACAAAAGGCCACAAAAACATAAAATGCAAGTTTAGATTGGATGATCAATAGTCACACAAAAGACATATTTCTTCACCTTAAACACCATATGGTCACACTTATTAACACTTTTGGCCACTTTATGCTTAATTGTATATGACTAAATACCCAAAAGAAAAATGCTTTGTGTGACTAAATGTTAGAAAAGGCCACACAAACATAAAATTCAAGTGGCCATTGGATGATCAATAATCACACAAAAGACACATTTCTTCACTTTCAATAGCATATGGTCACACTTATTAACACTTTTGGCCACATTATGATAAATTGTATGTTACTAAGTACACAAAAGAAACATGCTTTGTGTAACTAAATGTTAGAAAAGGCCACACAAAGATAAAATTCAAGTGGCCATTGGATGATCAATAGTGACACAAAAGACACATTTCTTCACTTTCAACACGATATGGTCACACTTATTATTACTTTTGGCCACTTTATGCTTAATTGTATGTGACTAAATACCCAAAAGAAACATGCTTTGTGTGATTAAATGTTAGAAAATGCCACACAAACATAAAATTCAAGTGGCCATTCGATGATCAAAAATCACACAAAACACACATTTCACTTTAAACACTATATGGTCACACATATTAACACTTTTGGCCACTTTATGCTTAATTGTATGTAACTAAATACCCAAAAGAAACATGCTTTGTGTGACTGAATGTAAGAAAAGGCCATTGAAACATAAAATTCGTATGGCTATTGGATGATCAATAGTCACACAAAACACACATTTCTTCACTTAAAACACCATATGGTCACACTTATTAACATTTTTAGCTACTTTATGATTAATTGTATGTGTCTAAATACCCAAAAGAAACATGCTTTGTGTGACTAAATGTTTGAAAAGGCCACACAAACATAAAATTAATGTGGCCTTTGGATGATAAATAGTCACACAAACCACACATTTCTTCACTTAAAACACCATATGGTCACACTTATTAACACTTTTGGCCACTTTATGATTATTTGTATGTGACTAAATTCCCAAAAGAAACATGCTTTGTGTGACTAAATGTTAGAAAAGGCCCCACAAACATAAAATTAATTTGGCCATTGGATGATTAATAGTCACACAAACCACACAATTGGCCACTTAAAACACCATATGGTCTCACTTATTAACACTTTTGGCCACATTAAGATTAATTGTATGTAACTAAATACCCAAAATAAACATGCTTTGTGTGACTAAATGTTAGAAAAGGCCACACAAACATAAAATTCATGTGGCCATTGGATATCAATAGTCACACAAACCATACATTTCTTCACTTAAAACACCATATGGTCACACTTATTAACACTTTTGACCACTTTATGATTAATTGTATGTGACTAAATACCCAAAAGAAACATGCTTTGTGTGACTAAATGTTAGAAAAGACCACGCAAACATAAAATTCATGTGGCCATTGGATGATCAATGGTCACACAAACCACACATTTCTTCACTTAAAACACCATATGGTCTCACTTATTAACACTTTTGGCCACTTTATGATTAATTGTATGTGACTAAATACCCAAAAGAAACATGCTTTGTGTGACTAAATGTTAGAAAAGACCACACAAACATAAAATTCATGTGGACATTGGATGATCAATAGTCACACAAACCACACATTTCTTTACTTAAAACACCATATGGTCTCATTTATTAACACTTTTGGCCACTTTATGATTAATTGTGTGTGATTAAATACCCAAAAGAAACATGCTTTATGTGACTAAATGTTAGAAAAGGCCACACAAACATAAAACTCATTTGGCCATTGGATGATCAATAGTCACACAAACCACATATTTCTTCACTTAAAACACCACATGGTCACACTTATTAACACTTTTGGCCACTTTATGATTAATTGAATGTGACTAAATACCCAAAAGAAACATGCTTTGTGTGACTAAATGTTAGAAAAGGCCACAGAAACATAAAATTCAAGTGGACATTGGATGATCAATAATCACACAAAACACACATTTCTTCAATTTAAACACTATATGGTCACACAAATGAACACTTTTGGCCACTTTATGCTTAATTATATGTGACTAAATACCCAAAATAAACATGCTTTGTGTGACTAAATGTTAGAAAAGGCCAAACAGACATAAAATTCATGTGGCCATTGGATGATCAATAGTCACACAAAACAAACATTTCTTCACTTTAACACCATATGGTCACACTTATTAACACTTTTGGCCACTTTATGATTAATTGTATGTGACTAAATACCCAAAAGAAACATGCTTTGTGTGACTAAATGTTTGAAAAGGCCACACAAACATAAAGTTAACGTGGCCATTGGATGATCAATAGTCACATAAAACACACATTGCTTCACTTAAAACATCATATGGTCACACATATTAACACTTTTGGCCACTTTATGATTGATTGTATGAGACTAAATACCCAAAACAAACATGTTTTGTGTGACTAAATGTTATAAAAGGCCTCACAAACATAAAATTAATGTGGCCATTGGATGATCAATAGTCACACAAAACACATATTTCTTCACTTAAAACACCACATGGTCACACTTATTAACACTTTTGACCACTTTATGATTAATTGTATGTGACTAAATACCCAAAACAAACATGCTTTGTGTGACAAAATGTTACAAAAGGCCACACAAACATAAAATGAAAGTTTCCATTGGATGATCAATAGTCACACAAACCACACATTTCTTTACTTAAAACACCATATGGTCACACTTATTAACACTTTTGGCCACTTTAAGATTAATTATATGTGACTAAATACCCAAAAGAAACATGCTTTGTGTGACTAAATGTTAGAAAAGGCCATCAAACATAAAGTTCATGTGGCCATTGGATGATCAATAGTAACACAAAACATACATTTCTTCACTTAAAACACCATATGGTCACACTTATTAACATTTTTAGCCACTTTATGATTAATTGTATGTGACTAAATACCCAAAAGAAACATGCTTTGCGTAACTAAATATTATAAAAGGCCACACGAACATAAAATTAATGTGGTCATTGGATAATAAATAGTCACACAAAACACACATTTCTTCACTTTAACACCATATGGTCACACTTATTAACACTTTTGGCCACTTTATGATTAATTGTATGTGACTAAATACACAATACAAACATGCTTTGTGTGACTAAATGTTTCAAAAGGTCACACTAACATAAAATTCAAGTGGCCATTGGATGATGAATAGTCACACAAAAGACATATTTCTTCAACTTAAACACCATATGATCAAACTTATTAACACTTTATGCTTAATTGTATGTGATTAAATACCCAAAAGAAACATGCTTTATGTGACTAAATGTTAGAAAAGGCCACACAAACATAAAATTCATTTGGCCATTGGATGATCAATAGTCACACAAACCACACATTTATTCACTTAAAACACCACATGGTCACATTTATTAACACATTTGGCCACTTTATGATTAATTGTATGTGACTAAATACCCATAAGAAACCTGCTTTGTGTGACTAAATGTTAGAAAAGGCCACAAAAACATAAAATTCAAGTGGCCATTGGATGATCAATAATCACACAAAACACACATTTCTTCAATTTAAACACCATATGGTCACACAAATGAACACTTTTGGCCACTTTATGCTTAATTGTATGTGACTAAATACCCAAAATAAACATGCTTTGTGTGACTAAATGTTAGAAAAGGCCACCCAAACATAAAATTCATGTGGCCATTGAATGATCAATAGTCACACAAAGCAAACATTTCTTCACTTTAACACCATATGGTCACACTTATTAACATTTTTGGCCACTTTATGATTAATTGTATGTGACTAAATACCCAAAAGAAACATGCTTTGTGTGACTAAATGTTTGAAAAGGCCACACAAACATAAAGTTAACGTGGCCATTGGATGATCAATAGTCACATAAAACACACATTGCTTCACTTAAAACATCATATGGTCACACATATTAACACTTTTGGCCACTTTATGATTGCTTGTATGAGACTAAATACCCAAAACAAACATGTTTTGTGTGACTAAATGTTATAAAAGGCCACACAAACATGAAAATTAATGTGGCCATTGGATGATCGATAGTCACACAAAACACACATTTCTTCACTTAAAACACCACATGGTCACACTTATTAACACTTTTGACCACTTTATGCTTAATTGTATGTGACTAAATACCCAAAACAAACATGCTTTGTGTGACTAAATGTTACAAAAGGCCACACAAACATAAAATGAAAGTTTCCATTGGATGATCAATAGTCACACAAACCACACATTTCTTTACTTAAAACACCATATGGTCACACTTATTAACACTTTTGGCCACTTTATGATTAATTATATGTGACTAAATACCCAAAAGAAACATGCTTTGTGTGACTAAATGTTAGAAAAGGCCACTGAAACATAAAGTTCATGTGGCCATTGGATGATCAATAGTAACACAAAACATACATTTCTTCACTTAAAACACCATATGGTCACACTTATTAACATTTTTAGCCACTTTATGATTAATTGTATGTGACTAAATACCCAAAAGAAACATGCTTTGCGTAACTAAATGTTATAAAAAGCCACACGAACATAAAATTAATGTGGTCATTGGATAATAAATAGTCACACAAAATAGACATTTCTTCACTTTAACACCATATGGTCACACTTATTAACACTTTTGGCCACTTTATGATTAATTGTATGTGACTAAATACACAAAACAAACATGCTTTGTGTGACTAAATGTTTCAAAAGGCCACACAAACATAAAATTCAAGTGGCCATTGGATGATGAATAGTCACACAAAAGACATATTTCTTCAACTTAAACACCATATGATCACACTTATTAACACTTTTGGCCACTTTATGCTTAATTGTATGTGATTAAATACCCAAAAGAAACATGCTTTATGTGACTAAATGTTAGAAAAGGCCACACAAACATAAAACTCATTTGGCCATTGGATGATCAATAGTCACACAAACCACACATTTATTCACATAAAACACCACATGGTCACACTTATTAACACATTTGGCCACTTTATGATTAATTGTATGTGACTAAATACCCAAAAGAAACCTGCTTTGTGTGACTAAATGTTAGAAAAGGCCACAGAAACATAAAATTCAAGTGGCCATTGGATGATCAATAATCACACAAAACACACATTTCTTCAATTTAAACACCATATGGTCACACAAATGAACAATTTTGGCCACTTTATGCTTAATTTTATGTGACTAAATACCCAAAATAAACATGCTTTGTGTGACTAAATGTTAGAAAAGGCCACACAAACATAAAATTCATGTGGCCATTGGATGATCAATAGTCACACAAAGCAAACATTTCTTCACTTTAACACCATATGGTCACACTTATTAACACTTTTGGTCACTTTATGATTAATTGTATGTGACTAAATACCCAAAAGAAACATGCTTTGTGTGACTAAATGTTTGAAAAGGCCACACAAACATAAAGTTAACGTGGCCATGGGATGATCAATACTCACATAAAACACACATTGCTTCACTTAAAACACCATATGGTCACACATATTAACACTTTTGGCCACTTTATGATTGATTGTATGTGACTAAATACCCAAAACAAACATGTTTTGTGTGACTAAATGTTATAAAAGGCCACACAAACATAAAATTAATGTGGCCATTGGATGATCAATAGTCACACAAAACACACATTTCTTCACTTAAAACACCACATGGTCATACTTATTAACACTTTTGACCACTTTATGCTTAATTGTATGTGACTAAATACCCAAAACAAACATGCTTTGTGTGACTAAATGTAACAAAAGGCCACACAAACATAAAATGCAAGTTTCCATTGGATGATCAATAGTCACACAAAAGACATATTTCTTCACCTTAAACACCATATGGTCACACTTATTAACTCTTTTGGCCACTTTATGTTTATTTGTATATGACTAAATACCCAAAAGAAACATGCTTTGTGTGACTAAATGTTAGAAAAGGCCACACAAACATAAAATTCAAGTGGCCATTGATTGATCAATAATCACACAAAAGACACATTTCTTCACTTTCAACAGCATATGGTCACACTTATTAACACTTTTGGCCACATTATGTGTAGGATCGTTATTTTTATTGTGTTGATGATTCGGGTGGTCTTGGGAGATCAAAATACATGTTTGCCATTAGAGAGAGAAAGTTAGAGAGTTGGGTGGTTTCTTGGTAGAGAGTTACTTTACAAAATGTAGAATATTAGATTGAAGCACCACCCTTCCATGGATGGAAGGGTATTTATACTTACTGCACTCAACGACCTCCTATCGCCTGACGTGGATCGTGGATACAGGGTAAAGACCCGCCCTTCCTCCACGGTGTTGCACTAAACTATACTAAGCTACAAACTAACTAATAAACTGCTAAATAACGTAAATAACTACAAGTCTACGAGCTAACTTATGCTAGATAATATTTGGGGTGACCGACTCTTCGCTATGGAATTTTCTAATTCCTAACAATCTCCCTAAGGGAGGTCACCCATGTTTTACATTTCTGAATCCTAGCATTCTATTCTTGACTTTGTTCTTGAGCTCAGACTTGAATTCTTCATTTTCGCAATCTTTGTGCTTAAGCAAGACTCTTCATAGTCCACATATTTTGTACTTTTAGTGGAGGCCTTTAATCGATCCACATCTTTGATGATCTTCGAGCTTTTTTGAGATCATCACCACAAGAAATCTCATGATCACCCTTAGTTGTGTTGCCATCATGTGAAGTTGTGACTTTTGAACCGACATGCTCACACTTTTGAATCATGACATCTTTCCATCGAGTAGTGGAAGCCTCATCGGTTCATGATATTTGCTTTGAAGCATAAGCATAGTATGAAATATCGAGCCAGTTATGTAGATATGCACCATTATTTCTTCAAATTAAGTGTGGATGCGAGCATGCGGCTTTGGATTGACTCCTCAATTCGATCACCGCAACCGTCAAATGTACCGCAAACAACAAGCTAGCAATAAAACACATGAAAGTGTCTTTGATCACTTTCACGAATATAGGTACACGCCCACGGTTCCCCGCTGATCAAGATAAATACGCTCGTGATCGATAGGATTCCTAAGAATCTCCTTGACAGGTTTCGCAGCCTGATCTATCCATTCTCAAACCGTAACGCCTCAAAGAAGACAACACGGAGTGAGTGAACCAAGAAATTGAGATTCACCGATTGATGAAAATGATTTGAAAACAATCGTGTATTGCTTAAAGAAAGAGTTTTGCAATACGACGAAGGTTTTATGAGAAAGATCAATTTTCAATCAAAATACTTTTGTATTAGAGAATGAGTACACATTCGACGTTAGCAAAAGAAGAGATTCGCACATCGAACGGTTTTTCTAAAAGTATTTTTCAATCGTAGATACTTTTGAATTTGAAAATGAATACACATTCGATGTGCTAGAGAAAGAAGATTTGCACATCGAATGGTTTTTCCAAAAGTATTCGTGAATTCCATTCTCGGACCAAGGTTGATTCAAGATAGAATCGCCCATTGTTTCTATCCATTTGTCACAAGCTTGATCTTTTGCAAGATTTCACATGTCACCCACCAAGAGCTTGTTTGATGTTGGCTCTAGAAGGATTTCCATCTTCATTGTGAATATTTTACATATCACTCGGATGTTCCGGCAATACCACAAGGATAATCGTGGGACTCTTAATATATTCTTACTTTCCACATTGAGTGAAATAATGAAGTTTTCATGAATTTAGTGTCCTAATGAGATATTGTGGATGATCTCATGGCTCTAGACTCAATAGTGCACATTTGGTTCCTATGTCGAGACTAGGGAGAGGGTCTCCTTCTTCAATATCAATAATCTCTAAGAGAAAGTCGATAGAAAATGTCGGTTCCCGTGAGAATGAAACAAACCCTTTTAAGAGGAACTTGAGTGGCTTGGGAAGTTGTAGTGCAAAGCGCCATCGGGTCCATGATGTCTTGTCTTCAATACCGTGTTACCTTAGTAACAACCAAGAGCGTATGTATCGAACCCGGTTTCACCCTAAGGTTGAATTGATGGAGGGCTATTTCTTTTCACCCTTTTCACATTCAATTCTTTTCATTCTTCAACCCTTCAAGCTTACCGAGACTTCATAACTAGAACCTTGTTGGGTTTATTCCATTACTAGCTCTCTCATCCGCACTCTTCCCATATTCTCATTTTCTCCTTTTTTCAATATTCCTAAGGACTCTACACTATCTAGTGGATTATCCTCGAAGATCCCTCCTGTTCTCGCGGATCGTGGAACAAATACCTAACCTAACCATCCTTATAACACCATGCATAAAGTAAATTGGTCGGTCTTTTGGTATTCATTCTTCCTTAAAACCAATTGAAAATCATTTGGAAAAACAATCAAGGTACTTGTGATACGAGATCAAAGCATTTTGTACCTTAATAGTTTTGATCATTTAGAAAACCTCCCCCTCAACATGTGCATATGATTTAAAAATTGTTTAGCACAAGGAGGCAAGAGGACTTTGAAATATTTTCTTTGATCACAATTTTCATATGAAAAAGAAGCCATTTGATTTTCTTGGTAAAATTCTCCCCCTCAATATGTGCATAGGATATTTTAAAACATTTTATCCCATAGAGGCAAGAGTTATTTTGAAGCACATCCACAATCACAAAATCCATTAAGAAAACCATTTGAAAACACAATCAAGGTACTTTATAATCTCTTTAAAAAACTTTTGTACCTCGATGGTTTTGCTCCCTCAATATGTGCTTCGAGATTCGAAAGCGCTTAGCACATATGAGAGCACTGCACAACCGAATCAAAACGATCAACTTTTATCAAATTTCATTATTAAATCACAAATTCTCCCCGATCAAAATATCAAATCCTTTGAGATTTTGGATCCCAAGTGATTTAATTAGGTTTAGAAAACATGGGAGAAAATGTGGCCTTGTTTAAATACTCATCCGGTTTTGGATAAATCCTCCTCCTCAACATGTGCATTGTGTAATTGAAATCGTTTGGCACATGGAGGCGTAAGTGCCTTTGAAGGACTAAAACCAATTCCATTTAAAACAGATTTGAGATTTAAAACACGATCTCTACCCGATCGAAATATCAAACCATTTGAGATTTGTGATCCCAACCGATTTAAATCATTTAGAAAATTTGGGAAAGACGTGGCAAGATTCAATTTTGAAAGATGACAAATAAGGACCATTTAAGACATTAAAGATTGTTAGTGTCGATGATAAGGTTTTAAAAGGTACCTTTTGCGGGTCATTTAAGCCCTTATTCGATCACTCAGATCCGTTATTGCTTAATATCGTTCCTTTTCACTTTTAGGTCTCTTGAAGGCAAAATGCTGGAATGATGCTTATTTGGACGAAAAGGCGAATATACGAAGAAAATGGCCAAAGTCGAATCGAGACACTCAAAGTCATTGAAACATAAGGCGACGGCGGCATCAGCATATCTGCGACGCCGTCGGGAAGGAATTTTGCGACGGGTCGAGCGAAATTGCATATTTTCAAGGACGACGTGAGGTTCTAAATGAGTAGCCGTCGTTACTCGAGACGGCCTAGATGCGCCAAGACGGCGTCGAGTCAAGGGACGGCACACAAATAAGGTGACGCCGTCGCAAGGTTTACGTGGCCAAGACGAAACCCTAATGACGGCGACACGACGCGCCACAAAACATAAGGTGACGCCGCAGATGTAATCTTATATATAGAATCCGAATTTTTCGCCAGTGTAGTCTTTTGGAGTAAAACCTAAAACCGAACCAAGGCTTTCTTGTGCAATATTTTAGGTTCTAAACCCTATTATACATCAAGATAAGTATTTACTTCATTAATTTAATTATGTATTTGATTATTTGTGTGTATGCTTGCATGTTCTCCATGTCCCGCTAATTTATTTGTGTGTTTGCTTAGGAATATGAAACTTAATTATTGAATATTGATTGGTTGATACTTATCTTAGTTGACTAATGATCTAGAGTGCGCTAGATTATTCGTTGTGTACTTAATGCTTGACTTTTCTTTGTGAACTTTAGAATATAATTATCTAGGTAATTGTAGGATAAAGTATTCAAGGACAACCGTAGAGTAGGCGCCTATAAATCACTAGAGGATTTGTAAACAAGACCCTTTGGTAATTTCAAAGAGTTAGGAAACAAGCACGCCCTATAGCCTTAGAATCACAACGCAACTAGGAATAAGGACGTGACAAATCAACCATCAATAGGAGATAAATAAGGAGTAGTAAAACCTAAGTAAACACATCTTTAAACTATCATACGAGTACACATCAATTAGACATAGACTATCACAACCTTAGCTTAGATAATTAGATAATAGTAGAGTAATCGGTAGCAATACCAACCCCCAAATCCAATACCCGAGATTCGTACTTTTCCATTTCTACAAAATATAAAAATACAAAAATAATCTTCCTCAACCTCAACCTTAGCGTAGTAACTTCTCACTAGCATTCCTATTCCCCAGAGAACGATATCAATACCCGTGGCTTACCCTAATTACTACACTACAATGATTAGGTTCACCGCCTAGGTGTTATAAAACTTGCTCAAGAAAAGGAAGTTTCCTTGACCCCGAACGACGCGTGTAGCGTTATCAAGTTTTTGGCGCGCACGGGAATAGAATAGCTAGTTAGTAGTCCACCTCGCTTAGGTTTCTTTGCTTGATTCCTATCAAGTAAATTTTTCTCATTTTTAGCTTTCTCTTGAGTCTATCCCCTTCTTCGTGACCTTTGTTCGAACCCCATCACTTTTCACCATGGAAGGTGACAACCAACCACCACTCATCAACCCACCACCAAACGACCCGCCAAGAGCCCGTACTCTTGGTGAGTACTCGAGACCAAACCACCTAGGTTATAGGAACACCATTGAGCTTCCCGACCAAGCCCAAACTACGGCCTGCGATCCGACACCATCCGGTTGGTGCAAACGGATGTGCATTCCATGGACTTCGTTCCAAGATCCAAATCAAGATCGAGGGATTTCTCAAAATTGTCGATTCCATCGACCTTGATGCTACTACTCGGGAGACCACACGCAAGGCCTCTTCCAATTCTCTCTACGGGACCAAGCTAGTAATTGGCTTGAGCGACTTCCCGCCGGCTCCATCTCAAGTTGGGATGATCTTACTTCGCTTCCTTGCTCAATTTTTCCCACCGGGAGAACCACTAAGCTTAGACGAGAAATCTTAACGCTTCAAAGAACTCCAAGGTGAATCACTTTACAAAGCGTGGACTCGATTCAAGGATCTACTCCGTAGACTTCCCATCATGGCATCGATCTTTGGCTTCAAATCCAAATCTTCTACGATCATACCGACTTCATCACTCGACGATCCATTGATCGGGCCACGGTGGAAGGCTCGGCGACTTCAATGCGAGAAATCTTGGGATATTATAGAGAGCTTGTCGATCAAAGCTACGAAGATTGGAATGATTCTCCGAGACTCCGATTAACGTAATCAACGCCATATCAACCCCGTCCGAATCCTCCGACACCCTCGAGAAACAAATGAGCGCCATTGAGAAAGGGATTGATTATCTTATGGAAAGGCGAAAAGAGCCCCGTACAAATTCCTCGAGAGGCCGTCAAATTCGCCAACTCTACCTACCACCCCACACCTCCTTGAGTCTCCAAGTCGTGATCAAAACCCAACTTCCAAAGGCGCCTCGCTCTACTTCCCCAATACCACTCTCACCAAGCTTCAAGGAACAAATGAGGAGCACATGGCGGCTCATACGGAAAGATTAGCCAGTTTGAAGAGGAGGTTTATAGGCAGAGAGAGAGATGCAAGCAAAGATGACGGAAATGATGAATTTGGTAATTGAGTTTACCAAAATAAAGGTTCCGAAAAGGTGCTCGTGAAGCAACGATTGCCCTCCCACTTCATTTGTCAACGCTGTTTCCATTATGCCCGAGAATGCAAAGGTTGAGACGCGAAAACCGAGGGAAGTAATAAGGAGGAGTCGGTGCATGACGACGAGCCTGAGACCATTGAATACTACCTTAAGTACGAAATCAACAAGAAAACCATTGCAAACCAAGTAAACAACTTTAGGTACAATGAAGTTCTCAAGGAAGCCCTTGATGAAAAAATGACTGAAGAAGAGTATGACGCCCTACCTATGGGACCCCTGTATGAGTTAGTTATAAAAAAACCTCTAACAAGGAAACGTAAAACCACAGGGAATTTCGTAATACCAGTTAGCATAGGTGACATTGATAATATTAATGCCTTGGCCGATCAGGGGACTGATGTGAACATAATGCCATTATCAATCTATAATAAGTTAACTAAGGAGAAACCAGCCAGTACCGACCTTAGACTCTCCTTAGCTAATCACACTTATGTTCACCCGTAGAGTCGCAATAGATGTTCTAATTGAGGTGGCTAACATTGTTTATCCGGTAGATTTCGTGATCGTTGATTTTGAAGAAGACAAAACATACCCTCATTCTTGGAACACCGCTTCTAGCTACCGCCAAGGCAACCATCAAATGCGGAGAGGCGCCATGATACTCAAAAGCGGAAAGGGTATGCTAGGATACCCATCATCCCAAGGTATCCTCTCAAAATCATGGAAATGATTACAAAGGGAATCGGAAAACCCTAGCCATAATGTTAAGAAAAGATGAATGACTGGGAAAAGGGCTTAGAGACTTCATGGTCCAAGGATTGTATGCAACATTGTGGAAACCCGATAATAAGTTAGGAAGCAACCCCACCTCGGTACCTAAGGCACAAAAGGACCCTAAGAAATTTCTAAAAGGAGAAAAAGTACTTACATACAAATCAAGGAAAAGGGCAATGCAAGGAAAAACAACCCAAGATGGTTTGGGCTTTTCACGATTAAGAAACCAACTTAAACGAAACCGTCACCATAATTGACAAAGAATGGCACGGAATCCACGGTGAACATACAACGCCTCGCCGCCGATGAAGAGAAATGAATGACGAAGAGGGCGGTGATGCAAAAACGTAGGAGCGGGACTACGAGTCTAGCTACAAGACTCTTAAATAAAGAAAAGCGCTTCGTGGGAGGCAACCCATGCTTAATTGTTTGCTTGTTAGTGTCATATATCTTTTATTAATTGTTTGTCCTCATGTTTGAATTTGTAAAATGCTTTATTTTGTTTTTAACCTCGCCTTAATTACATATAAAGGTATTTTACATAAAGGATAAGTGTAGGGAGGATTACACACGCTTTCATAAGAAACGTGAACATGAGAATAACAATTAACTAAAAGATATATATGTTTGTTTGTTCGAGTCAAATGCTTGTATCGAGTCATAATGGATGTTTTTAAATTTTTCCAGATTCTAAAGATGCAAATTTTCCGAATTTTTCCGTAAAATCGCACCGCTTTTGTCAGATAACTGACGGCGTCAGATTGCAACCCCGACGGCGTCGAGAAGGAATAAAACATCACTTAATTTTTCTCGTTTTCGAGCTACTTGTAAAATTTTGGAATTTTCCGATCTTAACTTTCAAAACAAATTGTAAACATCCATTCCACAAGCATTATATCCTAGTTTAAATCGAGTCTTATGTATATTATTACCGATTTTACGCCAAGGTTTCGTTTGTTTTCTTCTAGTGTGCGTGTTTAGTTTGTCAAGAAGAAGTTACACAAGTTTGGAAGGAGCCTTTCACGCAAAAACTCTTCTTGGAAAAGATTTAACCACCACTTTTACGGATCCTACCGAGCTAATCGGGAGTATTAGTTTCTTTCGCTTTTAATTACCTTCTATTATCATAACTTTGATATTTTCGGGAACATTGGGGACAATGTTCAATTTAAGTGTAGGGAGGAAAATAAACGGAACTTTGAAACTATGCTTATCCTTGACTATTTGCTTTGTCCAAGTGTATTTGTGTAATAAACCATGAGAAAATGTAGGTTAGGGTAATTTTAGCCAAATTTAAAATTTTTCATGACGATATAAAGTGGGCCATTAGTCTTAACAAAAGCGCCTCATGGATAGGAAGTTGCATGACTAGCACAAAAAACCTTACCACCTAAATTCCACCCAAAATGTGAGGATCGCCTTAGATTAGTAGGAATTAAAGCATTCATCTTTAATGCTTAGAGTGTGAACCGGTAGTATATTAGATTCTAGAACTTGTTTTGTGATGCATTCCGAGATCGCTAGTGAGACTACACTTGTGTAGTTAGGAATAACTAAATGATAAGAGGCATTAGGATAAACCCTTGTTTGATACCGTAATATAATTACTTCTTCCATATCGGTTGAGTAATTCCCCACACCCTTTGCGTTGTACTCATCTTTAGTACACGATACCCCTAGTTAACCCCTCGAGCCTATCCTTTTCGCGGTTCTCGTGATGTTTCGGTTTTCCGGGATATCAATGAAGAGCATTGTTTACACCCCACCCCAAATATACACCCAAATCGCCTTAGCCTACCTTTATTGCACTCACTTTTAGTGCAAATTTATGTTATCACCCAAAACCCTTAGTTCAATTATCCGTTGCTTGCATGAGTTGCTAAGTCGAGTCATATCCTTTGTATACAGCTTTGGGATGATTGGGATTCATGGGAAAAGTTAAAGTTTATGAAATATAGGAAGAGAACGTTAAACTCAAATTCCTTTGTTTGCATAATAATGTACTCCAAGTGTTTTGATCTTTTCAATTCGGGTCAAATTAGTGTTAGAGTAATAAAACTCAAGTGTAGGGATGTGTCTATAAATCCCTATCATTTTGATGTACCGTAGAGGATGGTAGAGTAAAAGTGTGTATGCAAAAAAAAAAAAAAAAAAAAAAAAAAAAAAAAAAAAAAATAAAAAAAAAAAAAAAAAATTGAAAAAAAAAAAAAAAAAAAAAAAAAAAAACCATACGGCTACCATCCTACATCTATCTTTTAAATTATGTTTGTTTATTTTCGTTGCCTAGAGTTTTAGAGTGTCGAGTCTTGGCTTAGCAACGCCATTCTTCGTATACTTGCAACATAGAGATTTTTGACTATCCACCACTAAATAGCCTATCCCACCAAACCCTTCATTTCCTACCGTAAGCCTAACATTACAACCCTTTAAAGACCTCTTTGATAGTCTTTCCTAGGTGCTTACGCCAAAGCGACGGAGGTTTGATCTATTCTCAAGCCTATGGTAATCTATGTACTAGGACCGGTTAATGAGTGTTTATCTTCCATTTCGATTTGTTATATTTCATATATACACCCGAGAGATGTGAGTATCCAAACACCCCATGTGAGGTGCTAGTATGTAATTTCGTGCTTGTTATGACTTTTCTGGGCTTATATGTGTTGTGGACCGTTTTGAATGAATGCTTCATGACCCCTAACTTATAAATTAATTGGCTAAAGCACATTTGCTTGAGGACAAGCAAATACCAAGTGTAGGGATATTTGATACGGTTTTAAAAGGTACCTTTTGAGGGGTCATTTAAGCCCTTATTCGATCATACAGTATCCGTTATTGCTTAATATCGTTCCTTTTCACTTTTAGGTCTCTTGAAGGCAAAATGCTTGGAATGATGCTTATTTGACTGAAAAGGCGCGAATATCGAAGAAAATGGCCAAAGTCGAATCGAGACACTCAAAGTCAAACATAAGGCGACGGCGTCATCAGATATCTGCGACGCCGTCGGAAGGAATTTTGCGACGGGTCGAGGCGAAATTGCATATTTTCAAGGACGACGTCGGGTTCTAAATGAGTAGGCCGTCGTTACTCGACGGCCTAGATGCAGCCAAGACGGCGTCGAGTGAAGGGACGGCACACATCATAAGGTGACGCCGTCGCAAGGTTTACGTGGCCAAGACGAAACCCTAATGACGGCGACATGACGGCCACAAAACATAAGGTGACGCCGCGCAGATGTAATCTTATATATAGAATCCGAATTTTTCGCCAGTGTAGTCTTTTGGAGTAAAACCTAAAACCGAACCAAGGCTTTCTTGTGCAGATTTTAGGGTTCTAAACCCTATTATACATCAAGATAAGTATTTACTTCATTAATTTAATTATGTCTTTGATTATTTGTGTGTATGCTTGCATGTTCTCCATGTCCCATTAATTTATTTGTGTGTTTGCTTAGGAATATGAAACTTAATTATTGAATATTGATTGGTTGATACTTATCTTAGTTGACTAATGATCTAGAGTGCGCTAGATTATTCGTTGTGTACTTAATGCTTGACTTTCTTTGTGAACTTTAGAATATAATTATCTAGGTAATTGTAGGATAAAGTATTCAAGGACAACCGTAGAGTAGGCGTCTATAAATCACTAGAGGATTTGTAAACAAGACCCTTTGGTAATTTCAAAGAGTTAGGAAACAAGCACGCCCTATAGCCTTAGAATCACAACGCAACTAGGAATAAGGACGTGACAAATCAACCATCAATAGGAGATAAATAAGAGTAGTAAAACCTAAGTAAACACATCTTTAAACTATCATACAGTACACATCAATTAGACATAGACTATCACAACCTTAGCTTAGATAATTAGATAATAGTAGAGTAATCGGTAGCAATACCAACCCCAAATCCAATACCGAGATTCGTACCTTTTCCATTTCTACAAAATATAAAAATACAAAAATAATCTTCCTCAACCTCAACCTTAGCGTAGTAACTTCTCACTAGCATTCCTATTCCCTAGAGAACGATATCAATACCCGTGGCTTACCCTAATTACTACACTACAACGATTAGGTTCATCGCCTGGGGTGTTATAAAACTTGCTCGAAGAAAAGGAAGTTTCCTTGACCCGAACGACGCGTGTGGCGTTATCGATCGTTAGTATGATAGTTTTAAGAGATCTTTAAGTAAAACAAAACAATTTCACAATCAAACAAGAATATAAAAATTTCATTTTGAAAGACCTTGATTCTAAAGAAAAATCATACCATAACATAACATTAAATCTTTAGATCACCACTTATTATCGTACAAGACGGAACTTTTTGAAGAAACATCGTTTGAAAATATTTTATTTTAAATCACTCCCCTCAATCCATGACCGTAAGTCAATAATTGAGTGACTTAGGTTTTGATAACATGAAGTCCGGTGATTTTCAAAATTAGTCCAATTATATTTTCAAAACAATATTTTCCATTTTCAAAACAATTTAATTAAATTATTCAAAATTGTATAAAATGGTATCCTGCACAAAGATACGTTAGGTGGTTGAGAAGCTTTTGTTGTTGTTCTTTGTAGGGTTTGGAAGAAAACCGTCTGCATATGCGGTGAGACTTCTTCTTCGTTGCATTTTGAATGCCAACTAAGGTCCAATTAAGCTCCGTTTCTTCAATCACTTAAGAAAACCATACGCTAATGCAAGAAGACCTCTTCGTTGCATTTATGCCAACTCTATTGAAGTCCAATTAAGCTCCGTTCTTCATTTGTCAACCCAAGAGATAGTTACCCTTTCCTTTTGGCATCCAATCATCATCAATAGTGGGATCCGGATCGGAACATCTTTATAACCAATATACCGCATCGTTAGTGAACACACACTGAGATATATGGTGGTCGACATCACCCATAACAACAATCGACTAATTGAAGTCAATTCAACCTAACAATCGATCATATAAGGCATGGGGTTTATGTGTTAATCAAACTCTAATCATCTAAACCTAACAATCATATCCTAAATTCCTAGTCCTTCGACACGGCAAATATCATTTTAATTAAGCACGTAGGATAATTAAGCTCGTTAGATGATATAGATTTGAAAACATTCTCCCCTCAATCAATGACTCAATTAGTGAAAGGTTTAAGAGTCTCAAGTCATCGATTGAGTTTTGCAAATTAATATGAAAACTACAATCCCGATTGATTTTTCAAGCAACTCATTTTACCACCATTTTAGAAAACACCAAATATTTTTCTGAAGAATTTTAGACGGAAAAATATTTGAGTAGGAACAGCAGTCCTTCGACATACTTTCCTCATTTATGTTTTTAGGATAAGTGCACGAAATATTTTAAAACATTGTTTTAGCGCAACACTTTCCTTTCTTATGAAAGAGCGGGTTGCTATCTGAAATAATAGCAAACCATGGATTAAGCACGGGTCACGATCGAAGTAAGCGTAAGCCATATTTTGAAGCGGAGTTACTGATCAAATAATTGTAAGCCATAATTTGAGACATGTTTGGAAAAGAAATATTTACACCTTCTCGAACTTCATCTATGGTCCCGTGCCATTATTGAATGACATTTCTAAGACCGTAGATGTTATCGATACCGAAGACATGTCTTTAGAAAAACATATTTTTGGTATTTTTGAAATTTTCGATTTTTATGGGTTTTGAAGGTTTTATAATTTTCTATTTTCTTTTGTTGGTTTTATATTTTCATTTCTTTTTGTTGGTTTTATATTTTGTATTTTGTTTTTCGAATAAATATTTACAAGGATAGAATAGATGATATAGTTAAAGAAGATGATGATACGAGTACCGAGATAAGGATATCGAGCAGACCCGTTGTAGAAGATAGAAGTCATCATCCATAAACATTCACCACCAAAGCTTCGAGGCTCGAGAATAGAAGATAGAACATGAGCCTTTGAGAAGAGAGACTTTGCGACTTCCCCAAACCGAAAATCCTTTATGCTAAAGCGATTCAAAGCTTTCTTTCAAGCTTCTCTTAGCAGTGCACAAATAAGCACACCATTATCATCGAACTTGCTGCTCCTTTTAAGAATAATCACCGTGATTCATCGCTCGAGGTTATATCATCCAATAGAACACCGACAACGTTTCATCCCACACTTAAATAATCTTCTCAAATTTCTTTTCCACTGAAGTCCAAGCAATCCATTCCAAAAGGTGTCAAGAGACCACTTCCCCAAGTAGTTGAATTGATGCAGTCAATCTCTTAGACTAGAGCTCACGAACCCGAATACACATACCCGAAGACAAAGAAACTTATACCATCAAGTAGCAGAATAAGTCCAATAGCCAAAGAATAACCCGATGTATACTTTTCTCTCCCATCCTCTAAAAGCGTATGAAGCTCAAGAACCCGGTACCCAAATGCCCAAAGAGAATAACCGATAACATTGAAGTAGCAGCCGAATCAGCGATTATCTCTGCGGGTGACAATCTCTGGGATGTCAACACGAATAAGTGATTATATCTCCGAATCACAGATTAAGCCCTCGGGTAAAACAGTTGAGCATCCCAATGTATACAATCTCTATCCCCGATGATTGTGATAAGATCAAAATCATCACACACTTGTGTACCTCTTTCATCTTCGTAAACTAACTCTTCCATCTCTTCCCCACGTCGTTGGAATAATAACACAAAAGCCTTCAGTAAAACCTTGAGTTTCTCGTGGTCATGACATTTGTTTTACGGGATATCTTCAATCACTTAGAAGAGTTAAGTTCATCAAGTTTACTCGTCATGAGTCAAACCTTGAGTTTCTCTGCGGTAATAACATTTGTCTTCCCGGATATCTTCAATCACTTAGAAGAATTAAGTTCATCAAGTTTACTCGCTTTGTGTTTATATGTGAGTCTCCTTTCTCCTTCTTGGTTTTGACACTTGAATCAAGAACTCATTATAAGCCCGTATACTAGAAATTTGTTGAGAAGAACACTTGAACTCTTGTGGAATCAACTTGTCAAGTGCATTGTGAGCAAATCTAATTGGGATTAAATCGACATATCACTTTCCCCAATTAGTGCTCTCCCTAAATCGACAATGCCCGGGATATGAAGAAGTCTTTGGATAATCGGATGCAACTTGTCTTTAGTCTTCTAACATGCAGCAGAAAATGTAGAACATCTTGTAGACTCGACCTTCTTCAATATTGTCCATTGGGAATAGATAATTAACATCTTCAACTCACACAAAAGCATCTCACCAAAAGCATCCCAATTAACACATCTTGCATATCCCCTTAGCTAAAATCCTCCCAATCAAACAAGAACGAGAAGGATGTTCATCAAGAAAAAGCGACAATCGTGGCCTCAACGAACACACAAGATGGTAACACCAAACTACCAATCACATCAAACAAGAACAGAGAGATTGTTCGGAATCATCATGTTGATGTATCGTGAAGCATTAACCGGAAGCACTTAGTCGATAAACTCATCAATCCGAGTGAAGATGTCAACCAACGGCTCTTAGAAGAGAAACTCATGTGAAGATGACCCGATAATAAGAAGCTCGGTTCTTACATGAGTTTAGAGCCGTATGACCATTTAATTCTCAAATATCAATCAACAATGCAAAAATTCACACTTCTTCTCCCTTCAAGAATTGCATACGGAGATGCCATTCTTGACTTAATAAGTGAAAATCATCCAATGTTCTATTCACACTTCTCCCTCAATCGCACATGATGTCGCCATCTTCATTATAATTGAGCAAGTGGAATGAGAAAACAATCGATGGTAGCCGGTTCACTTGAATAACCGAAGTGCATGGAAAAAGTATAAAGCATGTTGATGAGAATGGTCATAATAGAGAAGATTTCTCTTCTTGGAGATAAAGCGCATTGACACGTACACTTTTCTTTCTTTAGCGAGCGAGGCATGAACTGATGTGAACAGACGTCAACCCAATTAAATAACATGGGGTGACTCCCCTTAGGGGGAGATTGTTAGGAATTAGAAAATTCCATAGCGAAGAGTCGGTCACCCCAAATATTATCTAGCATAAGTTAGCTCGTAGACTTGTAGTTATTTACGTTATTTAGCAGTTTATTAGTTAGTTTGTAGCTTAGTATAGTTTAGTGCAACACCGTGGAGGAAGGACGGGTCTTTACCCACCGTATCCCCGATCCATAGGCCGATAGGAGGTCGTTGAGTGCAGTAGTATAAATACCCTTCCATCCATGGAAGGGTTGTGCTTCAATCTAATATTCTACATTTTGTGAAGTAACTCTACCAAGAAACCACCCAACTCTCTAACTTTCTCTCTCTAATGGCAAACATGTATTTTGATCTCCCAAGACCACCCGAATCATCAACACAATAAAAATAACGATCCTTCAATTGGTACCAGAGCCAAGGTTTATTGTGTTATGGTGATTTGTGTGGTTTCGTACCATGGTTGTTGTGGTTTTGATACTTGTTTACTGGTTTGTGAATTTGTGTGGTCGGATTACTTCTTTATGGGTAAACTGGTTTTTAACAACTCTTTTGTTTCTGTTGGTCAAATGATTACTTGGTCCAATCATATTGCTTCTGTTTTATTCTCAAGTTTTATTATGATCTTGAATATTATATTTTGTGACTTTTGTACCGATATTTGTGTAACAAATCTGTGAAACAAAAGTGGTCTTGTAGTCTTTTTAATGGTCAAAATGGGTCAAATCATCATATCTTTGCAGTTTTGTCACACATTTTAGGTTTATCATGAATATGGTGGAATATGGTCGGAAAACTCATCGGAAATGTCAAATTTCATGGTAGCGACTTATCACTATTTGTCCAGATTCATTGAATCTTGCTAGCGACTTGTATTTACAAGTCGTGCGATTGACCATCATATAGCGACTTGGTTATTCGTTGACTTTATTGAAAGTCAATAGCGACTTGTATGGTCTTAAAAAGCTAGCGAGTTATTTTGAAAGTTGTCTAGCGACTTGTTTTGATAAAATGTAGCGATTTAAGGTTGTTTGACTATTGAGTCAAATAACAGTGCTAGCGACTTGGCTAAATAATGTTGCTAGCGACTTGACCCGTAAAATAACGACTTGACTGTAACAGAAAGGATGAAGAAGAGGATAGACCTTGACCACTTGACCACTACTCAAATACCATGAAAACCATACACCATGACTACGACCACTCAAAACTTAAACCATATATCAAGCGACTCGTGTGACCTCAGTAATTTCATCATCAGTCCTAGTCTCAAAGCTATACTGAAAGAAAATGAATGTGGAGGTCGAATGATAACCATCACGACCATTCCAACATCTCAATACATATTTCCTATCGAACTCATGTCATTCAAAACCAAGACTCAATCTAAATGAATCTCATGCAAGATCTCGGATATGTCTCTCAATGTCTTTAGAGGTTTCATTTAGCCACAAGGGCCAAACACATGAGTAGAACAATAATCATCATAGATCGTGACCCAAAACAAAATAAACGAAAATGAATCTCAAAATTAAAAAAAAAAAAAAAAAAAAAAAAAAGCTTTTGGATCTCGGTTATGAAACTCTTGCAAAGATCACTTAAGATCTTATGAGTTTTATATGTTTTCATCATAGATCGTATGAGAGTTCACTCCATTTATTTATCCGAATCAACAAGCACTAAAAATAACAATGATGTTATCTTTAGTCACTTAATTCGGTCAAGTCTCAAAAACAATCGGTATGAAATCATTAAAAGTTTGTGAAACTTACCATTAGACTTGTTTGCCTTGGTCTATAATCCTTCGTACCATCCCCGTGGTTTTAACAAAGTACTCATAGCCATCCACAATGGCAATATCTTTTGATGTGATTAGAATAGAATAGAAGCGGATGGCTCATTTCTTCGAATGCTTTGTGTACGATGGAGGTCGAGCGTTTGTTTTTCAGATTTGATGGAGATTAGATGATATTAAGGGTGATAATCTGAGATGTCAAGATGTATTTTTGAGAAAAGAGTTATGAGATTAGGATATTGTGAATGAGGGAGGCGTACAAGGATGATTATACGTTTTTGTTTGGGGGGAGAATATTTAGGGTTGGTGTTTTACTGATAATGAGGGAGGCGCTATGTGTGGGATTATTTTTAGGGTTACAGAAAGTTTAACTCTTCAAGTGGTTATGGTGCCTTTTGATACGAGTAATTAGGTTAAGGGTTCATGGATCGGTCCTTGGGTGTTAGTGATAATGGATTGTGTTAACACATTTGATATTGGGCCTAGGTGAGTTAATACAATATGGGCTATGTATTGCTTTAGGATATTGAGGCATGTTCCACTTACATTCATTTGACAATAGAGTTTTGTTATATCACGATTATTCGTGTATTGTTTTGAGAAGTTGGGAAGTGGAAAACATTCGTATTTTGTGTATTGATGCTTAAGGTTATGTGATATTTACTAGCATGCTTATATTTCTATATTTCGTGATCCGAATGTATTTTGTGTATTGATAAGGTTGATCCGGACTCATGATTAAGTATGAGATTTGGGTAATTATATTTGGCATTTGCAAATTGACGTTTATGAGTTATTTCGGTGATCGGAAGGATTAATGATTTTATGAACCTTGTGATGATTGGTACTTTGTTTGATCTGAGGTATGTGGTAATTTTGGACCAGATTAAAATTACGTGTGGGACATGGGATTTGAATGATGAAAAGATGGGCTTCTCATGGGTGATATTTTCTAACATGAGATCTTATGAGACTTGGATTTTATGAGATTTGTGACAACGAGATTGGATGATATGATTTAGCATGATCTTTGAGATTAATTGTGCTATGAGATTTAGTACTTTGGTTTATGTATCTTCACGGGGAATATGTTTGTCAAGGCTTGAGCGTTTATTGAACAAAGTTGACTACGAGGTTGTTTATACGGTATTTCTTATTTGAATTTGAAGTAAGGTTTTCCGGGCGCGTTTACTTATTTCGTCTTCTTTCTTTCTACCATTCCATGAAGATGACTTGTTTGGGCATTTATTGAGGATGATAAAGACTTGGCTATTTAATTACGGTTGTGACTCTTTCTCGTTTAACCCACAACGTAACTATCACTTCGGTGTCTCACTCAGTTGAGAATGTCAAGAGGTTTTGTACATTGGGTACACCGTTTCTTCTTCACAAGAATTAGTACAAGGTTAAGTAACAAATCTGGGGAATTCAACTTCATGATCAAGTTTGGTATATCGGGTTTACTTCTCCATGTGGTCACTACAATAGCCGACAGATTGCGTGAATGATGTGTTTACCAAAGTGTTGATTGGATGGTTGATGATGTTGTTGATGTTGGTAAATGAACCGTTAATGAACCACTGCATGTTCTCCTAAAAACAAATATTCACTGAAACCAAAGTCGTCATAACACATTCAAGCTGACATTGTTTACGGTTTTGTCTTGATTTTGTAAATCCCGCGAAAGAACCTATTTCTCGGTTTAAATCATAGACTTGTAAAATCCGTGACAATGGAAACATCCTAGTATTAGTAAAGTGCATTTCGGATCTATCTTACGGTTTATTCTTAGTTTTGTAAAATCCCGAAAAAGAATCTATTTTCGGTTTAAACCATAGAGTTGTAAAATCCCGTAATGATGGAACCATCTTGGAGAAGAGAAGTGTAATTCGGATCTTTTGATCTTGGTGCCACGGTTTACGCTTGAAGAAGGATAAAAGGTGTACTTCATGAATTGGATGTGTGTTTGGATATTCGTCATGGCGGTTTAGTTACTTCAAAGTTTTTCGGGTTATGCTCATTAAACCATGGTCGGGATGAAACCATTATCATAGTTCACTTAAAAAGTCTAAGGAGGCTAGATTTGAGCGATTCGAGAAGATGTGACAGCGTTAATTCGGTATTATTTATTTGAGGTTGAAGTGAATTATCACGGCGAGTGTACTTAGTATCCGAAGGTATCGGGGATGGATGGATGAAGATTCTTCATGATCCTTGTTCGAGCTTATTATCAAAAGCGAAGACTTGAAAATCTAGTTATTGTTGAGTGACTTTTACCTTTTCTTTTACCACTTGGGGAATTGGGCTCTTATCATCTCAAAATAACTATCACTTTAAGGAGTTACGTTGTAGTGCTCGATGTCACATTCAATTGTGGATTTTCAAGAGGTGATGTCGTCTTATACTTGATGGTTGGTTGGTTGAAGAGTATAGAGTACTTAGAGATTCAATGGAGGATGAAGTCTCGCACCGCTCTTTGTTACATATGTGCAAGTATAAGTCACGAGTTCGGGATAGTTTATACAGGTCAAATTCATCATATTGGGTTTTCTCCATCATTTGTCACTACAAAGAGCCCTCTTGAATGATAATGGGGTTGATTACATGTTTTGCCAAGAGAAGCGAAAAGAGAGATTATGACGTATGAACACGACAGTTCATGCCTCGTACTCTAAAGAAAAGAAAAGTGTACGTCTCAGTGCGCTTTATCTTCGAAAGAAGAGAAATCTTCTTATGACGTATGAACACTACAGTTCAGGATTCGAAATGTAAAACATGGGGTGACCTCCCTTAGGGGGAGATTGTTAGGAATTAGAAAATTCCATAGCGAAGAGTCGGTCACCCCAAATATTATCTAGCATAAGTTAGCTCGTAGACTTGTAGTTATTTACGTTATTTAGCAGTTTATTAGTTAGTTTGTAGCTTAGTATAGTTTAGTGCAACACCGTGGAGGAAGGACGGGTCTTTACCCACTGTATCCCTGATCCACAGGCCGATAGGAGGTCGTTGAGTCTCGTAGTATAAATACCTTCCATCCATGGAAGGGTGGTGCTTCAATCTAATATTCTACATTTTGTGAAGTAACTCTCTACCAAGAAACCACCCAACTCTATAACTTTCTCTCTCTAATGGCAAACATGTATTTTGATCTCCCAAGACCACCCGAATCATCAAACACAATAAAATAATGATCCCACATTATGATAAATTGTATGTTACTAAGTACCCAAAAGAAACATGCTTTGTGTAACTAAATGTTAGAAAAGGCCACACAAACATAAAATTCAAGTGGCCATTGGATGATCAATAGTCACACAAAAGACACATTTCTTCACTTTCAACACGATATGGTCACACTTATTAACACTTTTGGCCACTTTATGCTTAATTGTGTGTGACTAAATACCCAAAAGAAACATGCTTTGTGTGACTAAATGTTAGAAAATGCCATACAAACATAAAATTCAAGTGGCCATTCGATGATCAAAAATCACACAAAACACACATTTCACTTTAAACACTATATGGTCACTCATATTAACACTTTTGGCCACTTTATGCTTAATTTTATGTAACTAAATACCCAAAAGAAACATGCTTTGTGTGACTAAATGTTAGAAAAGGCCAATGAAACATAAAATTCGTATGGCCATTGGATGATCAATAGTCACACAAAACACATATTTCTTCTCTTAAAACACCATATGGTCACACTTATTAACATTTTTAGCTACTTTATGATTAATTGTATGTGACTAAATACCCAAAAGAAACATGCTTTGTGTGACTAAATGTTAGAAAAGGCCACAGAAACAAAAAATTCAAGTGGCCATTGGATGATCAATAATCACACAAAACACACATTTCTTCAATTTAAACACCATTTGGTCACACAAATGAACACTTTTGGCCACTTTATGCTTAATTGTATGTGACTAAATACCCAAAATAAACATGCTTTGTGTGACTAAATGTTAGAAAAGGCCACACAAACATAAAATTCATGTGGCCATTGGATGATCAATAGTCACACAAAGCAAACATTTCTTCACTTTAACACCATATGGTCACACTTATTAACACTTTTGGCCACTTTATGATTAATTGTATGTGACTAAATACCCAAAAGAAACATGCTTTGTGTGACTAAATGTTTGAAAAGGCCACACAAACATAAAGTTAATGTGGCCATTGGATGATCAATAGTCACATAAAACACACATTGCTTCACTTAAAACACCATATGGTCACACATATTAACACTTTTGGCCACTTTATGATTGATTGTATGTGACTAAATACCCAAAACAAACATGTTTTGTGTGACTAAATGTTATAAAAGGCCACACAAACATAAAATTAATGTGGCCATTGGATGATCAATAGTCACAAAACACACATTTCTTCACTTAAAACACCACATGGTCATACTTATTAACACTTTTGACCACTTTATGCTTAATTGTATGTGACTAAATACCCAAAACAAACATGCTTTGTGTGACTAAATGTAACAAAAGGCCACACAAACATAAAATGCAAGTTTCCATTGGATGATCAATAGTCACACAAAAGACATATTTCTTCACCTTAAACACCATATGGTCACACTTATTAACTCTTTTGGCCACTTTATGCTTATTTGTATATGACTAAATACCCATAAGAAACATGCTTTGTGTGACTAAATGTTAGAAAAGGCCACACAAACATAAAATTCAAGTGGCCATTGGATGATCAATAATCACACAAAAGACACATTTCTTCACTTTCAACAGCATAGGGTCACACTTATTAACACTTTTGGCCACATTATGATAAATTGTATGTTACTAAGTACCCAAAAGAAACATGCTTTGTGTAACTAAATGTTAGAAAAGGCCACACAAACATAAAATTCAAGTGGCCATTGGATGATCAATAGTCACACAAAAGACACATTTCTTCACTTTCAACACGATATGGTCACACTTATTAACACTTTTGGCCACTTTATGCTTAATTGTATGTGACTAAATACCCAAAAGAAACATGGTTTGTGTGACTAAATGTTAGAAAATGCCACACAAACATAAAATTCAAGTGGCCATTCGATGATCAAAAATCACACAAAACACACATTTCACTTTAAACACTATATGGTCACACATATTAACACTTTTGGCCACTTTATGCTTAATTTTATGTAACTAAATACCCAAAAGAAACATGCTTTGTGTGACTAAATGTTAGAAAAGGCAACTGAAACATAAAATTCGTATGGCCATTGGATGATCAATAGTCACACAAAACACATATTTCTTCTCTTAAAACACCATATGGTCACACTTATTAACATTTTTAGCTACTTTATGATTAATTGTATGTGACTAAATACCCAAAAGAAACATGCGTTGTGTGACTAAATGTCAGAAAAGGCCACACAGACATAAAATTTAAGTGGCCATTGGATGATAAATAATCACACAAAACACACATTTCTTCACTTTAAACACCATATGGTCACACATATTAACACTTTTGGCCACTTTATGCTTAATTGTATGTGACTAAATACCCAAAATAAACATGCTTTGTGTGAATAAATGTTAGAAAAGGCCACACAAACATAAAATTCATGTGGCCATTGGATGATCTATAGTCACACAAACCACACATTTCTTTACTCAAAACACCATATGGTCACACTTATTAACACTTTTGGCCACTTTATGATTAATTATATGTGACTAAATACCCAAAAGAAACATGCTTTGTGTGACTAAATGTTAGAAAAGGCCACTGAAACATAAAGTTCATGTGGCCATTGATGATCAATAGTAACACAAAACATACATTTCTTCACTTAAAACACCATATGGTCACACTTATTAACATTTTTAGCCACTTTATGATTAATTGTATGTGACTAAATACCTAAAAGAAACATGCTTTGTGTAACTAAATGTTATAAAAGGCCACACAAACATAAAATTAATGTGGTCATTGGATAATAAATAGTCACACAAAACACACATTTCTTCACTTTAACACCATATGATCACACTTATTAACACTTTTGGCCACTTTATGATTAATTGTATGTGACTAAATACACAAAACAAACATGCTTTGTGTGACTAAATGTTTCAAAAGGCCACACAAACATAAAATTCAAGTGGCCATTGGATGATGAATAGTCACACAAAAGACATATTTCTTCAACTTAAACACCATATGGTCACACTTATTAACACTTTTGGCCACTTTATGCTTAATTGTATGTGACTAAATACCCAAAAGAAATATGCTTTGTGTGACTATACAGTGTTTATGGTCACTAATACGAACTAATCCAACAAATTTTGTACCTATTTAGTCACACATGTTAAGGTTTTGGTTATTGTTTTGTAATAGAGACTAAAAAAAGTCAAACATGTGACTGTAGGGTACCTATGGTCGCGCGACCTTTAGTTACACACGCTCAAAAAATCATGTGTGACTATATGTATATCGTCACACATATTGGGTGTAGCCAAATCCACTTTTTGTTCTAGTGTAGTACTTACTAGTTATGTATATATTTACCCAATATGTAAACACTAGTTGTTGTACATATGTATTTCTAAATCATAAAATCACTTATACTTGTTTTAGTGTTTTAGGTGAAAACGTAAGTGTGTTAGAGAACTATTGGCTCAAACTATTTACGTATTTTATTTGTTTCGTTTAAAATGATTTTACGTTTGTTATCGACAAAACATTGAAGATCGTAAAATATAAATAAACGTTTTACGACTTATTTGTATTAACAATCTCCCTTTTGTTGATGACAAAACATAAAATTATTTTTAGGAAAAACAAAATTCGTAAAAAGTTCGAATTGGAGTTTTTAGTCTCTTCTCCCCCTTTTTGTCGAAACAAAGAGAGCGTCGAAAAGAAACTAACATAATGTTTTAGGAAAAACATATAAAACAAAAAATGTAGAGAGCAAGTGACGGGAAGAGTTCTCGTCTTAACTCCCACTTGACGAGTCCATCCCTTTGTGAGGGCGTCAAGTAAATAAAAACTACTAAGCTAATGCATTGCAACTATGTTTGCAAATGGTTTCGTCTTAGTGATTTATAATGCTCCCCTTGATGATTGCAACTTTGCAGGGATGTAACGAAATGTAATCAGATGAGGATTAAATTGCAAATGTTTTTGCAATGTATGGTTTGACACCAAGCTCCCCTAGCTTAGGGTGTCAAAGTCTTCATGTGTATTTTGAAAATCTACAAAACAAAGGTTAGAAAACAAGTATATAGTGCATAATTTCCTGCAAATAAGACTCAAGTTAGTAGAAAATCGGTCTTCTGTTGCACGGATCCCACGATTCCCTCCTTGGAGGGATCCGTCTATCTGAAGACAGAATTCAGCAATGGTGATGTAACAAATAATGCTAACATCAACGTGAGATATGTATTCAAGCAACAAACATATACTCAAAGCAATATGGTATATAAAGTATCATTCAATAAAATAGAAGAGATGACCAACAAATCTCTCAAAACTAAGAGAATGATTTAGCCATGTAATACATATTCTACTAATACTAATAAGTGACCAAAAATTAAGAAGCAACAATGTGCTTGAGTCTAAGGATGAGTTGACTTGTTGATTTGGTCCAATCTTTCAAGAAGATGATTAAACATGAAATGGGATTCCTAAACGATCTTAAGTTAAGTTTGTGACTAGGACACCATTTTTATCCTTAGGCTCATAGTTGTTTGGGTTTGTTGACCCCATCGAAACATTCGAGGAGGTGATAAAACATGAAACGTTGCTCCTCACGTAGTTCATGTATCAACCCTTCAACGTGTTGACAATGGTATCGATCCTTGTCATGGTTTTGAAAAGGTGGTGGTAAAGATGGACCGACTTGATGTAGAGGTTCAAGTGAAGAAGGTTGGGGATCCTCAAATGAAGAAGGAATTGGTGGAGGCACATTAAATGGTGGCTCAACAAGGGTTGAAGGTGGAGGTAGGGAAGTGTCAACTTCCATGTGGTCGGGTGGTTGACTTTGATGTCTCCTCATAATCCAAAATATACCATTAGAGGAAAATGGAGAAATGGACATTGGTGCAAGTATTGATTCAACACCTTGGTTTTGTTGTACAATATTTTATAGTGAAGAGTGTGTCAGTAATGGTGGAGGATGAGATGGCCTGGGGGTAAGTCCTCTAAGTTGTAGGAATGTTGAGATGATTGTGAGGTGGTAAATGATATGGCTTTAGGCACCAATGATGTTGGTTGGGTTGAAAATGGTGTGTTTGGTTTAGTAGGATTTGTGGAGTTTGGTGATGATATTTTTGTAGGAACAATCCTCTTGGGGATTGGTTTGATTGCTTGATTTGGTGGAGGGGAAATCCTAGCATTTGTGGGTTTAACCAGAGATGATTCAGTTGAGGAAATTTCGTGTACAACACGAGCAAGTTTCGTGGGTGAATGAGTTAGCACTAGGAGCTTTCCTCATGATGAAATGACTAAGGAAAAGGTTTCTAAATGCTAAGAATTATGTTGTGTTTGATGACTAAAGGATTCTAACAAGATGACTTATAAAGGGAAGGATTTGGCAAGTTCATTCAAGACTTAAGCCACTAAGATCCTTTGGAATGTGATGATTAGCATGCACAAGAGTCAACTTCAGAGTTGTACTGATCTAGGGACTTAATTAAGATGAGGTGGAGTGTTCAAGTTAGCAAGATGAGCTTGAAATGATTGTTTAAACTAGACTTGACATGAATCTGTCACCCGGATCCCACGGTTCCCTCCTTTTAGTGATCCGTCTAGGCTAATCCTAGGGATCAGGCTATCAGCAGCAAAGAAAATGAAAAGATGATGTTTGTGAACTCTAACACCTATACCTCCTTGAGTGTTTCAGTCTTCCTAAGTATCTTAAATGAAAAAAGTATTTAAATGGTCAAGGGTAATGAGTGATGCAGCTAATGATTGCCTTTTATGGAAGGAAAATGAGACTTTATGATCACCAATGGATGTTCAAGGATGACACTAGGAATTTTGATGGTGTCAAGTCATAATAAATGATCCTAGAGATCAGATGTAAGCTTGAGATAAAATTTGAAAAATCCTTGAAAAATAAAAGAATTGAAAAACTAATTTTTGACCTGATGACGTACCCTCTGATCAGGTCGAAGGACACCCCTTCGACCTCAGTTGAATTTGCATTACGAAGACCCAAGTCTTTCTTCATAATTCATTGGTGGCGTAAAATCATTCATCATTGACATGGTTACCAGTTGGGAATTTACCAGCCGAAGGCCTATGCCCTTCGAAATCTTCTCTTGAAGGCACCAAGACAAAGGAGAACCTTGACTTGGTCTTCCCCCACGTTCCCACTATCTCCTTAGCTTCCCCGCCAAGACAGAGAGAGTGAGGATGAAGCCCTAGAGGTTACCACAAATCATGGGACGCCCCCATGATCTCCGAAATGTGTGCTAACACTCTCCTAGCTTATTTCTTCATCTATAAATAGGTTAGACGAGTCATTTCAATGGTATATACTCCATATTACCTACAACACATATCACCCCTCATACCCTTCGATCACCATCCAAGGCCTGGTCGTATGAATTATTGTACAATCAGTGGCGCCATCTGTGGGACCCGCTACAATTGGTCTCATTATTCCAAACTTATAACCAGTCAATCATACTCACTAGTTTCACGGCATAAATCAAGGAAGAGAGGATACACCCCTCCAGGTTTCTCGACCTTGACACCAATCTCAGCCAACTGTCCTAACAACCTTCCCAACATAACCGCGTCTACCTTTACCACACAATCTCACCCTGAAATAACTCCCAACAACCATGCTTCAACTTCAGCTAACCTTGAACCGGTAATCAGTCCTGCGTTCGTCGAAGCTAACATCGAAGCACTAGAGTCTTTACTAAGGGCTTGAAGGAGGCAAGCTCGGAACGTGGAGATGCAGAGGGAGTTAGAATACTCTAGCAATGAGTATGACGAAGAGATAGAAATGGAGGCTAGGCCCTTGGCTCCTGGGACTACACGCTCAGTGGAAGGTTGGTATGTTTTAAAGATGTTCCGGAGAGGGCTCCGACGAGAAGGGAAGGAACAATGGAAGGCTCCAATGGAAGGAGTCACCGAAGGGAGACTACGGAGGTTAACTTGCCAGCACTCTTGGCACCCACGAGAGAACCTGACGGGGTCCCGTTGCAGCCTTCTCATGCATCCGGCATAGAAGGCAATCCATCTCAAATGAATGGGGGAGGAAATCTTCCTTCTCATGGTATGTACCCTCCTTTTCAGGCTCAATATTACCCCCATGGGGTTTATCCCCCACCTAATGGGCAGGCTAGCAACCCTAGCTTTACTCAACCATACGAAAGCATGACCTACGGGCAACCTATGGTATACCCTTCATATCCTGTCGGAAGTCACCCACCTTATATACCTACTGCTTATCCTCAATATGTTAACCAAAACCCTGTCGGAATATCTCCGAGCCATAACCCATACTGGTCTTGTCCCACTTACATGCCACCTACAACCGCCTTTATTCGGATCCCATGGGTTCCACGACACCCTTCGTAAGGTGGATAAGATGACCTTTTCGATGGGTTGAAAATGGCCGCATATTGGTACTTATGATGGGAAGGGGGACCGGATAATTTCTTACATCTGCTCGAAGGGCTATCGAATGCAGTGGGTTATGCGGTTGCTTGCCACATGTTCACATATACCTGCGAGACTCCGTCAGATATGGTGGAATGGGCAAAAAGGGTAGCATTGTAAATTTGGATGATCTCAAGGCCAAGTTCGGATCACACTTGACCACAGAAAAAGTTCACAAGGACTCACTTGATAGTGCACAAGATCAAGCGGAGGAAAACGAGAGCACCGGGGCATATACTAATGACACCTTTCAAATTCAGGTGCGCACAAAGACCAACATCTCAGGTTACGTGCATGGCCTCGAAATGTAAGTCGGTGGAATTTCTATCCACTGACCTTCCCGCAACCTACAAAGGCTTAATGGAGAAGACTTACACCTGGATCAAAGCCAAAGAAGTGTCTACCAATGAGGCTCTGATTGAAAACAAGGAAAGTCACAGCAAAATCCCGAAGCACTCTTCGTGGGAAGGGCCAATAACAGACACAAAGTCAGGGATAGGTTTGCGCCCTACAACAAAAACATAAATCATGAACTCTTGGCTAATTTGTCCAAATCGCCGAGGGAAATACTTGCTACGACAAGGGCTGCGAAGGCCTTCGATCCTCCCCCTCGTTTGGCAAGTAGGGGAAGAAGCAGGGATACCTAAAAATACTTCTATTTCCATGACTACTATGGACATGACACCAGCAATTGCAGAGAGCTCAAGAAACAGATAGAAGAGGCCCTGAAATCCGGTTAATTGGGACATTTGGTGAAGGGCATAAAGAAGGGTAAAGAGAAGGTCTCCGACACACAATTGGGGAAAGACACCACACCAGTCGAAGCATCCATCCTCATGGTTTACAGGGATGATTCTGGTTTAAAAAGGAAAGAAGCGGAGGAAGCATTATGCGGAGTAGGAGACGCTACTTTCCCTTCGATCACTGGCAAGGTTCTCTCGAATGACCCAGTGGTCATCAAAGTTCTTATCTCCAACAGAGAAGTAAACAAAGCTTACTTAGAATGTGGTAGCTCTTGCGAAGTGATCTACGAACATTGTTCTCTGAAGCTCAAGCCTTCGAAAAGGTCGAAGAGGGTAGATTCGAAGGTACCCATGGTGGGATTCTCAGGGGAACACTCATGGCCCCTGGGAGAAGTCCCACTAGAGGTTACGATTAGAGAAGGAAGGCTAAAAGGGCGAAACCCCGTTTCGCGATCGTATGGTCTCGAATCTCCTATAACACATTAATAGGGAGAACCGCAATGCAGAAAATGGGCATCGTTGTCTCCACCATACATGCCGTAATCAAATTCCAAACACCATTCGGTATTGGAACGGTTTTCTCCAGTTACAACGCAAAGAAGCCTATGAAAGTAGGCAAAATGGTCAAACAAATTCTGGAAGAGTCTCCGAAAGATGTTCTCAGCTGAACCAATGCCGAAGAGCGCATCGTAGGGAACGATCTCTACCCTGATCAGACGGTGGTAATTGGAAATCAGCTCCCTACCTCCTTTAAAGCTGAATTGGAAAAGTTACAAAGGGCTAATGCAGATGTCTTTGCATGGACTTACTCTGACATGAAGGGGGTGAACTCTCATCATAGACAGAATGCCCTTCGGCACCGAGCACAAGCTTAATGAGTTCAAGCACATTAAACCTATCAAGCAAAAGCATCGAAGCCTTGCACTTGAAAGGAATGCCGCAACATGCAAGGAAGTGGATGAGCTCGTAACAGCTGGCATACTCTGGGAGGTGAAGTATCAAACCTGGGTAGCCAATCCGGTGATGGTTAAAAAGCATGAAGGAGGATGGCGGATGTGTGTGACTTCGAGATATCAACAAAGCACGTCGAAGGATGCTATCCTCTACCGTAAATCGATTGGAAAGTGGAATCCTTATCGGGTTTCGGTGAAATGTTTTCTCGGATGCTTACAAGGTTACCATCGATCTGAGATGGCGGAAGAGGAAGAAGAAAAAATAGCCTTTGGCGTGTACTATTAAAAGAAGATGCCCTTTGGCTTGAAGAATGCAGGTGCTGCCTACCAAAGGCTAGTGGACAAAGCCTTCAACAAGCAAATAGGTAGGAACCTAGAAGCATACATAGATGATATGGTTATCAAGAGTAGAACGGAGGAGGACATAATCTCCAACATAAAGGAAACCTTCGACCGACAGCGCCATCAACATGAAGTTAAATCCCAAGAAGTGTTCCTTCGGCATGGAAGAGGACAATTTCGGGACATCTAATCACAAAGCGGTATTAAGGCCAACCCTTGAAGGTTAAGGCCATCACGGACTTCTGACCTCCTAAATCCCTCAAGGATGTACAAAGTACGAGCGGAAATTTAGCACCCTCGTGATTCTTATTGAAGAGGCAGATGATCCTTGCCATTCTTCAAGACACTCAAAGGATGCACGGATAAAAACATGTTTTAGGGGAGTGCAGATGCATAAGCCGCCTTTCAAAAGCTCAAGGAGTTCATGGCTATTATACCTACACTTACCGCCCCAATCAAAGGTGAAGTATTGTTTATGTACATCGCAACCTTCTTCGAAAGCATCAGTGTTGTCTTATTAGCAGAGAGGGAAAAGAAGCAAATCCCTATCTACTTCGTTAGCAGGGTTCTACAGGGAGCTGAGCTAAATTATCCAGAGTTGGAGAAGTTAATCTTGGCTTTGGTTCATGCTGCGAGGCGCCTTCGAAGGTACTTCCAAGCTCATTCCATAACCGTGCTCACTGACAAGCCTATTAAGCAGATACTTCCAAAACTAGAGAAATCTGGAAGGATAGCTAAGTGGGCTATCGAGCTAGGAGAACATGATTGAGTACAAGGGTAGAAACTCAGTCAAAGGGAAAATATTGGCAGACTTCTTAGCCGAAACACCCTCCGAGCCAAAGCAGGAGAACAATGTTACTGAGAAGAAGCCTGCGAAGATGGTCAAAGGGTGGAAGCTTTACACCGATGGGGCCTCCAGCATCGATGGTTCTGGTGCAGGTTTAATGCTAGTGGACCCTGAAGGAAAGGAGTATACTTATGCACTCCGCTTCGGATTTGATGCTACTAATAATGAAGCGGAGTACGAAGCCTTGCTAGCAGGCCTCCGACTGGCTAAGGACATGAAGGTAGAAGACTTGGATATTTTTGTTGATTCACAACTGGTGGCCAATCAGATCAAGGGCTCCTATGAAGCAAGACAACCTGTGATCAAGCAATACTTGGATAAATCCAAGGAGATGCTCGAAGGGTTCACATCCTATAACATAGAGCATGTTCGAAGGAACCAAAACGAAAAGGCGGATGCACTTAGCAAACTTTCATCAATGGCATTTGCTCATCTAACCAAGGAAGTTCTGGTCGAAGTGCTGGCAGATAGGTCCATCGTCCGAAAGGAGGTGTCTGACGTAATACTGGAGGAAGAGTCAAATTGGATGACTCCAATTAGAGAATACCTAATATATGGTATACTGCCGGAGGATCAGAAGCTAGCTCGAATGGTTCGCATCAAAGCACCACAATACAGAATCATGGGGAACTACCTATACCGAAGGTCCTTCTTGTCTCCATGGCTTCGTTGTGTAGGACCTAGGCAAGCCGCCAACATCATTCAAGAAGTGAACGAAGGGTATTACGGGCTACACGCAGGACCCCACTCCGTTGTTTCTAAGATCATGAGGATAGGATATTATTGGTCTTCGATGCACAGGGATGCAGTGGAAATTATCCAGAAGTGTGAAGCCTGTCAAGTCCACTCAAGAGTGCCAAGGCTACCAAAAACAAGATATGACCTCCGTGGCGTCGCATGGCCTTTCGACCAATGGGGGATAGATATCGAGGCCCTACCAATTGCTCTAGGAGGGTAAAATTCTTGGTCGTAGCCATCGATTACTTCACGAAATGGGTGGAAGCCGCACCATTAGCATCAATCACAGGGAGGCATATGGAAAAGTTCGTGTAGGAACACATTATCTGCCGGTTCGGAGTACCCCATATCATCATCTCAGATAATGGGAAATAATTTTCCGAAGGAGTGTTCCCAGTGTTTTACAGAGGCTTGAACATAAAACAATCTTTCACATCCGCTTACCATCCTCAAGGTAACGGACAAGTGGAGGTTACTAACAGGACATCATCCAAGGCATAGAACGAAGGTCGGGATACAACCACCATGGTTGGGTAGATGAGCTACCTCAAGTACTCGGGCTCATAGAACGCACACAAAGTCAAGTCATGGGAGACACCTTTAGCTTGACATATGGCATGTGTCATCCATCCTTCGAGTAAGTGTCGAAATGCAGAAAGGGTCGTTAGCTTCGAAGCAGCAGACAACGAAGAAAGACTCCGCATCAATCTAGACCTGCTCGAAGAACGAAGGTAAATAGCCTCGATTAGGGAGGCTATCCATAAACAAAAGATTGAAAGGTACTACAACAGCTGGGTTCGGCCTTCGACATTCAAGCCAGGAGAATATGTCCTTCGACTCAACAGAGCAAGTAAAGCTGAGTACCAGGGTAAACTAGGGCCTATATGGGAAGGACCATACATTGTTAAGGAAGCATATGGCAACGGAGCCTACAAGCTGGAAACCCTTGACGGAGACGCTATTGATAGAACTTGGAATGGCACTACCCTTCGTAAGTTTTACATATGAAACTTACAATGTCTAAGGACATTTTTTAATTTGCTTTCAATCAATGTATTTGCATTCTTCTCACTTGGGGAAAGAAGCATTAATGGTAGGCGTCTAGTATTCATTTCTTAAAATGATGTAATCCTCCCTACCCACTTAATGATATAACGCATTTCCCTCAAATCTCTTGTTTCGTTCAATACAACAAAGATTTGTCCACCAAGTGGCTTTTATAAGTTTCAATGTCGAAGGGATGTACAAAGACTAACAATACGTCTTTCTCATATGCATAACATCCATCTCAACTTCACATTAACTTTCCTATATGGCTTTAAGGTATTCCAAGCCTTTCGCTGCCCAAAGGATTAAGATGGAGTGGGTCGCAACCCTCTGTCAGCAATTAAATTATATAATTGCTATATTCTTGGTGAAGTAATTACATACAATGAGGCTATGCATCTACCATACGCCTTAGGTTGTAAAAATTTTACGTGCAAATGAAATGTAAAGAGAAGAATCACACATAGCAAAATACAGGCCCTAGTGGCCTTGACGTAGATATTCATTTATAAATAGTTTAACTAGTCCAACATGCCGTAGCCTTAACGATCAAACAAACAAAATATTGTCTTAGGCCAAGGCCTTTACCACACACATAAAATGTAACTTGTTTCATCAGGCATATGGCCTGGAAAGAGACATAGACATATTGTTTGAAACAGGGTACATACCACCCTGAGGGATCAAATTACTACCACATGGTAGCCTTCATCAAACTATGGAATGGGTCGGATCAACAGAACCTAGGTATGGAACCTTGGGAGATGGTGTCCTCCTCGAAGAAGAGGCAGGCTGGAATTTCCTTGGCTTTTTGGCTAGCAGGTCCTCAATAGAGGCCGTTGGGTCCTTCGTTTCTTCGGCAAGGAAGGAGAACTTTGCAGTGGATAAGGCATTGCCTGAATCATCATATTCCTTCTCATGAGTTGCTCTGTAGTATGGAACATTTGCAAGCTTCACTGGTTCCCCTGTCTCAGCTACCTCCTCCAAAGTGGTACACTTGCCATGAAATATGGCTGCATTCACCAATTTCCCAATCATGATACCCACATCATCACTATGGTACAGTTCCATGGCGATGTAGGGGATGACTTTGGTTACCAAATCCACCCTATACTTCTTGAGCATCTTCAAATGAAGGTCTAACCCATCCACCTTTTCCCTGAGCTTGATCTCCTGGTCAACTAGCTTAGCCCTCTCTTCTTCAAGGCCTCCACACTTGGATGTAAGAACAGATATTTGCATCGCGCCTTTGAGAGATAGCATGCTGCACAGCTTTTCCACATCAGCTCTGAGATCTTGAACCAAGGGATTTTTGTAGAAGTCCTCCATAGCTTCTTCATACATTGTCTGCAGGTCTGCATACTTCTTGTCCCTAGCCTTCTCCCTATCAAGCATGACGTCCATCTATTCCCTAGCTTTGGTGACAGCACGAAGAAGATCCGTTGTCCTGGTGTTGAGCTGATTATCCAACATACACTGTCTGACATAGCTTTTGTCATGAAGATCACATAGCCTTTCCATAAACATGTTGTCCATCACCCCCTTCCAACTGGATGGGGTCACACGCTCCACAAGCAAATGACAGGCTAGGGGGGACGGAAGCTCCTTCGTATCAGGGAGTCCTGCAGCATAAATAAACTTGTTAATATGTTATTATTTGCATCTAATTCTTTATAACAGGAAAGAAACCTTACCATGGATATCATCTATGCTGGGCCCTTCGATGGTTGGAAACATCACAGCATTACCCTGGGCACTCTTCTGCCAGGTAGTTCAAGAGGGAGGAGTGGGCACCTCTTTAATGCAGACTTAGCAGCCTTCGCGCTCATACCCTTCCTGCTTCGGACTCTCTCACCATTGCCAGAGGGTCCTACGATAGCTAGTTGTTCCTCTGAAACAGGTTCATTAGAGTCTGCCACATTTTCAACTAGTTGGTCTTCGACATCCAGAAGCTCTTTTTCTTTTGAAGGAGGAGCAGATGACACAGGTTCGATGGGTTGAGCATCAACATCATTGTTGTTCACAGACAATGAAGGAGAGCCCACACTATAGCTAGCCTCTTGGGGATCCTTCGGGATAAAGCTTACTTCCTTCGCACCACCAGCAACAACGAAATTCCTGAATGACATTTCTGCAAAAAGGAAGAAAAAAGATGAATATCAGAAAGATAAGTTCCTATCTCTTATTTTAATTAAACATTTACATACTTTCTCCACAACAAATAATCTCATGATGCAACGGAGATCCCTCCTAGCTTTCAGCAAGACCAGCCATAAATAGTATTGGCTCAGGGAATGTTTGACAATTAGTTAGATGACGAGCTAGACGCTGATACAGGGGATTCCTCCTCACAGTATAAGGCAAGGGATCATTAAACCTCTTTTCATCATATTGAAATTTAGGGTTTAGCAAAGTAGGGAATTTTGGAGGAACAATGGTATTTTGGATATAAAAGAACTTTCCCTTCCAATTCCTAATATTCATAAAAGGCCTATCGGTGAGAATGGGCACATCCCTTTCACCCCTTTTTACCAATGTTAACCAGTCTCCTCCATGGTACAAATTCAAAAACCCTCTAAGCACAGTCAATGAGGGTTCATACCCATAAGCTTTACACATTACAATGTATGTCGTGAGCTTGGCTAGGCCAAAAGGGTTAAACCTAGATATGTGTACTTCATAGTACTGAAGGAGTTCTAAAATCAATGAACAGCAACACAAGCATGATAACACATAAATCATATCATAGAAAAGAGTAGTAATGACAATATCCAAAATAACACAAACTAGTGTGCTAAAACCAAACATAAGCATTCATACATATGCCAAATGTCTAAAAACAAGCATAATCCTAATGTCTCTTTCGTCAATCCTTTCTTTTCCTCTTTCCCGACTTCATGACGTAGTTAGCTAGGTTTTGGATCATATACTTTAGTTGTTTGAATTCCGCGGTCTCGTTTGGAAGTGTTGGAAGTTGTTGATAGTAGTCAAAGGGGTCCAAGTTGATGTTAGCTTCGGGTTTGATATTTACTTCTTCTTCTTCGTCCGAGGAGTCCGGGAGAGCCTTAGGTTTCCTTCCATTAACCATGAACCGTTTAGAGAGTTGTTTGGTAAGAGGTACCATGACGTGATCAGAGAGGAAATGTGTCACACCCCCAAATTACCTGTTTTGCGTGAATGGAATTCACGAGGATTGATTGTCATAGCATCACAATCACGCTTATATTGAACGACCTAAAGTGTCATTTGAAAAGAACATCGCTTGATTTAATAAAACAATCGAGTTTACAAAGTATAGGTCCCAAATGAAAATCATCTTGTGCGGAAATAAGTTTGTTACAATTCAAACGATGTTTTAAAGTGCATAAATCCATGAGAGACGCGTCGTCACCACGACTCTATGATAAGTCCTTATGCATGCCATGAGGTGTATGCCATAGAAACACGAGATAAAACATGCTAAAGTGTCAACACAAAGGTTGAGTGAGTTCATAGAGTTTATGTTGAAATGTAAAGCCTTTCAAAATCGTTTATGCAGCAAAGGCATCGTAAATCCACTCAGTTCCAAGTTCTGCCCATAAAAAACTTGCAACCTGTGTGTTCACAACCCACTGCCAAAATGTATATAGTTATGTTCAAGCGCATGATGTCAAATGAATTCACATAATAGTGCATGACTTAATGTATCCACAGTTACTTAATATAACACCTAATTCGTATGGTTTCAAATTGTTCCATGACCATTAGTTCAGGTTTGTACCAAGACCATTAGTTCAATGATTCTACCAAGACCATTAGTTCACTGATTATACCAAGACCATTAGCTCAATGAATATACCAAGACCATTAGCTCAATGAATATACCAAGACCATTAGCTCAATGAATATACCAAGACCATTAGCTCAATGAATATACCAAGACCATTAGCTCAATGAATATAGCAAGGCAATTAGCTCAATGATAATACTAAGACGATTCTAAGCATGGTAAAACTGTTACTTCGTATGACTAAACATTCAGTTCAGATAACATATAGTTTGCAAATAGTCCTGAATGTAATAAAAATTATTGAGCATGTATCTCCCCCAAAACAGTTATGAAAGCAAGTAAAAGTAGGGGCTATGAAACTCACTTGGTAAAATGAGGCGATGACAAAAGTGAGTACAATCGAAATGTAGCGTGAATCTCGAAAATGACCTATTATGAATGCTATGATATGTAATGAGTTATGATATAATGTTATGCATGCATTTCAGTATATTATTTATACCATTTGTGAGTTTTGAAAATAATACTCTTCAATCGAAAAATACTCTTTTGACGCCTTGACCATTCTTAAATCACTTTATAAGTATTTACGTCAAAATGTCATCCTACAATGGTTTCGTAATGATTTATGGTGAAATTTTCACTTTTAAATCGTAAAATAATGTTGTCGGAAATTTCATAAAAGTGACAAAAATGGCTTTGAAAACTAGTCGTTAAATGGTGTACGTCGATCGTTAGGAAACGAACTCGACGGTTTTGGAAAGCTTGTATCAAAATCTAAAGTTTCAGTTCGGGAGTTTTCGACATAAAGGTCTCGAACATAAAGATAATAAGGGTTAAAGATGGTGATTTTGTCTAATTGTTGTGTAAAAAGTGAGTTTCGCCAAGTTTAAGCATCCGTAAATAATTTATTAAAACTCCGCTATACAAACGGTTGGTCGTTTTGAAAATATGTTTGGTGATCTTGATTTTCTAGAAGACATTTAATTTCAAAAGTTCTACATCATAGTTAAAAGCAGCCGTCAACATGGTCATTTTAGTTACCGTAACACTTATCACGTAAAAATAATATAGTTTTTCTAAAAATAATAGTTACGGCAAGTTTATGAAAACGTGCATATCTTAGTCGTTTCAAATCCGTTTTCTACGTATTATATGTCCTTAGCTTCGTATCAAAGTATACTAATATATTTTGACAAGTCGAAATAATTTATGACGCTTAAGGCTCGTTTTGACTCGAATAAAGTAAAAATAACTTGCTGAAATTTCAAAATATATATTTCGTCAAACTTTAAAATTCATAACTTCTTCGTTATAACTCCGTTTTATTCCGTTCAAGCTGCCACGGATTCGTTTTAAAGTATATTTTCTAAATATCAAGGCCAAAATTTCGTGCCTACCGTCGGATTTTCCGAAAAACAAAACAAGGACAGAACACTTTTATACTTATCGAAAATAGTTTTTCTCGTACTAAACCTATTCCAATCCTTCAAATCAACTCCAAAACTAATCTAATCCTACCATACACCTTCTTAGGGTGTCATGGGTTCCTAATCATCATCAAGACCAAAATATACCAAGGGAATAATTATAGGATGACTTTATATATAATAAACTCTAAAAATCATGTAAATATGGTATAACTAACACAAGTCTTGCATGTTTGCTTATGGAAATGATAAAATACATATGTAATGATAAGAGAAGATGAAAAATGATAGAAATATGCTTACAAGCTATTATGATGAGGTGCAAAGAACAAAGGTTTAACCTAAACACCCTAGGTTTTTATTTCAAAACCTTAATTAAGAGTGTATGCTAGATTGATTAACTTGATCTTGTAAAAATTTTGAGGATCCCTTGATAACACCTTATGATGGCCGGATATGGATAGGAAGAAACAAGAGAAGATAAACTTTTTCTAGACTTGAAAAATGATTGAATGAAATGTGGAGTGAAGTGAATAAGTTGGAGTATAAACTTATACTATCAAAGAAACATTTACCAAACCAATAAATGCTTCCCCCCCCCCCCTAGCCGGTTTTTGGGGGATACTTGTCAACAATTATCTTTTTTTTTTTTTTTTTTTTTATAATTTTGTATAATTTGTTAAAAATATGTAAGTAAAAGACTAAGTATAGGTAACTTGAAAGTTGTATACACATTAGTGTATTTAAGGAAATTTTAAGTGAAAGTAATTTTTTTAATAGATCAAAATAGAGTATAATGATATCATAAAAATTGTAAAAATATATTCCTTGTAAAAATTGAGTGATATAATAATTATCGTGTAGTTTTTTAAGAAAAGCGTCGTAATATATAAATTTAACGATTTATATACAAGATAAATTTAAAACACTAGGTAAACTTAAAATATAGTTTTTATAAACTAAATGTAAGTATAAAAATATGTCGGGATCATTTTGAAAGTAACGGATTAAATGTTCAAAATAATAACTCACGCGATAATGTTTATTTAATATAAAATTTACGCGTTCAATGTGAAATGCAATGCCATGAATGAACTAACGTGATGCAAATGATGTTAATGAAATGTAGACTAAACTTAGTCCATATGAAATGTCCGTAATGATATGATCATGAATTCGCCGCTAACCCATTAAGGTTACGCGAATTTGGAACACGCAAACCTAGTTTACGATAAATGATGAAATAGTGAAACATGAATAATGTTTTGTAATATGACACAAAATACGAGTTGTCACATTCGCCCACAAAAAGGAATTCAGTCCACGAATTGGCCGTGTTGGTCTCTCAAGGTTAGGGTTTGATGAGGCAAGCCTTCCCATTCTCGAGCAAAACCCTCAAAAGACTTATTGGTAACCGATTTTACTTAATCTCACAACTCATCAAACAAGAATCACATGAGATTAGGCTAAATCGGTTCGATAACTGTTCTTTTGAAAATTTGGCTCGTTCATAGAATTGCTTACACATATAAGCCTACTACTCCCTTCATTGCATGATTCTTCCGAATTAGACATAGGTGATCGTGCTATGTATAATTTAGGAGTAACTATGCAATGCTTGGACTAATCGACTCATATGATGTTAGGTGTTAAGTCAATTTGGGAAAAAAAATTTGAGTATGATGGGATGTGTATTTGAAGGCATCAATGTGACAATCGATTTTGAAATGAAAGTAAATAACTTGAAAAAAAAATACGTATAAACCGCATGTAAAGTGAATATGCACTTGTGATGAAATGATGAGATGCTATGATGATGTAGTTATAGTCTAGGGTCAATGATGCAACCTAGTTCTCTATAACCAAGCTCGATACCAATCTGTCACACCCCAAATTACATTTTTGCGTGAATGGAATTCTTTGAGGATTGACCGTCATAGCATCACAATCACAGTTATATTGAACGACCTAAAGTGTCGTTTGAAAGAACATCGCTTGATTTAATAAAACAATCGAGTTTACAAAGTATAGGTCCCAAATGAAAATCATCTTGTGCGGAAATAAGTTTGTTACAATTCAAACGATGTTTTAAAGTGCATAAATCCATGAGAGACGCGTCGTCACCACGACTCTATGATAAGTCCTTATGCATGCCATGAGGTGTATGCCATAGAAACCCGAGATAAAACATGCTAAAGTGTCAACACAAAGGTTGAGTGAGTTCATAGAGTTTATGTTGAAATGTAAAGCCTTTCAAAATCGTTTATGCGACAAAGGCATCGTAATCCACTCGGTTCCAAGTTCCGCCCATACAAAACTTGCAACTTTGTGTGTTCACAACCCACCGCCAAAATGTATATAGTTATGTTCAAGCGCATGATGTCAAATGAATTCACATAATAGTGCATGACTTAATGTATCCACAGCTTACTTAATATAACACCTAATTCGTATGGTTTCAAATTGTTCCATGACCATTAGTTCGGTTTGTACCAAGACCATTAGTTCAATGATTCTACCAAGACCATTAGTTCACCGATTATACCAAGACCATTAGCTCAATGAATATACCAAGACCATTAGCTCAATGAATATACCAAGACCATTAGCTCAATGAATATACCAAGACCATTAGCTCAATGAATATACCAAGACCATTAGCTCAATGAATATAGCAAGGCAATTAGCTCAATGATAATACTAAGACGATTCTAAGCATGGCAAAATTGTTACTTCGTATGACTAAACATTCAGTTCAGATAACATATAGTTTGCAAATAGTCCTGAATGTAATAAAAATTATTGAGCATGTATCTCCCCAAAACGCTTATGAAAGCAAGTAAAAGTAGGGCTATGAAACTCACTTGGTAAAATGAGGCGATGACAAAAGTGAGTACAATTGAAATGTAGCGTGAATCTCGAAAATGACCTATTATGAATGATATGATATGTAATGAGTTATGATATAATGTTATGCATGCATTTAGTATGTTATTTATACCATTTGTGAGTTTTGAAAATAATACTCTTCGCCGAAAAATACTCTTTTGACGTCTTGACCATTCTTAAATCACTTTATAAGTATTTACGTCAAAATGTCATCCTACAATGGTTTCGTAATGATTTATGGTGAAATTTTCACTTTTCGTCGTAAAATAATATTGTCGGAAATTTCATAAAAGTGACAAAAATGGCTTTGAAAAACTAGTCGTTAAATGGTGTACGTCGATCGTTAGGAAACGAACTCGACGGTTTTGGAAAGCTTGTATCAAAATCTAAAAGTTTCAGTTCAGGAGTTTTCGACATAAAGGTCTCGAACATAAAGATAATAAGGGTTAAAGATGGTGATTTTGTCTAATTGTTGTGTAAAAAGTGAGTTTCGGCCAAGTTTAAGCATCCGTAAATAATTTATTAAAACTCCGCTATACAAACGGTTGGTCGTTTTGAAAAATATGTTTGGTGATCTTGATTTTTCTAGAAGACATTTCGTTTCAAAAAGTTCTACATCATAGTTAAAAACAGCCGTCAACATGGTCATTTTAGTTACCGTAACACTTATCTCGTAAAAATAATATAGTTTTTCTAAAAATAATAGTTACGGCAAGTTTATGAAAACGTGCATATCTTAGTCGTTTCAAATCCGCTTTCTACGTATTATATGTCCTTAACCGTATCAAAGTATACTAATATATTTTTGACAAGTCGAAATAATTTATGAAGCTTAAGGCTCGTTTTGATTCGAATAAAGTAAAAATAACTTCTTTGAAATTTCTAAAATATATATTTCGTCAAACTTTAAAAATTCATAACTTTTTCGTTATAACTCGCTTTATTCCGTTCAAGCGACCACAGACTGTTTTAAAGTATATTTTCTAAATATCAAGGCCAAAATTTCGTTACTCATCGTCGGATTTTCCGAAAAACAAAACAAGGACTGAACACTTTTATACTTATCGAAAATAGTTTTTCTCGTACTAAACCTATTCCAATCCTTCAAATCAACTCCAAAACTAATCTAATCCTACCATACACCTTCTTAGGGTGTCATGGGTTCCTAATCATCATCAAGACCAAAATATACCAAGGAATAATTATAGGATGACTTTATATATAATAAACTCTAAAAATCATGTAAAAATGGTATAACTAACACAAGTCTTGCATGTTTGCTTATGGAAATGATAAAATACATATGTAATGATAAGAGAAGATGAAAATGATAGAAATATGCTTACAAGCTATTATGATGAGGTGCAAAGAACAAAGGTTTAACCTAAACACCCTAGGTTTTTATTTCAAAACCTTAATTAAGAGTGTATGCTAGATTGATTAACTTGATCTTGTAAAAATTTTGAGGATCCCTTGATAACACCTTATGATGGCGGATATGGATAGGAAGAAACAAGAGAAGATAAACTTTTCTAGACTTGAAAATGATTGAATGAAATGTGGAGTGAAGTGAATAAGTTGGAGTATAAACTTATACTATCAAAGAAACATTTACCAAACCAATAATGCTTCCCCCTAGCGGTTTTGGGGATACTTGTCAACAATTATCTTTTTTTTTTTTTTTTTTTTTTTTTATAATTTGTGTATAATTTGTTAAAATATGTAAGTAAAAGACTAAGTATAGGTAACTTGAAAGTTGTATACACATTAGTGTATTTAAGGAAATTTTAAGTGAAAGTAATTTTTTTAATAGATCAAAATAGAGTATAATGATATCATAAAAATTGTAAAAATATATTCCTTGTAAAAATTGAGTGATATAATAATTAGGGTTTTATGACAGTTAGGTTACCCAACTTTGCGACTTTGTTCGTCTAAATTACCCAACTATTTTTTTGTTCAATTGGGTTACTGGACTATCGTTACCGGACAAATTAGGGACCGATCTATTTTTAACCTTTGATACCCGGTTGCTAGCCACGCATTTGGCGGTGACGTTACTAAAGTTTTTATACAAATAAGTTACTAAACTTTGCAATTTGTTCAATTAGTTCTTGAACTATGCAACTTTGTTAATTTAGGTTATCTTTATCGGTCACCTTGAAACATCCTCACTCACTAAACACATCGACGCCACATCATAAATTAAAATGTTACATAAATAATTAAAACGTAAACGTATGAAATTAAAACTAAACATTCATAAACTATAAACCGTATTCATTCATTTAAATAAAATGAGAATTGACCACTAAAACCATAAGTCATGTATCCTTTATTTTAATAATTTCCCATGAGTTAAACAATCACGAGATCTTGTGATGTTATGAGCTACTTTTTCTTTTTAAGCATGAAGAACTAAAATCCCTTTGAATCTTGAATAATCATATTCTTGTATTTGGGAGTTTGAGTTTTTAATAAAATAAAAAATTTAATTTTATTGTAATAAATTAAAAACTACTTTTTTTTTTTTTAAATTTTATAAAAATCAAAATTTATAATAAAACTAAAAAAAAAAAGTAATTTTAATTTTATTATAATTATTTTTTTTAAAAAAAAACTGCTTATTCTTTTAAAATGTATGAAAACGTATAAAAACGGATGAAAACGTACAACAACTTTTGATTTTTACAAGTTTCAAAGGGGTTTTGATTTGATTTAATTATAACTACTAAAACGATAAATTAAACTAATTAAACTATTCTATGAGTTTTGTGATCAAGCAAAGAGGAGAGTGCTAGCCATGTAAATAAATATATATTAGTAACCGAATTGAACAAAAAAAAGAACTTCAGTAACTTAGACGAATAAAATCGCAAAGTTGAGTAACCTATCTGTTTAGTAATGGTAAGTGGATATCTCGAGTTGGATAATGGGGCCCACAAAAGCTTACGTGGACACCATCTTAAGTGGATATCCGGTTGCTCGTTTTTGGGTAACACGAATGAACACGTTTACGGTTTCGAGTAACCTAAATGTCAAACCCGTAAACTCCAGTAACCCAATTGAACAAAAAAATAGTTGGGTAACTTAGGCGAACAAAGTCGCAAAGTTGGGTAACCTAACTGTCATAAAACCCTAATAATTATCGTGTAGTTTTTTTAAGAAAAGCGTCGTAATATATAAATTTAACGATTTATATACAAGATAAATTTAAAACACTAGGTAAACTTAAAATATAGTTTTTATAAACTAAATGTAAGTATAAAAATATGTCGGGATCACTTTTGAAAGTAACGGATTAAATGTTCAAAATAATAACTCACGCGATAACGTTTATTTAATATAAAATTTACGCTTCAATGTGAAATGCAATGCCATGAATGAACTAACGTGATGCAAATGATGTTAATGAAATGTAGACTAAACTTAGTCCATATGAAATGTCCGTAATGATATGATCATGAATTAGCCTAACCCATTAAGGTTACGCAATTTGGAACACGCAAACCTAGTTTACGATAAATGATGAAATAGTGAAACATGAATAATGTTTTGTAATATGACCTGAAAATACGAGTTGTCACAAAATGATCATCATTGATCGGAGATGGTTGCATTGTACTAACATACTCACGGAGTCGTGTTAGTAGCATACCATACGGAAGTACCATGTTGGCAACTTTGAATACCCCGACCATTCTTTTCACCATGTAATAGGTGAGATAAAATGGCTTTTGGTGAATAAGACAATAGATCATTTACATGAGACATGCATTTGGATGGTCTTTGTTTCCGACCAAGCTAATGACATTTTCTCTAAGAATTTCTTCCAATTTTCTAAAAATGGGGTGCATTTCGAAGAGTTCCATTTGAGATGGATCACGATGAATAAGCTCTTTGTTGCGATTGAAAAGAGATTGGTCAGCTCTAACCTTGAAGATAGTGTCTCGAACAGTTGCGAGATCATCAAGAGGAGTATTGTAGATATGTTTGGGATCAAGAGCAAACGATTGAGTGGATATTGCCCAATCTTGAGAGTACATACAAATTCTTTCACAAGGAATGCGAAGGATTTGAGGAAATGTTTTGAGAGGTAGAGTGAATTTTTGATTATTGATTGGCGATTGAAATGGTATCATCGGTGTTTTGAATCATCCTAACACTTTTGTAGAATTCAAAGATAAAAACAAGACAAATTTGTTCATCAATATCAAGAAGACAATCAAAGTTGATTGCCGAGAAGACTTGACGAATGTCGGTATCTTCAAGGAAACATTCCTTGACCACACGACCTTCGTGGATAAGTCGTTTTTCAAGTCTTTTGAAGACTTTGCGATCGATTTTTGACAAACCCTCTTTTTGATAGTATTGGGTGAGGTAGTGGACGGTATCATGGTGGTCTTGTTGGGTGGCTTTAGGCATGGTTGGTCCTAGAAAAACAAATGTTCCAATTACGCAAAATTTGTTGAGATGGGTTTATGATTTTTGATTTGTATTAACAATGTTGTAAGCACAATGTAATCTTAGTTATGTGAAAAGCTTTTCTAGTGATCAATTTTGGAAAACCTAATTCAATTGATTAAGAAAAATTGAAAAACCATAAACCCTAGGATGGAGATGATGAAGATTAGAACATGTTAGTGTAATTACTTACAATGATATTCTAGAGATGGATGCTTGAGGATATGGAGTCCTATGGAGATGAAACTAGCTCTTGGGTCATTTTTGTGTTTTGTGAGGAGAGGGAAAATGAGCAGGGTTGATTTTGAAAGGCGTATAGCTGGTTTCTGTCACACGGTTCCCCCGGATCCCTTGTATTAGGGATTCTGCTAGTACAACTAGAGGGACCCGGCTACTGTAGACAGAAAAAGGGTGTTTGACATTATTTTTAATTGAAAAGATGTTTGGTAAATGTGATTTGATAGTTTAGTTATAAAGGATCCATTTGTGACGACGGCGTTAGTTAGACGAGATCAAGAGGAATACTATTCTCGATCATGAGTAAGTCAGGAAAGTGGCGAAAAGAGACTTTTGAGAGAATAGCAATGATTAATGTCTAAAATAAAGGTTGGTAACAACATATTCATGTAGATGTAAGCTAGCTAATGAAAAGTGAACATACCTTTATGCTCTTGTTATGGTTTAAGGAGACCATAAGACCAAAAATACTTCATGAGCTTTTAAAGTAATCAGTTGTGTTAATACAAATAAGCCGTAAAAAACAATTATTTATATTTTACGATCTTCTAATGTTTTGTCGATAACAAACGTAAAATCATTTTAAGGAAACAAAATAAAATACGTAAATGGTTTGAGCCAATAGTTGTCTAACACACTTACGTTTTCACATAAAACACTAAAACAAGTATAAATGATTTTATGATTTAGTAATACATATGTACCACAACTAGTGTTTACATATTGGGCAAATATATACATAACTAGTATGTATTATAATGGGTAAAACAATTGGGTAGAAACTTAAGTATTTGACCCATTGACCAAATACATTGAATATAGTTCGGTACAACCCAAAGTCTATGACCCATACCCATGGAGCTTAACCCATAACCCATTGCATGACATCATGCTTAAGTCATACATGGTTTTAATCCATGGCCCATAGTTTTAATCCATGAACCATGGACTAGATGCATTGCAATTTATAGATACATTGTATCTACTTGGATACCCATGATCCATAACCCATGACCCATGACCCAAAACCCATGGGCAAGGGAGCTTCCATGGATCCCAGAGATTACATCGACGGATCCTCAAGTGAGGATCCGTGGGATTAGTGGAACAATAGCTGTTTTCTCTCTATAAATAATGAGCCATTTCTTCATTGTTTCTCATCCCTTCCTCACATATTTTCTCTTTGAGTTATAAACTCTCTAACCTCATATCAAAGTGATCTATGTATGTAGTTTTGTTTTTGTGTGATTCTCTAGGTTCCTCTTAAAGGCGAGATCACCACCTTTTAAAGTCAAGCAAGCTCAAGTCCATGAGTTGCCATGTTTCATTATCATCAAGACTACTGAGGTTCTCTTGTTGATAGTTTTCTTCTTTCTCATAAGAAGTGTAGTGTTAGTGAAAGATGTCTCAAGTGTCAAGACGAAGATATTAGTGAAGGGTGTCGATCGTCCGTATTGAAAGCACTAGTTAAGGGTGCTTAGAAGTCAAGGCTAGAGGCATTAGTGAAGGGAGCCTAGAATTCAAGTCACAAGACATTCGTGAAGGGTATCTTAAAGATCGAGTCAAAGGAATTAGTGAAAGGTGCCTAAGGTGTACATTCGATATGGTTTGATTCAATGTACAAGATAGATTAGTATTGGGTCAAAGGATATTGTTATCCTTGTTGATGTTATTATAAAGAGTAGATCTCCTTTGGGGTTAGGTGTTGAGGTAGTGTTGGGTAGTAGTTCCTCCATTGTAATGGAACTCGGTATCTAACCTTGTACCGGATAAAGGATAGGCGACGTTGTGATAGGTTTGGTTCTACCGTGGAAGAACTCGCATCTAGCCTTGTACCGGATAAAGAATAGGCAACGTTGAAGGTTTCTCCACCATAAGGAGTCTGGTGTTGTGTAGTGATTATGAACTCGAGTAGGTGACTCGGGAGTGGAGTAGAACAAGGAAGGTGTCCTTGTAGCGAAACACTATAAATACTCGCGTTGTGGTTTTGTGCTTCTTACTCTTTATCTTTTCATTCCATATCTATATTTCTATATGTTTGTTTATCAACATCCAACATACATCTAAATAGATTGACATAAGTCGATCTAAATAGTTTAAAACCAAGTTTTAATTGGTAAAACTATTCAACCCCCCTTCTAGTTTTCCACAATTGGCATCAGAGCTTCGTTAGCAAGTTTCTTAAAGTATATTGTACTTTAAAAACTTGATACGATCCGTGATTAATTGAAAACTACAAAGAAGGTCTTTTATAAAAACAAATACCATATTTTTTAAAACTCTTTGTTTGGATGTTGATTAGTTGACAATATTTTTTTACTTATTTAATTGCACTAATCTTCTTTGTCATGTTGCTTTGTAAGCTCATACCTACCAAGCCATAGGAATTGCTTGGTAACAAGAATACCTTCCCTAAGAAGGTATCTTAAACACGAAGGAACCGGAATTGTCCACTGACACTTGTTGTGTCATTTGTAAAGGCATTCCTAAGTGCATTAGATGTATGACTTTACTCTTATCTCTAAATAACATTAGCTTGATAAATAAGTATGCTTACATAGGAATTTATATGATTATCTTTTGAGCATATTGATATATTACACGTAGCTTCGTTAGGAAACTTTTCTCGCATATGTGTTGCTCTTTCGTCTAAAGTCGAGGTTTATAAAATTTTTGTTTTATTTCATTTAATCCAAAAATCATATCTTTCTAAATAATAAAACAAAACACAAATCTCAAAAATTCCTCCTTCCCCATAAAAACTCACTCCGACGTCCACTCCACCAAATCCTCACTTTTTCAAATCTTCCACTTTCAAAAATTACCTCTCATTCAAAACTTCATCTTCCTCCTTATCTAATCTCATCTCAAACCAAAACCAAGAAGGTTCGTCATCATGGTTTACATCGCCCTCGTACTCATCATGTTAACACTCATCGCTCTCGTGTTCCCTATGATGAAGTTCTCGTATGGAGACATATACTTTGTGTTGTTAATCTACATTAGTGTTATATACCCAATCCTTTGTATCGTTCTTAGCATTGAAATGGAATATTACTAATATTCTAGTTTATCTAGTTTATTCTCATAACGTGTTTGTCATTTCTTTTGATTTATATCTTTCGTATTTTTCGTGATCCATTAGAAACCATTAATGCATGTTAAAAGAAAATATAAGCTAATACACATATCTTGGTATAAAACTATAAAGATGTAAAAACCTATGTTTTTATCAAAAATCTTGTTTCTGTTACTACAGATCCACGGATTCCTGTAGATATACTAGCTGGATCCCTTATGGAATGGAACCGTGAGAACCGTCCTTCTGGATAACAGTTTTTCATGCAAATTAAAAACCGTTTTCTTCTTAAAAGAAATGTTCCTCTAGAATGTCAAACATTAAGTGAGTTAATTATCATTGTTAATAAACATCTTGTAAAAACATTAGGTAATCACTGTTTTGCCCGTAATACGTCACATCCTATTAACTCTTCTTTTCTATAGGTTTCACTATGTCGCATGAGTATGAGTTCGATTTTTCACTCACTAGCGTCTATACCCCTAACATCTCTCTTGAGCCCAACACACCTGGCAATCATGTCCGTGGGTTCAATAATCTCGAAACCCATCACTTCCATGAAGGACATATTGTCGACACTCCTCTACAATAGGAAGAAGGTATCAATACTTCCTTTCGAACCATAGGACTAGAATGTCTTCTCAAAATTAACGAGAAAATATGTTTGAGGTTTGTATTGGAATTCTTCCGTCAAGTTGAACTCGTTCGTAACAAGGATCGCTCTTTATCTCTTTGGTTTTGGATCAAAAACCAAAAGTTTGTTCTAACCCTTGGACAATTTTCTCACATCCTCCGAATTCCAAATCATGGACAATGTGCCTTCACTGAAGATTGGTCTCTTGACTCTCTCTTCAACTATCGTGAATAAAATAGTCCATATTGTTCACACATACCTTCCCCGGAAGACTTTACTTGCATAATATGCAAACCTCATTACTCCGATCCAAACATTATCTATACACGGGATATCCGAGAAGAGTACAAGGCTCTTGCACTCATCCTACGAGAAAATGTTTTAAGTTTTAGGGGAAATCGAGAAATCCTTCTCGCTTGTTGTGCTCACATAATGTATTGTTTGCTAACACAACAACCATACAATCTCGCATACTTCTCCGCAAGGCGAATTGTAAATCTTCAAGGCTCCAAGAATAAACTAATCCCTTATGGAATGTTCTTGACACGCCTTTATCATCATATCATGTACTTCCACCCTTAATTTCAAAGTCCGCTGTACGTACTTGTGAACAAGATGATGGATCCTCTAAACACATCTCTCATAAATACTTTCTTCATTCTCGAATCGGCGAACTCTCATCAACCATTTGATGATCCATCTAGCGAAAACGCTCAAGGAACTTAGCTTTCTTTCAAAAAAGGGTCAATCCTTAGTGTCCATGCTTTATCAATGTAATGTAATTTCCTTCATGAAATAAAACATCTTACATTTGATATCTCTACTACATTAGTGTTAGAACTTCTTTGAAAAACACTAACTTTGAAATATGATGCATTGTGCAACCGTTGAATACCATTTGTAAAGGTTCTGCTTAGCAGAGAGACGGATCCCAAAGTTTGTGCTAGACGGATCCCTACTCTTAGGGAACCGTGGGATCCGACGAACAGAAATGTAATTGCAATCATTGTATTTTAACACATGTCTTTAGATCACTTCACACTAAGCTAGACATAGTGCCATAACACAAATTGAGTCCTTATCAAGTCGAGTAAATGTTTCATACTCACGCATAACTCATTTAGATCACACTCAAAGCACCTGTAGATCTATCTTCTCACCAAAACTCATTACTCTTCCGCTCTTATACTTACACATGATCCCTCACATGTTAAAACATCTAGCTTTAGAAATCTTTCAATTATTGCAAATTGATTATAGTCATCCTTGCCTCAAAATAGGTCGAAATGGGTCAAATTCTAGCTTTTTCATCTTAAGCTTTTAAGATATCTTCCAAAACATTATCTTAAGTTACTATCTGGTCTCTAGGATCATTTAGCTCCATTTGACACTTTCAAATCTTTAGTGTCATCTTTGGTCACTCATTGGCACTCATAAAAGTTCCAATTTCTTCCATAAAAGGCAATCATTAGCTACATCACTCATTGCCCTTAAGCATTTAAGTACCGTTTCATTTAAGACACTTAGATGGACTGAAACACTCAAGAAGGTATAGGCATTAGACTTTACAAACATCATTGTTATCTTTTCCTAGCTGCTGAGAGACGGATCCCTAGGATTAGCCTAGACGGATCCCTCATTGGAGGGAACCGTGGGTTCCGTATGACATATTCATGTCAACTCTAGCTAAAACAATCATTTCAAGCTCATCTTACTAACTTGAACACTCCATCTCATCTTAATTAAGTTCCTAGATTAGTACAACTCTGAAGTTGACTCCTGTGCATGCTAATCATCACATTCCAAGGAATCTTAGTGGCTTAAGTCTTGAATGCACTTGCCAAATCCCTTGCTTTATAAACCACATTGTTAAGACTCCTAAAGTCATCATCTTCATCCTCATTTTCAGCACTTAGAAACCTTTACAAACCTCTTTGAATCATCTCATCATGAGGAAAGCTCCAGTGGTAACTCATCCACCAAAGGACCACCTAAGAAAATTGCTCGTCTGCATACCTAAATTTCTTCAACCGAATCATCTCCGGTCAAATCCACAAATGCTAGGATTTCTCCTCCACCAACTCAACCAATCAAACCAATCCCTAAAAGGATAGTTCCCACAAACTACCTATGCCAAACACCACCATACCTCCTAAACCAAACAATCCCATTTCCACTAAACCATCACCATTGGTGCCTAGAGCCCTTCCATTCACCACTCCGCTCTCATCACCACACCACTACAATCTAGAGGATTTTCCTCCTAGCCCATCTCATCCTCCACCACCGGCAACAATTTCCTCATTAGGAGGAATAATGGAACAAAATCAAGGTGTTGAGTCAACACTAGCTCCGGCTTCCTTTTCGCCGTCACCATCAAATAATCCCATTTGGATTATGAGAAATTATCAAAGTCAACCACCCGACCACATGGAAGTTGACACCTCTCTACCACCACCATCATTCTTGGTCGAGCTATCTTCGAATGCGTCTCCACCAATCCCTCCATCGTTTGAGGCTCCTCAACTCGCTTCACTTGATCCTTCACATCAAGAAATTTCCTTTCTTCCATCACCACTGCCTAGCCATGACAAAGATTGTTATCATTGTCAATATGCTGAAAGTTTGATACATGAAGTACGGGAAGATCAACGTTTCATGTTTTATCACCTCCTCGAACGTTTCGAAGAGATTAAACCTAAACAAACTTGAGCTAGAGGATTTTAGTGGTGTCCTAGTATCAAGCGTAACTTAGATAGTCTAGTTACTCAAAGTCATGTATCGTTCATTTTCTTTGTTTTTAGAGTCATGTATATCATATCTATAGTTTTATTAAATGAAATTACATGATATTTGCTATATTTCTGAGTATATGATTATTGGTATAATACATATCTCATTTTGATGCCATCATTTTTGGTACATCACATTTTCTGTATCTTAGTTACAGATAGACGGATCCCTACGTTTTGCCTAGACGGATCCCTCCAAAAAGGGAACCGTGAGATCTGTGCAACAGAAGACTATTTTCCTACTAACTTGAATCTTATTTGCATGAAATTATGCATTATATACTTGTCTTCTAACCTTTGTTTTGTAGATTTTCAATTTACATGTGAAGACTTTGATACTCTAAGCTAGGGGGAGCTTTGTTGTCAAAGCATTACATTGCAAGATCATTTGCAATATTAGGATTACATTTCATGACGTCCCTTTGCAAAGTTGCAATCATCAAGGGGGAGCATTATCGTCACTAAGACGAAACCATTTGCAAACATAGTTGCAATGCACTAGCTTAGTAATTTTTATTTACTTGACGCCCTCACAAAGGGATGGACTCGTCAAGGGGGAGTTAAGACGAGAACTCTTCCCATCACTTGCTCTCTATTTTTTTCTTTTCACATGTTTTTTTCTTAAAACAATGTGTTTGTTTATTTTCAAATCTCTTTTTGTTTCGACAAAAATGGAGAGAAGAAAGTAAAAACTAGATTCAAACTTTTACGAATTTATTTTTACTTAAAATAATTTTATGTTTTGTCATCAACAAAAAGGCGGAGATTGTTAATACAAATAAGCCATAAAAACGTTTATTTATATTTTACGATCTTCTAATATTTTGTCGATAACAAACGTAAAATCATTTTAAGGAAACAAATAAAATACGTAAATGGTTTGAGCGAATAGTTGTCTAACATACTTACGTTTTCACATAAAACACTAAAACAAGTATAAGTAATTTTATTATTTAGTAATACATATGTACAACAACTAGTGTTTACATATTGGTCAAATATATACATAAATAGTATGTATTACAATGGGTAAAACAATTGGGTGGAAACTTAAGTATTTGACCCGTTGACCAAATACATTGAATATAGTTGGGTACAACCCAAAGTCCATGACCCATACCCATGGAGCTTGATCCATAACCCATTGCATGACATCATGCTTAAGTCATACATGGTTTTAATCCATGGCCTATAGTTTTAATCTATGAACCATGGACTAGATGCATTGCATCTTATAGATACATTGTATCTACTTGGATACCCATGATCTATAACCCATGACCCATGACCCAAAGCCCATGGGAAAAGGGGAGTGTCCCACGGATCCCCAATATTACACTAGACGGATCCCTCAAGTGAGGGATCCGTGGGATCCGTAGAACAGTAGTTGTTTTCTCTCTATAAATAGTGAGCCATTTCTTCATTGTTTCTCATCCATTCTTCAAATATTTTCTCTTTGAGTTATAAACTCTCTAACATCAGATCAAAGTGATCTATGTATGTAGTTTTGTTTTTGTGTGGTTCCTTTTAAAGGCGAGATCACCACCTTTTGAAGTAAAGCAAGCTCACGTCCATGAGTTGCCATGCTTCATTATCATCAAGACTGCTGAGGTTCTCTTGTTGATAGTCTTCTTCTTTCTCATAAGAAGTGTAGTGTTGAATACATTAGTGAAAGTTGTCTCAAGTGCAAGACGAAGATATTAGTGAAGGGTGTCGATCATCCGTATTGAAAGCACTAGTGAAGGGTGCTTAGAAGTCAAGGCTTGAGGCATTAGTGAAGGGTGCCTAGAAGTCAAGTTACAAGACATTAGTGAAGGGTGTCTTGAAGATCGAGTAAAAGGCATTAGTGAAAGGTACCTAAGGTGTACATTCGATATGGTGTGATTCGATGTACAAGATAGATTAGTATTGGGTCAAAGGATATTGTTATCTTTGTTGATGTTATTATAAAGAGTAGATCTCTTTTGGGGTTAGGTGTTGGTGTAGTGTTGGGTAGTAGTTGTGATAGGTTTGGTTCTACCTCGTGGAAGAACCCGATATCTAGCCTTGTACCGATAAAGAGTAGGCAACGTTGTGAAGTTTCTCCACCATAAGGAGTCGGTGTTGTGTAGTGATTACGAACTCGAGTAGGTGACTCGGGAGTGGAGTAGGCAAGGAAGGTGTCCTTGTAGCGAACCACTATAAATACTCGCGCTTTTGGTTTTGTGCTTCTTACTTTTATCTTTCATTTCATATCTATATTTCTATATGTTTGTTTATCAACATCCAACACACATCCAAATAGACTGACATAAGTCGATCTAAATAGTTTAAAACCAAGTTTTAATCGGTAAAACTATTCAACCCCCTTCTAGTTTTCCACAAGTTGTACTTAGAATAAGTAGGTTGCGATTACTTTTAGGTTCTTCCTTGAAGGTTGGCTTCATTATTATTTGAATAGAAATGAAGACTTTGGAGAGATCCTAGCATGAAGATTTCTTGAAAAAAAAATTGACACTAATCTATCAATATCCAACATAGAAGAAAATTATTTTAAAAGATTTCCTTCTTTGTAGTTTTCAAACATACACGGATCGTATCAAATTTTTAAAGTACAACATATTCTAAGAAACTCGGTAACGAAGCTCTGATGCCAATTGTGGAAAACTAGAAGGGGAGGGGGTTGAATAGTTTTACCAATTAAAACTTCATTTTAAAATATTTAGATCGACTTATGTCAATCCATTTATATGTGTATGTTGGACATTGATAGATAGATATATAAATGTGTAATGAAAAATAAAGAGTAAGAAGCACATAACCACGACACGAGTATTTATAGTGGTTTGGCTACAAGGACACCTTCCTTGCCCTACTACACTCCTCGAGTCACTTACTCGAGAGTTCGTAATCACTACACAACACCAACTCCTTATGGCGAAGAAGCCTTCACAACGTCGCCTACTCTTTTTCCGGTACTAGGCTAACCACCGGGTTCTTTCACAAGGTTGAACCATACCTACCAAAACGTTGCCTACCCTTTATCCGGTACTAGGCTAAGTACCGAGTTCCATTACGATGGAGGAACTACTACCCAACACTACAAAACACCTAACCCCAAAGGAGACCCACTCTTTATTACAACACCATCAAGGATATCAATATCCTTGGAAACAAACTATCACTATTTGTATAACGATGCACCTCATCGATTATACGACCTTGGCATCGCCACTAATTCCACTTGATTCGACTTCTAGGCATCTTTCACTAATGCCCTTGACACGAATGCTTGGCACCTTTCACTAAAGCCTTCATCTTGACTCCTTTTGCATTCTTCACTAATGCTTTTGACATGGACGTTAAGCATCTTTTACTAATGCTTTTTTCTTGACTCTTTCTGCATCGTTCACTTATGCCTTGGACATAACACTTCTATGGAGGAAGAAAGAAGTATCAACAAGAGAACCTCAGTAGTCTTGATGATGACGAAGCATGGCAACTCATGGACTTGAGCTTGCTTGACTTCAAGAAGTGGTGATCTCTCCTTTAAGAGGAACCTAGAGAATCACACAAAAACAAAAGACAAACTACATAGAAAGATCCTTTAGGATCTGTGGTTAGAAGGTTACAATACTTATGGAAAGTATGTGTGTGAGTGGCACCCCAAAAGGAAGAAATGGCTCACTATTTATCGAAGAAATATAACTACTGTTCCACGGATCCCTCACTTGAGGGATCCGTCCAGTGTATTACTGGGGATCCATGGAACGCTCCCTTTTTCCCATGGGTTTTGGGTCATGGGTCATGGGTTATGGATCATGGGTATCCAAGTAGATACAATGTATATACAAGATGCAATGCATCTAGTCCATGGTTCATGGGTTAAAACCATGGGTCATTGATTAAAACCATGGGTCTTGTATATTCAATGTATTTGGTCAATAGGTCAAATACTTAAGTTTCTACCCATTTTATATTACCCATTATAATGCATACTAGGTATGTATATATTTGCCCAATATGTAAACACTAGTTGTAGTACATATGTATTACTAAATCATAAAATCACTTATAGTTGTTTTAGTGTTTTAGGTGAAAACGTAAGTGTGTTAGAGAACTATTGGCTCAAACTATTTACGCATTTTATTTGTTTCGTTTAAATTGATTTTACGTTTGTTATCGACAAAATATTAGAAGATCGTAAAATATAAATAAACGTTTTTACGGCTTATTTGTATTAACTGGTGAAATTCATATTACAAGATTACTTTAATATACCATCCTTAAAACTAATCAATCTTTCTTTTTCCTTTAAATAAGCCCACGTTAGAAACAAACAAAACTTTTATACAAGTTTAGGTAATTAATTAAGGTAGTGTAGTTAAAATTTATATCATCTACAGTCTACGCAATGTATATGTGATATCAGCAATAATTGTGGATTACACTTAGAGTGTTGAATATAAGAGAAAGTTGATATTTGCATATCTAATTGTTGGCCTTTAAACGGGATCTATGGTCTTAACGTTAAATCACAAGTATACCAAGTAAAATGCAGGGATTAAATGAAACTATAAATATGTTCTTATTAATCAATAATATGTCATCATGTTTTTACATAAAATGTATCAAGTATATATACTGAATGAAAGGGTACAAATGAACCATTGTGTTGGTTCAGAATATGGCGCTTATTTTATAACGCTACATAACCGCTATGTAACCGCTTTTATAATCGCTTCTTGTTGACTTTCGTGTGGTTGACATTCGTTGACCGGGTCATTGTGGGTTGTGATGGGTTAATATGGGTCGATAGTGATTAAACCAATATTCTCCCCCATAATCACAATCGTCTTGTTTCAGATCTTTGACTCCAATTAGTTGTCTCATTGTGAGGAATCTGATCTTCGGTAATGCCTTTGTCAGTATGTCAGCCTTCTGAAATTCTCCACTTATGAATTCGACTTGTAGGTCTTCTCTTTCGACGCATTCTCTTATAAAGTGGTATTTTATATCAATGTGCTTACTTCTTCCGTGGAATACGGGATTCTTCATTAGTTCGATGGCGGACTTGTTGTCGACCAGTATTGTAACCTTTTCTTCTTCCGTGTGTGTAAGCTTGCTAAGCAGTCTCTTTAACCATAATGCTTGTGTTGCTGCTGCTGTTGCTGCAATGAATTCGGACTCACATGATGATAAAGCTACCGTGGCTTGCTTTTGTGTACTCCAGCTGATTGGTGATTCACCGTAGTAGAAGATAATTCCAGTAGTGCCTTTGCCTTCTTGAGTGTTGACTCCGTAGCTGCTGTCACTATAGCCTTGTATCTGTTTTCTTCCATTGTGCTTGTAGGTGATTCCATAGTCTTTTGTTCCTTTAACATAGCGTAGTACTTGCCTTATAGCTTTCATGTGTTGTTCCTTCGGTTCTTGCATAAAACGACTAAGTAATCCAACGGAATAACTTAAGTCGGGTCTTGTATGTAGCAAATATCGTAAGCATCCAATCAAGCTTCTATATTCAGTTGAGTTGACCATTGTTTCTTCAGTGTTCTTTGTTAGTCTTGTTCCTGGATCCATAGGTATTAAAGTTTCGTTGCAGTCTAGCATTCCAACTTCCTTTAGGATCTTGCTTGCGTAGGCGGATTGCTTTATTGATATGTCACCTCCAGTTTGTGTGACTTCAATTCCTAAGTAGTAGGATAGTAATCCTAGGTCACTCATCTCGAATTTTTCTTCCATTTGAGCTTTGAACTTGTCTATTTCTTTCTTTGGTGTGCCAGTGATGATTAAATCATCCACATAGACTCCTACTAGAAGTATTGAGTCTTTCGATTTCTTCGTGTAGACAGCTTGTTCTAAAGCGCACTTCTTGAAATCTAAGGACTTCAAGGTATTGTCTAACTTTATGTTCCATGCACGTGGTGCTTGTCTTAAACCGTATAGAGCTTTTATCAATCTGTATACTTTTCCATTATCTTTTATAAATCCTTCGGGTTGTGTAACATACACTTCTTCTTTAAGTCTCCATGCGTAAATGCGATTTGACGTCTAGGTGATGTACTTCCCATTTGTTATTAGCAGCTATGGCTAATAGTAATCGGATTGTTTCCATTCTTGCTACAGTGCAAAGACTTCTTCAAAGTCTATGCCATGCTCTTGTATGTAGCCTTTGCTACTAGTCTTGCTTTATGCTTGACTATATTTTCATTAGCATCTTTCTTGGTCTTGAATACCCACTTTAATCCAATGGCTTTATGTCCTTTTGGTAGAGTGGTTAGTTCCCATGTATTGTTTCTATTAATGGAATCTAATTCGACCTTCATTGCTTCAATCCATTTTTGATCGTTCGATGCTTCCTTGTAATTCTTGGGTTCATCTTCAGCTAGTAATAAATGCTCGGGTAAAACTTCCTCGGTGTTTTCATATAAATCATTCAACGTTCTAAAACCTTGTAATGGTGTATGATCAAAGTCTGGATGTAAATTCCGGGTTGTAGTTGAGTTACTTTGATTGGTTGAATGTCTTGAGGTAGTTGGTGTAAATTGAGTATTTATTCGTGATGAAATTGTAGATGGTGTGCGAAGTGTTTGTGATTGTGAGGGTGAGTCAGTTGTTGATGTTTCATATTCATGATCATCATTTGCAGGGATATCATTGTCTTCTTCATCTGGTTGGTTTTCGTTTTCCTGATGTTCATTTGTGGCTTCAAGGTTTTCGACTTTGAAGTCAAACCATTCGGGTTCATCATTGGTGTGTTCATCCAGGTAATCCTTCCAGTCCCATGCTTCATCCTCCTTAAACTTCACATCTCTACTAACACATATTCTTTGTGTTGTTGGATCAAACAACCTATAAGCTTTTGATCCTTGTTCGCTTCCTAAGTATACCATTTTGTTGCTTCTATCATCTAACTTTGTCAGACGTTGTGATGGTACCTTTGCATATGCTATGCAGCCAAAAACTCTTAAAGTTTCTAAGTTTGGCTTTCTTTTCTTGATTCCTCCATATGGAGTGATGTCTTCTAAGGCTCTTGTAGGAACGCTGTTTAGAATGTATATAGCGTGTCTAACAGCTTCAGTCCAAAATTTTTGTGGCATGTTAGTTGCTTTCATCATGCATCTCGTAGTAGACATGATTGTCCTATTTCTTCGTTCAACTACTCCATTTTGTTGTGGTGAGTAAGGTGCGGTTAGTTGTCGTGCTATGCCGTTCTCTTTGCAGTATTGAGTGAATTCGTTAGATGTGAATTCTCCTCCACGATCATTTCTTAACATTTTCAATGTTGTCCTTAGCTCCTTCTCTATTGTTTCTTTGTATTCCTTGAAAGTATCGAAAGCTTGATCTTTCGTATTTAGGAAATACGCCCACATATATCTTGAGTAGTCATCTACTAACAAGAATATATATTTCTTTCCAGATGGTGTTGGTGGTGTGATTGGTCCACATAAATCTCCATAAACTAAATCTAATGGTGATGTTGATCTAGTTTTTGCTTTCTTGGGAAATGGTGCTCTCATTGTGTTTACCAACTAAACAAACATCACAAATTTGTGTTGTATGTTTAATGGCGGTATTCCATGAACTAACTCTCTTTGAGTCATAGATTTTAATGATTCAAAGTTGAGGTGTCCTAATCTTGCGTGCCATAACCAAGTGTTGTCACTTAAATTTGCTAATAAGCAAACAGGTGTGCCTATCTTCAGACTTGCTTTGTATAGACGGTTTCTTTGTCTTGTGACTTTCAAGAAGATTTTGTTGTCCATGTCATAAAGTCGTAATTCATCATCCTCCATTACAACTTTACAACCAATTTTGGTAAATTTTCCAAGGCTCAATAAGTTGCTTTTTAAGTTGGGAATGTAATAGAATTGAGATATGATTCTTTGTTTCTCGTCATCACATTCTAATAGGATTGAACCTTTTCCTTTAATCTCTATATGAGATCCATCTCCGAATCTTACTTTTCCACTAACGTTCTCATCTAGTTCTTTAAAGTGTTCTCTTATCCCACCATATGGTTACTAGCTCCGTTGTCTAAATACCATTGACTATCGACACTTGTCTCTTTATATCCTACATCTTCTTCGTGTAGCGAGACCTTTTGATCTTCAAGCTTTGTTACATGTGGGTCTTCTAATATTGCCATTAATAAGGTAGGTTCTAAGTCCTCCTCGACAAGATTAGATTGCATACTAGTGTTTGGTTTTGCATAACACTTAGATGCATAATGACCAGTTTTATTGCACTTGTAACATTTAACTTTGCTAAAATCAATATTCTGTTTGTTGAAGTGATTGTGAGTGTTTTCTCCATCCTTCTTCTCGTGGTTATTTTTATCGTGGTTTCTCCATCCTTTATATTTTCCACGTCCACGTCCTCTGAAATTTTTCCCTCTATTGTCATGTCGTGTGAACATCAGTTTTTCTTGATTGTCCACTTGTTTTCCTTTCTTGAACTTAATCCTTTCTTCGTAGGTCTTAAGTCTTCCTATTGCCTCTTCCATTGTCATTTCACTTAGATCGGAATATTGTTCTATAGATGCGACTATTTGCAGATACCTTTCGGGTACAACATTTAGTAATTTTCGAACTAAGGTATCATCTTCTATTGTGTGTCCTAGACTAGCGGCTTTGTTTGCGAGTGTTGTGAGTTTTGTGGTGAAGGTGTCGATTGTTTCATCTTCCTTCATATATAACATCTCAAAATCGGATTTGAGTGTTTGTATTCTTGCTTGTTTAACTCTGTCTTCGCCAACGTGTCTAGTTTTCAAAGCATTCCAAATGTCTTTTGCGGTTTTGTGCTTTGTTATTTGAAGTAATTGTTCTTCGGGTAAGGCTTGATAAAGGAAAGCAATAGCGGTTTTATCCTTTTTCTTATCGGGTTGAGTCGTTTCAGTCGGCTCAATTGTTTCCCATAAACCATTCGCTTCGAGAATGATTTGCATTCGAATTGCCCATAATGAGTAATTCGCGGGCTTTAGGATTGGGCATTGAAATTGGGGTGTACTATTTAAAATGTTAGTACTAGGTTCCTTATTACCACTTCCTTTCGTCATATCTTAAATGATAATGACAATAAATCTCCAAAAGAATTTTAACACAAAGTGTGTTTTTTTTTTTTTTTTTTTTCTTTTTTTCAAATTCTTATTTCTTAAAATGAGCTCTTAATGTTTTATCTTCCTCAAATGGGTGTAAAACTTTTCTAGGTATAGTTTTAACAATTTTAAACTATCCTTGGAGATTATAAATTTAAAATGAATAACCTAAGGTTAATTACTCCTTACAAATTATTCCTAATCAAGATTCTAAGCGATGTAATCACTAGGTTAGATATACTATCCAAAAATATGATAAGATTCTAATAATTTTTAAAATAACTTATCAAAATAAAACAATATATATCAAAATATATAAAGTAAAATGAAAGGTGGTATTTGAAATCTTTTGGAACCCGGAGGGTTGATGGTTTAACCCGATGCCCTAATAAAAAAATTTAAGTGTTGTGTGGCCCTTAGTGTGTACGCGCCCTTTGTACTTTTGGTTTCTTATCTCTTTTGTTTGAGATAAAATATAACGCGTGTCTTTATTTCTTTCTGAGATAAACTTTCAGTTCTCTCTCTCTCTAGGGAAGATAACTTTGTCTTCTCCTTTCTCTAATAATCTGACGGTTAACCGGTTGGTTTTGAGCGCCTCTTCTTGTCCTCCGGTATGGTTGTTCTTCGCGAGCACTTATATTCCTCCAATTGAAACCTAGGGTTTCGACTTATTTGGGGGTTTTCTAATCCGTGAGTAATTTGATGATTGAGATATTTAAATGAATCAATTGGGGTTCAATTGATCCTTCTGGGCTTGATTCCGTTTATTGAACAGGTGTGTTTGTTCTAATTCGAATCTTTGATTGTGCCCTAATTGATGACGCTCGTTTAGTTTTTATTTGAATCAAATGTAAACGATTGAATTCGTTTTTCTGATCCTTTTGGATTGGGTAATTGAAACTGGTTTCGGATAAAAAAAAATTGCGAATTGTTTTGTTGCCGGGTTGTGAGTAATCACTATGTGATTATACCCCTGTTGCGACAAAAGTGTGAAACACAAAAAATGACGTCTTGGATTTTTGTGTTCTTATCGATTTGCAGAATTTTTTTTTATCGAAACTAGTTTTGATTTGATTCTGGAACTTTTACGAGTAATGGTAAGTGATGATTGTTGGTTAGTAGACCAAACCGCTCTTATACCAATTGTTGGCCTTTAAACGGGATCTATGGTCTTAACGTTAAATCACAAGTATACCAAGTAAAATGCAGGGATTAAATGAAACTATGAATATGTTCTTATTAATCTGTCATCATGTTTTACATAAAATGTATCAAGTATATATACTGAATGAAAGGGTACAAATGAACCATTGTGTTGGTTCAGGGAATGTGGCAGTTATTTTATAACTGCTATGTAACCGTTTCGTGTAACTGCTTCTGTTGACTTTCGTGTGGTTGACTTTCGTTGACCGGGTCATTGTGAGTTGTGATGGGTTAATATGGGTCGATAGTGATTAAACCAATATCATATCATAGTGAAACTTGACTTTAAAACTTTTAAGTTTCACTATACTTTATATGCATATGGTTGCTTGCAGGATATGTCTTCCATGTAGTTGGGTTCTTGGGTCTTTACTACGCTTCTCCAACCATGGCTAGTGCACTCTCAAACTTAGATCCCGCCAACATGTTCTTGATTGCAGTCATTTTCAGGTTGTGTTTTAGGACAGGGAATCACAGCTTTGTCCTTGTTCTTAAAAAATGACTTCCTTGTAAATCATAGCGCGAGTTAAAAGGCGGGTTAAAAGTATTCAATAATTATTATTTATACTAAAATTAGGATATCATGGCTTATATGTGTATTAGGATGGAGAAAATAGATCTAAGAATTTCAAGCAGTCGAGCGAAGTTATTGGGTACTTTAATAGCAGTATCAGGAGCAATGGTCTTCACGTTCTATCAAGGCCCCAATATTTTTCAGACGATCTTGTCTCCTGGTTCATCTAATTATCTTCGTTTGTCACAACCATCAGCTTGGGTGTTTGGAGGCTTTGTTATTCTCATTGCTAAACTCTTTGTTTCCCTATGGAGCATTGTACAAGTAAGAGCTTCATTGGCTCCATATTAGATGAAACCATGGACCAATATTTGGAAATTAATTTCTTGATTAATTGATTTATGTGTCCAGAAAGAAACAGCTAGAGAGTACCCGGATCAACATACCATTGTCTTTTTCTGCTGCCTGTTTGGGATGTTACAATGTATAGCACTATCACCTTTCCTAGAGCCTAATCCAAGCACTTGGGTGGTTCAATCTGGAATTGGGATGACTGCTATTCTATATGGGGTAAGTCAAGTAACCTAAACTACATTTTAAAGTTGGGCTATTAGATTTGGAATTGATAGATTGAATCTTTATATTTGAAGGCGGTATATTCAAACATTCGTAATACTGCTTTAACTTGGTGCTTGGAGAAGAAAGGTCTTGTTTTTGTGGCCATGTTTGCGCTTGTCCAGATAGTTTTCGCTGTCATCTTAGGTGTCACATTTCTTGGAGATTCACTTCATTTAGGAAGGTAAATGTTTATCTTTTTGTCACAAAAGAAGAATCTATCAAGATGTGAGTTTTTAGGTGATTATAAAGAATTAAGGAATAAAGATACTGTTTCATTCAATCAGTTGACTAAGACTAGACAGGTTTGTTGATATTAATTGCAAAATAAATTTTCTTGCATGACTCTGCTTTTGTAAAATGGATGATTTATGGCTTGTTATTGAATATTGAATTTCTATTTTCAGTGCCATTGGAGCCACAATAGTTGCTGCCGGATTTTATACTGTGATGTGGGGGCAAGTGAAAGAGAAGAACAAATTACCCCTGGATTTGGTTGCTTCAGAGGAAAATGGATCATCTAACCCAAACACACCTCTTCTTCCATCCTTAAATGAATCAAAATGCTAATTTCTTTATGAACTCAAGCATCCGTTAATTTGCAGATTAACATATCAATGGCATGCACAATGAAATTTGAGATGCAGAAAGCATGACATGAAAAGCCATATTGTTGGTAATGTTGTAGTGTGAGAATTCAAAATCCAACCCAAAGTTGATCAGATCAAAAGGTTGAAGGAGGTTTTACATGTTTGCTATATTTAAATAAAAACATAAAAACTTATCAATCATCGGCCAATTTTTGTTATTATGTACTTCTATATGTGGTATTTTAATTTTGTATGAAGCAAATTAACCATCACGTAGAAGGGGTATCATATATCATCCTTCTTTACTAGGCTGAGGAACCAAATATCAAAATATCAGTTAGGGTGTTTTTTGTGAAAGTTCCTTGCGTGTTCTCTGCAAAAGTCTGCCGGTTCACATCAGTTAACATGATGAGTGACTCCATAACTTAGTTATTAGGTTATAATTACTCTAAAGAGAACAACAAGTGGCATCAAGGCGGTTTGATATATAAAACTCCTTTAATAAACCATTTAAAAGTTTTAAAATCAAGATCCTACTGTTGGGATTTTAGAACCTAGTTAGCCAAGTAACGCAAACGAGCACGCAACGGAATTGGATCTAGTTAAAGCAATTAGGTAAACACGTATTTAATAAACAATAACGAATAAAAGGTAAATAGAAAATCTAACCTTTGGCGATAATTGCACGCAAGTGAACGAACAAGAAAACCAAAAGAAACCCAAGTATCTAAAGTAGATACCTCTATGAGTATCACACATAAACACGTAAAGAACGTATACACAGTCAACCCCTTGAAAAACACTTGAATATCACGAACAAGAAAACCCCAAGAACCACGTCTCTTTCTTTCCTGCCCGATCTACAGCTGTCCGAGAAGCAGCCCTTGTTACCCGATATCGGACAAGGTTGTCCGACTTCTTTTTCTTCTTTGTCCGAGAACCACAAAGACAGAAAACCCCGAATTCTTGCTGCTGCTAAAGTTCGACCAGGAACACAGGTACAAGAACACCAAAACTATCAAACACTAACACACTTGGATCGATTTGACTTAGCAAGTTTAGGGTTTGTTTAAGAACCCTAATCGGATATTATCCAATTGGGTATGAGTGGTTTAGGTGAATCGTTTAGGGATTTAGGGATCGTAGAATATGCATACCATGTATGACAGGTTGGGTGTGTTTATATAGGGTCACTAACCGACCCTTGTCTATGGTACAAGACTTGGTCGACAAGCTTAAAACCCAAACAACCCATTCACTCCCCATTGCCCGATTGTTTGGATCCTAAGGCCCAAGTCACTCCAAACCGACCCAAGTCCATTAAACAAACTGTTCATGGGTCGTCCATTGTGATCGGGTCAAGTACATACATAAACGGGTAATATATTCAAGTATTTAATACGTTCGACACGTACTCTCGTGTTTATCGTGTGTGCCCCCATAGGCTAACACACTTTTAGTTGTTTACACGTGTTTTAAACTCCGAAAAACCAACAGCTCCCACTTGGGAGTTGGAGTGTCGAATGGCACATAAAACTAACGATTTAAACGCCTAGCAACGCTCTCTCACTCGCTTTTAACTAAAAGTGTCTTAGATAATAGTTTCAAAATTTCTCGAGCATGGTCATTCAATGTCTTGCTTTAATCATCCTTTGTTATAGATACCGTTAAACCATGGATATGGATCCAAACTCATTCCATATAGTTTAACCATTTAGAATTTCGTTATAGATTTTAATTCGGATATACCAAATGTAATCAAGAATCGCCTTGCTTTACCCTTTGGGTCCGCCGACATTTATCCGATTAAATGCTGGAGAGGCGCCATGGTATGTTTCTACACATATCAAGTGGAGTAACAAACTTTATTGACTACAAGTGTTGTGGATGCTGCTTCACATCACTCCAAAATATAGCCTTTATAACTACCTTATTCAAATAGCATTTTGCGTACACTTACAAAAATGATATCCACACATAACATAACTTGCTTGTATCTCAAGTCTAAGGACGAAGATAACAAACCATTTTCAATATTTTACTTATGACAAGGATCCAAAAGTAAATATTTGAAATTTGGGGTATCCAATATGCATCTCTAGTGAATACATATGAGTTTGGTGGGAACAATCCAAATTCTCGTTAGAATATAACCAACACTCAAATTTGCCTTATCATAACAATATTCCCATATTGTTAACCAACAATAGACATATTTAGAATGATAAATCATTTCATGGATTAAATATGCAAATATGGAATAACAGATTATATGAATATAATAAAAAATACCTCGTATCTTTATTAATCAAAAAGTAATAATTGTCTTACAATTCCAAATTATCCAAATACTAATTAACACACAGTTTACATGAGAGTACTAGCAGGTATTAAACATGTTAATACAAATAAGCCGTAAAAACGTTTATTTATATTTTACGATCTACTAATCTTTTGTCGATAACAAACGTAAAATCATTTTAACGAAACAAATAAAATACGTAAATGGTTTGAGCCAATAGTTTTCTAACACACTTACATTTTCACATAAAACACTAAAACAAGTATAAGTGATTTTATGATTTAGTAATACATATGTAAAACAACTAGTGTTTACATATTGGGCAAACATATACATAATTAGTATGTATTATAGAAACTTAAGTATTTTACCCATTGACCAAATACATTGAATGTAGTTAGATACAACCTAAAGACCATGACCCATGGAGCTTGAACATAACCCATTGCATGACATCATACATAAGTCATATATGGATAATATCCATGGCCCATAGTTTTAATCCATGACCCATGGTTTTAATCCATGAACCATGGACTAGATGCATTGCATCTTGTAGATACATTGTATCTACTTGGATACCCATGATCCATAACCCATGACCCAAAACCCATGGGAAAAAGGGAGCGTCCCACGGATCCCCAGTAATACACTGGACGGATCCCTCAAGTGACGGATCTGTGGGATCCGTGGAACAGTAGTTGTTTTTCTTCTATAAATAGTGAGCCATTTCTTCCTTTTGGGTTTCCACTCCCACACATACTTTCCCCAAGTATTGTAACCTTCTAACCACATATCTTAAGGATCTTTCTATGTAGTTTTTCTTTTGTTTTTGTGTGATTCTCTAGGTTCCTCTTAAAGGCGAGATCACCACTTCTTGAAGTCGAGCAAGCTCAAGTCCATGAGTTGCCATGCTTCATCATCATCAAGACTACTAAGGTTCTCTTGTTGATATTTCTTTCTTCCTCCATAGAAGTGTTGTGTCCAAGGAATTAGTGAAGGATGCCGAAAAAGTCAAGACGAAAGCATTAGTGAAAGGTGCTTAACATCCGTGTCAAAAGCATTAGTGAAGAATGCTAAAGGTGTCAAGACGAAGGCATTAGTGAAAGGTGCCAAGCGTTCGTGTCAAGGGCGTTAGTGAAAGATGCCTAGAAGTCCAATCAAGTGGCATTAGGGAAGGATGCCAAGGTCGTATAAGCGATGAGGTGCATCATTATACAAATAGTAATAGTTTATTTCCAAGGATATTGATATCCTTGATGGTGTTGTAATAAGGAGTGGGTCTCCTTTGGGGTTTGGTGTTTTGTAGTGTTGGGTAGTAGTTCCTCCATTGTAATGGAACTCGGTACTTAGCCTAGTACCGGATAAACGGTAGCCGACGTTGTGGTAGGTGTGGTTCTCCATTGTGAAAGAACCCGGTGGTTAGCCTAGTACCAGAAAAAGAGTAGGCGAAGTTGTGAAGGCTTCTCTGCCATAAGGAGTTGGTGTCGTGTAGTGATTACGAACTCTCGAGTAGGTGACTCGGGGAGTGTAGTAGGGCAAGGAAGGTGTCCTTGTAGCCGAACCACTCTAAATACTCGTGTCGTGGTTATGTGCTTCTTTCTCTTTATATTTCATTACAAACTTATTATATCAATCTATCAATGTCCAACATACACATCCAAATGGATTGACATAAGTCGATCTAAATATTTTAAAATGAAGTTTTAATTAGTAAAACTATTAACCCCCCCCCCCCTTCTAGTTTTCCACAATTGGTATCAGAGCTTCATTACCAAGTTTCTTAGAGTATGTTGTACTTTAAAAACTTGATACGATCCGTGTATGTTTGAAAACTACAAAGAAGGAAATCTTTTAAAATAATTTTCTTCTATGTTGGATATTGATAGATTATTTTAACATTTTTTTTCAAGATATCTTCATGCTAGGATCTCTCCAAAGTCTTCATTTCTATTCAAAGAATAATGAAGCCAACCTTCAAGGAAGAACCTAAAAGTAATCACAATCTACTTATTCTAAGTACAACTGATTACTTTAAAAGCTCATGAAGCATTTTCGGTCTTATGGTCTCCTTAAACCATAACAAGAGCATAAAGGTATATTCACTTTTCATTAGCTAGCTTACATCTACATGAATATGTTGTTACCATCCTTTATTTTACATGTTAATCATTGCTAGTCTCTTAAAAGTCTCTTTTCACAACTTTCCCGACTTACTCATCATCAGGAATAGTATTCCTCTTGATCTCGTCTAACTAACGCCGTCGTCACAAATGGATCTTTGATAATTAAACTATCAAATCCCATTTACCAAACATCTTTTCAATTAAAAACCTCAAAACTATTTTTGTTCCATAAGCTATTTTATAACTTATTACAAAAATAATGCCAAACACCCTTTTTGTCTACATGAGTTTGATCCTCTAGTTATACTAGCCGGATCCCTAATACAAGGGATCCGGGAACCATGTGATGTAAACCACTATAAGCCTTTCAAAATCAACCCTGCTCATTTTTCCTCTCCTCATAAAACACAAAAATGACCCAAGAGCTGGTTTCATCTCCATAGGACTCCATATCCTCAAGCATCCATCTCTAGAACATCATTGTAAGTAATTACACTAATATGTTCTAATATTCATCATCTCCATCCTAGGGTTTATGGTTTTCCAATTTTTCTTAATCAATTGAATTAGGTTTTCCAAAATTGATCACTAGAAAAGCTTTTCACATAACTAAGATTACGTTGTGCTTACAACATTGTTAATACAAATCAAAAACCATAAACCCATCTCAACAAATTTTGCCTAATTGGAATATTTGTGTTTGTTGGACCAACCATGCCTAAAGCCACCCGACAAGACTACCATGATACCGTCCATTACCTCACCCAATACTATCAAAAAGAGGGCTTGTCAAAAACTGATCGCAAAGTCTTCAAAAGACTTGAAAAATGACTTATCTACTTAAGGTCGGTGGTCAAGGAATGTTTCCTGAAAATACCAAAATTGCCAAGTCTTCTCGGCAATCAACTTTGATTGTCTTCGATATTGATGAACAAATTTGTCGTTTTCATCTTTGAATTCTACAAAGCGTTAGGATCATTCAAACACCGATGATAGCATTTCAATCGCCTTCATCATCAATAAACGAAACTTCACTCTACCTCTCAACACATTTGCTCAAACTTTGCATTCCTTGTGAAGGAATTTGTATGTACTCTCAAGATTGGGCAATATCCACTCAATCTTTTGCTCTTGATTCCAAACCAATATACCATACTCCTCTTGATGAACCCGAAACCGTTCGAGACACTATTTTCAAAGTTAGAGCCGACCAATCTTGTTTCAACCAAAACAAAGAGCTCATTCACCGTGATCCGTTTCAAATGGAACTCTTTGTAATGCACCCCATTTTTAGAAAATGGGAAGAAATTCTTAGGGAAAACGTCATTAGCTTCGTCAGTAACAAAAATCATCCAAATGAATGTCTCGTTCAAATGATTTATTGCCTTATTTACCAAAATCCATTTAATCTCGCCTATTACTAGTGAAGAGAATGGTCGGGGTATTCAAAGTTGGCAACATGGTACTTCTGTATGGTATGCTCCTAACACGACTCCGTAAGTATGTTAGTGCATTGCAACCATCTCCTATCAACGATGATCATTTCCTTTCTGATCACATCATGGTACCTCTTACCAAACAACCCTCTAAACGGATCATGGTCAATGGAAGAAAACCTAAGTCTCTCCCGAACTCGTCGGACGAAGAAAAAGAAGAAGTTAATGTCAACCCCGAAGCTAACACCGACTTGGACCCCATTGCCTACTATCAACAACTTCCAACTCTTCCAAATGAGACCGCGAAATTCAAACAATTAAAGGGTATGATCCAAAACCTAGCTAACTACGTCACAAAGTCGGGAAAGAGGAAAAGAAAGGATTGACGAAAGAGATATTAGGATTATGCTTGTTTTTAGACATTTGGTTTATGTATGAATGCTTATGTTTTGTATTAGCACGCTTGTTTGTGTTATCTTGGATATTATCATTACTACTCTTATCTATGATATGATTTATGTGATAACATGCTTATGTTGTTGTTCTTTGGAGTTAAGTTTAATAGAAACTAGTGTATATAGTATGGTGCAAAATTTGTATTTCCTTCTGTGATGTTTCTGATCTGCAGTTGCCGGATCTCTAAGTTTATACTAGACGGATCCCTCCTTTGAGGGAACCGTGGGGTCCATGATAACAGATGAGCAGTACAGATTCCCACACATAAAAAAAATCACTAGATCACTTCACACAAACTAAACATAAGACCTTAGAACCACCTAAGTCTTCTTCAAGCATTAGAAAGCTTCATACTCACCCATAGCAAACCTAGGATCAAATTCAAAGTGCTTTTGATTTATCAACTCATCAAAACTCACCATATTTCCACTTCAATACTCAAACATTGTTTCTCACATCTCAAAACACTTAGGTGGATATCTTTATCAATTTTAGGAAATTGTTTCTAGTCATCCTTATCTCAAAATGGGTCAAAAACTAGTTACTTTTTCATTTAAGATACTTAGGAAGACTGAAACACTCAAGGAGGTATAGGTGTTAGGCCTCACAAACATCATCTTTTCTTTTTCTTTGCTGCTGATAGCCGGATCCCTAGGATTAGCCTAGACGGATTCCTCAAAGGAGGGAACCGTGGGATCCGGGTGACAGACTCATGTCAAGCCTAGCTTAAACAATCATTTCAAGCTCATCTTGCTAACTTGAACACTCCACCTCATCTTAATTGAGTCCCTAGATCAGTACAACTCTGAAGTTGACTCGTGTGCATGCTAATCATCACATTCCAAAGGATCTTAGTGGCTTGAGTCTTGAATGAACTTGCCAAATCCTTCCCTTTATAAGTCATCTTGTTAGAATCCCTTAGTCATCAAACACAACATAATTCTCAGTAATTAGAAACATTTTCTTTAGTCATTTCATCATGAGGAAAGCTCCTAGTGCTAACTCATCCACCCAAGAACCACCCAATAAACTTGCTCGTGTTGTACACGAAATTACCTCAACCGTATCATCTCTAGTTAAACCCACAAATGCTAGGATTTCCCCTCCACCAACTCAACCAATCCCCAAGAGGATTGTTCCCACAAAAATATCATCACCAAACTTTACAATTCCTACTAAACCAAACACACCCTTTTCAACCCAACCAACATCATTGGTGCCTAGAGCCATATCATTTACCACATCACAATCATCTCCACATTCCTACAACTTAGAGGACTTACCCCCTAGGCTATCTCATCCTCCACCATTACCGACACACTCTTCACTAGAGAAGATTATACAACAAAACCAAGGTGTTGAATCAACACTTGCAACGATGTCCATTTCTCCATTTCCCTCTAATGGTCCATTTTGGATTATGAGGGAACATCAAAGTCAACCACCCGACCACATGGAAGTTGACACTTTACTACCTCCACAATCAACCCTTGTTGAGCCACCATTTAATGTGCCTCCACCAATCCCTCTTTCATTTGAGGATCCCCAACCTTCTTCACTTGAACCTCCACATCAAGTCGCTCCATCTTTACCACCACCTTTTCAAAACCATGACAAGGATTGTTATCATTGTCAACATGTTGAAGGGTTGATACATGAACTACGTGAGGAGCAAAGTTTCATGTTTTATCACCTCCTCGAACATTTCGATGAGGTCAACAAACCTAAACGACCATGAGCCTAAGGATTAAAATAGTTTCCTAGTCTCAAACTTGACTTAGATCGTTTAGGAATCCAATTTCAGGTTTAATCATCTTCTTGAAAGATTGGACCAAATCAACAAGTCTACTCATCCTTAGACTCAAGCACATGGTTGCTTCTTAAGTTTTGGTCACTTATTAGTATTAGTAGAATATGTATTACATGGCTAAATCATTCTCTTAGTTTTTAGAGATTTGTAGATCATCTCTTATGTTTTATTGAATGATAGTTTATATGCCATATTGCTTTGATTATATGTTTGTTGGTTGAATACATATCTCATTTTGATGTTAACATTATTTGTTACATCACCGTTGCTGAATTCTGTTATCAGATAGACGGATCCCTCCAAGGAGGGAACCGTGGGATCCGTGCAACAGAAGATCAATTTTCTAATAACTTGAGTCTTATTTACAGGAAATTATGCACTATATACTTGTTTTCTAACCTTTGTTTTATGGATTTGCAAAATACACATGAAGACTTTCACACCCTAAGCTAGGGGGAGCTTTATGTCAAACCATACATTGCAAAACCATTTGTAATATAATCCTCATATGGATTACATTTCGTTACGTCCCCTTGCAAAGTTGCAATCATCAAGGGGGAGCATTATCGTCACTAAGATGAAACCATTTGCAAACATAGTTGCAATGCATTAGCTTAGTAGTTTTTATTTACTTGAAGCCCTCACAAAGGGATGGACTCATCAAGGGGGAGTTAAGACGAGAACTCTTCCCGCTACTTGCTTCTCTATATTTTTATTTTACATGTTTTTCTTAAAACATTGTCTTAGTTTCTTTTTCGACGCTCTTTTGTTTCGACAAAAGGGGAGAAGAGAGTAAAACTCAATTCGAACTTTTACAATTTTAGTTTTCATTAAAATAATTTTATGTTTTGTCATCAACAAAAAAGGGGAGATTGTTAATACAAATAAGCCGTAAAAACGTTAATTTATATTTTACGATCATCTAATGTTTTGTCGATAACAAAAGTAAAATCATTTTAATGAAACAAATAAAATACGTAAACGGTTTGAGCCAATAGTTTTCTAACACACTTACGTTTTCACATAAAACACTAAAACAAGTATAAGTGATTTTATGATTTAGTAATACATATGTACAACAACTACTGTTTACATATTGGTCAAACATATACATAATTAGTATGTGTTATAATGGGTAATATAAATGGGTAGAAACTTAAGTATTTGACCCATTGACCAAATACATTGAATGTAGTTAGATACAACCCAAAGTCCATGACCCATGGAGCTTGACCCATAACTCATTGCATGACATCATGCATAAGTCATATATGGATAATATCCGTGGCCCATAGTTTTAATCCATGACCCACGGTTTTAATCCGTGAACCATGGACTAGATGCATTGCATCTTGTAGATACATTGTATCTACTTGGATACCCATGATCCATAACCCATGACCCATGACCCAAAACCCATGGGCAAGGGAGCGTCCCACGATCCCCAAGACACATCGACGGATCCTCAAGTGAGGGATCCGGGATCCTCAAGTGAGGGATCTATGGGATCCATGGAACATTAGTAGTTTTTCTTGTATAAATAGTGAGCCATTTCTTCCTTTTGGGTTGCCACTCCCACACATACTTTCCCCAAGTATTGTAACCTTCTAACCACAGATCCTAAGGATCTTCCAATGTAGTTTGTATTTTGTTTTTGTGGGATTCGCTAGGTTCCTCTTAAAGGCAAGATCACCACTTCTTGAAGTCGAGCAAGCTCAAGTCAATGAGTTGCCATGCTTCGTCATCATCAAGACTATTGAGGTTCTCTTGTTGATATGTCTTTCTTCCTCCATAGAAGTGTTGTGTCCAAGGCATTAGTGAAGGATGCCGAAAGAGTCAAGAAGAAAGCATTAGTGAAAGGTGCTTAACGTCCGTGTCAAAAGCATTAGTGAAGAATGCTAAAGGAGTCAAGACGAAGGCATTAGTGAAAGGTGCCAAGCATTTGTGTCAAGGGCATTAATGAAAGATGCTTAGAAGTCCAATCAAGTGGCATTAGTGAAGGATGCCAAGGTCGTATAATCGATGAGGTGCATCGTTATACAAATAGTAATAGTTTGTTTCCAAGGATATTGATATCCTTGATGGTGTTGTAATAAGGATTGGGTCTCCTTTGGGGTTAGGTGTTTTGTAGTGTTGGGTAGTAGTTCCTCTATTGTAATGGAACTCGGTACTTAGCCTAGTAACAGATAAAAGGTAGGCGACGTTGTGGTAGGTGTGGTTCTCCATTGTGAAAGAACCCGGTGGTTAGCCTAGTACCGGAAAAAGGGTATGTGACGTTGTGAAGGCATCTCCGCCATAAGGAGTTGGTGTCGTGTAGTGATTACGAACTCTCGAGTAGGTGACTCAGGGAGTGTAGTAGGGCAAGGAAGGTGTCCTTGTAGCCGAACCACTATAAATACTCGTGTCGTGGTTATGTGCTTCTTTCTCTTTATGTTTCATTACAGACATATTATATCAATCTATCAATGTCCAACATACACATCCAAATGGATTGACATAAGTTGATCTAAGTATTTTAAAATGAAGTTTTAATTAGTAAAACTATTCAACCCCCTTCTATTTTTCCACAAAACCTATTTCTCTAATCAATTTAGAATGCTTAGGATACTTCAAAGCTTTCATAAATGGATCAACTAGGTTGTCATCTGTGTGAACCTTTAATATCTTCACATCGCCCATTTTAATGGTCTCTTGAAGATAATGAACTTTAGCGCGATAATTTGTAGCACCTTTAGTCATTCCGTTTTCATTAGCTATAGTAATGGCTCCAGTATTGTCACAATGCATATTTATGGGTACTTCAATTATTTGAACAATGTTCAACCCAGAAATGAATTTACAAATCCATACAGTTTTAGATGCATCACAAGCGACTATATACTCACTTTGTAGATGAAGTAGCAAAGATACTTTGCTTTGTGCTTTTCAATCAACAACACCTCCATTTAGAACAAATACATATCCATCTCGAGATTTTAAGTCGTCAATATGTCGATATCCAAGATCGATGTAGCAAGAAACCCCGAGCTCTTGTTCGTCTCTCCTCCATAAACGAGAAACATATCCTTAGTATTATGTAAATACTTAAGAATATTTTTCACAAAGATCCGATGAAGTTCACCGATTCATGAAATCTGCTTGTCACATTTTGTGTGAACGCAACATCAGGGCAAGTACATCTCCCTGCATACATAATAGATCCTATAGCCGAAGTATAAGGAACTCTTTGCATGCGCTCTTTCGCAGCAGGTGTCTCAGCACCTTGTGACTTACTCAACTTAGGCTCTTCTTGCATTGGGATAGCTCCACGCTTGGAATTCTCCATACAAAATATCTGTAAGATTTTCTTAATGTAAGCACTTTGACATAAAACAATTAATCTTTTAGATCTGTCTCGATAGATCTTGATTCCAAGAATATATGCAGCTTCTCCTAAGTCTTTCAATGAAACATCTTCCAAGATAGGATTTTACATCTTGTAACATTGGAATGTTGTTTCCCATAAGCAATATGTCATCAACATATAGAATTAGGAAAGTGACATAACTCCCACTAGCTTTCTGATATACACATGGATCATCTTGATTTTGAGAAAATCCAAATTTCTTAATCTCATCATCAAAACATTTATTCCATTGCCTCGATGCTTGCTTAAGTCTATAAATGGAACGCTTGAGCTTGCATACATGGTTAGGATATTTTGGATCAACAAAACCCTCAGGTTGCTCCATATAGACCTCTTCGTAAAGATGTCCATTGAGGAAGGCAGTTTTGACATCCATTTGCCATATCTCAAAGTCATAGAACGCTGCTATGGCTATGAGAGTCCTTATAGCTCTAATGTCTACTACAGGATAAAAGGTTTCTTCATAATCAATCCCGTAGGTTTGAGTGAAGCCCTTTGCTACAAGACAAGATTTAAAGGTGTATACCTTGCCATCCATGTCGATTTTCTTCTTGAAAAGCCACTTGCTACCAACTGTCTTGCAGTTAGGAGGAAGCTCAACTAAAACCCAGACGTCATTGTCTTTCATGGATTGCATTTCCACATTCATCGCATCAAGCCATTTCTTGGATTCAGGATCCAACAATGTAGCTTTATAGTTGTTGGGTTCACCAAGATCCCCTAACTCATGTTCCTCAGCGTCAATGTATACACACATACGATCATGAGCACGGCGTGTCCTTGTGGACTTACGAAGTGGAACAATATCACTTCAAGGTTCTTTAATTCCTGGATCATCCTCATCATGATGAATGCTAGTGTCTGAAAAAAGGATTTGTATCTTCATCATGAATTATTTCAAGATCCTCTAAACTCCCACTTGCTTTAAGATCCATAAGATCATTCTCAAAGAACTCAGCATTTCGAGCAACAATAACTTTGTTCTCAGATGGAAGATAGAAAGAATATTCCAGACTTATTAGGGTATCCTACAAAGATACACTTAACAGCTCTAGGTTCAAGTTTTTCAGGTTTGGTAAGTGTATCACGCTTAAAAAGAGCCTCAGAACCCTAGACTTTTAAGTAAGACAGCTTAGGGGTTTGCCCATGCCATACTTTGTATGGTGTCTTTTCAACCTTATTAGTTGGAACCATACTGAGAATGCGTGCAGAAGACTCAAGGGAATAATCCTAAAAGGACTTTGGAAGAGTAGTTTGTTTCATCATAGAACGCACCATGTCAAGCAGGGTTCAATTTCTCCTCTCAGATAAACCATTATGTTTTGGAGTATAAGGAGGAGTTCGATGGGCAATAAACCCATGCTCCTTCAGATGATCCAAAAACTATTGACTCATATATTCACCTCCGCGATCAGAACATAGTGATTTTATGGTCTTCCCGAGTTGGTTTTCTACTTCTTTTTGAAACACCTTAAATGTTTCAAACACTTCATGTTTATGTTTCAGCAAGTAAACATAACCATACCGACTATAGTCATCAGTGAAAGTCACGAAGTAATTTGCTCCTTGTCTTGATGTGATTCTAAATGGGCCACATATATCTGAATTTATTAGTCTAAGTAGATCTTTAGCCCTATCCACTTGATATTTATAGGGTTTTCTTGCCATCTTACCAGACATGCATGAAACAACTTTTCAAGTGACTTAATGTCAGATAAGTTGAGAAGTCCATCTTGTTGCAACTTCTCCATGCGTTTCTTGCTAATGTGTCCAAGACGACCATGCCACAAGAGAGCAGAGTCCAAGTTTGACTTGGCTCTTTTATTGCTTATAGCAAATATAGAACTTACATTTGTATTTGAACATGACATATCAATTTCATAAATACCATTACGAGGAATAGCAGTAAAATAAACAACGTTATTCTTAGAAACTGAAATTGCATTATTCGATTCAAAATGGTTAATAAAACCATCATCATACAAACGGAAACTAAAATAATACCTCTAGTAAAAGAGGGAGCATAATGACAATCATTTAAGATAATAACTAATCCGCTAGGAGACATAAATGAAAAACTCCAATTGCTTCAACTTCTGCCCGTTGACCGTTGCCCACATACAGACTTAAAGCTCCTTGCTTCAGCTTCCTACTTCCCCTGAGACCCTGAGTAGTATTACAGATGTGAGTACCACAACCAGTGTCATGTACTAAGGATGTATTAGGAAAAGAGTAGAGTTCTATAGTGAAAATACATGAAGAACTAGCTGCAAGAGACTGTTTCTTCTTTTTCATCAACTCGGCGAAATAATGGGGACAATTCCTTCTCCAATGTCCTATCTCACCACACTGGTGACAGGTAGCATCCTTCGCTGGATTATCCTTCTTAGGTGGTGGAGGAATCTTGGGTTTGGAAGCATTGTATGGCTTATACTTAGTAGCATAACAAAACTTGCTTTTTCCATTCCCATGGTTCCCCTTAGCAGCCTTAAACGATTTATTCTTCTTTTGGTTTTTCTGGACCTTCCCCTGACGTACATAATGTAGTGCAGGTGCAGCATCTTTCTTTGGCAACGTCTGCTCATGTTTCTTAAGCATAGCATGTAATTCATTTACAGTCTTCCCCATGCTGTGCATATTTAAGCTCTGCACAAACGAAATGTACTCTTTAGAGGAGACCGATTAGGATCAAACTAACTCCATAGTTCAGAGTAACTGGGTGACCAAGACGTTCTAAATTGTCAATGTAGCTCTTCATCTTTAGAACATACGAGCTAACCGATTGACCCTCTTCCTGCTTGCAAGCGTGAAATTCACGTGCAGTTTATAGAAGCTCTTGTTCTGCCTGTTGGGAGAACATAGACTTCAACTCCTGAAAGCATGTCATAAGCACCAAGATGAATTAGATTTTTTTGGATCTTTAACACCATGGTCATGAGCATGAAGGAAATAATATCCTTTGAGCCTTTGACCCAAGCAGTGTGAGCTGCAAGAGCCTCAGGAGGGATAGGGTGGCCCGAAGTAGCAACAGGTGTTGCAAGTATAAGATGCTCCAAATAAGTTTCCTTATCTTCAGCTGATAGTATAATGCGAAGCTGGCGATACCAATCAATGAAGTTAGGTCGAGTGAGTTTTTTTTTCTTAAAGAAACTCCTGAGTACCGAACTGTTTCAGACTGAAGTAGTCATCTACAATTTTGAAAAGTTCAAATAATTAGTTTTTTCGATAATTACATTCTTAAAAGAATTAACTACCCAATTAATTACTAATAAGACTAAGATCCATCTTGCACTCCCACTTAGTTACCAGAGGTCTGACCAGTGCGTAACCAAGTAGGACAAGAGGTAAGCGGCGAGCGTTAATTGCATAATGCAACTCTTATAATTTATGAAACTATTTAAGGCATTAGTATCAAGTAATAATGTCAAAAGCATGTTTAGTTATCATCTTATGCCTCGGGTTCAAGGTCTGACCAAGCCAACTCGAAATAAGTCGACCAAGTATGAACGTGTAAAAATAACCAAAGGTCTGACCTAAGCGAAATAATCACCATGGGTTGGAAAGGCCCTAAGGTCTTACTATAGAAGTCAATCCAAATGCACGTATTCATAGTTGGATGGCATAGACTTAAAATTAACAAATAGGTATGCACATAAATATGGTAAAAGTCGTGTACAAAGAAGCATGCAAAACAACTTTGTAACACTAAGTTTAAAAACTTTTGGTAATGACACTATAGTGATCATCATGGTTTATGGTAGCTCCAATCGAACTCATAGAGAGGCAAAGGACCAGGTCAGCGCTGAAGCAATAACTGGAAATCCTTTCAGTGTGACTGTGCACACCTCTTTAAACCCCCTTTATAGTTTGTTCTAGTGGGTGACCGTACATCATAGCGTCTAGTTTTTAAATTCATGAAAACTTGTTTCAATATATTAGGTCACTTTATTTTACAAAAACAATTTTCCACGAATCAAATAGTAGGTCACAATGAGCATGATATTTAGGCGTGTAAATAAAGACTAATTAATGTTATGGTTATGATATGTATTATTCCATATTGCATACAATTAGGTGTCAAAGCAAGTAACAATAATGCACATAATGGAATCACAAACATATAAGCATAAACATCAATCTATAAACACATATTGTTCCGAGTTCTTTCGCGAGTCTTTCCCAAAAGGAGAACCATAAGACCGTCACTAGGTGCAATACCTAGATCGCCCCATACATCACAAAACGCAATTGAGTGGGTCTTGTGGCCGGAAAACACATAAAAGGCATGGCAATCTTAATTAACAAGTAATTACGCTATTTTATGTATTTAATAAACAATATGTAATTCTGATAATCATTATAATTCTAATTAACAATTAATTAATTCTAATTAACCTTTAATTCTAATTAAAAATTTAATTTAATTTGTGTGTGTGTTGTTATTTTTTATTAATAATTGACAAGTATTGCATATAGTTGTCAAAACAACAATAAAACGAATAAGTAAATTAGTTTCATGCAGCCTTTTAAACATGTTTATTAAAAGAAACGTGTAACCCATAATCGCAAAAATGAGTTGACTCGTGATGCCACTGTTGGGATTTTAGAACCTAGTCAGCCAAGTAACGCAAACGAGTACGCTGCGGAATTGGATCTAGTTAAAGCAATTAGGTAAACACGTATTTAATAAACAATAACTAATAAAAGGTAAATAGAAAAACTAACCTTTGGCGACAATTGCACGCAAGTGAACAAACAAGAAAACCGAAAGAAACCCAAGTATCTAAAGTAGATACCTCTATGAGTATCACACACAAACACGTAAACCAAGCACGTTCGATAAGAGGTAGTCAAGAACGTATACACAGTCAACCCCTTGAAAAACACTTGAATATCACGAACAAGAAAACCCCAAGAACTATGTCTCTTTCTTTTCCTGCCCAATCTACAGCTGTCCGAGAAATAGCCCTTGTTACCCGATATCGGACATGGTTGTTCGACTTCTTTTTCTTCTTTTTCCGAGAACCACAAAGACGGAAAACCCCGACTTCTTGCTGCTGCTATATTTCGACCAGGAACACAGGTATAAGAATACCAAAACTATCAAACACTAACACACTTGGATCGATTTGATTTTGCAAGTTTAGGGTTTGTTTAAGAACCCTAATCGGATATTGAGAATCCAATTGGGTATGAGTGGTTTAGGTGAATAGGGATTTAGGGATAGTAGAATATGCGTACCATGTATGACAGGTTGGGTGTGTTTATATAGGGTCACTAACCGAACCTTGTCTATGGTACAAGACTTGGTCGACAAGCTTAAAACCCAAACAACCCATTCACTCCCCCTTGCCCGATCGTTTGGATCCTAAGGCCCAAGGCACTCCAAACCGACCCCCAAGTCCATTAAACAAAATGTCCATGGGTCGTCCATAGTGATCGGGTCAAGTACATGCATAAACGGTAATATATTCAAGTATTTAATACGTTCGACACATACTCTCGTGTTTATCGTGTGTGCCCCCATAGGCTCACTCACTTTTAGTTGTTTACGCGTGTTTTAAATTCCCACAAACCAACACCTACCATGTCATCTGATGTGCCTCAACTTCTTGACTCAAAGAGCAGTGGTTATGTAACTATTGCTCTCAAACTAGAAGTTGGCAAATTACCAAATGGAAGAAAATAATTTTGTGTCACATTGTTGGTGTGGAACCATACCTCATTAAATGTCTTAATGAGGGTTCATATGTTCCTAAAACCACAGCAAATCTTGAAAAACATGAAGTCCATATGTTCCTAAAATCATCTCTAGCACAACACACACACAAACACACACTGGCACGCACAAATAAAGACATACATACAAATTTAGATCCTTCATTTCAAATCCATCGGTGCATACACCAAGATCCGGCCATTACAAATCTTGATCCGTTAACACCCTCTGACGCCGCTCCATCTCAGAAAAAATGTTGCTAGCCCGTCTTTTTTATGGTTTCTTTTTTCTTTAAATTGGATATATATATGATTTTGTTGGTTAGAAATTGGTTGATGTTTATATATATATATATATATATATATATATATATATATATATATATTATATATATAGGGATGTTTCTTGTGAGAAGTCTAATTTTGGTGAGAACGAGAAGAGATCTTAGCCCTCCATCTAGTCCCTCCTTTTTTTAGATTTAATGGCTAAGATTAGCCAAACATTTACACTAACCAAGAGTATGTTTGTAATTACCAACCCACATCTAATATGTAGAGGAAAAAAACACACACATCATATACAGTGAACGTGAAAACCCACAACTATCCTCTCCAATCCAACTAACTTCAATAATCTCCGATCACAACCACCGTCGTTCAAACGACCGCTTCACCGCCAAATCGAACCACCGCTTCACCTTCTACAACTGATTTCCACCGTCGTTCACCTTCTAATACAATCAAACACCGTCTTCTACCGAATCGCTACAGAATCATCACCGAATATTACTTGATCATAAAAACATAAAATTCGACAAATATTATCGATGAAGAAGGATATATTAATTAAATTAGGTCAATAGAAGGTGAGTTTGATGAAGAAGATCACCATTATTTTTGATTAAATTTTATTGTATAATTGTCACAATTCTCAATTTCCGGTCATTTCTCAAACTCAATATTCATCATATTAGTTCATGCATGGTTTTGCATTTCACGTTAAATGCATAAATTCTTATTAAATAAACGCTATCGTACGATCTTTTATTTTGAACAATTGATCCGACACTTCCCAAAAATTATTCTGATATATTTTTATACTCATATTAAGATTATAAAAATAATATTATTAGTTTACCGGTGTTTTAAATTTATTTTGTATATATATATATATATATATATATATATATATATATATATATATATATATATATATATATATATATATATATATATATATATATATATTTACGACGGTTTACGTAATTCGACACAATAATTTATTATTCACCGATACTTGTACAAAATACATTTTTATAATTTTATGACTTCATTATGTTTTATTTCAGTTAAAATTTATTTCTAGCTAACCCAGCACCCAAAACAATGTATATAAATTCATTTTATAACTAGCAACTAGTTATGTACACAAAAGTTCAGACAAAAATCCAATTCCTTTGCTTCTACAAGTACATGTCGACATACATGCCCAAGTCATCTTGTATGACTCTTCATTTTGACCAAATAAACTACCATTATACCCTTGATAACATGATTAAACTAGATATTTATTATGCTTACTTTTTCTACTAAAATTAAAAACATATACATGGATATATTAGAAGAGAAAACACAGTAGAACACTCTCATCTCCATCTTGTGATTCACGACCAACAATAACAAACAAGAAGAACTTCATCATTTTTTTGAAGATCAAGTATTATTAAGATCCTATTAGTGTTCTAGCAAGGTTTAGGATTAAACCTTGAAGTTTAACTAAAGTTTTCTATCATCATCAATCCTCATCACTTCACTAGTAAGCATTTCATGATTTTTATAAATCTATCATATTCATATTTATGTTATTTCATTATTTTGCAAGAAAATATGCAAGTATCATGTGTCTATACCACTTTTAGTGATTTTATTACTTATTATGAATTATAATCATCCTATATATAATCCCTTGAAACATATCACTTTTGGTGATGTCTAGGAACCCATGACACCCTAAGAAGGTGTATGGTAGGATTAGAATAGCTTCCGGAGTTGTTTTGAATTGGTTAGAATAGGTTTTGCGAGAAAACTCATTTCGACAACTTTATTTAGAGGTCTGATCTTATTTTCAAATTCTGGAATTCTCGACAGTAGATAAAAAATTTTGGGCTAGATATTTAGAAAATATACTTTAAAACGAAAACGTGGTCGCTTGAACGGGTTAAAACGGAGTTATAACGAAGAAGATATGAATTTTTCAAGTTTGATGTGAAAACTATTTGTTTCAAAAATTCAGCATGTATTCTCAACTTTTTACGAGTAAGAAATGGGTCTTAAGCGTTATTAAATGTGTCGACTTATCAAAAATATATTAGTATATGTTAATACGAAATCGTGGATATAAAGAACGTAGAAAACGGACTTATAACGACTAAGTTATTCACATTTTAAACAAGTTGCCGTAACTATTTTATATAAGTATAACTAGTATATAATAGACAAACATATCGGCCACGAAGGACCATGTTGAAGGTCGTTTTTAACATGGATGTAGTACTTTTTATAATGTGATGTCTTCTAGTAAAAGTAAGTTCGCCAAGCATATTTTCCCAAATGTCCAACCGTTCGTCAAGCGGAGTTGTAATGAATAAAATACGGTCACTTAAACTTTGTCGAAAACCACCCTTAAACAATATTTTGGACACAAGTACCATACTTTACCTATATTTTTCTCCATGATCGAGACCTCTAGGATGAAAACTTAAATGCTAAAACTTTGAGATAATGATACAAGCTTCCCAAAACCGTTGAATTTGTTTCCTAACACTCGATGTGCACCATTTAACGACTAGCTTTTCAAGGCCGTTTACTCACTTTCATAAAATTTTCAATGACATTATTTTACGACGAAAAACTATAATTTCTTAATAAATCACTGAATGATTATCGTAGGATATCATTTCGACGTAAATCTTGGTAAAGTATTTTGTAACTTGACAAGAGGTCATAAACATATATTTCGACGATAAACATTATTTTCAAATGTACAAGTGGTATGGATATCATATGAGTTTTCATGCACGACATTGTTTCATGACTTATATTAGATCATATCATTCATAATAGGTCATGTGTCTCATTTCTGCATCCACTTTGTCATCATAACTATTGCAATGTGTGAGTTCGTAGCCCACTTTTACTCGTTTAATTGTTTTATAAACTCTTCGGGGAGATACATGCTCAACTACTTGCTTTTACTTTACATTTACATGAACTTAAATATCTTTTGTTTCACTCTATGCTGTAAGTAGATTATGTCCGAACTAAATTGATCACTATGTTATGAACGCTATTAGTTGAAACACTTTCTTTGATTTTGAACACTTCGATATGTATATTGGAGCTCTTTTAAATTGATTCGAACCCTTTGACAAATAAGTGAACACTTTGGACTTGACTTGAACTTTTTGACATATAGTTGAACTCTTTTAACCTGTAAAGAACCCTTTTGATATATTTTAAACTTGTTTGACGTGATTTTGAACGCTTCGACTATCTTGAACCTTTTGATATTGATCGAGCTCTTTGACTGTTCTGAACTTTTAAACTCGACGTAAATCTTTGAACTTAATTACGAACTTTTGAACGGAACTCTTGAACTTAAATACAAACTTATGACTTGTTTGAACTTATTGAACCGTACGTGTTATGACCTCGACCTAAAGTCTCCTATGATCAGAGCATCACTATAAAATCTCCCATGTTCGGAGCATCACTATAAAGTCTCCCATGTTCGGAGCATCACTATAAATTCTCCCTTGTTCGGAGTAACCTAAAGCCTCCCCGGTCCGGAGCAGAGCGTCTCACTATGTTACGGAGCATTCTCAAAAATTCTCGCCTTATTGGTGGAGTGTGCAAAGTCTCCCTATGTGAGCGGAGCAATACTAATTCTCGCCTTATCGGTGGAGTATGCAAATTCTCCCATGTTCGGAGTGTTCTTAATTGTATATAATAGTTGTATGATGTACCGTTCGTACATTCGCATTGTTAGTCTCCTATTAGTAGGTAGTATGGATAGCCCTATTAGAGGTCGGCCAACCTCTCGTCCACTATGTTACGGGACACATATTATTTATTCTAGGGCTTTGCTCGCATACATTATTATATACGTGGTACTATATTGTGAATTATTGTGGTAACTTATAATCGACTATTAGACACACTATATTTTGTGCAATGGGTTGTGAACACACAGTTGCAAGTTTTGTATGGGCGGAACTTGAACCGAGTGGATTTACAATGCCTTTGCTTTGAGAACTCATTTGACCTCGTGTACTTGAACATAAACTAGACATATTTTGGCGGTGGGTTGTGAACATACAAAGTTGCAAGTTTTGTATGGGCGGAACTTGAACCGAGTGGATTTACAATGCCTTTGCTTTGTGGACTATTCTAAATGATCAAAAACTTTGCCTTTGTTGCATGAACGCTTTTTAAAAGCTTTACTTGTTAACCAAACTCTATGAACTCACTCAACCATTGTGTTGACACTTTTAGTATGTTTTATCTCGGTATCTAAGGCATTCACTTCATGGCATGCATATGGACTTATCATAGAGTCGCGGTGTCGACGCGCCTCATATATATTTTATGCACTTAACTATCGTTTGATTGTAACAAACTCATTTTGGTATATTGGAAATATTTTGGGACCTATGTTTTGTAAACTCGATTATTTTACTTAATCAAACGATACTTTCAAACGACACTTTAGGTCGCTCGATATAACTGTAACTTTGATGCTATGACACCAACCCCTGTGAATTCCATTCCACGCAAAACAAGTAATTTGGGGTGTGACATTGGTATCTCGAGCATCGGTTATAGAGAACTAGGTTGCATCATTGACCCTAGACTATAACTACATCATCATAGCATCTCATCATATCATTATAAGTGCATACTCATTATACATGCGGGTTCATGACTCAACACCAAACATCATATGAGTCGATTAGTCCAAGCATTGCATAGTTACTCCTAAATTATACATTGTTGGATCGATATACTTTAATCAAACTAACTTTAACTAGCTTGTTAAGGTTTAATAACCTCGGATAAATCCTAAGTTATTAACAAAGAAACACCGAGCAATCTTTATCAAGTACGCGAATTTACTTAATAAAGCTAAGAAGAATAACTTTATTATAAACTCTAAATCGCTTATTATGCGTGATACTCTAATACAACTTTAAGATAATCGAACTTTTCTCTAAAACACTAATTTGTAAACTCTAAAACTCTTTTCGAATCGTACTCTAATGCCAATCTAGGAGTCCTTTTATAGGCTCAAGGATATCCTAGTCGGTTTACAATTTGTAACCTTGTACGACAAGTAATCTAAACATAGAATACAATTCTTTCCATAAACGAATATAACAGCTTCTTTTGTTCTTGCAGACTTTGACTTCATAGTGCAAGATTTTGACTTTGTCTTTAGCAAGATTTTGACTTTTGACTTCTTCCAAGATTTTGCGCTTACAAGACTTTCATATCTTCAAGACTTTCATATCCCAACAATCCTCCCTAACTTGAATTCTACTTGCTTGACTTCAAGTTTCTTTATGAATATATCTTTAATGACTTCATCTTTAAAAACGGATTGTTTCTTAGTCTTTAGATTGTATCTCGTAACATCCGTCCTTGTCAAAGTATCTCTTAGAATTTTTCTTTTCACAAAGAAGATCCAAAGAATCTCCATCTTTTCAAAGAACACAAAGAACATATGACAATTTGTACATTAATTCGGTTTAAAGTTGCATACTATTCTCATCACTTCCAAGTGAATCATTGAAAATTTAATGGATTTAGATCTCTTTACCAAAGCCATTATCTCCGGAGTAGCCAAATGTTTTGGTGTGTAAGACCATGGTACATTGATAACCATATGATTTTAGCAAACCACCGCCTATCAATGATTTGATTTGTCTTTACCAAAAGTTGTACCTTCCGGACTAGTTAGTTCTTCTATCTAATGGTGAACTAATTACCAATAATGGTTTTTCCACGCCTTTACCACAAGCCATTTTCTTGTGGGCTAGCCAACTCTTCACATTATCGATATGGTGAGTTGATTACCATCCAACTTATTAGCAAGTTGTCAACTAAAACGGATTTGATATATCTTTACTAGAGCCGTTTGCTCATGGATTAGTCAATCCTTTTGTAACCATGGTGGATTGATAACCTATTGATGTTATCATCACTAAAACCATTTATTCAACCTTTATTTCAAAATATTTATTACTTAGCAAAAGGTTTCTTCTAAAATTCATTTAATCGATGATTTACGCAAACAAGATTTTGATGAAAGTATCGTCGATCGCAAGATTTTTGAATAAAAGTACCGATATATCAAAAGTATTTATTCAAATAAAATTCATACGAGTTATTGATCATCTTCAAGAATGGTAGTCCGGTTTATAAACAAGTTGATAACCATGCGTGCGCTTCATTATCCTCTTCTACTTCCAATCCATGCTCTAACATTCTTCTCATGAGATCAACTGTGAGAGGGTATCTTCTTTCTACGCAAACATGTGTATCATTGTTCCATTTTCTAGCTCTAAACCATGACTCCGCATTCTTCAAAGAATCTCCAAGAAATAATTTCCCAAATTTTCTTGATTCTTCCAAATATCATCAGTCGCCTTCTTCGCTTCCCATATAGTTATGAGATCACCATGTAAAACTAAACCAATCCTTCTAATGGATTATTTTCAAAGTAAGCCTTCACCACATGATATAAGTAGAATAAATCTACTCTATCTATAATGTGCAGTAAATCCCATAGCCTTTTGAAAACTTTGAAACTTTCATCTTCTTTATGAAAAATCATGTAATCTCCATCCTTGGATTTCCCAACTTCAAAAACACTAATCTTTGATATGTTCATCTTCATGTCATCATCTTCCTTTGTATAATCAAAATCTACCACTCTGAGATAATTCTTTAATTCATCACTAGTCTCAGATCTTAATTCAACTTTTTCTTTCTTTGAGAACCGAACATCCAGAACTTCATTTTTCCTTTTCTTTTCAAACTCTTCTTTCTTTCACCTTCATCCGGTAGCTTCTTCTAAAATCTTTAATGCCTACAACATCTTTCTTATAAGCTTCTCTCAAAGATCATATAGTCTTTTCATATCAACATAATTCAAACTTCTACAATCCTTTATATCCTCTCGCTTTTAAATATGCCATCATTGCATTCCTTTCTTTAGCTAAATTAGGTCTTCTTGACATATATCTAACAGGAGTAGGTGACTGTAATGGTTCAGCAGCTTCAACATCTAATTCATCTTGTAGCTTTTGAGCTGCTTCTCTATCTTGAGCTTCTTGAGCTTCCTGATCTTTTCTATCTTTAGCATTTAACTCTTCTTGAACTTTTCTAGCTACAGCTTCATTCCTAGCAACTTCAATTGCTCTAAGTTCTGCTAAAGTAAGCTTTTTCTTCTTAGTTTCAACCAGAACACCTTTTCCTTTATCCTTAGGATCAATTGCAGGTTGAGAAGTTCTTTGTTGTTCTTCTTCTTGTACATCTTTAATAGTAACACCACCTCTAGGTTGTGACAAATCTTCTAAAATTGTAGCAATGAACTCATCATCACTTGCAGAATGAATGGGTTTGAATGTAGCTTCCTCCTCTTCTTGTATAACAGTTGTAGAAGGACCAGCTTCTTCTTCAAAATTCAATACTCTTGGTGTTATTACTTGCCTAGAAGTATCTTGAAAAGAAACACTTTGATGTTCAAGACCTTGATCATCGACCTTGAACATCGCACCTTGAACTTGTTCTTCTTGTTCCTCAAGATTCGAATAATCTTTTCTTCAAGACCTTGATTCTTTCTTCTTCATAACATCTTCTTTCAAATTTTCTTTTCTAAATTCCTCCCAAGTTGATGGAAGATGGTTTAGGAACCTGACGACTTTTGTGTTTCTTAGACAGCTTTTGCGCCTTCTTTTTGTTTTTGACCCAAACACGAAATTCTTGAACGAATGGTCACACAAAAGTCTTTAACCTTCTAAACTTCATTTTAAACTTCTTTATCTGTTTAGCTTGAACTTTAGTAGTCTTTTGCAACCTAACAAGCTCCCTTGTCAAAGCATAATTGTCCAAAGATAAACCTTCACGAGGTATAGAATATGGGTCTTCACTTTGAATATTTGAATGTTCCGCTGACTAAACAGGAACAGAACGTTGTGGAGATGGAGTAGGTGATCTTACAATCTCGTCTTGAACCGTAGGGCTTGGAGAAACATTACCCTGTAAAGATGCAGTACCTTCAAGAGAAGCAGTACTTGTAGATGCAGTACCTTGTGAAGCAGTATCGTGTACATAATCAGTACCTTCACTCTCCTCATCCTCTCCAGCTTCATCACGTACAGCTTGAACAACTTCCAGCATTGTAGGAGTCAATGGAGTATCTCCTCCTCTGAACAAATCACTTCGCCTAGCCATAAATGTAAATATTTTGGCTTGTTGCACAATGACAGGTAACAAATCAGCAGGTTTTGAAACATCAGCCAATTGCTTGTTTAAGAAAACTTGTACAAACCTTGGGTACATCAACCATTTTGACCCAGATGATATATGTGAAAGCATCCCATCCAAAATAAGCCTTGAAAAATTAAACACTCACAGGTAGCTAATCCAACCACTGCAGATGCTATATTTGAGCCAAACTGCTCCCAAGAAGTACTTTTAGAACTTATGCAATGGAGCAGTACATGAATCAAGAACTTCCATTGAGGACAAAATAATGCTTTCTTGAATGTTTGTTCTGTCAAAGATCCTTCATAACCAAGATCCCTAAAAGTATCCCAAATCAGTTGCTTATCAAATCGAATAGCCCCATCGTCATCACCAAATAATAAATCTTCTCGAATAGAGGCCTCTGTAATCTTGATAGTCCGTCCAGCAACTGTTGATCTAATATATCCTCTTCCAAATTATCTCTAGCATTTGCCCAAAATTCTTGAATCCAAGGTGCAATGATATCCGGCTCAACTAAAAGAGCATAACTAATTGGCGACCCAGTAAGATAATCAATGATATCATAAAAAGCCACATTCGCCTCAGTCTTGTCCAAATTAGCCACCATATTGTGCTTCGAAACAGTTAATCGATTCGCCATTTGTGAAGAAGTGAGCACAATGAAAAGATATTATCGAATAATAAAGAAATGGTGATCGTGAGATAAGTATGGAAAAGATGATAAGTAATAATATGAGAGGGAAAATCGGAAAGTAGTTATTTATAAGAGAGATTTGAAAAAATCACTGCCCAAAATAAAATAACCGTTAGCATTAATTACCCCTCAATATAACCGTTAGAACAAGACTTTAAAACGACAAACAAGATTTTCCACGTATGCGAGATTTTTCCCAAAGCAAGACTTTCCAAGCAAGACTTTTCGGAAAAAACAAGACTTTGCCAAATTCCTCCATAGAAACTAAGTATATACAAGTATCCTCCCTCAAGCAATACACAGACTATAGTAACACCTTATAGTCCTCCCTTAAATGTATCTCAATAATTAATCATGCCAATACTCACCACCAAGTGATTGAATCTTGAAACATCAAAGCCTTTGGTGAGTAAATCACCACATTATCATCTCGTGAACTTTAACCACATTAATGAGCCTATGCTCATAGCAATCTCGATAAAGTGATGCCTAATCAATATGCTTGGTCTTGGAATGATAAACCGGATTCTTCACAATAAAGATAGTACTCTCATTATCAATATTAATAGGAGTATTTTGAAATTGAACCCATAGTCCAAGAGTTGATTCTCGCATCCACAAAACTTGTCCACAACAATTTTGCAATACATATTCGAATTTCATAGATGATGTTGTCGCAATTGTCCGCTTCTTGCATTGCCGTGAGACTAACCTTCTTCCATGATATTGGCATCCACCAGCTTGTTGACCTTCTATCATAATTATCACCGCATAATCACTATCTAAAAAGCCTCTAAGTGAAAAGGTTACTCTTTGGATACCAAAACCCCAACTTAGGTTGTTGTTTCAAATAATAGAAGATTCTTTTACGCATTCATGTGAGAGATCTTTGGTGAGACTTGATATCTTGCACATAGACAAACCGCAAACATAATATCGTGCCTTGATGCGAGAAGATACATAAGAGAGCCAATCATTGATCTCAGATAACTTGACTTCAACAGTCGTCCATCTTCATCTTTGCCCAATGAATTGATAGATTTAATAGGTGTAGTAATAGCCTTCATATCATCAAAGTTAAACTTCTTAAGTATGTTTGTAACATACTTGTCTTGATCGATAAAATTCCTTCCTTTGACCGCTTAACTCAAGTCCCAAAAGAAAGTTAACTCTCCCATTGAACTCATTTGAAATTCCTTCGCATCACCGCTCAAACTCCTTAACCATGGACTGTTTGGTAGCCCCAAAGATGATATCATCAACATAGACTTGTACTAACATGATATCCTTCTTGTCTCTTTTGATAAACAAAGTCTTGTCTATAGCTCCCTCCCGTATCCATGTTGTAATAAGAATGTAGAGAGCTTCTCATACCAAGCTCTAGGTACCTGATGAAGGCCATACAGAGCTTTAACCACCTTATAGACTTTGTTTGGATGTTTAGGATCTTCAAATCCTGGAGGTTGTTTCACATATACCTCTTCAGTAATAGTACCATAAAGAAAAGCACTCTTTACGTCCATTTGGTAAACCTAAAAACCCATGTATGAAGCAAAATAAAGAAATATTCTAATAGCCTCAATCCTTGCGACAGGAGCAAATACTTCATCATAATCTATTCCTTCTTCTTGTCTATAGCCTTGTGCTACTAACCTTGCCTTGTTTTTAATAACATTGCCTCTTTCATCTCTTTTAACTCTAAAACCCATATGGTTCCAATAACTCTCTTCCCATCCGAAGATCACATAAAACCCAAACTTCTTGAAGTTTAAATTGAAGAAGTTCTTCCTCGATAGCTTCAACCCACCTTTCTTTAGTCAAAGCTTGAGCAATATTCTTGGGTTCCTCTTGAGAGATGAAACAAGTAAATAAGCGTGTTTGATGGTCCTTATGATTCACCTATTTTGTTTATACACAAAGCTAAGTAAAGCATTGTGAGGTTTTGTGAAACCCTTAGCTTTGTGTCTTGTCATAACTCCGTAGAAGGACCAATGATTTGATCGCTTGGATGATTCTTATGAATACGTAAGATTGGAGACTCGGAACTCCATATGCATCATCCAGATTAGTATAATCAAGACCTTCATTGGAATCGTGAAAATACCTTCATCTTCAAGCTCATCATCGCCTTCTTCTAATCCGTGCATGGTAGGATCATCTAAATCATCTAATCATGTCAACAAAAAGTAGATTTGGTTGAAAGTCTTGTCGGCATCTTGTGAGAGTACTCTGCAGCCTTGTTCTTCTTCTTTGCCTCTTCATAAGCTCTCCTTTGTTCATCATTGTAAGAATGTGCTAATACATCTTGAAGAAGCATCCGATTAAGTTCCTCTTGAATAGATTGATCCTCAGCAGATAGTGAGGACTGTGGTGCAACAAGATTTTGTTTTGGAGAAACAAGATTTTGCTTAGGAACATCAAGATTTACAGGATCTTTATTAGAACAAGATCGTGCCTAATATGAACTCCATGAACAACATATTGTAAATCTTCTCCATTGTGCATTGGTTGATTTTCTTCTCTAATGTACATAGTTCATTGAAGGAGATAAAACCTCAAGATCAAACATCCAATCGGGACCTTTACCTTTCTCATTGTCTTGATCTTCTAAAACTCAACATGAAGACAATCTTGAATCTTCTTAGTAACTCATTGTAGACTCTAAAGCCTTTCTTGTTAGTGCAATAACCCAATAAGTATCCTTCTTCCGATTTGCCATCAAACTTCCCAGATTATCAATGGTGTTTAAAATAGTAAGAGGACATCCAAAAGGCTTCATAAAACGAATGTTGGGTTTATTGCCCATCAAGAATTCATAGGGTGTCTTCATCGTGGTTTGGTGACGAGACTCATAAGTACATAGCATGCAAGATTTACATACCTTCGCCAAAATTGAATAGGTAGATGGGAATCGCTAGCATTGTCCTTGCCGCTTCAATCAAAGTCCTATTCTTCCTCTCTCGCAACACCATTTTTCCGTGGTGTTCTTGCAATACTAAACTCCTCTTTATACCTTTATTTGCACAAAAGTCATCCATAGGCTTGTTCTTGAATTCGATTCCATTATCACATCTAATACCTCTAACCTTGAGTCTTAATTGGTTTTCAAGTGCTATAATCGGTGTTTGAATAGCATCAAAGGTATCATCTTTAAAGCCCAAAAGAAAACCCAATCGAATCTACTACAATCATCTCAGAATAACCAAACAAGATTTCTTTTTCTTATTTAAACTTGCCACGTAAACAGTTCAAATAAATCCATATGTAACAACTCCAATGGTTCTCTAATAGTTCTTTCCTCAAGCTTCTTGCAGAAGCTTTGTGTTGTTTACCCTTCTTGCATGCCAAGCATGATTGATCATTCTTGTAAGTCTTTGAAGGTAAACCTCTAACTAGATTTCCTTTGACCAGTTTGTTGATGTTCTTGAAATTAACATGGCCCAATCTTCTATGCCATTGATGTGCCTCTTCAGATGTTGCTTTAGCCACCAAACATGTGGCTCTTCCATAAGAATGTAGACTCTTCATGTCTAAACTATACACATCATTTGTCCTTGGTACTCTAAGCACTACCATGTCATCATCAATGTGTTTAAAGTCGAGGAAAGGATGAGACATTCGTGTCGTTGAATAACACAGGATGCTTTTATCACAAATTTGAGAGATCAGAGCAAATTGAATTTAAGCTCCTTCACATATCTAACATTCTCAAAGTCAATAAGCCCCGCTTTGATAGTTCCTTTGCCAAGAATCTTTGCTCCATTGGGATCATTCCCAAATGCAACTCTTCCTCCACTAATATTTCTAAAATCGATGAAATCTCTTTGTCTCATGTCATACTTCCAGAGCAACCACTATCCACAATAAGATGATCTTTAAGCTCCTCTTCGGGTTGCCTCGCACATAAAGAAACAAAATTAGTAACTTTTAGGAACCCAAGCCATTCTTCGACTTGTGTTCCCTTGTGGAGTTACAAACTCAAATTCTTTGAGTATGTAATTCCCACTATCCTTCAAATGATGATCCAAAATTATCTTTTGATTTTTAGCATGTGGATTTTCAAAACTTTCTCGGTTTTTCAACATAAATCTCTTTTACAAGATTATTAGCTTTTCTTGTGTCACAAAACATCGATTCACTTTTTGTTGAAAGTCTTGTGTGTCCTCAAGCAATATCTTTCCTCTTAACCCATTCGGTTTAACACGTGGTTCTGTGATCTAGATCCCCTATGTGTATTGGAATACCTTCTAGGTTGATAGTGAGATCTCCTAGGATTCCTATTCCAAGTAGTGTGATCGACCTTGTTTTTGAGCAAGACTTTGGAAAGAACCGTGAGAGACTAAAGGTTTTGAAAAGGTCTTCTCGATGTGGGTATCTCGTGATCGGATGTGAAGTTTCGTGATTTACCCTATTTGAATTATTCCAAACCGGTTTATGCTCTCTAGGTTTGTGGTTGGCGATCCGTTCTTTGGAAATTTGCTAAGGTATTCGAGTGTCGATCACAATCTTTGATTAAGTGATTAGGACTATAACACACAAACACAATTTTGACCCATATGTCCAAAGTGATTTCTTCTATGTCTATGCCCAAAATTATTTTGCCTGTTTGGTGATGATAAAACTGTTTTGACCAAAGTTATCCCCAAAAGGTTTAGCAAGATCTTGTTTGAAAAGGTTTTGTTGAAGGTATCGCTTGTTGAGCAAGACTTTGTTTTAAAGGTACCGCTTGATTTTGAACATTATTTTCAATGACTTCTTTGGGCTTCTCGGACCTAGATTGAGCTACAAGCTTCTTCCAAAACTCTAGACTGCCTACTCCAAAACGAGAAACATCGTGTCTAGAGGGTTGATGACTAATGGGATGAGGAACAAGATGATAACCATTGTCTTTCTTATATTCGTGAGGTGGTTCACTTATTGAGCCCTCATTACTAGATGTATCTACATAGTTAATGAGTTCATCATCACTAGTGGTTATGTCCTCAAAAACACCATCATCCCGATTACTAGGTTGGTTTTCATCTATGTTACTAAAGTCCATTCCAAATCCTAAGCCTGTTCTAATGTAAGCCCTTCTGCTTTTTCAACATAAGCAACATGGGACAAGCCGACTCTCCCAAGCAAGAAACTTAGCTAATAAATCATCTCTTTCCTTAGTCAATTTCTCAATTTCAAAGAATTTTACGCTTTAGTTTCCATTCACTAAGTTTTAACCGATAATCCTGTTGTTCATATTTTTCACCAAGCCATTTCATTATTTTCATGAGTTAATATTTTGGCTTCCATAGACTCTAAAGTGATTTGATAACCCGCTACCTCGGATCTAGCCCTAACACAATTATCTCTTTCAATCACATAATCATAAGTAATTTTAGATAAAAATCATAACATTTGAGCATACCTCGTAGATAGGAGACTAAGTTGGTGAAGTAGCCACCATAGCAAGAAGAACAGGATCATCTTCACTTTCTTTGCTCCAATCAAATCCTCCAAAGCCATCATCGATTCCAAAGCAAAGATGTTCAAGTTCTTCTTCAAAAGCAAGGCTCCACCAATGCTTCCAATGTGTCTTCAACTTCTTCCTCCAAAGCTACCATACAAGAAGTCACCGGTTCATCATCAAATTCTTCACTCCAATCAACTTCGATAACTTCTCTTGAGCAACCAAAGCCTTTGTTTTAGTTATTGAAATTTCTTTGAGCTCAAGTTTTGGCTTCTCGGATGTTCTGCTTGCTTGATACTTAGCAAACCCGCACTCCCTTGCAAAGTGACCGGTCTTTTGACAATTGAAGCATTCAATTTGAGATTTGTCAAAAGTTATTCCTTGTTTTGGTTTGAAATCAATACTTTTGCATGTCTTCTTCATGTACTTTTGATCCTTGCAAATGATCATAGCAACTTGCCACCGATATCAATTTCTTCAAGTGCATCTTCTTCAATCTGTGCTATATCCTCTTCATAAGTGATGTGTAAGCTTGCTTGTTGTGCAAAGAAGGAGCACACAACTTCATCTCGAGTGCAAAGTGGTAGATGGTGGGACCTGCTTGAGCATATGAAGGGGATTGTAAACAACAAGATTTTGAGAAACAAGATTTGAGGAGAAGCAAGATTTTGAAGTAACGCTCTTCTTTCGTGATGATAGAAAAGCAATCTTGTGAGATTTGGAATTGGGTTGACCACTCATCTCATGTTCATACACCTTCGCTGATGATAGAGATCATCAAAGTCCATAACATCCAATCCTTGTTGTCCTCTCGATCATAGTAGCAATCACATGCCATGTAGATGGCAAACTCCTTAGAAACTTCAAATTAGCATCCTCAACCGACACTTCGCCTTGTATAACTCCAACATGTTGAGGAGATTTTGAAACCTATCATATGCAACATCAAGACTCTCTTTTTCCCACTGTGAAAGTTTCAAACTGCTTGCTTGAAAATTTCAAGCATCTTCTTAGAGGCTTCATTCCTCCAATCTGGTCTTGAGAGCAAATGAGTCGCTTAGCATCTTTAGCATCATGAAATTTGAGAAGATGACCATCCGGAATGGCGATAAGATAATGTTTAGAGCCTTCTCTTGATTCCTTAGGGTTGTTCTTGGTAAGACGCCTTTGGTGCTATAGGTTGTCCAGAACATTAATGGGATCTTGAACTACTTCATTTCCATTCACAATTACATTCCATAGAGCATGGTCTCATGATGGCAATATCTTGCCTCATCTTCATGCACCGAGATCATATTCTCCTTCTTGATTATTGGAATTTTGAGAGGTGATTGAGGGTGGTGGAACAAATTCGATCGACATCTTGAATATAGTTGAAGTAGGGTTTCTTCCTAGTCGAGTTTCCACACAAGCTCGATACCACTTGTTGGATCGATATACTTTAATCAAACTAACTTTAACTAGCTTGTTAAGGTTTAATAACCTCGGATAAATCCTAAGTTATTAACAAAGAAACACCGAGCAATCTTTATCAAGCACGCTGGAATTTACTTAATAAAGCTAAGAAGAATAACTTTTATTATAAACTCTAAATCGCTTATTATGCGATACTCTAATACAACTTTAAGATAATCGAACTTTTCTCTAAAACACTAATTTGTAAACTCTAAAACTCTTTTCGGAATCGTACTCTAATGCCAATCTAGGAGTCCTTTATAGGCTCAAGGATATCCTAGTCGGTTTACAATTTGTAACCTTGTACGACAAGTAATCTAAACATAGAATACAATTCTTTCCATAAACGAATATAATAGCTTCTTTTGTTCTTGCAAGATTTGACTTCATAGTGCAAGATTTTGACTTTGTCTTTAGCAAGACTTTGACTTTTTGACTTCTTCCAGTACTTTGCGTTTACAATGATTTCATATCTTCAAGACTTTCATATCCCAACATACATAGCCTGATAACCTATGTCTAATTTAGGAAGAATTATGCAATGAAGGGAGTAGTAGTCTCATATGTGTAAGCAATTCCGTAATCGAGCCAAATTTTCAAAAGATTTTCTTCAAACCACTTGTTTCCAGTTTGATCCGAGTGACAGTTCTTGTTTGATGAGTTGCAACGATCAAGCTAGAAACAAGTTGTTACCTAAACCGATTTAGCCTAATCGTATGACAGTTCTTGTTTGATGAGTTGTGGGATTAAGTAAAAATCGGTTACCTAAACATCTTTTGAGGGTTTTTCTCGGGAATGGGAAAGCTTGCCTCATCAAACCTAACCATAAGAGAGCATGTCTTTAGAATAGGATATAGTCACGATATATGCATGAGCATTGGCATGATCATTTAGACTATATACGAGCATGAATTTTTAGAACCCTTGTCGAGGATCGGACTATAGTTATCATTAATTGAATCACGAGGACGTTATTCCTCTGACATAGGAAGAATGTCACAATTCTCAATTTCCGGTCATTTCTCAAACTCAATATTCATCATATTAGTTCATGCATGGTTTTGCATTTCACGTTAAACGCATAAATTCTTATTAAATAAACGCTATCGTACGATCTTTTATTTTGAACAATTGATCCGACACTTCCCAAAAATTATTCTGGTATATTTTTATACTCATATTAAGATTATAAAAATAATATTATTAGTTTACCCGGTGTTTTAAATTTATTTTGTATATAAATAGTTATATATATATATATATATATATATATATATATATATATATATATATATATATCTGACGGTTTACGTAATTACGACACAATAATTATTTATTCACCCGATACTTGTACAAAATACATTTTTATAATTTTTATGACTTCATTATGTTTTATTTCCGTTAAAATTTATTTCTAGCTAACCCAACACCCAAAACAATGTATATAAATTCATTTTATAACTAGTAACTAGTTATGTACACAAAAGTTCATACAAAAATCCAATTCCTTTGCTTCTACATACATACCCAAGTCATCTTGTATGACTCTTCATTTTGACCAAATAAACTACCATTATACCCTTGATAACATGATTAAACTAGATATTTATTATGCTTACTTTTTCTACTAAAATTAAAACACATACATGGATATATTAGAAGAGAAAACAAAGTAGAACACTCTCATCTCCATCTTGTGATTCACGACCAACAATAACAAACAAGAAGAAGTTCATCGCTTTTTGAAGATCAAGTATTATTAAGATCCTATTAGTGTTCTAGCAAGGTTTAGGATTAAACCTTGAAGTTTAACTAAAGTTTTCTATCATCATCAATCCTCATCACTTCACTAGTAAGCATTTCATGATTTTTATAAATCTATCATATTCATATTTATGTTATTTCATCATTTTGCAAGAAAATATGCAAGTATCATGTGTGTCTATACCACTTTAGTGATTTTATTACTTATTATGAATTATAATCATCCTATATATAATCCCTTGAAACATATCACTTTTAGTGATGTCTAGGAACCCATGACACCCTAAAAAGGTGTATGGTAGGAATAGAATAGCTTCGGAGTTGTTTTGAATTGGTTAGAATAGGTTTTGCGCGAGAAAAACTCATTTCGACAACTTTCTTTAGAGGTCTGATCTTATTTTCAAATTCTGGAATTCTCGACAGTAGATAAAAATTTTTGGGCTAGATATTTAGAAAATATACTTTAAAAGCAAAACGTGGTCGCTTGAACGGGTTAAACGGAGTTATAACGAAGAAGATATGAATTTTTCAAGTTTGACGACGAAAACTATTTGTTTCGTAAAATTCAGCATGTATTCCCAACTTTTACTTAGTCGAAATGGGTCTTAAGCGTTATTAAATGTGTCGACTTATCAAAATATATTAGTATATGTTAATACGAAACCGTGGATATAAAGAACGTAGAAAACGGACTTATAACGACTAAGTTATTCACATTTTAAACAAGTTGCCTTAACTATTTTATATAAGTATAACTAGTATATTTTCTAATAGACAAACATATCGGCCACGAAGGACCATGTTGAGGGTCGTTTTTAACATGGATGTAGTAATTTTTTTAACGTGATGTCTTTTAGTAAAAGTAAGTTCGCCAAGCATATTTTCCAAAATGTCCAACCGTTCGTCAAGCGGAGTTGTAATGAATATAATACTGTCACTTAAACTTTGTCGAAAACCACCCTTAAACAATATTTTGGACACAAGCACCATACTTTACCTATATTTTTCTCCATGATCGAGACCTCTAGGATGAAAACTTAAATGCTAAAACTTTGAGATAATGATACAAGCTTCCCAAAACCGTTGAATTTGTTTTCTAACACTCGATGTGCACCATTTTACGACTAGCTTTTCAAGGCCGTTTACTCACTTTCATGAAATTTTCAATGACATTATTTTACTGACGAAAACTATAATTTCTTAATAAATCACCGAATGATTATCGTAGGATATCATTTCGACGTAAATCTTGGGATAACGCCACACGCTGCGTCGTTCGGGTCAAGGAAACTTCCTTTTCTTGAGCAAGTTTTATAACACCCTAGGCGATGAACCTAATCGTTGTAGTGTAGTAATTAGGGTAAGCCACGGGTATTGATATCGTTCTCTGGGGAATAGGAATGCTAGTAAGAAGTTACTACGCTAAGGTTAAGGTTGAGGAAGATTATTTTTGTATTTTTATATTTTATGAAATGGAAAGGTACGAATCTCGGTATTGGATTTGGGGGTTGGTATTTCTACCGATTACTCTACTATTATCTAATTATCTAAACTAAGGTTGTGGGAGTCTATGTCTAATTAATGTGTGCTCGTATGATAGTTTAAAGATGTGTTTACTTAGGTTGTACTACTCCTTAATTATCTCCTATTGATGGTTGAGTTGTCACGTCCTTATTCTTAGTTGCGTTGTGTGTCTAAAGTTGTAGGTATCGTTTCTCCCAACTCTTTGAACTTACCAAAGGGTCTCGTCTACAAAACCCACTAGGGATGATAAACTCTTACTCTAAGGCACTCTTTGGATAATTTAGCCTACAACTACTCGGTAATCATATTCTAAGGTTCACAAAGATGAATCAAGCATTAAGTACACAACGAATGACCTATCGCATTACTAGATCATTGATCAACTAAGATAAGAAACAACCAATCAATATTCAATAATTAAGTTTCATACTTCCTAAGCAAACACACAAATAAATTAGCCGGACATGGAGAACATGCAAGCATACACACAAATAATCAAAGACATAATTGAATTAATGAAGTAAATACTTATCTTGATGTAAGATAGGGTTTAAAACCCTAAAATACTGTACAAGACACCTTAGGTTCGGTTTTAGGTTTTACTCAAAAGACTCTCTCTAAAACCGAAAAATTCGGATTCTATATATAAGATTACATATGCGACGGCGTCACCTTATGTTTCGTGACGCCGTCGTGTCGCCGCCATTAGGGTTTCGTCTTGGCACGTTAACCTTGCGACGGCGTCACCTTATGTCCGTGACGCCGTCCTCTTCGACTTCGACGCCGTCTGGGTTGCATCTAGGCCGTCCCGGTAGCAACGGCCTACTCTTTTAAAGCCCGACGTCGTCACTTGAAAATAGGGTATTTGGCTCTTTATCGTCACAAAATCCTCCGACGGTGTCGCATTAACACCGACGCCGTCATCTGCTTTCGGCAGACTTTGAGTGTCTCGATTCGACTTTGGCCATTTTCTTCATATATTCGCCTTTTCGTCCAAATAAGTGCCATTCCAAAGATTTTGCCTTCAAGAGACCTAAAAGTGAAAAGGAACGATATTAAGCAATAACGGATACAAAAGTGATCAAATAAGGACTTAAACGACCCTCAAAATGGTACCTTTTAAAACCTTATCAAATATCCCTACACTTGTTATTTGCTTGTCCTCAAGCAAATGTGCTTTAGCCAATTAATTTATAAGTTAGGGTCATGAAGCATTAATTCAAAACGGTCCACAACACATATAAGCCCATAAAAGTCATAACAAGCACGGAATTACATACTAGCACCTCACATGGGGTGTTTGGGTACTCACATCTCTCTCGGGTGTATATATGAAATATAACAAATAGGAAATGGAAGATAAACACTCATTAACCGGTCCTAGTACATAGATTACCATAGGCTTGAGAATAGATCAAACCTCCATCGCTTTGGTAAGCACCTAGGAAAGACTATCAAAGAGGTCTTTTAAAGGGTTGTAATGTTAGGCTTACGGTAGGAAACAAGGGTTTGGTGGGATAGGCTATTTAGTGGTGGCAAGTCAAAAATCTCTATGTTAAATGCATACGAAGAATGGCGTTGCTAAGCCAAGACTCGACACTCTAAAACTCTAGGTAACGAAAATAAACAAACATAAATTTAAAGGATAGATGTAGGATGGTAGCAGTATTTTTTTTTTTTTTTTTTTTTTTTTTTACACTATATTTTTTTTTTTCTCTTTTCTATTTTTTTCGATTTTTTTTTTTTTTTTTTTCATACACTTTTACTCTACCATCCTCTATGGTAACATCAAAATGATAGGGATTTATAGGCACATCCCTACACTTGAGTTTTATTACTCTAACACTAATTTGACCCGAATTGAAAAGATCAAAACACTTGGGGTACATTATTATGCAAACAAAGGAATTTGAATTTAACGTTCCTTCCGTCATTTCATAAACTTTAACTTTTCCCATGAATCCCAATCGTCCCAAAATCAGATACAAAGGATATGACTCGACTTAGCAACTCATGCAAGCAACTAGATAATTGAACTAAGGGTTTAGGGTGATAACAAACATTTGCACTAAAAGTGAGTGCATAAGGGTAGGCTAAGGCGATTTGGGTGTATATTTGGGGTGGGGTGTAAACAATGCTCTTCATTGATATTCGGAAAACCGAAACATCACGAGAACCGCGAAAAGGATAGGCTCGAGGGGTTAACTAGGGTATCGTGTACTAAAGATGAGTACAACGCAAAGGGTGTGGGGAATTACTCAACCGATGTGGAAGAAGTAATTATATTACGGGTATCAAACAAGGGTTATCCTAATGCCTCTTATCATTTAGTTATTCCTAACTACACAAGTGTAGCCTCACTTGCGATCTCGGAATGCATCACAAAACAAGTTCTAGAATCTAATATACTACCGGTTCACACTCTAAGCATTGAAGATGAATGCTTTAATTCCTACTGATCTAAGGGCGATCCTCACATTTTGGGTGGAATTTGGGTGGTAAAGGGTTTTTGTGCTAGTCATGCAACTTCCTATCCATGAGACGCTTTTGTTAAGACTAATGGCCCACTCCTATATGTCATGAAAATTTTAAATTTGGTGCCAAAATTACCCTAACCGACATTTTCTCATGGTTTATTACGCAAATGCAATTGGACAAAGCAAATAATCAAGGATAAGCATAGTTTCAAAGTTCCGCTTTATTTTCCCTCCTACACTTAAACCGAACATTGTCCCCAATGTTCCCGAAAGTATCAAAGTTATGATAATGGAAGGTAATTAAAACGAAAGAAACTAATACTCCCGATTAGCTTGGTAGGATCCGTAAAGTGGTGGTTAAATCCTTTTCAAGAAGAATTATTGCGTGAAAAGCTCCTTCCAATCTTATGTAACTTCTTCTTGACAAACTAAACCCGCACACTTGAAGAAAACAAACGAAACCTTCGCGTAAAATCGGCGGTAATAATATATATAAGACTCGATTTAAACTAGGATATAATGCTTGTGGAATGGATGTTTACTGAATTTCTAAGAAAATTAAGACCGAAAATTCCAAAATTTATAAGTAGCTCGAAAACGAGAAAAAAAAAGTAACTGATGTTTTACTCCTTCTCGACGCCGTCGTTTGCAATCTGACGCCGTCAGTTATCCCGACAAAACCGGTCTCATTTTCGGAAAAATTTCGAAAATTTACATCTTTAGAATCGGAAAATTTCGCAAAACATCCATTATGACTCGATACAAGCATTTGACTCGAACAAACAAACATAAATATCTTTTAGTTAATTGTTATTCTCATGTTTACGTTTCTTTTGAAAACGTGTGTAATCCTCCCTACACTTATCCCTTATGTAAAATACCTTTATATGCAATTAAGACGAGGTTAAAAACAAAATAAAGCATTTTTACAAATTTAAACATGAGGATAAACAATTAATAAAAGATATACGACACACAAATGAAAATGAAAAACAAATACACATGGGTTGCCTCCCAAGAAGCGCTTGTTTTTGTTCGAGTCACGAGCCTGACTCTACCCTTATTTAACAGATAAAGGGGAAGTTTTTCCTACACTTAAGTTTAAGTGCGGGTGATAGTAGCAATACACACCCTTAGGGTGGAAATTTGCTACGTGAGGAGAGGGTGATGGGTGATTTATATGCTCAAAGGAGTGTGCTCCATTCATTATAACCTTACCTAAGTCTATTGGTGTAGCGGTGAATCAAATCTCCTCCTAAAATGGATCATCTTCTATCAACTTCAAAAGATTCTTAGTTAAGGATCCATCTTGACCTAATAAACCCGGTTTAAACCCATAATGTTTCTTGTTATCAACCATGAATGGGTGATATAAGTGTGTAAGGTCATGGGTTACTCCTATATTAGCTTCCACTCTACATGGCCTAGAATCTACCACCTTTATCAAGCAACTACCCGGACTATCTATTCTGATGGGTGGATTGGGGCCTAATTCAATTCCAAGATTCACATCTAAAGACGGAACATTGGGTAAGGTTGGTTGAGGCTCCGGTTCATCAAAATTAGGAACTTCCCAAGGACTAAGAGAGAGGTCATGACAACAAGCATCTAAACCTACATTCTCTAGTGGCGTTTGGTCCAAAGGTTCTATATCTATTGGGGTTCCTATAGTCTCTTCTACTTCTTCCGGTAAGTTATAGGTGATGTGTGTTCCTCAGTGATGGTAGGGCTTGTGGGCTTGGAGTTTCCACCTTTTTCTCCATTATATCTAGATCTCCTAAATGTTTGAAATCTATCCCACACATGCAACTAGGTATTTTAGCTTCAACCATCTCACAATCTTGTTTGGGTTTAGGTTTCATGTTCTTAAAACTAGGTCTTTTGATCATGATTCCTAAGGTTAGATAAATCCTTCTTATCCATTTCCTCAAGTTGTAACAATGAAGGTTTATGCATAGGAGGTTTTTCCGAAAATTCTAAAGATGGTGTCACTAAAAGGAGTTGATCTTGACAACGATCGTTGAATAGAAGCCACACAAACACAAAATATATCAAATCCATCCAATCTTACACCCTTCTTCTTTTGGATATCTCTAAGTTCACTCACAAATTCATTAGAACAATAAAAACCAAACCAACTTGTGAAATTCAATTGTTCCTCATTTGTTAATGATTCAAATGCTACTTCACTTTCCATAGTGACAAATGAAAATGGTTTTACTAACACAAACACAAAGAAGGGGATAGACTACAAGGAAGTTAATAAAAAAAAAAATATCACTTGATAGGAATCTTGCAAAGAACCTAAACGAGGTGGACTACTAACTAGCTATTCTATTCCCGCAGCGCGCCAAAAACTTGATAACGCCACACGCGTCGTTCGGGTCAAGGAAACTTCCTTTTCTTCGAGCAAGTTTTATAACACCCTAGGCGATGAACCTAATCGTTGTAGTGTAGTAATTAGGGTAAGCCACGGGTATTGATATCGTTCTCTAGGGGAATAGGAATGCTAGTAAGAAGTTACTACGCTAAGGTTAAGGTTGAGGAAGATTATTTTTGTATTTTTATATTTTATGAAATGGAAAGGTACGAATCTCGGGTATTGGATTTGGGGGGGGTTGGTATTTCTACCGATTACTCTACTATTATCTAATTATCTAAACTAAGGTTGTGGGAGTCTATGTCTAATTAATGTGTGCTCGTATGATAGTTTAAAGATGTGTTTACTTAGGTTGTACTACTCCTTAATTATCTCCTATTGATGGTTGAGTTGTCACGTCCTTATTCTTAGTTGCGTTGTGTGTCTAAAGTTGTAGGGTATGCGTTTCTCCCTAACTCTTTGAACTTACCAAAGGGTCTCGTCTACAAAACCCACTAGGATGATAAACTCTTACTCTAAGGCACTCTTTGGATAATTTAGCCTACAACTACTCAGGTAATCATATTCTAAGGTTCACAAAGATGAATCAAGCATTAAGTACACAACGAATGACCTATCGCATTACTAGATCATTGATCAACTAAGATAAGAAACAACCAATCAATATTCAATAATTAAGTTTCATACTTCCTAAGCAAACACACAAATAAATTAGTCGGACATGGAGAACATGCAAGCATACACACAAATAATCAAAGACATAATTGAATTAATGAAGTAAATACTTATCTTGATGTAAGATAGGGTTTAAAACCCTAAAATCTTGTACAAGACACCTTAGGTTCGGTTTTAGGTTTTACTCAAAAGACTCTCTCTAAAACGAAAAATTCGGATTCTATATATAAGATTACATATCGACGGCGTCACCTTATGTTTCGTGGCGCCGTGTCGCCGCCATTAGGGTTTCGTCTTGGCCACGTTAACCTTGCGACGGCGTCACCTTATGTCCGTGACGCCGTCCTCTTGACTTCGACGTCGTCTGGTTGCATCTAGGCCGTCCGAGTAGCAACGGCCTACTCTTTTAAAGCCCGACGTCGTCACTTGAAAATAGGGTATTTGCTCTCGTATCGTCACAAAAATCCTCCGACGGCGCCGCATTAACACCGACGCCGCCGCCTTACATTTTCAATGAGACTTTGAGTGTCTCGATTCGACTTTGGCCATTTTCTTCATATATTCGCCTTTTCGTCCAAATAAGTGCCATTCCAGATTTTGCCTTCAAGAGACCTAAAAGTGAAAAGGAACGATATTAAGCAATAACGGATACAAAAGTGATCAAATAAGGACTTAAACGACCCTCAAAATGGTACCTTTTAAAACCTTATCATGAACTCTTTTAACTCAGAAAGAACCCTTTTGATATATTTTAAACTTGTTTGACGTGATTTTGAACGCTCGACTATCTTTAACCTTTTGATATTATTCGAGCTCTTTGATCGCTTACGAACTTTTGAACTCGACGTAAATCTTTGAACTTAATTACGAACTTTTGAACGGAACTCTTGAACTTAAATACAAACTTATGACTTGTTTGAACTTATTGAACCGTACGTGTTATGACCTCGACCTAAAGTCTCCTATGATCGGAGCATCACTATAAAGTCTCCCATGTTCGGAGCATCACTATAAAGTCTCCCATGTTCGGAGCATCACTATAAATTCTCCCTTGTTCGGAGTAACCTAAAGCCTCCCCGGTCCGGAGCAGAGCGTCTCACTATGTTACGGAGCGTTCTCAAAATTCTCGCCTTATTGGTGGAGTGTGCAAAGTCTCCTATGAACGGAGCAATACTAATTCTCGCCTTATCGGTGGAGTATGCAAATTCTCCCATGTTCGGAGTGTTCTTAATTGTATATAATAGTTGTATGATGTACCGTTCGTACATTCGCATTGTTAGTCTCCTATTAGTAGGTAGTATGGATAGCGCTATTAGAGGTCGGCCAACCTCTCGTCCACTATGTTACAGGATGCATATTATTTATTCTAGGGGCTTTGCCTGGCATACATTATTATATACGTGGTACTATATTGTGAATTATTGTGGTAACTTATAATCGACTATTAGACACACTATATTTTGTGCAATGGGTTGTGAACACACAGGTTGCAAGTTTTGTATGGACGGAACTTGGAACTGAGTGGATTTACAATGCCTTTGCTTTGAGAACTCATTTGACCTCGTGTACTTGAACATAAACTAGACATATTTTGGCAGTGGGTTGTGAACACACAGGTTGCAAGTTTTGTATGGGCGGAACTTGGACCTGAGTGGATTTACAATGCCTTTGCTTTGTGGACTATTCTAAATGACCAAAAACTTTGCCTTTGTTGCATGAATGCTTTTTAAAAGCTTTACTTGTTAACCAAACTCTATGAACTCACTCAACCATTGTGTTGACACTTTTAGTATGTTTTATCTCAGGTATCTAAGGCATTCACTTCATGGCATGCATGTGGACTTATCATAGAGTCGCGGTGTCGACGCGTCTCATATATATTTTATGCACTTAACTATCGTTTGATTGTAACAAACTCATTTTGGTATATTGGAAATATTTTTGGGACCTATGTTTTGTAAACTCTGATTATTTTACTTAATCAAACGATACTTTCAAAACGACACTTTAGGTCGTTTGATATAACTGTAACTTTGATGTATGACAGTCAACCCCCAGGAATTCCATTCCTCTGCAAAACAGGTAATTTGGGGGTGTGACAATAATTTATAATTGTTACGTGTTTGAACTTATTAGAATTGATTAATTTGTACATATTTCACATGTGAATATACAGATTACTAATTAGGTTTTAGTTGTTATAAGCTAGTTAATTAGCGGAATTTTGATGATATAAGCTTAGTAAGAGTATCTTCATCGTGAAGATATCATCAAATAATTAATTTTGATGTTTTTAGCGGAATTTTGGATGATGTAAGTTTAGTAAGAGCATCTTGGCGTGTGAAGATATCATCAAGGAATTAAGTTTTGATGCTTTTAGTTGAATTTTGATGATTTAAGTTTGGTAAGAGCATCTTGCGTGTGAAGATATCGTATAGAATTAAGTTTGATGTTTTAAATGAATTTTTGATGATTTAGGTTTGGTAAGAGCATCTTGGCGTGTGAAGATATCATCAAGGAATTAAGTTTTGATGTTTTAGCGAATTTTGATGATTTAAGTTTATTAAGAACATCTTCACGTGAAGATATCATCAAGGAATTAATTTTGATGTTTTAGCTGAATTTTGGATGATTTAAGTTTGGTAACAGCATCTTCACGTGTGAAGATATCATCAAGGAATTAGTTTTGATGTTTTTAGCGGAATTTTGGATGATTTAAGTTTGGTAAGAGCATCTTCGTGTGTGAAGATATCATCAAGGAATTAAGTTTTCATGTTTTTAGCGGAATTTTTGATGATTTAAGTTTATTAAGAACATCTTCGCGTGTGAAGATATCATCAAGGAATTAATTTTGATGTTTTTAGCTGAATTTTGGATGATTTAAGTTTGGTAAGAGCATCTTTGGTGGGACAATGATGTCTAATTTTTTGAATTCTAACGAGTTACCATTGATACAATTCCGTAAACATATAAACATACAAACCATCTTTATTGAGATGGTGGGTGGGAGGATATGAAACTGAGTGGCAGGGCTTATAAATGTTTTTGATATAATCGATAGGAAGATATCAACGCCATTAAGTACTTCTATTGTGGAGTATCTTGGACAAGCTTGTACATTTACATTCTCTCAATCGATTATAAGTCAAACTTGTGTGATGATTATATTATGTAACGTATATGAATTGTATACGGTATATTGCGGTATGATAATTTATTACACGATTTTATCCCATCATTTTCGTTTAATGGTTATAGCTTGTAAATCGATGTTAATTTAGTGTATGGTATATGGCGAGGATGATACACGCATATCACTCTTCGAGAAAAGGGATAAAGGTCGGACATGGTCATCCCCGATGAAGGTCGTGGTCGACTGATCCTTATCGCGCGAGATCTTGAGTAGAAGCGTCTCATGCTTCGTAGGTTTCGAGGGAGGTAAGCTTGCATCGCATGAATAGTTGTAGACTTGTAGCATGTTTCCATAGTTGTGGACATCTTGAACATTTGCCGCTTCCCAAAGATACAATGCAAAAGTTTATCTTATATTGCTTTCTATTCTAAGGTTATTATCATGATAGATAAAACAGAAGAAAAAGGATTTTAAGATTCTTTAGTTTTGTTGATCAGGCTTCCTACAAAATATGCATGATCGTGGGTCTGTTTAGCCCATTTCTCATTTTCACTTTATGGTTCTGTGTCCCATTAAAACATTAACTAGATGGGCTTGATGCTTAAGGTAATTTAGTTGCACTCAGGAAAGCCCATGTAGGTGCACACTACGAGCTATCTGTAGGTATCGGATAGCCCTCTTTGATCAGCACCTTACATGCAATGATGGAATATCGCGATTATTACTGGCCCTATATGTGATCATTAATCTATAGCATGTCTAGCACTCATTCTCGTTTGTACGACGTCCTTTTAGCTATTTATTTTATATCGTTAAACAGAAACTGGTGATACTTACATTTAGCAAGCTTTAATAATAAATAATAATAATGTTTTTAGTTGTTCAAAAAGTATATGAGGATCTTTACTGAACCATAATGTATGTATGCATATCTACATGATAAACTAACTTGCTTCTTTTTTACTACTTTTGCAGAACCTGAGATTTGACTTTTCTCGTGCTCGCTTTTCTAGGAACTTTCATGATCCAAGAACATTCATGGGTGGCATCGAACCGATTAGCATCTATATGTTTCTTCTGATGAACATGTACATTAAATCTTTCAACCTTTATAACTCTTAACTAAATAATCTTGTATTTGTGCAAACATGCTTATGAAATTTGGTACCTCTGTTTTATCACAATGCCATATAACTGATTGCAAAATTTAAAAGGGTATTATTATTTTCTTAACAGGGTTTTGTGATGGTGGCATATACTGTAGCATCACCACTCTGCACGTGGTTGGTGGCCACCTGCATGTCATCATTTTCCGGTGACTCACCACCACCGCCGGCGGCGGCCAAAATGGTTTCTGTTAAAAGACTCAGCAGGTCTGCCAGAAGAAAGATGGTTACTGAATGTAAGAGCTTCTCCTCCGGTGGTGGTGGTTATGGTGGTGGTGGTGGTGGGTTGATGACGTCACTCATGACTTCATTGGAGCCTTGTGATGAGTTTTACAAATCTGATCCTTTGTCTTTGTTTGGTATTAACTCAAGAAGGAATAGTACTAATCTACATGGAAAAAAAATTGGTAATTTTGATTTTCATATAATTTTTATTTCTGATATATTGGCCGGCTAATTCACGGGGTTTAAGCCCACGGCCACACACACAGGGCGGGTGCCCGGGACCCTATGGTTTTTTTCGATATAGTGTTAATTTTTGAAAATAACATCAGTTTTTCCTAAATGCATCCGGTCCATTGAAATATGTTTCTATATTACCGTTCCAAAATTTTTTTGCACCTGGTCATATTTGGTCTTGGTTCGGGCCACGCATTGAGAGTTTGACGTGGTCACTTCATGTTTGTTTGCACCTTTTTGGGATGTTGGTGGGGCCACAAGGGGTGGCTTAGGGGGTACTGGGGTTCACGCCTTAACGGAACCCCATGGATTTTCCCCACTTTGTGTAAAATTTGTTAAAAATTCTTACTTTAACATTTTGCGCCCGGTAACTTTTTAGTTCATCTATATTCTTTTAATATTATGTTACTATTTGTTCTTTGCACTTGGTCTTTTGAAGTCCTGTGTCCGCTCCTAGTAACTAGCCACTTCAGGTTTGTTTCCATCAAGTTGGGTTTGAACTTGTGGCGTCCTTGAATTTAGGATTGTTGTTATGTGAATATGTTTAGTTTAGGTTGTTTGTGAAATGGGTTATTGAAAAGTTTTGATCTTTGATGGATTAGAATATTTTGTTTAGGTAAGACTATGGCGATTGTTGTGCAGCCTGCAAAAGAACCGACGACGAAAAAGAAACCAATTACTAAGAAACGACGAGTTGTGGTGACTGGACTTGGTGTTGTGTCGCCTGTTGGTCATGTTGTTGATGAGTTATATGAGAATCTACTTAATGGTGTTAGTGGTATAAGTGAGATTGAGTCTTTTGATTACGATCAGTTTCCCACCGTAAGTATATTAGTATCCCTTATGTTTGTTGTGATGCAATGTTATTGTTAAAGGGTGTTTGCTTTTCCGCCTATGCTTCTGCTTAAAAATAAGTACTTTGGAAATAGTGTTTAGATTTGCTTATTTTGTATAATATGCAAAAAATACTCTGCAAAAATAGTTATGAGTGATATTCCAATCAAGTTCATGTTTAAGAGGGTTGTTAGTTATATAGGTCTGTAGAAAAGTAAATTTAGTTTATGCAAAACCGAAGAATTAGCAGCTTCCTACTGAATCTGCTTATTTACCTGAAAATAAGCAGAAGCAGTTCAAAGCCACTTCTCCCTAAAAAGAAGCAGATAAGCACAAAAGCAGGGGAAAAAAAAGCAGTCCCAAACATCCCCTTAGTGTTATTGTTGGTCTAAATTTTAGTCGGTTTTAGAAAATTGAAGGTGAAATTAAGTCATTTTCAGCTGATGGATGGGTTGCACCAAAACTTTCGAGACGGGTTGACAAGTTTATGCTTTACTTGCTTACGGTCGGCAAGAAGGCGTTGGAAGATGGCGGTATATCAAGATGTTATGAAAGAGTTAGACATAGCAAGATGTGGTGTGCTAATAGGATCGCCTTTGGAGGCATGAAGGTTAGTATCGAGTTTCAACATACTCTTCTCAGTAATCGATAGTTTTGTGCGCTAATTTTAAATATGTTTCAACAGGTATTTCAAGATGGAATTGAAGCATTGAGGATCTCATACAAGAAAATGAATCCATTGTGTGTACCATTCGCCACAACGAATATGGGTTCTGCAATACTTCTAATGGATTTGGTAATATTGAGTTTTAAGTTGCTACAAGTTTTGGAAATGAAATATCATACTTAAGCTGATTGATTAGTTGTTATATGTAGGGTTGGATGGGACCAAATTATTCGATATCTACGACTTTACTACGAGTAACTTTTGCATACTAAATGCGCTAATCACATTATCGAGGGGAAACTGTAAGCATCATATTCTTGGTTGTCTCATTTTTGATAAACCGTCTGCGAACTTTTATGCGGACTAATATTGTGAAACCGCCAGGATATGATGCTTTCGCGCTTCGATGCGACCATCATTCCTATAGGTATGGATATATAATACTACACATGTGGTGTTTGATACTATTTTTACGAATTATTATCTAAAACGAGTACAAAAATGCGTGATTAGGCGGGTTTGTTGCTTGTAATTCTCTTCCGAGAGGAACAAAGTGATCCAACTAAAGCGTCACGCCTTGGGATGCGGTATGAATTCTTATATTTTGTTCTTTAGAATATAACTTGATTATCCGATCTGCTTTTATTGTCATTTTGGTGGAGCAGAGTGATGGATTTGTAATGGGTGAAGGTCTTGGTGTTCTCCTTTTAGAAGAACTAGAACATGCTAAGGTATATCTCGATTACACATAGATTAATTGTTTCTCCTTCATAGATGATTTTGCAAACTGAATAAAGAGATGGTTGGTAGGCAAGAGGTGCAAAGATTTACGCAGAATTCTTGGGGGGAAGCTTCACTTGTGATGCATACCACATGACCGAGCCTCATTCTGATGGTAAGTAATTATTCACTGCTCGTTATAAGTGGCATACTTTTTGAACAATCAAATGTTACATACTTATGTTATAAACTTTTTATTTTGATTAAACATTTTCTAAAATATAATGGTTACCGAAATCAAGGACGGGAATAACTTTATGTATAGAGAAGGCATTGTTGCAATCTGGGGTTGCAAGAGAAGATGTAAATTACATAAATGCCCATGCTACATCTACACCCTCTGGTTATCTAAACGAATATGAAGCTATCATTCGTTGTTTTGGTGAAAATTCTAGGGTAAGGTTGATCAAATTTAATGACTTAATTAGTAGTTTTTGAACTAGGTTTAATCGATTTTTACTAAATCTTGCACCAAGATAAACTCCACAAAATCCATGATAGGCCACTTGCTTGGTGCTTCCGGTGCTTGTCAAGCAAGAGCTACGCAGTTAAGGTAAATAGTATAAGAACATATTATATATTAAATATGATAACTAGATAAATTCGGTTTGAATCTTGATTGACATCGTTATGTAGGCTATACGACATGTGATGGCTCCATCCGAACATTAATTTGGAAAATCCAGATGTAGGTGTGGTAAGTAGCACCTCTTTCCTGCATTAAATTGCATAAATATCAGATGTAATTTTCACTGTTTTCACATCATGACTTAATAATTGTGTCACAATGTATATATATCTAATATAGTAAATTGTTGTTGAATTTAGGATAAAAACGTGTTGGTGGGCGGAACGAAGGAACGATGTGATATAAAGGTGGCACTATCAAACTCATAATTCATCTATCTTATTTGCCCCTTATAAGGATCAGTAACTTCCATAATGTAATGTAGTGCAGCGACCAATGATCCTTATTGTGTAAATGTATAACTTTTAATGCAAGAATTTATAAGACAATTTGGAATGAGCTTAAATGAAGCATGAGTTCTTAATAAGTTTCATTTGGTTTTTGAAATGATATCCAGTCGACTAAACATTGGTCCTTGCAAAAACAATAGATCACTCTGAAACAGGATATTGAGTATCGAAGAAAATCATACAAGATCAGATAATTCCACCAACTTGTGTTCTAATAACCCTGCTAAAACATCTAAACCGGGATTTAGTGGAAGCATAAGCAGTTCAATTCTATTATCGGATACTTGATGACTTTTAGGATTGTGGTTGCACCTAATCAAAGTCCCGAAAAAGAACTTTTTAAAGGCACTTCAATACCTCTACGATCTGAACTAAAGAACAAATCGGCAATTTCAGTAACGAGTTTATGATGTTTACATCATAAATGAGATTTGTCGTTTTAAGTGTGTAAATATGTTGTGTATTTATAGGATAGTTTAATAGATTTATTATTTTTTTTTTTTACACAACGGTTTGTATTTATTAGGTGAATTAAATTGTGTTTTGTTTCTTGTTTCAATCGATCGGCCACTCGACCAAGTAGAAGGAATATCACCCTCGATCGACACTCACCACAGAAGGACGATCAAGATGTAATCGATCGCCACACTTGATCGTTACACCTTACTGGGGGCAGCCTTAAGAATATGAAAACATTTAAATATGGTGCAAAATTACAGAGTAAGGCGATACCGAAAATACCCTTGTTCTCATCGACACTTGTCACCCTTAGATGCATCCTACTGTTTTTAGTTTAAGAAAGATATTTTAGAAGAACGCATCCCTTGTTTCTCCAGTAACAAGTTCTACGAATGACAATGATACTCATCAAATTTTCTGGATGAGTAATCATGAGGGCAAAGTAATGTATAAGTAACTTGTGGGAAGCATGGTTTTGTTGTCGCCATTACCGATATTGAGGATATAGGCAAAGGGATTATTAGTGATCGAACTGGTTTTGTTACTTTTCCTGTTAAGTATTTGTGTGTTGTCTTTCAACCCTTTAAAGGGGAAATACTTTGAGCTACTATTACTATGATTAATAAGGTTGTATACCAGAAAGAATAACTTATTTTATTTATTTTTCTGTTTAATAAAACTGTTATTTAATAGTAATTTTAATTTTGCAGATGGGTTTCTTTGCTGAAGCTGGGCTGTTTAAATTTTTGTCTCCAACCATGTGAGTGAGTTGTTCCTTTAATTGTTTGCATTTTTATACTTCCTGCTGCTCTTAATAAGATTCGATACGAATGGAAAAACGATAGTCTTTGTACCATTATATGTGAGAAAGAAAGACTTAAGTTACTAATGGTAAGGTAAGCTGAATATCCAAAATGCATAGTATTGGTTAGCTGGTAAACTTCCCCAAAAAATAAATGATCATTTTCTTGACGAGCATGCCAGTGCAATGAAAATAATTAAGCCACAAAAGAAACAAATGATTTGTACCCTGTGGTGGTGAAGCAGGTGGAGCAAACGTCTAGTTAATGATCATTTCAATATCATTAGGCGATTTTCCGGCATTCTTTTTGAACAGAAAGAATGCAACGATTGCCCCAACAACCAAAATGGATATCACAATTCCTGCTATAGCTCCACCAGCAATCCCAGATTTCTTACCACCATCGCTATAATTGCCTAAAGACGGGCTCTTATTTCCATTTGGTTGCCTTCGACCAGGTGGAGGTGGTGGCGCAGGGCCTGAGCTCCATGAGTTACCATCCTTTCTGTCACGCAATTTATTTTATTTAACATCCAAAACATAAATGTTTTGTATATAGCATTCAAAGTAAGATACTTTCCGTCACGAGACATATATCACATGTGACCAAGTTATTTACGTATCTTAAAATGTACGTGTATTTACTAGTGAAGAAAGTTTATTTACGTGTATTTACTAGTGTAGAAAGTCTATTCACACGTGAAGAAAAAATATATGATCATGTATAAATGTAAGTGTATTTAGTAATGAAGAAAGTTTATTCACACGGAATAAAAAAATTCTTCATGTGACCAAATATTTTCACATGTGACCAGGTTGTTCACGCATCTTAAAAGCTACAAGACATATGTCTTCACATATGACCAAGTTACGGGACATATATTCACAAGTGACCAATTGACCATGTTGTTTATCTTTAAAAACTACGAGACATATACTTTCACATGTGACCAAACTATGAGACGTATATTTTCACACGTGACCAAGTTGTTCATGTATCTTAAAAAGCTATGAGACATATTTTCATATGTGACCAAGTTACGAGACATATATTCACAAGTGACCAACTGACCATGTTATTCATCTTTAAAAACTAGGAGACATGTACTTTCACATGTGACCAAACTATAAGACGTATATTTTCACATGTGACCAAGTTGTTCAAGTATCTTAAAAAGCTATGAGACATATACTTTCATATGTGACCAAGTTACGAGACATAGATTTTCACATGTGACATGTCTTAAAAATCTAAGACATAAATATTTTTACATGTGACCAAGTAGTCAAGCTATTCTTAAAAAGCTTCAATCATTGCTCATAATTTTCACATGTGAAGATATACTTACAAAACTTAAATAATTATCTATTAAACATTAATATCTCCTATTTTTGCACTTCTAGTATAGAAAATATGCTAGTAAGATCAAAGCTTCAATATTTGCTCATAATTTTCACATGTGAAGATATTCTTACAAAACTTAAATAATCGTCTATTAAACATCAATATCTCCTATTTTTGCACTTCTAGTATAAAAAATATGCTAGTAAGACCAATGATTCAATCCTTGTTCATAATTGTCACATGTGAAGATATACTTACAAAACTTAAATAATCATCTATTAAACATTAATATCTCCTATTTTTGCACTTCTAGTATAAAAAATAAGCTAGTAAGATCAAAGCTTCAATCCTTGCTCATAATTTTCACATGTGAAGATATTCTTACAAAACTTAAATAATCGTCTATTCAACATCAATATCTCCTATTTTGCACTTCTAGTATAAAGAATATGCTACTAAGATCAAAGCTTCAATCCTTGCTAATAATTTTCACATGTGAAGATATTCTTACGAAAATTAAATAATCGTCTAAAAACATCAATATATCCTATTTTTGCACTTCTAGTATAAAAAATATGCTAGTAAGACCAATGATTCAATCCTTGCGCATAATTTTCACATGTGAAGATATACTTAGAAAACTTAAATAATCATCAATTAAACATCATTATCTCCTATTTTTGCACTTCTAGTATAGAAAATATGCTAGTAAGATCAAAGTTTCAATCCTTACTCATAATTTTCACATGTGAAGATATACTTAGAAAACTTAAATAATCATCAATTAAACATCATTATCTCCTATTTTTGCACTTCTAGTATAGAAAATATGCTAGTAAGATCAAAGTTTCAATCCTTACTCATAATTTTCACATGTGAAGATATACTTAGAAAACTTAAATAATCATCAATTAAACATCATTATCTCCTATTTTTGCACTTCTAGTATAGAAAATATGCTAGTAAGATCAAAGTTTCAATCCTTACTCATAATTTTCACATGTGAAGATATTCTTACAAAACTTAAATAATCGTCTATTAAACATCAATATCTCCTATTTTTGCACTTCTAGTATAAAGAATATGCTACTAAGATCAAAGCTTCAATCGTTGCTAATAATTTTCACATGTGAAGATATTTTTACAAAAATTAAATAATCGTCTAAAAAACATCAATATATCCTATTTTTTCACTTCTAGTATAAAAAATAGGGGCATTTACATATATATCCTTGGAAAATTCAAAAATTACATATATATCATTTTGATGCATTAAAAGCATTGTACTTTATGCATCAAAAACTTGTAAAAAGGCTATATATGTAATTTTTGAAATTTAAAAGGATATACATGAAATTATGCCTAAAAAAGATGCTAGTAAGACCAATGATTCAATCATTGCTCATAATTTTCACAAAACTTACATCAATATCTCCTATTTTTGCACTTCTAGTATAAAAAATATGCTAGCAATATCAAAGCTTCAATCCTTGCTCATAATTTTCACACGTGAAGATATTCTTACAAAACTTAAACAATCGTTTATCAAACAATAAAATTCATCACAATGATATCATGTTGTACAATAATAAATTCATACAATGCCTAAGTAACTACAAAAAATGGCATAGTTAGAATAAATTCTTAATACTCTCAGTTACAAAATTATATTGGAACACCAACACCCGTCGCAAGTCTCTACCCATAAATAACACCTTTCTTCCTTTCTTTATCTTTAAAAATCAAAAGTCTCTACCCATAAAATTCATCACAATGATATCATGTTGTACTGATTCGTGCAATGGATTGGTTGGGTCAAATCATAAGTATTGGTTTGTTTTAGTCGTAACACGTCCAAGTCCATACTTGTGCTTCCTTTTAAATCTAATTAACAACAAATAGTATAACACACTAAATGAGAATTAACAATTTATGTGTAACTAAAAATATAGAAAGAAATATGCAGGTTAGCCATCTGATCAAAGTTAGTTCAGGTCTAACGGGCGACAATGTGCTTTATTGAGTGATGTCTAGCTTATTATGTTATTTTATTACCTTTATAATTAACTTATGTAAACAAAACGAAAAATCTAATACAAAGATAAAATTAACCCAAAAGAATAAAATTAACTAGTGATTGAAAAAGATATAGATCTAGTTACAGCCCATTCTACAACAATTAACTTTACCCCACTCAGGCCATGACTTCATTTTCTATTGAATGACGTGTGAGTTAATATAGTGGAAACAAAGAAGCAAAGAGCCAACAATGTATCATAGTTACTATTATAGCTATAAACAAACTACATTTGTTCAACAATATATTTCTAACTCCATTTTAGCAATAACTTGGGACTAATGTTCTGTTGGGAAACTAAGATACTTGGAAGCTTGATATATATTGCAAATTTGCAATTCATGACAGTAATTTCCTCCTTTTTCCCTCCTTTTACCATCACATACCAACCATGTGTTTAGAATTTAGGTACTTTAAACAAACCTGGTTATTTCTTAATACAATACCAATTATTGCTTGACGAACTTTAAAAAGACCAAACATGATCTGCAACACAAAAACAAAAACATATAAGCAACATCCCCCCACACCCACCCCAAACAATGAAACCTTAAGCTGAAAAACATAAACCTGTGAATCTCTTGTAGGGCGTAAGCTGACTAAGAAATCTGATTATAGTAGAGCCCATGGTATGAATAGCGCAACCTCAGTCAAATAGCCTCGATATCGTTGAAAACGTTTATCTCGAAATAGGTTAAAGGTATTAGTAGCGTTGGAAATTAACATTAAATAAACAAAATATTGAGTCTAATTCAAACATTTTTTAGAGCTATAAATTACAGTAAAACCACTATGTCTATCAATTTCGCACATAATAGATCTTGTGGCAATACAGTAAAACCACTATGTCTATAAATTACAGTAAAACCACTATGTCTATCAATTTCGTTACCTAAAATAGAAATTAGACAAAAGTTTTTCTCTTTTAATAAGCAATTAGCCTTATATTAGAGCATGAGTTGTGCCTGCACCTCAGCCGTTGTCCCAGTGGTTGCAAATCTTATTCTCCCATCATTAGTATCCCTGTAAACACGAACCTGCACAATCAATATAAAACATCTTGTTAGCACAGCCACAATAAAATTCCTTATAAAAAAACCACATGACAGCTTAGAAAAAGTTATTACATAAGAGATATTTACATACCACCCCAATGGTGTAAGGTGACTCAACTTGTCTCAGAGCCCTATCGACAGAAGCTATAAAATTAGGTTGAATTACTCTGAGTGGAAGAGTCGCCTCTGGAAACAAAACTACACCTGAGATTGCAGATAACAGTATTAGCCATGAGTTGTAACTGAAGAGCATTGTATATAAAGAGCACTAACATGTAGTAAATGCATACCTTCAAGATAAAATAATGGCACGTTCAATATGACACCCCCATCCAGGAAAGCCATCCTATTGTGAGTTTTTGACTCGTTAAATCTCACAATAATAAAAGTCGTCAAAATGAGAGCCGTTAAGATGCTTACCACCAAGATAAGAATGCATGGAAGCCAAGGAGGTATTGAAGGTATATCCACCAGGTGCAGACGCCCCGCCATATGTACGATCACTGAGATCAGGGACAAAAAGAAATGCATAAGTGATACTGACAAACCATGTCTCTATGTCAGAAGAGCTGGAAAAGGCCGTTTATTTAAACAAGGAAACATGATATTCCTAAGTATATGACATCAAAGCCACAAGTATAAGCACTTAAAAAATATCTCTATGACAATGAATGTAGCAGGAAACCGCCACCAATATTGATTATTTGGTCCATTATTATACAAATAATTTTTCGTGCTAAGTGGTACATAACTGCATATCAACTATACTTTGTCAGAATGGTTCAACAACTTTTTAAGGCAAAAAGGTGAAATTGTCTGTATGAACAACTAATTACAAAAGATAGCCCAAATCCAAAGACAATTCCTAAGAATAGGCAAATACAAATACAAACAAGAATCCAAACACTGCCCAAACATATTACAGAACTACAATTACAAATGCAAAAACTGCTATATCTTTTCCATGGCTGCTGCGTATCCACCCCAAAGGATCAACCATACTAGCTGCCAAACATGGTTTTGAGACGAAGTACTCTCATCTTTTTGACTCGCTAGTCTCAAAACCATTTCAGCAGCAGCTGAATACACACTACATATACATCTCCAATCATCCAAACTGCAAATCTCATACACTATAAAACTGCTTCAAATGTTATCTTTCAATAATACCTGCCAAATCTTGTCAACTTCATTCACAGCAGTAGACTGTTTCACTTTCACACTAACTAATACGCCTCTCACTGTACTGGCAATATGTTGTACTTAGTTTGTCACTTTGTCCCAAGGCCTATGAACTTTTTGGAACATTCTCACTGTAATGGTTTAACAACTTTATCGAACCATAATGTTTATGCCTGTCCCCGACTCCCTCTTCCGGCACATTGTAGTCTTTGCACTCAAATGGCATTTCCTAAAGTAAAACCAAACAACCAACAAACTTTTCCCACTCGATTAATATGCCAATTACACTATATACACTACAAATTACAGCGGACTAGCGGAGTTACATTAAACACACCAAATTCAGGTGATACCAATCAGTATCCCATATAAGATAAATTAGAGCCAAATATGTGCACTTATATTCAGCGCGCATAATAAGTTCCCCAACAATTCCATTGCCAAACAGAAAAGCGTCTTCTTATGGTTCTCATTTCAGAGGCTACTCTGTGGTAGACGAATGGGAATGCATAGCCTCACCTCACAACACACCCATTAACTAATAAAGACTAATGAAAAGACCTTAAAGAGTCGATGTTTGTTGACACGAAGCTATGATGTAACAAGGGGTTGGAAGAAATTAAATATACACGACATAAACTGTACCAAATCTTTAAAATCCATCTTAAAAGTCAAACCTAGGAGAAAGCCGATTATTCCAGACATGCGACTATAAGTTATTCATCATTCATAGAATACTTATGCTAATCACAATTTTAGATAACAAACTAATCATTCACCCGTTTAATGTTTATATGTTCATTTCTCTCTCATTTTCCATCTCTACTGTCTCAATTACGGTTTAACAACTAATACAGATTACTACCCTCTTTCGCCAATATAACCTTTCTTTTTCCACTGTACATAATCTAGTTATGTCAGGTGCCATTTGTTTGTTACAAATATTATCCAGTAGTACTCAATAGAAAAGGTCATGAGGGGAGTTGCTTTTTCCATTAAGTCAAAGGTCATGAGGGGAGTTGCTTTTTCCATTAAGTCACTCATATTTACATGATTATTCTAATTTGGAAGCACACAAAACAAACAACAATTGTTTATTTACAAACAAACATCATATATCTACGCATACAATACCATATCTAAACAAAACTCACTAAAACAAACAAGCCCTTACTCTACACTCCCCTAAACAAGTTTTCGTAACTACACAGGGACGAAACCAGAACTGATAGTGACCAGGTGCAGAGCCGTAATATAATAATTTTGTTTGAACCGGGAAATAAGAAAATGACATTATCCTTTCAGTAATATTCGAGTTTAGTTTTCCGCTATTACTACAATAGCTAAACTAAAACCAGTAAACGAATGAGGTTACCCGGTAACCATTTCCTACCCTTCCATGGGCACCCCCAAATGTTTACCAAGTTAAGTTGGAACCCTTGACCTCTTGTGACACTTGGTGCATCTTAGAAAAATCGATAGTTTTTACAAAAATTAACACTGCTGCGCAAAAATTCCATTCCCGTAACTACCACTTAACAGCTTAGAATTCACTCATATATTTGAATCTCATATGTGATATTAACATGGAAATTAACATTAGCTATAAAGAGAGAATATAAATTTCAAATACACAAATGGGGTAAAACATGATTATGGGGCTTTAAAATACTTAAAAGTCAAATTGGCATTGTGATAAACCAGAGGTACCAAGTTAAAAGTTGGAAAAATATTTATACCTTATAGTCTGCATTTTTTGAAAATAATTCACATAGAGCTAAAAAGCCGAATTTCCAACATCATGGCCCTACAATTATAAATTTACCAAAAGATGTACTTTGCTTCGGATTTCAGGATTTACAGCTCTTGGTCAAATAGTAAATACAGAGTGGGTAAGGTCATATACCTTTGTGTAGTAATTGCAACCTATGTCACCGAGAGTGACCAACAGAAGCTTCAAATTTGGATGCCATGGAGACATTGCAATCTCATCATCAATTTTGTCACTTCCTGTGAGAAACTCAAGCTCGTTATCACTCACTTTGATCACCTCAGCCTTATCCCGTATGCTCATGATTTTCTTACGTGCCTCCTCTGGTGATGGCCACAATGGCAGTCTTAGATTGGGATCATACGACAAAGGTGGCCACGCTTTCTTTGCTACTTCCATTGCTTTAAGATGTGCTGATCTGTAGGCCTCCATTATCAAACTTACTGATCCGTAATGGAAAACATTGGCCTGCATATTGACAAGCATATAAATTATCATCAGTTTCATCATCTAAAAACTACTAAATGTATTTGCGATCGACAAAGAAAAATGGTTCAAAACCACAAAACTAAAATTGTGGATTCTATTCAAGGTCATAGAATAATACCTCAAGAACAAGAATAAGAATTTGGGAAGACAAACCAATCATTTTATATGAAGCAACTAACATGTTTTAAAAGCAATTCTCTTTATAGTTTAAATACTTGTCGATGCTCTTTCTATTATCCTCTTTATGTTCTTTTAAAGCAACTAACATGTTTTTAAATCGATATTGACTTTTGCAAATTTCTTCACATGTGAAGATATTCGATACCATATCTCTTCACATGTGAAGATATTTGATACCTTATTAATTCACATGTGAAGATATTTGATACCTTATATGAAGCCTTTCAAATCTCAATAACTTATTTGAAGCAGTCGACACAAATTGAGTGTCAAGCAAATTTCTTCACATGTGAAGATATTCGATACCATATCTCTTCACATGTGAAGATATTTGATACCCTATTCAAAGCCTCTCAAATCTCAATACCTTATTTAAAGCCATCAACACAAATCAAGTTTAAGCAAATCTACTATTCTATTGAAATTCAGAAATGGCGTACATCATTTCGTATATTCAGACCGTGATGATATGCAAAAATAATTTTATAAAAAAGCTAGATCAGTTACGAAGACCACGCATTTCTTTTTATATGCAAGACCTTGAAACTCACGGGAGGTTTCAGTACATGAACTTAGCTAATAATAGGTTCCGATTAAAAAAAACATCAACCTATATTCATATATGAAAATAACTAGCATTTTATCAAACACCTAGTGTACATTGACAAAACACTAGTAAAAGACATGTTCACTTTCATTTTCTTCATCAAGTTTACGGAATTATCTAAATTATCCATGAACATAACTAGTAACTAAAATCAAACAAATAAATCAAAAGAAAAAAATTATCTATAATCACTGAATCAAAAATAAATACATATGAATCAAAGCTTAATTCTGACTTACTCAATACCTCTGTATAATAATGATGATGATGATTATTATCGATGGAGGATGGTGGTGATCGGTGGTGGACGGTGGTAATCGGTGATGATTTGGTAGACGGTGGTGATCGAAGATGATTATGTCGGAGGAACGGTGGTGATCAACGATGATTAGGTCAGTGGACGGTGGTGACCGGTGAGGACTAGGATGGTGGACGGTTGTGATCGGCAATGACTGTGGTAGAAGGTGGTGCTGATGAAGTTTGAGAGAGCATTTGTGTTTTTCACACTTTAAAAGTGAGGTGTGTGTGTTTTTATGTTATATACTAGGCTTGAAACTAAAAGCAAAAAAGTGTATTTGTTCATTGCATTTTTAATAAAAATTATGATTTATTTTAGCCATTAGATTAAAAAAAAAGAGGGGGTTAAATGAATGGTCAGGATATCTTCTCGCGTTCTCACAAAAAAAGCTCTTCTCATTTGAACACTTGTCTATATATATATATATATATATATATATATATATATATATATATATATATATATATGTGTGTGTGTGTGTATACTAGTGGTGAAGCCCGCCCAATAGGCGGGCATGTCTTATAATTATCCTTTACATAATTTGCTATAGTGAAAGAAGGAGTGTAATCGTAAAGAGGAGTGCAACTAAGGTGGAACTTTTCGACCTTGTTGTGTGGGTCTTGAGAGCAAGAAGATTCGTGACATATTGTCCGAATCTCTTATACCGCTCTTAAGACCGTTTTGACGTGGATATAATTTGTCATCAAAGTCAAGATTGGTGATTGAGGCCCGGAAAGGCTTCAATCTGCACTCTATATATGGGCGGTGAGAATTACCTTGTGGCACCACTTAGACCAAGAGGAATCATGTAGATGGTTGAGTATGGAATTTGCATGTAAACCGCTTTCTTATCTTATGAATGATCAAACTGAAATTGAAGTACGCCTGATTGGATATTAGTAGCAACTACATCATGTGTACATGCATTGGTATTATCGACCGATTGAAACGACATTCATGGGGCTTAGATCAACAATTGGTTGTCACATAAATTATAATTAATAAATAGAAAGGGAGGATGCATATCTGAATCCGTAACTATATATTGGTTCAACATACATATGTGGCAAATTTCTTATTCAATATTGCATTCATAACAGATTTTCTATAAACATAGATTATAAGCTTTGCAGCTTCATAATCAAATCATTCGAAAATATAGACTTACTTTTTGGACAAGTAACAACATAACTACACCTTGAAACTTGAAAGCAAAAAGTTTACATGGGTAAATTCTCTTAGAAGCCACACATTGCAAGAACCAACACAACAGAAGCACCAATTATAATGGGCTCGACATTTATTGCAACTGTCAACACACCAGAATCACAAATATTAAATTCAAGCCCATGTCCTTGATGAGGTATTTCTTAGCTCTGAGTCAAAAATAAAGCTCAGAAAAGTTCTTGAAATAACCCTATTCATACCGAGTGAAACCATATTTATATCAAATGGGTCAGTTTGGGTAATAATTTGGTATAAATGTAAGGATCACCTAAAGTTCTTTCTCAACAACGCTCTCTGTGATGTCGTCAGAAATATTTATGCCAGACTGAGCAAGGATAGCTACCACCATTTGTCTAATCTACATACTGACAATTGATAGATAGTTAGTGGATTGAGTATTGCTTAAAAAGCTACAATGAATTTATAAAGTATTTTCTAATAGCTAATAATGTGTATAAAAAAATAAACTTAGTGGACTTCCAACTTGTTAGAACTATCAACCTTTTTAAAATAAAGCACAACCAAACCAAACCAAACCCATTTATAACTAAATAAGTCAATATTGCAACATCTTGTTTACTTAAGGTGGTTTAATTAAGGCTTGGAGGGTTTGGGGTTTGATAATGTTTTTGTATAAAAGAACAGTAACAAAATAAGATATGTAAGTAACACTGTATACCTCTAACCTTCATTCCAAGTTATGACTCTTAAGCCACTTTTATGATCTTTCAAATTAACGAAGCATAATTAGTAAAACAAACAGAAGTGATACAAAAATAAAGTTCACCCTTAATCCGGATTAACCCGAATATATAAATCACATACCCGCTAATAAAAAAGATTCTTAATTAGCTTACAATTGTTAAATAAATAAATAATTAAAGATGTAGCATAAATTAATGTGAGCAAGCAATTGTGAAAGAGTGAGCTCATTTTAATGGAAAGTTGCAAGGTCATAATAGATTTATTATGGTTGTCCAAGTATAATTTCTTTAAATTCCATGAAAATATCACCTGAACATTATTTGAACATAACTTATGTAACCCCTTTCAACCCATAAAAATATTGTCCCAATATGACCTGAACCTTCTTATAGTTCTACAACATAACAAAATTTCCATGCTATCTCAATATCAACCAAATTATTTAATTAGAACGTTCTCTACAACCAACTAATTTAAAAGGCTACAACAATTAATCTAGCACAAATACTTAATGCAATATTTCTATTAACTTCTTTAAAATTCAACTAAAAAATGAGACCCATCACCTTTTTAACGTGTTACCCAACCTCCGTACCTATGCATTTACGGTAACAGAAAATAAAGTATGAAAATTACAATAATCTACCCATGTGCCCTTTCTATATACAATTGAAAAAAGGGGATTAAACGTGAGTTATGGTACATTATTTATTTGCTACAGTTTAGTCAAATGCTACATTGCCTGCAACTTTTATGCTCAAATAACTCTTAGATATAAATAAGACTTGACCATTTGACTTAGAGTTTATTTGATCCAGCGGCAACAACATTTTCTTATTGTGTTATAATCATAAAATACCAGTAAGCGAAAACCTTTTAGTTAACCTTTACAATGTTGCCCACTTTTAATCAGAAACACATAAATCTCCTACGGTATATCTTTCTAAATGATTTTTTTTACGTACAGGCTAGACATGTAGCATAGAGGGATAAGCAAACATTTACACGGAACAACAAATGTCATAAAAAGACCATTATCAAAATCATAAGTAGACCTTTCTATATCACATAAATGCATGATCATAAGATAAATTTCACCAAAATTAAAGCTACTTCAATATATAAAGTAAATATGATATTCTTACATCTTTCACATAGTGAAGAATACAAACTCTTCTCGCCAAACTTAGAGCTACTTCAATTGTGATATGATCAATATTGTTGTGACGTAGGACACTGATATGTGAGAAAGTAATCATTAGAATCTTTATGTATTATTTAATAGCAAGAAACCTTGTGGCAAAACTAATTTTACAACGTATGAATTTTTAAAGGTGGTCACCCTAATCCTTTGGATAGAAGTTAGAATATAAATAGATTAAGATGAAATAACTAAAAAATATGAAATACTAGAAGTTTCAGTATGCATACGCATTTATATTAATGGTTTATGGTCTAGACACCAAACAAAGTCCTTAATATGCAAGGTTCCATTTTGGCCCATTACCCAACACGTCCATATCGCTAGGCGTATTAGAGTAATCTAAGTACCAAACCGTACCAGAAGCATAAATCTATAATTTCAAGCCCATGTCCTTGATTAGGTATCTCTTAGCTTTGAGTCAAAAATAAAGCTCGGAAAAGTTCTTGAGATAACCCTATTGATACCAAGTGAAGCTATATTTATATCAAATGGGTCAGTTCCTTAGTGCACCAATTACGACACACCGAACCCATTTTGACTTGTTACCTATCCCGTTCATTTGCTAAGTCTAGTTACCTACATTCTGCATTATGTGAAGTGCTTTCATTGTTCCACTGGTCTCCTTCCTTTTAAAAGTGCATCAACTCTTACAGTGTGAAAGATGCAACAAACTTTAAGTATCTTGTAATCTTTACTTATCATTCTTTATGCAGTTTTTAGACCTGTCATTTGCAGTAATTTCTAGAAAGAATCAAAATCTTTCTAGAATGGGTCAGTTCCTTAGTGCACCAATTCCGACACACCCAATCCATTTTGACTTGTTACGTAACCCGTTTTCCACTGGTCTCCTTCCTTTTAAAAGTGCATCAACTCTTACAGTGAAAAGATGCAACAAACTGCTGCATAATTTACGCATTCCAATAAGCTTGATTTATGTTTCTCTATTTATGTAAGTTAAAGCTCTAACGCTTGATAACAAAAATAATCGTTATATAGGTTCTAAAACTGTGGATTTTGGAAACCTTTGAAACACAAAAGATCATTCAAAATAGATAATAGTGATGCATTAGCCACTCCAAAATCAAATAAGTTGTCAACAAATATAAAAGAAAACAAATTAGATGCGCAAATCCAAACCAATGCTAAATGTTTCTTAATATGAGCAGCAAAACAATGAAGTGCAAAAAAAAGTATAAAACAAATGAGCCATATGAAGCATGTGTCACATCTAAAGAAAAGCCAAATGTCCAGTTAAAGATTAGCAATATGATTTCACTTACATATTTGAATGTTCTAACAGTTTTATCAGATTTCTCGGCTGCTTATTTTCCCCCACTTTGATCCAGTGAGCTGTAGCATTACAATTGTTTTCCGTCATCAGATCCACCAATCCTTCTTTTCCATCTAGATAGATCACATAATGACCCAGATCCTTATTATCCGATTCATTATTGTGCACACTATTATCGCCTTTAAGTCTTAAAACTCAGGAACCTGCTCACAAAGAAGATCGAGAGATAAAAATTTAAGAGTAATGGTCGAAGTTGACATATCTAGCAATATATATAGACATATATAGTAGCGTGTAGCAAGGAGGCTTACCTTTTGGATATGATCAATATAGTGAAGAGCACCATTCTTGAACTGAGTACCACCTCCAGGAAAAGTAAGATACTCTCCGGTGACTTTGACCCAGTTTTGATGCCCTTTGACTTCAGCCAGCTTTGTGCGAGGAACATTATTGAACCATTATTTGAAAATTTTAATAATAGCAGAATTAGAAAATCTGCGTTGAGGGCACACATGTGCTTTTTCAAGTTATGAATTTACTACTGTTAAAAATAAGATAAAGTCTGTTGAGCATAAATTTTGAATATGTGCTCACTTATCAGGAGGGAGACTGGATCATTGCTGGAGATGTCCCATGCCCGTATGATTCTTCAATTTCTGTACATGTTCTATAGATGCAGAGATGGGAGGGTGACGGGTCATTTTTATTGCGGATTGGGTAGACCTATAAACAGTTTTTGTCATTAATGTATAAGTCTGATTACAAAAGCAATATTAAAGCATTAATAATCTAATTCTTGGTAGAAAGTGAGTTAGGAGCTTGTGTACATATAAAATAAACTTTGGAAAACTTTCAATCTGTTCGACCCATTAAACCCAACTCAATTAACCCATTCGATCATAAGCAAATGTGTCATTCCATATAATGCCTGTTGTGCAGTAGCATCTTGATGTAATCTGGAGGATCAGGTTCAGGCTGCATAACCCGCCCCACAGTGGTGACAGCGCTGATCACAAGTCCCCTATATCAACATATGCAGGTATTGCATCTGCGCGGAGAATGTTGAAAAGGTCGATGAAAATCTGTGTGATGCAAAATCTTATGAAGGCAAAAGCTAGAAAGTTATAATAAATAAAATGCATATACCTTGGTTTAAAGAAAGTGGCGGCAACGAATCTAAAATCACCTTGATTTAGAGTTACGGTGGTGCCCTCCAGAGATGGAGGTACGTGCGCCTGCGATTTGTTTTGAATAACAGATGTGAGAAGATGACAATCAACATGCTGCTGGTTGGCCAAATGCGGTGCAGTATTTACAGCTGCTGGTTGTGAAAACATAAAACCTTTAGAACACAATAATATAAATAAATGGCAACATCATAACAGTTACCCGGATAATTAGGTGGGGCAGATCCGCTTTGATTAAGGATGAGCGTCGCATGCGGACAATTTGTTGACCTGGTAATCAGCGGGTAAAACCTTTAATTATATCAGTGTTAAGACTGCTTTCAGAGATAAAAAATAAAATCACAGGTAGAAAAACAATCATGAAACGGCTATTCAATTTCATTAATGGTGAATGACAGAAATATAGTTTATTGTTCTACAATGGTTCTAGAACCATTTATACACTGTAAAGCCAAAAACTTTAGTACCGACAAAAGATGCGTAATGAGTATGAATTTTGCACAAGTGGATACCTGATTCTCTGTCGCATATGTGCAACCTTGTGGTCAAGTTTCCCTACATAACCGCATCCAAAGAAATAGTTTTAGCTTGATTCTTTTGCTTTCTAATATGAACATCGCAGCTTGATTAGCTTGGTGTCAAATTATCCGGGTGATATTACTATGTAGGTCATCAACTATAGCATTCATTTAATGTTCCATCACAGTGATCTTGATATAAACTTGTAAGCACTTTCTGAGATGAATGTCGTAATTGTCCACATGTCTGAAATCTAAGCAACAAAGCTTCTGTAGCCTTACTGAATTCATTAATTTTTTCCTAGTTTGGGGCTACTATACTATACTATGGAACTGTCGATAATGCTATCACTTAAAGGAAACGCAGTTGGCATTATATTGGTTTCCTATCCAGAGAAAGCTTTACTCTTGGGGAAACAAACACGTGTATACAAATGCAGTTTCCTCTATCCCATGAAAGCTAAAAAATGGATAATAAAGGGACTGATATGATGAACGTCATGACAAATATATCAGTTCTTGATAAAGTGTAAAAGGACGTTGGAATTTGGTCAAAATTAAGAGAGAGAACTTTGATGAAAGCTGGGAACGTGCCATTGTGCCTCGCAAACCTCAACATGAGAAGAAAAAAAAAGGACCTCAAGCATTCCAATCAATCCATCCTGATAGGCAGAACCAGTTGGATGGATATTTCAGCAACATTATTAAATAAGCATAGAAATGTTGATAGTGAAATTACATAAGTTGATGTAAGTGATGGATATTAATGACTACTTAACAGTTAAAGGCCAACCCCGACAGATAATTATGTACTTGCCACTAATACCATCTGACAACACATTTCCTATAAGATATAAAATGCATATTAAAACAACAGCATATCCAAACAATATTGAGATCTTGAACTGTAAAAACAATTACTCAAATATGCAGTGGCCATATTATTTCTATATAACTAAATCCCTTTAGCTGAGGTGGCAAATTTGACCCATTGACAATGAATGGATCAAACTGGGTTTGTGTTGATCTCAAACGCGTCAAATCCAGAAAAAGGTGAAAGTGAAACGTGTAGAAAATGACCCAAGCCCCATTTTTAACATATGAAACCTCATAGTTGATGTTATTCAAAAATTTTAAATTATTCTTCTAATATTATTGCTTTGCGTAACCACAATCAACGCGTTATTTATTCATGAAAACGTTATATGATGGTCAAAAAATGTTGGTCAACCCAATCCTTTTGGTTTTATGAATTAGCAAAAAAGCTTACTTTTGTTGTTCAACTTTAGCTCGATCCTTTTCTTCCAGAACAGATATTTCAGTCTCAAGACTAAACATTCTGTTAAGGGCATGCATATTCTCGAGAGTCTCATCCAAAGTCCTATCATCACTTCCGTCATATCTCAAATGCTGAAATGGACCATGAAGAAGCTTGTTGACTATACCACGGCTCAGACTTTCAATGGCTTTTCTTGTATTGTTGTTTATGTCACCTATTTTCTGCAAGCATTTTTCTAAATCACTGGTTTTGATTCTTTCAGCATATGCTCTTAATTTCCGGATTGTAGGAACGGTTTCAAGTGAATCGCTCCATGCTTCAAATAGTACTAATTCTTCATCGATGATGTTTTGAGCGTCCCTTGCTTTTCTGATTCTGTCCCCCCTTTGGCAGCCACGTACAACTTCTTTCAAATCATCGACATTTTTTGCTTTTGTAGTCTCAAGATCTTTAACACAAGATCCGACGTTTCTTGGAACTGAAATATAAATAAAAAGATGCTTTCCACCCATATCTGGACTCACAGGTGGAAGATCAATCACATTTTTTTAAAAAAACAAAGGAGTTTCAGAAGAAGTGCTTGTGAATATCACATTGGCTTCACCAGCACAAGTCATCATATCGTCAACTGGTCTGTAAATGATTTCAATATCTTTAAACTCTTCACGAAGTGCATTGACTTTTTCTACGGATCTATTCACAACCACGATTTTTGTGCACCATTTTGATACTATGTCTTTTATCACAAGCTTTCCCATTTTACCAGCTCCTATAAGTAAGACTCTTGTAGTTGTATGAGCCGATTGAGGAAGCTTCATTAGTGCAAGTTCAACTGCAGCTGAACTTACTGAAACTGCTCCTTCTGCAATCTTGGTCTCGGTTCTGACCCGTTTCCGACCATGATGGCATGCTTGAACAGCCCACTGATGTTTCTTCCGAAGCCTGCAACTCCTTGAATAACTTTAGCAACTTGTTTGACTTGGGCAAGAATTTGGCCTTCTCCAGGAACCAATGATTCGAGTCCTGCTGATACTTCAAAGATGTGGCGTGTTGCGTGATATCCAAGATAACTCATACTAATGTGGTGCTTATTCAAAAAAACTTTAGCAATCTGGAAAAATAAGAAAAATGATCAGTATCCAATTTTTGTTTCTTTTTTTTTTTGTTTTTTTTTTTGAACATGTTATCAGTTATGCACATAAAAGTTACTTACATCGAAGCACTTCATAATGTACTCCCGTTGTCGTACGGGAGTCACATATATAATCCATTGTGCATTTTGTACATTAAGTCCACACCTATATATATCAGTTTCAAATAGTTAATAAAACTGCACGCAATCACTGAACAATATCATTTGAATCGATAAAATACTTGATAAAACTGCAAACATGCCATATGTGGAAAAGGTTTAGGAAAATACACAAACTTATTAATAAACTGAACAGGTAAAGTACCATAAAGCTGCGAGATCTTCATGAACATTGTTTTCGTACCTGCAAATGATCTCCAAGTCGTCCAGACAGGGCCAATATAAAGTTATTTTTGCAGAGTTCGGAGTACCAAGAAGTAGCGTCATTTTAAATATGATGCAAAGGTTATTATTAGTATTCGTGCTGCGCTACTCAACCTCATCGATGTAGGCTACACAAAGGGACGGGTATCTGTAAAAAAATGTTGTATACAACTTGCAGACCCACAAGCCACCACAAGCCATATAACCTTATATTGCAGACATACATATGTTAATCCAAACATGGCTGTACACCAAAAATATTATCGCGGCAGTAAATATGGTTATAAAAAATAGTACTTCCTCTCAAATGCAACTATAGTAAAACTAACCTAAACTTTTATATGTTTATGATTCTAGGTTGAAGCTTATCACATGCTTTGAAGTATGAATCAAGCTTAAGCACGTATTATAATTTCATGTTATGGAGATGTACGTGCTAAAGAAGAACGCGAAAAAACACAAACATTCTAATACATGTCAACGCCAACAGTAAGCTCCCAATAGTTACCTGATGCTAAACACTTCTTTAAGTTGTCCTTTGTTATCGAATGGAATAACCTGAAATAAAAAATAACATTGAATGTATTGTAACGTCTAAAGGACCTCTGAAGTTGAAGATATATAAAAGTTGCATCAGGTGCAACTACCTTAAATAGTTCATCATACAGATGGAGTCCAATGAGTCTGCAATCAGGGTCAATTATGCCTATCTACAAAGCCAAAGAGGTAGGAAAGATAAGACATTAGAAAAATCAAAATTTGGCTTATTGTTTATAAAATAATGTAATACTATTCAAACATCTTATTATGTACCTGGCCATTGTATGTAGGTCTGCCTGTGCGATCTGAGACATCACCCATCGCTCTAAAAAGGCATAAATTTCAATGGTTATAAGTAGATGTTGTCATATGACTTCCTTTTGTAAAAAAAAAGAGATTTGTTATGAATCAAACCTTGTAATAACCTCATTGGCATCAGCATCCCACGGAAGAACACAAAATTTGTATCTTTATTTTGCAATAAACAGAAGGTCTTGGGTTTCGCCCATCATAAAGCAAGAATATACACAAATAAGACAATGAGTGACAAAAGAAATCTATTATAAATTAAAAGTACTTAACTGTCAAACATCTTGACTCACATGCGGACGGAACAGTTCAAGGGTTGCAATTCTTTCGTATATTGGCACATCCAACATAGGCTGCAAATAGACATTCACAATCAAATCAATGAATCATAGATGCAAAATATCTACAGAAAGATTCTTCCTAAACATCTCCATTTAGTGTTTTAAAGAAATCCAAAGTTTTAAAGAGAATACACTATAGCTTTAGCTTAAACTTTGTATTTATGTCAACATTCACGTACTACTTTATAATATAGAAACATGTTCTTATAGTTTAGCACATGATCCATCTACATTTAATGCATTGCATCATGATTTATAAAGACAGGAGTCACTAATATGGTTGAATTAATAATGACATGTTATAATTAAAAGTTTAGGCAAGTGCTAATACCTCTTTTGAGGATCCACTGTGGAATTAAATTGAGTAACCCTTCTGCGTTCTTCCTTTTGCAGCTCATCAAAATGGTTTTCTCTTGCATTCCTAGAATTTTGGATTATTTTCAGCGTGTCTTTGAAGAAGCACTACTACATAAAAAGGAAGATCTGCACTACCATGCAATAATCATGCATGAAAAATTCTTGATTTAATCACAAGAAAAGGATTAAGGTGATGAGCAAACCTTAAAAGAATGTCAAGCTTTACAACCCATCAACTCCAAAGTGCTTTAAAGAACATGTCATGTATACCTAAACATATACAATCCATCTGAGCAAGAACATAAACAATGATATATAGCAACCTCAAAAAACCATTAAAAAGCAACATAAATCAATAAATGGCCATCAGAATCTGCATAAAGGTAAAAACAAACATATTATGACATTATTAGTTAATTGAAATATGATAAATAACACATGATTGACGATTTCTTTTTAGAGGATATGAGATTAGGGCTGAGGAGAAATTAGGGTTTTGAGTGATGAATGAATAAAAGTCGTATATCACAAAAATTAAGGAATCGATATTAATTATATTTAAAATCGGTTTTAAATTTTATTTATTTAAAAATTATAGTTTGTGAGTAGTAATAAGGAATAGATATTTTTCAAATTTTTGTAGATCATTATATTTATGGCTTTGCAGAATATATCACAAAAATTAATTTGATCTAGTGGTAAACACACATGTTATTTATCTAAATAACCAAGGTTCGATTCTTGCAAGACTTACTTTTTAGAATAAATTTCGAAAATTAATGCTTATATAATTAAATTTCGAAAATAAATAATAATAGCTAATTAAATTTAACAAAAATGCTTAGTTGGACAACAAATGCTTATGTGGCATGAAATTTGATTATTTGGCGTTAATTAAGATTGAGACGTCATTGAGGTGACATTAATCTTAAAACGCCTCATATATATATATATATATATATATATATATATATATATATATATATATATATATATATATATATATATATATATATATATATATTTATTTATTTATTTATTTGAGGGTTTATGAGATTGGTTTTGAGTAAAATGGATTTGTCGCTTTGTTTGACTTAATAAAAATCCGGATGAAGATATGTTTTAATGGATAATGCAAGGATATCTTTGTTTCTAGAGTTTTTTTCTAAAGTAATGGATGGGAGGAGGAAATCAAAAAAAGGCGTTTTGAGTTTTTAAGATGGAAAAGAGGGACGGGAAGGTGGGAGGGGAAGGATGGATTTTTGAGTGTTATTTTGTTCGCCTAATTTTAGGCGGATAGGGAAGGAAACTGGTATTAAATATTACAGGCCTTTGTTAAATTGCAATATTATCGTCAATCTTCCTCAATTTTCACATTTGTATGTAAACAGAGTCGAGGTTACCACCTTGTAAAATCGTACAAAATAGGAAGATGTTATTTTGTATTGCATTTGTAGTCAATCTGCTGTTGTGGACCATGATTTCTTATCTAAATAACATAAACTAATTTGCTTACTGAATATTCTTCTAAAAATGTTATCGATACTAAGGAGACACTTCATTTTTTATGCTGGTGTAGAAGTTTATGTTTAATGTTATCAATAGATATTCAAATAATGTATTATATTATTAAATGAGTAGTCACCCATCAAAGATTGACTTATTGGAACGTTCTTGTTGCTTGATGATTCATTATATGCCTCTTAGACTGTAAAATTTGTTATCAGAAGTTTTGGCGAGAATCAATTAGGTTGAATACAAAAAAAGCCTTGGCAATAGAAGGGATACAGTCCCAAGATGTTACATTACTGTTATGAAATAAACATTTTTTGTGCAGATTCATTGGATTGAATATAAGCATATGTATTAGCTTCTTATTTTGTGAAGTAACATATTGGTAATACGAGTATATATTGGTAATTTGTGTAGCTTTCTTTACTTTCCTTGCTACTTTAAAAAAACTCAATAACACAAAACTAAATAACCACTTTCTTCACTATGTCATCTCCTACTTTGCCTTTCCCATCTCATCTCTTTTCATTCTTTAAATTTTAGACTTGAGAAAAGAGCATAGTGTTGGACTTGGAGGTGTTTGTTGTTAAAATTGAAAAATTAATGTTTTTTAAAATGATTTGACTTTTAGAAGTTAAACTAGTAACAATGGGTGTTTTGAGGTTCTTGTTTAGTATACTAAGGTAGTTTTCTTTGCCGTGCTTAGCACGGGCCAAGTTGATTCATATGATGTTCTTATTATTATGAGGATGAACATTTCGTTGGGTAATACACTTTTGCTAGCATTGACCCATTCCCAATTTAAGATGTATTTATGAAACTTTTAGTGATACCAAATTAAATGAAAAGTTAGCTTATTGAATTATGTGTGAACATATTATTCATATGATAGGAATGGATCCACTAAGAAGAAAAAATAAAAATAAGAATAATGAGAAATATTTTCAATCACACATTTTAAATGAAGAAGGAGAATTTCATGAGAAATGCATCTCTTTTTGTAAGTGCATATGAAATATGCGGCTGTGATTATTCTCATCCTTCTCATTTTACTTTTACTACTTATTTGATCTTTACTCTTCATATGATTTTCAAAATTACGAAGTTCATGATACTATATATGTGTCACGTTTTAAAAAACATTTCATGTCAAGTTTTAGGTGGTAACAAGTTGGTTGAAGGGTTGAAGCTAGTTTTGCAAGAGTAGATTGATTGATAAAAGAAATTTACGAAAAGAAAAAAATGGTGATCTACATGTAAAATTGTAAATTGTTACTGAAAAGCGGTCAAATTTGTACCTTTCGTTTAAGGTCCTTCTTCACTCTACATTATTATTGGTAAAAATTATAGATATAACTTTCAAGTTAGTCCAAAAATATAATTTATATGCCTTTTTCGTGTGTAGATTCATGGAATACCACGACCCTGACGCTTTTATTGGCCACCATCACAGACTTCACAAAGAATCATCTAAACCTCTCCTACTACGAGACATCCATCAAGTCGGAAGACGAAACAAGACTAAGCTATGATATGCCTTTTGTAATACCAAATACTACGTATATGCCTTTTGTTACTTATGTATATGAAAGAGTTATACAAAATACTTATGTATGTGTTGACCACTTGCACCAATTAACTGAGTTATACTATGTGTTATGCTATATTTGGGTTAGTATCTTACATATATACGAACATTTCTTCTGAAAAAATCATTTGTAACTCTATCTACTTCTTTTTCAACTTTATGAGATATAGACATAAGCAAGTCTCCCGTATTAACTTTTACTATGCTTGTTCTAGCATGCAGCCATGCTTTGTTGACCCGCTTGACATCCACTCTATTTTTAATACTATTTCACAATACCTTTCGTTAATACAATTTTGACGCCTCACAAGACAGTCAGCTAACTTCTCCGAGAATAGATCTTGTATTAAGTATTAGTCTTGGTTTAAAGTCGCTAAGAAAGCAAATACTGAAGTCTCACCGTGGACGTGTTCGCGATCAACCTCCATGAGAGTAAGTAAGGATTTAAGAGATAAAGTCATTTCTGTAGAGAGAGTGAGTGTGTGTTCTCGTTTGAATAGTGGTGAACCCCTATTTATATGGTTGACCTTTCTCTACATGTTTCATAGTCACGGACACGAGTGACATTACATAAGTGGGAAGGACGTAAGTCGACTGTAGTTTGTCTTGTTGCCATGATAGCGATACTTTTGGGCGGGAGTTTGCCCCGCTTTTCCTTTTGGGACCTGCAGTTACATGACTCTTAATCCTAGGTGAGATTCCCTACCTTTATATGGGCGCGGTTGTGGCCTCCTTCTAAGTATTTCTTACCCGGATTGGTCCTTCCGCCGTGTTCACGCCTTGCGGATATAGACAATGCTTGAGTGACCTCTCGACGGGTTACGTTTTGGTCCGCGCCCACCCTTCCGAGTGCCGGGGGTCATACGAGATCAAGTCCCCCGCCTAGTATGCTTGTTGGTTCAGACAAGTGTTCTAGACTAAGTCGTTCACCCATCCGCGGTTGGTGGCCCGCGGATAATCCTAGTCATTGCTTGATTGTACCTTCCACTTATATAATGGATAAGCGCTATAGTTGTCCTTGTGGGAGTCGCGAATCGTTCTAGACCGCACATTTTCTAACCGACGTGGACGCTTTGGTCGCTTCTATCTCATCCGTTGATCTAGGAAAATCGAGCCACAAATATGGATCGGGACGCGGCGTTTTCTCAACCGCTCGATTACCGTTGGTTTTACCTTTGGGAGGGTATAAATACCCTCATTTTCACCTTCTTGGTTATTGTTGCCATTTCATCTTCGTGTGTAAAAAAGTAAAAGCAATCAAAGCCCTTTTCGTGTTTTCACTTGTTCGTTAGGTTTTTCTTTCTCTTGTTTTCCATGGCTAAGAAACTCCTTTGTGACTTTACTTGCAACTTGTCCCGTAAAGACCTAGATGATTTTTGTTCGAAATATAATATTCCCAAACTGTGCATCCTCTTCTTCCCGGCCTAACGACACCATAAGGAACGCCCTCGTGGTAAAATAGGTGTATATACTAGGTTTTTGAATTCGCAACTTTAGGATCCTCTCTCTAAGTTCTTGTGCAGCGTTTTAGAGTACTTTCAGATTCACCTTTCACAGTTAGCCGCGGCTAGGATTAGCCACTTTGAGATTTTATGCCGCGTTCATGGTGGCATCCCCACCGTGCCCCTATTTAGGAAGTTTTACTACTCTGGGATGAAAGATGGGTGGATGACCCTAGAGAAGCGTAAGGGTCCCAAATCTTTGGTTGTCCCGGTTTGTCATACTGCCCCTCTAGATTCTGTGAAGAACTAGAAGGAATACTTCTTTTGGGTTGACGCGATTGTTTTTCCATTGGCAATTTCATGGAACGATAACGTCTCCGTTGACCGTGATTCGCCCCATCGGATGACGATATTGATTTGGAATTATTGCATCTTCTTGACACAAATCGTGCTCCTTTCAAGAAATTTCCGAGCCCTTTCTTTGTGTAATTGGTCTTAGCTGCAGCTTGGGATGACGCCGACCGCGCCCCTACTTTTATGGTGTCGACATCGAAAGGGGTTTCCTCCTGGGTTTGTCGCGGCTTATTCTTGCTTTTGTTTGTTTTGTTTTTAACACTTGCCTTTTTTTCTCTGCAGAGATGTCTCTTTTCGCATTCATTAATCAACCGGATCCGCTCGTTGTGAGCTCCGGAGAGAGGACTCGCAGAGGGCGAAAAGACTGCAAGAGGAAACCTGGGCGTGTTATAGAGCCCTCGGAGAACTTGGTTACTTTGGTCCAAGAGACCATCGTGGATACCGTGGAGGTGGCCAAGGCCAGCAAGGCCACCGGGAAGAAGAGGGTCAGGATTAATGCCCCTACCAAGCAGACGGAGAAGAAAAGGATTGTGCTAAAGCATGGCTCTGGGTCCGCCGGTATGTCCCTCGCCGCTCTCTTTTGTTTGTTTGTTTGTTTGTTTTAGAGAAATACCTAAATATATTTGGTTGTGCAGGGATGCGCTTCAGACCTACTCCGTCCGGAGATTCATGATGAGTCTCGACTCGGGACCTAATCGCTTGGAGACCACGCTTGCTTCTTCCGAGACCTCTCCTCATTTGCAGCAGATCTGGATGCCAATTCTAAGACTTCAGTGCTCCCCTTGAAAATGTGGATACCGATATGTTTGGGCCTTCTCACCACCAATTGCTCATCAAGAAAGTGTTTTTAGGAGGATTCACCTCAACAGAGCCATCACCCATCGCCCGCCGCCTCAAGAAGTCTTTTATCGCCTATGTCCGCGGACACCGCCAAGGCCAAAATGTTTATGTTCAGTGGCTTCCCACCAATGAATTTCGCATGAATGACCCCGGATTTGCCGGAGTTTAGTGGACAATCTTTCCACTCTTGGCTACTTGTCTCAGGTCATGAACATGCCACACGCATTTGCTTGATCACTATAATATGATCACCGCAAGAGGGTGTGCATGTCTTCGTAGGTCTGCCTAAGGTTAGAGTTTGAGTTGAACCGCACCAACAAGTTGAATAGGAAGGTGAGAGGAGGAGAAGAGGATTGAGAGTTTGAAGGAGATGGTGCAGGAGTTGGAGAGTGAAGCCGCTGGGCGAGGGCCTTCGAGCTTGTGGTATTTGGAGTCCGAATCGAGGAGGTAAGAAGGCTTCGTGAGCACGTGGCTCACCGAGGCGTGATTGCGCCCAAGGATGCGCAGCTGGTAACTTTGACCGTTGAGAACGCGGAACTGAAAGGTCAAGTTGCGGCTTCGTGGTTTGTGATGGTTTGAAGGAACAAGTAAAAGAGGCAAGTTTGTTTGGGGAGAAGTTGAAGCGCGTGCGAGAAGAGGTCCGGAGTACCTATGATGATCGCCGCGTAGTTAGATCGGTGGTCGGATTTGAACCGTGATTTTGATGAGGAGTTGTTTCCGGCACCTTCTCGCGATTGAGGGCAAGAGATGGGTGATTGGACATGGTTTCCGTAGAGTGTGGATGGCCTTCAAGCAATCCGAGGAACTGCAGACCCGCCTAGGGTATTGCATCAGTAAAGCCATAGCGGAGGGGTTGAGACAGGGGTTGGAAGCTGGGATAGTTCATGGAGCTGCGAAGAGGAAGTTAGAGCAGATCCCAGACTATAATCCCCGGGCTAAGGAAGCCTACCGCGAGTCGGTTGTCCGACTTAGCGATGTTCCCTTTCCCCTGCTTGATTCCCTAGAGGCATGCAAGGATGCCCCCCTTGAATATCTGATGGCGAACTTGGTTTTGCAGGAGGAGCGACCTAGTGGGTCGGGGAGTTTCTATACACCGTCCTTCTACGGAGGAAGTGCTTCTTCCCATTCCTTGCTCCAGTGTGACCGGACGCCTGCGGGCCATCGCCGCATATAAGGAGAAGAAGTGCCGGAGAAGGGGTCAAGTTTGATTGAATCTCGATTTGGCCGTGTATAATGTCGTTCATAAGATCACCTCTTACGGGCACCCACCATTGTCTTAGTTCCTCCGTGGCCTACTCCGTCTGCGCCCTTTATTGGTCCAACCGGGAGGAATGTGACTCTTGGCAATTTAGGAGTCTATTTTAGGTAACCGCATTACGTTAAACTAAATCGAGTTTTGCCTTTAACACTATTTTTATCAACCATGACTTGATTTTATATCGCCTATTGGTTTTTATGGTTTATTTCATTATTGGATGAGTTATCGTGTGAGTTTTAACTCTTTTTGGTAGGCGTTATTCGATTTGGCACTATAAAAGCCTAAACGAGAAATAACGAACTTTTAGACCATAACTCAAAAATTGGCAAATAAATAGTCAAAACTCATGGAAAAATAAAAATAACGATAATAGAAAGTCGAATTAATGTTGTGAGACACTCGTGGGACAATATATGAGCTCGGGAATGGGTAAACGGGACATTTTACAAAAAATTACGGCTTCGGCCCTCCCACTCTCACCTAGGCCGGCGCCCCTCCCCACCTTTTTATTTATTTTGAGGTCCCTCCCTCTTAAGTGTATATACCCTCACCTCACCTCATTCCCACCCTTTCATTCTCTCTCTAAAACACACACACCACTCTCTTTCTCCTCATGGCTCATGAACTTTGTGAGTAAATTCATCGGGATGTAGATTCGGGAACAACCATTTTGGAGCAATTATGGGTTATGGAGACTATGTTGTTGGCAAAGTGTAATCTCGTGGTATATTATGTTGAAGGTCTTGGTCATAACTTGTTTTCTCTGGGTCAATTACGTGATTACGATCTAGAAGTGGCATTTAGAAAACATACTTGTTTCGTTCTGAACTCGATGGTGTGGAACTGTTAAGAGGAACTCGAGGTTTAAATCTATACACCATCTCTATCGAATACATGATGAAGTCTTCTCCAATCGCTTGTTGTTAAAGGCTTCAAAACAAAACATGGTTATGGCATCGCTGCCTCAATCACTTGAACTTCGGCACCATTAATAATCTTTCCATAAATGATCTTGTAAGAGGCTTACCCATATTAAAATATGAAAAGATCATCTTTGTTCGAGATGCCAATTGGGAAAAGCAAGAAATATGCCCACAAACCCAAACCCACAAACTCAAGAATGGAAGTTTTGCATACCCTTCATATGGATTTGTGCGGTCCAATGAGAGTGCAAACGATCAATGGGAAGACATATATTTTAGTCGTTGTTGATGACTACTCTCGATTTACTTGGGTAAAGTTTTTGAGGACAAAGGATGAAACTCTAGACGTCATCATCAAACTTATCAAGCAACTTCGTGTCTGCCTTAACAATATGGTTAGAATTGTTCGAATGTAAAATGGCACAGAGTTCGTCAACAAAGACTTAATTCAATTTTATGAAAGTGTTGGAATCGGTCATCAAAGAAGTGTTCCACGAACTCCTCAACGAACGATGTAGTTGAAAGACGAAACCGAACTCTTGTGGAAGCCGCAGAACAATGCTCATTTATTCAAAGGTTTCAATGTTTCTTGGTGAAGCCATTGCCACCGCTTGCTACACCCAAAATCGTTCTCTTATACACACCTCTCATGGAAAAACTCCATACGAACTTGTCCATAAACGAAAACGATCTCTCCTACCTTCGTGTGTTTGGTGCTTTGTGCTATCCAACGAATGATGGTCAAGATTTAGGTAAATTAAGAGCTAAAGCGAGACATTGGAGTTTTGTAGGATATGCATCAAACAAGAAGGGTTACCAAATCTACTACAAAATAGCTCGAGATATCATGGAAACTATTCACGCCACGCTCGATGAGTCGTCGGGCAAATGGCTCCGGGACAATCCGCCTGGACCCGCATCTCAACCTTCATCAAGTAGTCCTATCGATTCTACTCTTGTTTCAAATCCTCACCGTAAACTCCCTATGTACCTCCTTCGTAAGATGATTTGAAGAAATTGTTTGATCCAATGTTTGATGAACACTATGAGCCAAGTGCTAATGATCATCAATTCCATCAACGAGGTTGTTCCTATCCATATGCCAACGGTTAACCCTTCAGCTTCTATGTCATTAAGTCAAGAAGCGCTGCTGGCGATCACTCTGTCTCATCAACAAATCATCAATCATCAAGTGTACATCATGGTAGTGTGTCTGCACCCATGATGGAGATAATCCTTTGCAACTCCCGAAGATGCCCCTTTGAAAACATATTTGCTCTGAATCATCATCAGGGACCATCTTCATCGGGAGAAATCGACTGCTACTTCAATTCCTCAACAACAACCACACGAACACCTTAGAAAATGGACACATGATCATCCATTGGACAACATCATTGAAATCCTCTCGTCCAAGATCCACTCGGAAACAACTTGCAACCGATGCCTTATGGTGCTTCTTCAACTCCGTACTATCCAAGGTCGAACCAAAAGATGTTAAAACTGCCATGAATGAAGACAACTAGTTCAATGCCATGCAAGAAGAAATTTATGGGTTTGATCGACTAGATGTATGGGAATTAGTACCTACTCCTGACTGTGCTATGATCATTTCTCTAAAGTGGATCTTCAAAGTAAAACTTGATGAGCATGGTGATGTATTAAAAAACAAGGCTCGATTGGTTGCAAAAAGATACCGTCAAGAGGAGGGTATTGACTTTGAAGAATCATTTGCTCCAGTCGCTCGTATCGAGGCAATGAGAAACTTCTTGGCTAACGATGCAAGTACGAACATGGTAGTCTATCAGATGGATGTAAAGACGGCTTTTCTTAACGGAGATCTTAAAGAAGTCGTATCGCCGACCAACTGAAGGCTTTGTGAATCCAGAGCATCCTACTCATCTATCATTTGAAAAAGGCTCTTTACGGTTTAAAGCAAGCTCCAAGGGCATGGTATGATCGTTATCAAAGTTTCTTCTATCTCTTGGATTCAAAGAAGGAGCAGTTGATCCGACATTTTCACCGAAAAGTCGTGCAAACATTTAATTCACGCTCAAATCTATGTTGATGATATTATTTTTGCCTCGACCGACCCCAATGAATGTGACCATTTTTCAAATGAAATGGGTTCCAAATTTCAAATGTCAATGATGGGACAAATGTCATTTTCTTGGGATTACAAATTTCACAAAGTCCGGAGGCATTTTATAAATCAATCTAAATATGCAAATGATATTTTAAAGAAATTTGGATTTGATTCTTGTGACCTGTTGACACTCCCATGATAGAGCGTACTAAAGCGGATGAGGACCACTCGGGGATCATGGTAGACCAAACGAAATATCGTAGTATGATTGGATCCCCGATGTACCTCACACCGATGAACCGACATTTTGTTCATTGTTTGCATGTGTGCTAGATATCGTGCTAAGCCTACCAAAAGCGCCTTGAAGTGGTTAAGCGGGTCTTCGGTATCTCCAAGGAACCATCAATATGGGACTTTGGTGCCGAAGGACACCGGTATGTCACTAACGACCTATGCACGAATCCGATCATGCGGATGTCAAGATACACGCAAATCACGTGCGGAGGTGCTCGGTTTTGGGCGATAAGCTTATGAGTGGTCTTCAAAGAAATAAATGAGTACTTCTATATCCTCTACAAAGGTGAATACATAGCCATTTCTTCTTGTTGTGCTCAAATCCTATGGATGAGATCCCAATTATCGACTATGGCTTTGAATTCAACAAAATCCTCCGTACTATGATAATAAAGTGCTATTGCTCTCATGCAAGCAACATTCAACACTCAAGAGCAAAGCACATTGACATTCGACATCATTTCATCGAGAGCAAGTGGAGAACGGTGTGGTGGAACTCTATTTTGTGAGGATTGAATACCAATTAGCATACATCTTCACCAAAGCTCTTCCTAGAGAACGTTTTGAGTTTATCCTTCCACGACTTGGTCTAAAGAGTCTACAACTGAAACACTCAAACGTCTTCAAGAAGAAGACGAGGAGTAAAGGTCTTTCTTCATCCATCTCTTGTAAATATTTATTCGAAAAGCAAAATACAAAACTACAAAACCTACAAAAGCAAATAGAAAAATATAAAACTTTCAAAATCCATAAAATTTGAAAATCTTGAAAATTTTAAAAATATTGTCATTTTGTCATGTTTTTCTCGATTCGATAATATCTACGGTATTTGTCTTGTCATTCAAAGAATGACACGGGTCTTTAGATATTGTTCGAATGTTCATAAAATAAAATAAAAATCAAAACAAATTTTGGGAGAAAGTGAAACTATGGTTTATTGTCATTTCGTGCAAGAACCTGTTTTTCAAAGAAAGAACGAGCCATGCTTTATCTTAAATCTTCAAACCTCATGCTCGATTCTAAAACAAATGTTTGTCGTTAAAAGACAAATGTTTCCTTTCAAATATTTTTCCTTCAAATGATTTTCCGAAAATATTTGTCATCTAATGAAAACAAAATTGCTTTGAAAATACTTGGACTCTACTTTTGAAAATCATCCGGGATTTTCATTTGTCAAAATCTCTATCCTTCAATCAACAACATATGTCATTGATTGAGAGGAGAATGATTTCAATCAAAAGAGTATTTTTCAAACAATTGGCACGTAATCGAGAAAGGTCTACTCTTGAATAATCAAAAGAACAATGTTTTACAATATTGTATACAATTGGTACAAGACCATTGTTATTATTATGTTTTCAAAAGATACTCAAGCATGTTTAATCTTTGGAGTCTAAAGTCTCAAACTTGATCCTTATCGGTTAAATGTTTCTCATAATCAAGTCACATCTCCCTCAAAGCTTTCAAAATCAATTTAAATCTCTGAGATCACAAATCTCAAATGATTTGAAAATTGTGATCGGGAAGAAATTGTGATTTAAATTAGATTTAAACCGATAATTCGATAAATGGTTTCATAAGTGTTTAGCAAGCTTTCCTCCCCACATGTGCCAAACGATTTCAAATTTTCCATGCACATGGTGAGGGGGAGCATCGTTTTAAACCACAAAGAATTGAAACGTGTTGATTTGTCTCTAAGTGCAGGTTCCTTCTAATATGTGCAAAACTCTTTCAAACCTCGAGGCACATATTGAGGGGAGCAAACTTATGAAAACCTCATCCTTCCCAATATGCTTTATCTACTTGATTTGATCGAGGAAGTGATGTTGATATCTTTTAGAAAATGGTAATCAAAGAAGTTAATTCTTCCTCTTGCCTCCGTGTGCCAAAACAATTTCAAATACATGATGCACATGTTGAGGGGAGCTCTTCTAAAAATATCAAAATAATTCGGTACAAAATGCTTTGATAATATATCACAAGTATCCGGATTGATTTTCAAATGGTTTTCAATTGGTTCCAATGGAAGATGAACAATACCAAATAGACCGACCAAATTTACTTTATGTATGGTGATATAAGGATGATAAGGTTAGGTATTTGTTCCCATGATCCGCCGTAGCAGGAGGGATCTACCGGGACAATCTACTAGATAGTGTAGAAGTCCTTAGGTATGATGAAAAAAGGAGAAAAGTGAGATATGGGAAGAGTGCGGATGAGGCGAGCTAGTAATGGAATAAACCCAACAAGGTTCTAGTTATGAAGTCTCGGTAAGCAATGAAGGGGTTGAAGAATGAAAAGAATTGAATGAGAAAGGGTGAAAACAAATAGCCTCCAATAATTCAACCTTAGGGCGAAACCGGGTTCAATACATATGCTCTTGGTTGTCACTAAGGTAACACCGGTATTGGAGACAAGACGTCATGGACCCGGTGATACACTTTGACTACAACTTCCCAAGCCACTCAAGTTCCTCTTAAAAGGGCTTGTTTCATTCTCACGGGAACCTACATAATCTATCGACTCTCTTAGAGATTATTGATATTGAAGAAGGAGACTCTCCCTAGTCTCCTCAGATAGGAACCAAATGTGCACAATTGAGTCTAGAGCCACGAGATCATCAAATAAATCTCTTTAGGACATCATTAATGAAGACTCTATTTCACACAATGTGGAAAGAGAGATTATATCTTATGAGTCCTACGCATTATCCTTGTGGTATTGCCGAACATCTAAGTGATATGCAAACATATTCACAATGAAGATAGAAAGCCTTCTAGAGCTAACATCAAACAAGTTCTTGGTAGGTGGCATGTGAGATCTATCTAATAGATCAACCATGTGACAACCGAATGTAAACAATGGGGCGATTCAAACTTATGAATCAATCTCGGTTCGAGTTATAGATTGATGGACCTTTAAAAACCGGTCGTTGTGCTTAAAATTTTTTCTTTAGCACATCGACTGTGTACTTATATTTCAAAAATAAAAGGTGTTTATGATTGATAATTGATTTTTCCCAAAAACCTTCGTTGTATTGCAAAAACACTTTATTGAGTAGTACACGATTGTTTTTCAAATCTCTTTTCATCAATCGGTGAATCTCAAATTACTGTTCACTCACTCCGTGTTGTCTTCTTTGAGACGTTCGGTTTGAGAACAACTGAACAATTGCGAAACCCCGTCAAGGAGATTCTTCGAATTATACCGATCATAGGCGGTATTTGTACCGATCAACGGGAACCGTGGGCGTGTACCTCAATTCAACGAAGTGATCAAAGACACTTTCGCGCTTTATTGCTAATCGTTGTATGCATGTATCGTCCGACGTTTGCGGTGATCGAATGGAGAGGTCAATCCATAGCCGCATTCTCACTCATCACATTCATTTCTAAAGAAATCATGATAAGTGCATCAATGACTCGATATTTTCACTCCATGCTTCTGCTACGATGCTACAAATATCATGAATCAACTAAAGCTTCCGCTACTCTGATGAAAAGATTTCATGATCCAGAATGTGACCATGTCGGTCCAAAAGTCACAACTTCACATAATGTCAACACCATAATGGAAGAGTCAGAGATTTATGGTAGCTGATGATCTCAATGCTGGCTCAAAAATCATTATCACGTGGATCAGTTAAAGACCTCCACTTGGATTATCCATACATGCTAAAATGAAGAATCAAAGACTACGAGCTTCAGAGCAAAGAACATTATCAAGAATCCAAGAACAATCTTAATGTAATATCTGTTTGTATTCAATGTAATTTGAGGTGACCTCCATAGGGAGATTGTTAGGATTTAGTAAATCCAGGTTATTAAAGTGTCGGTCACCTCAAGTATATGTAATCGCGAAAGCTCGTAGTCGTAGTTATTTTATGTTAAGTAGTATTTAGTTAAGTATCACCGTGGAGGACGGACGGGTCTTTACCCACTGTATGCCTGATCCACAGCTCGTAGGTGGCGTTTTATGTAAGACTATAAATACCCTCTACCTCCCAAGGTAGAGGGTTGGAGCTCATAATAATACTTTCATTTTCGCTCACTAAGTTTCCAAACCTCTAACTATTTCTCTCTCTAAAACCTTATTGTATACGTCCCATTTGACCATGATTTGATGTGTTTGTGAAATCCAATATGTTACAACACCTCCTGCTTGAACTTCATCTATTGTCCCGTGCCATTGTTGAATGACATTTCTAAGACCGTAGATGTTATCGATACCAGAAGACATGTCTTGAGAACACATATTTTTGGTATTTTTCAAATTTTCTGATTTTTATGGTTTTTGTTGATTTTATAATTTTCTATTTTGCTTTTTGAAAAAATTATACAGAAAGTGAAGATGATATAGTTTAAGAAGGATGATGATACGAGTACCGAGATAAGGATATCGAGCAGTCCCGTTGTAGAATATAGAAGTCATCATCTCTTAAACTTCCACCACCAAAGCTTCCGAGGCTCCAAAATAGTCGACGTAACATGAGCCTTTAAGAATGAGAGACTTTGCGCCTTCCCCAAACCGAAAATCCATTAGATGAGCGATTCAAGCTCTATTTCAAGCTTGCCTTAGCTGTGTGTACATAGAAGCACACCATTATCATAAATCTTGCTGCTCCTTTTAAGAATGATAATCGAGATTTTTCGTTCGGGGTTATATCATCCAATAGAACAGCAACGTATCATCCCACACTTGAATAAAATATTCTCATATTTCTTTTCCACTGAAGTCTAAAGCGATCCATACCAAAAATTTGTCAAGAGACCACTTTCCCCCAAGTAGATGAATTGATGCAGTCAGTCTCTTAGACTAGCGCTCACGAACCCGAATACACATATACCCGAAGACAGAGAAACTTATACCATCAAGTAGCAGATTAAGTCCAATAGCCAAAGAATAACCCCGATGTATACTTTTCTCTCCCAGAAGAAATTGTATGAAGCTCAAGAACCCAAAGTACTGAATGCCCAAAGAGAATAACCGATAACATTGAAAAGCGGGCGAATCATCGATTATCTCTGCGGATGTCAACTCCGAATAAGTGATTATATCTACGAATCACCGATTAAGCCCTCAGTGAAGCAGTTGAGCATCCCCAATGTACACAATCTCTCCCCGATGATTTCGATAACATCGACATCATCACACACTTGTGTACCTCTTTATCTTCGTAAACCGACTCTTCCATCTCTTCCCCACATAGTTGGAATAAGAACACTAAACGTCATGAGTCAAACCTTGAGTTTCTCTGCGGTAATGACATTGGTCTTCCGGATTTCTTCAATCACTTAGAGTATTAAGCTCATCAATTTTACTCACGCTTAGATCGTGTCTCCTTCCCCTTGCTGGTTTTGATACTTCGAATCAAAGAAACATTATTAGCCCAAATACTTGAAATCTGAGAAGATCGCTTGAAGTCTTTGTGAGAATCAACTTCGAGGAGCAAGTGTGAGCAAATCTAATTGGGGATTAAATTTAACATTTCACTCTCCCCCAATTAGTGCTCTCCCTAAACCGACAATCTTCTTCAAGATTGCCATTTGGGATCATAAAGTTAACATCTTCTTCTCACCACATGCATTCCGCTTAACTTGTATATAGCAAATCCCTTAAATCAAATCCTCCCAATCAAACAAGAACAGAAAGACGTTCATCAAGGAAATCAGCCCATTGGAAGCACTTTGTCATTAATCATATCAACCCATGAGAAGATGTCAACTCACGGCTCTTAGAAGAAACTCCATGTAAAGATGACCCGATAAGAAGAACCTCGGTTCTTACATGAGTTAGGAGCCGTATGACCATTTGTTCTCGGATGTCAATCAAGATGCGAGTTTCACACTTCTTCTCCCTTAAGAATTGCATACGACATTGCCATTCTTGACTAAACAAGTGAAACCATCCATGTGTAGTCTATTTCGACTTCTCCCCATAAAAATTGCATATGATGTCGCCATCGCCATTTTAATTGAGCTAGTGAAAATAGAAAACAATCAGCGGTAAGTAGATCACCATTGAGAAAAACATGAGAAGAAGATCCACTTGATGACCGAGCACATGGGAAAAGCATGAAGCATGTTGGTGAGAATGGTCATAAATGAGAAGATTTCTTCTTCCAAGATAAAGCGCATCAAACGCATAATTTTCTTTTCTTTAGAGTACGAGGCTTGAACTGTTGTGTTCAAACATCATAATGTTGAAGCACGAGGCCGTAAATGATGTGAGCAGGCGTCATAATCTCTCTTTTCAATCTCTCTTGGCAAACTTGTCATCAATCCCATTATCATTCAAGAGGCTCTTTGTAGTGACAACCGATGGGAAAATCAATATGATGAAATTGACCTCAAGTAAACTAACCCGAACTCATGACTTAAACTTGCACATATGTAACAAAGAGCGGTGCGAGACTTCATCCTCCATTGAATCTCTAAGTACTCTATACTCTTCATCCAACCAACCATCAAGTATAAGACGACATCACCTCTTGAAAATCCACAATTGAATGTGACATCGAGCACTACAACGTAACTCCTTAAAGTGATAGTTATTTTGTGGTGGTGTGAGCCCAATTCCCCAAGTGGTAAAAGAAAAGGAAAAAGTCACCCAAAAATAACTAGATTTCCTAGTCTTCGTTTTGATTAAGCTTGAACAAGGATCTCTAAGAATCTTCATCCAACCATCCCGATACCTTGGATACTAAGTACACTGCCGTGATATTTCACTTCAACCTCAAATAAATAATAGTGAATTAACCCGTTGTCACATCTTACGGTTAAAAGCACAAATCTAGCTTCCTTTGACGTTTTAAGTGAACTATGATAATGGTTTCATCCCGACCATGGTTAAAAGCACATAACCCGTAAAACCAAGTAATAACCAAACCGCCATGACGAATATCCAAACACACATCCAATTCACGGCACACCTTTTATCCCTTCTTCAAGTAGAAACTGAGCACCAAGATCGATAAGACCTCGAAATACACTTTCCTTTCTCGGGATGGTTCCATCATCACGGGATTTTATAATTCTATGGTTTAAACCGAGAAATTCGCGAGGATTTTACAAAACCAAGAATAAACCGAGAGATAGATCCGAAATGCACTTTACTTTTACGGGATGTTTCCATTGTTACGGATTTTACAAGTCTATGATTTAAACCGAGAAATAATTTCTTTCGCGGGATTTTACAAAATCAAGACTAAACCGTAAACAATGTCAGCTTGAATGTGATATGACAACTTTGGTTTCGGTGAATTTTTGTTTTGAGGTAACATGTTGCGGTTCAATAACGGTTCATTCTCCATCATCAATGACATAATCAACAATTCTTTACCCATATGTAGACAACTTCACAAACCATACTAAGTCAAAGTACACGTTTCTCCCCCATGATGGTTTCGAACTTTCGAAAGCATCATAACGTGTACGACCATTTGCACGAAGTTCTTGTCATAAGCAAGCATCTTGAAAAATCATGACTGACGCTGACGATTCTTAGAAAGATTTTGCTTAGAATGTGAAGTATCATTGACATTTTGTGGCGTCGAATATCCCAAGAGAATTGTTGTAAACGAACCTCCTTTTATTCACCAGCTAATAGTAATGACCACATATGGAGATAACGTTTCGCATCAATAATACCGTACAAAAAAACCCCGTAATCATTTTTCTTCAAATTTCCGTTCAAGCCGTGAATTTGTATCCTTCCATGAAAATATTATACCATACCAAAATACCACTCATTTAACTTATATAAAATTTGTATCCTAATTTTTTGGAGAAAAATTGGATACCAACTTACACCTTTATTCAACCATCAGATTATAGTAGTTCAAGTAAGCACACATTTGTAAAGCCCAAGACCAATATGAATGAGCAGCACAAATCCCTTCGAAGACAGCCCATAATCAAGAATCAACTCCCTAGCCCATCACAAACAGTGCACGATCCACTCCAAATAAATATAACTAACCTTATCACTTAACCTACACAAACTAACCCTAACATACTTCTGATAAACCAAAAGCGCCTACCACACTAATTTTTCTCTCACCAAACGAATCTGAGAAAAAATACGTATCTCCATCTTCAAACAAAGTGCATCTCAATCTCGCTTAAACATATCATTCCCAATCTCATGTTTTCTCCTTTATCGCATCAAAACGAAACAAGAAACACCTTTCTTGTTGATAGCACGGATGAAGAACAAAAGTTGGTTCTTCAAGATCTTTAAAGGGGTCTCGGGTAGGTATATAAATGTGTTTGTTTAATCGTTCGATTTTTTTTGTTCCTTTTATGAGGTCATCTAACGAATTAAAAAGAGTGATTATAACAAAGTTGTTATCAATCATTCTTTAATATTCGGATATTAAATAAGGCGAGACTTCATAAATTTGGTCAATGATGATACAAGGTTCAATTGAAAATTCTTTAAAAAATTGAATGAATATGAGATTACTTGTAATTTATCTTTTGAGTCTTGAGATTGTTTGGAGATGGTGATGAATTAGGATAGATTGAGGTTGATGTTGGAGATGGATTTTGGATTTGTTAAAAATTTTGTGGATGATGATGTTTTGAGACGAAGTCGTGAAGTATTTGGTATATTGGTATAAGTCTTGTGGTCTTTGGTCTTGTTTACGATAACTTATGTCATTTTGTTCGGTTCTTACGCTTAAGAAACATACACCTAACTTCTTCTTTAAAACCTTATGCGTAAGGAGTTTGTTTAGGCGTAAGATTTCTTATGCGTAAGGTCTTTTGCTTTACGCGTAACATTTCTGCTTATGCGTAAGTTTTTATTCTTATGCGTAAAGCATGTCATTCTTAAGCGTAAGTCTGCTTATGCGTAAACCAGACTTAGGCATAGGCGTAAAAGCATACGCGTAAAAATTCCTACGCATAACTTCGCAGTTATGCGTAATATTTCTGTAGATGCTCCTTAGGCGTGAAAATGAGGTTTTGACCCTTTGACTTTTGTTCCATGAAGTTTTTCCGACCACTTTTCCGCTCGACTTCAAAGTTACCCGAAAGATGCATAAAAGCGCTTCTTTGACCGTTTTAACCACAAGAAAGACTACACAAGTTTCACGGATATGGTGACAAAATTCTAAAGCGATATATCTGTTTGGACAAAATACTTGACACAAAATGCATTGTATACATGAAGAAACCAGGACTTTTTGAGACAAAAAAAAAGATACACATAAAAGATGTTTTAAAAACTGATATAACTAAATGGTAGACATATAATTTTCCGACAAAAAAAGTTATATAAAATCAGTTAAAACAAGATTCGAACCACAAAAAATAATCAAAACACACAAACCTTGGCTCTTGATACCATTTGTAGGATCTTACATATATTGTGTTAATGATGATTCGGGTGGCCTTGGATGGTGATGAATCAAGAAAGCCAAGGTTTTAGAGAGAGAAAGAGATGAGAGGGTGATTCTAGAGAGATAAACAAAAGAAAGGTTAGATTATTAATGAAGCACCACCCCTTCCAAGGATGGAAGAGGTATTTATACTTACAAAGACTACGTCCTCCTGTCGGACTGTGGATCAGGTATACAGTGGGTAAAGACCCATCCTTCCTCCACGGTGTTACACTAAACTAATCTATGCTACTAAACAGTAAATAATGATATGTCTACGAGCTAACTTATGCTAGACTATAATTGGGGTGACCGACACTTCCTCATGGAATTTCCAATTCCTAACACTTTCAATTCATGTATTTCGTACCTTTGACTATTGAATTGGTTTGTATGATTAATATGAGCGGCTAAGCACCTCTAGGTGTTGGCCTAGTTATGATTCCTTAATTGTTTTGTTTGTGTTTACATTACTTCCGTACAATTATTTCTAAGTGTATGCATGCATAGTTTATTGGTAGCCACCTTTGGTTCGGTAGTTTTGAATGGCGGTGAGGCCAATTGCCTAGGAGATATGACCAACCGACCCTAGGTGAGCTGGATTTGAGACGGAAGGGTAAGATATGACCAACTGACGACCCTTTCTACTTGTGTGATTTGACCAACCGATCACCTACCATTTGGATGAACTTAAAATTAGGGGTGAGTGTTAAGTTGCTAACGTTCGGGCACTCACTATTATAGATCTAGCATGTAGCGGTACTTAATGACTTGGCAGGGGACCAGAACAACAGGACTCATGAGGGACACCGACTTCTCCTGTGGTGGCATCTTTCTTTGATAGGTTAGGGCGAATTGACCAAATGTTGTCCTCTCGACTTTGACCCCACAAAGTAATTGGAAGTAAGTAGACATAGACATTACAAGCTAGGAGGATTAACTAGGTTAGCACCACTCTCCTCTATTGATTTACCCTTTACCTTTTATTTGCTTTATTACGCTTTAGTAGTTTAATTAATTAATTCCTTATCGAAACCATTATTAATCTGTGACACCTAGACTTAGTAATAATCCAACACATAGCTCTTGGGACGACCTCGGTTTTACCAATTACTACACTACACGCGACCGGGTACATTTGCCTGTTAGTGCACTAGGGTATACCATAGGTATAATGAGACTTTATAAATATTAAAACACAGTCGATAAAACTGCATCAAGTTTTTGGCGCTATTCTTGGGAGCTATTTTAGGATTTCAGATTAAGTCTATTTTAATTTTCTTTTTAAATGTCGGGATACAAGACTGTGACTCGAGGCCTTTTCAGCCACCCATTCGACGATCCGGAGAAGCAATTTCGGACAAGGAAAGTTTACTATCCGGTTCCTATTCACAACATCTTCTCATTTTACTAATCGAGACCGATCGACAGAACCGTAGGTCATCAATGAAAATAATATCGATGACCTAACTATGGAGCAGTATTTGGAGCGACCAAATGAGAACTGCCAACGAAGCTTCACACAGGATTCAATACTGAAAAATAATATATTCCAAATCATATTATTCGAGAGTTACACGAACTTAAGTTTTCTGGAGATGAAGATGAGAACGTTCAGGATCAAGTAGAAGAAGTTCTCCACTTATCATCTCTTTTCAACATCAGAGGTACTCCGAGCTATTCGGTCACTGCAAGGATTTTTCCTATGACTCTTACTGGGACCGCGAAAAGATGGTATAACAAACTCCCAAACGAATGTAAAGGATCATGGGATAAACTAAGAAAAGAGTTCGTCCAGCAATTTTGCCCTCCTTCAAAATGGCCAAGCTTCGGGAAAATCTATCAATTCGTTCGGGTTGGAGAAAAGCGCTTTACCAAGCATGGGAAAGATTTAATGAGCTACTCTATCGATGCCCCACCCATGATTTAAACAAACATCAGATCGTCTACGTCTTCTATCGTGGGATTAATGCGCTAACACGAGAACTTCTCGATTCCCCGAGACCTATTCCTAGCATGACTCGACCAAGCCACGGAATGTATTCAACGGATTTCGAACATCGCTACAAGTGGCATATGGATACAGTGCGGACCGAGAGACAATTTCAATCATAAGGTAATGAAGCGATAGCAAAACAAGAATACAATTATGGGAAATTTTGAAAAACGAAGGTTAGAAAGAAAATCAAGCATGCGGGGTTGAGAGGGTTAAGAGTGTGTTTGGGACCAAAACCGGGAGCGATCTTGAGAAAATATTCTTGACCACATCAAGTAATCAAGAGAACGAGATGATAGGATTGAAAAATTGATGAAAAAATTCGTGGATAATACATTCTCTTCTCTCAAGATTCACGATGATAGGATTAAGAGATTGGAGAAGAGTGTTAGCTCATGTTGAAGCCATCTCGATTACCTAACGACTCGGGAGGAGGAAGTTGTCTACATGTAAAAACTATCCTTGAAGAACCTATGACCTTTTCGGAAAAAGTTAAGCGGCGAATCGGCATGGAAAGGCAATCTACGGACCAAGCTTTATCGGTAAACCCCTATCAATAATTTTATTAAAACTAATCATGATGATATTCCACAGGAATTAAGCAATGATGAGACAATTCACCTCAACGAAAGATGTTCAACAGTTTTGAGAAACGAGCTACCACAAAGGAAAAGATTCGGGATGTTTCACTCTCCCTTGCTTAATCGGGAGTCTAAACATGTGTAATGCCCTAGCCAATCTTGGAGCTAGTATTAGCGTAATGCCTCGTTCGATGTTTTTGCATATGGGGATTGGTGACCTAAAGCCGCCAAGATGAAAATTGAAATGGCGATCGATCTATGCAATCATTGTTGGGCATCGATGAAAATGTGTTGGTAAAATTAAAAATTCCTTTTCCCATGAGATTTTGTGATTCTTGACATTCGGGAAGACAACGAATCATCATTTTAGGTAGGCTATGCTTGCCACTGCCCGTACTAAGGTGGATGTCTTTCTTTGGAAAGTTAACTCTTGAAGCTAATGGAGAAATTGCAACATTCGGACCTAATGACACTTGTCTACCGGAAAAGGTATGTGCAATTGACCCAATGGCGCTTTGGTGGCGCTTTAGAAGAATTTCTTAGCGACCCCGGATCTGGCGAGGTTGATTCGGGGAGAGATTTTGATGTTTTAGTCAACTTTAAGGAAGAGGATAATTTAGGATTAAGTGTTGAAGACCTCTCAAGTGACGTCGAGATGGCCCATTGGCAAGATAACCTTGTTAAAGCTTTTTCAAACTAATCAACCTAGATTTCATGAGGTAGGAACCCCATACATCATAGAAACCCTATTATCTCAAGATCTCATGCAAAATCGGGTTCATCGACTTCCACCCATTTATTGACACTACTTTGATCAACATCATGTCGAAAGAATGCTACAACCAATTTACGAAGAAAGAATTAGAATATAAGTGGAAATAATTTTCTTGGGTTTGTAACTAATATCCATGTCTTCGTTGGAACTCATTCATTTTGGTGGACTTTATGGTTTTAGAAGGCGTAAGCGAATTTGTGGAAGATGGACTTACGGAGTAATTTTAGGAAAGCCTTTTCGTGAAATGTCGGGGTTAGATAAAAATGAAAAGAAGGGTTATTATGGTTGAAGATAAGCGATGATAAGACTATTTTCAAAATGCAGAAACGATCAATGATGAGTGTGTAAATACTCATCATTTTTGGTTAATCTGAATCGCAAAACACTTAAAATGGTCGATAATGCATCAAAATCTTGAAAATATCTCAAAATTGCATTTTATATGTTTCGGATGCAAAATGTTTAAATCGATAAAAATGAGCTAAGTTTGCATAATTGGCGCTTCGGTCTCCCAAGTTTCAAAGTTGTCGAAATAGTCCTGAGCACTTATTTCAAAGAAAAGTCACCAAAGGTCCTTTTAAAATCATAAGTTGTCAAAATTAGTCCTTTGGTGAAAAATATCAAAAGTTTGAGAAATTTCAAATTTGGTTCTTCAAGTTTCAAAATTGTCAAAATGGTCCTTAGAAATTTGAAAATGTCAATTTTGGTCCTTGTATTATGGAAACTTGTCAATTATGGTCCTTGAAACAACTTTGATAAAATGGCAGCCTTGGTCCCGATTTTCAAATTACAAACAAGTCCTTGTATTAATTCAAGCCCTTTATATCATTTTGGACCTTGTCAAACCCATTGTGACCCCACTCATTTATACTTTTGGACCCCTTCAATATTAAGCCACAGTCAACAAACAAGTCAAACAAACCAACCCCTTTACCCGCTTTTCTTCATCCTCCCAATGCTTCTCTGAACACTCCATCTCCCATTCCCCCCAGCTCACCTCCACTCACCTTGTTCCCCCCACCTCAACAACCCTCCAAAACGCATTAAATGCACCCCTCCCCCATTTCACTCAACCCCACTGACATATATTAAGTTGGCGCCAAAATTCAATCAAATGGCCAATATTACTTCAAGCCATCCAATGGTCCTGAATACATGTAGGATTAGCTCAGAAAGAGGAGAGAAGCAGAGTTGGTGTATAAAAAGGGAGAGAGAGAGAGAAGCAAGGAAGGAGAGTAGTTAGTTTTAAATTTTTAAGTATGTCGTTTTTTATGTTTATGTTTTAATTAAACTCTAGTATGTAATCTTTTTGTTTCATTGTACCAAACTCAAGTAGAATTATCAGTGTAATGTACTTTTAAACATCAATTTTAAAGTTTAATCAAGTTTCAAGTCTATTGTTCACTGTTTCAAATTTCAGTTTCAAATTCTATTGTCTAAGCTTTTAGTAGCTTATTTTTAAGCTCAAATAAGTTATTTAAGCTCTTTATAGCCTTTTTGTAAGCTTACAATTAAGTTTCAATCAACTTTGTCACATGGTCAACAAAAGTCAAACTGGAGCTAAATTGGAAATGGTGATGATATTGGGTTGATGCAGAGGTTGATTTGGGTTGGAATAGTTTCATTTAGTATAGTTATGGGTCTGGTTTGAGTGGCTAATAAGCTGGATTGCATGTGAGTATTTCACTTATTTTCATTAATAATGTAATTTTGTATAATCTATATATGTCTTAATTTACTGTTAACTTTAGTTTAGATATGTTCCATTAACTGTCATTAGGTCATATTTGTTCAGTTTCAGCAGTAGCATAAACCATTTTAGTTATTTAAGTAATCTCATCAGTAAAACATTTGTGAAAGTATTTTTGGATTTTGTAGCAAAAGCTGTTGTAGAGGTTTATCCGATGTTTGATACCGTTATTTTAGGTTTGTTAAGTTCCATTGAACTCATATCATCTTAATATTGCACCTTAAAACCTTAAAAGTCAAAATCATATTTTAAGCATTCTAAGTTCTTATCTGTTAATAATTTGTGATATCAAAAGCTCATTTTGTGTTTAAAATACATAGGGATAGATTGCATTAGCTTTATTTCATCAATTAACATCAATCTCAGTCCACCATTTTGAATCAAATCTCAAATAAGTCAACAAATCATTTCTGTTAAAAGTCAAATTAGTTGAAAAATCCGGTTTTGACCCAAGCTTGGGTGATTTATCATAGCTTTATTTCTGGTCCAAGTCCAGTGAAACTTTGGGTTCTAAAACTTCAGTTGGTCAAGTATCTTATTATGATTTTACAGATTTTAGCAATTTTATAAGCCCAAAAATGGCTTGTCAAGATGGCTTAAAGTGCCACATGTCTTGACTCGATATTCACCGAGTGCGCAGAGGTCTTGCGATCCTTGCACAGAGCTCAATAGAGCTCATCTAAGTCTGGTTTTTGGTTTATAAGTAGCCACCCAGGTCTAGTGTAGGTTCCCACTTCTGTTTTTTAGTTTCAGCTTATTAGGAAGCTTGTGCTTAATCTCCAAAGTAGTTGCCTAAATCTGATTTTAGCACATAAGCTCAATTCATTAAATCTGTTCAAACAGCACAATAGAGGTTAAGGATAGTTGTAACTTGTTGCATTTGGGTAATTTGAGCATATTGTAGCTTCAGTATAAGTTTGGTGCCCATTTGGGACCTTTTGGCTTATTCAGTCTTATTTATAAGCACTTGCTTTCTGATTCCATATTCTTGCACACAACCCCTGTTTTATATTTTCCTAGATTCTTAATATTATTTTAGACTTATCTTGAATTTTCAGATTTTTCTAAGTCGGTTTGCTATTTTTCTTTATTTAAAGCAGTTTTTAAGTCATTTTAATTAGCATTTAATACAAATAAATCGAAAAGTTTCAAAAATAATTTTCATTCTTCTTAGGTTAAGATAAATATAAAAGTCAAAAAATAATTTTCTAGATTTTCTTAGTTAAATTTGTATTTTTAAGCAATTTAAGTAGTTTTAAATTCATAGAAAATACAAAATAATCGAGAAAAATAGAAAATTAGTTTTGAAAATTCTCTTTGTTATTTTAGATTTTTCCAAGTTATAATTTCCTTTTTCTAGCTTTATTTCATATTTTCTTGTATTTTAGGCTATTATTAAATAGTTAAAACTAGTTTTAATTAATAATAATTAATTAAATAGTTATAAAAATAATTTTCTTTTCTAAAATTTTCTTTTATCATTAGGATTGTAAAATGTCATTTTATATTTTTAGGATTAATATTGTTTAAATTTCACATTTTCTTTTATGCGTCGCGTAGTTTTTAAGTTAAGTTTTATAAAAGAAAATCAAAAACATTATTTTAAAGATAGTGATAGCGTTTATTTAATATAATTTAGCTTTTAATTTTCTTTAATTTTCATTTAAGCCCAAATTTATAAACTCTTTCTTTAGGTATAATTATTCCAAATTCACAAACCTTTTCCGTTCAAATTCACCCGATCACTATATCGTTTGATTATTCTCGACACTCGCTAGGACATAACGACACAGAAACCCTATACTCTCCTCGATCTTCATTGCATTTGTTTCGGTTGTTTTAAGTTTATTACGGTTGACCATTCACGAGTGGTGGCTTGCGTGTTAAAACTTGACCGTCGGGACCGAATCAATCAAGAACTTTAAAATTGGACCAAGAGCGGTTGAGCCAAGCTCAACCACTTCTCGATATCGATGAGGAAGACAAAGAAAAGGTATTGACCACCCATACGGAAAATCAAGAGTTTCTACTAGGCTATTTAGAATTAGGGGATGACTACAAGCGGGATGAGAATTTGGTAAGTTGGATCAACGTGGAGATTGCCATATCCACGAAATGACCAACAAACCTTTGGTAGCCCCGCGCTCTGAGTCTAACTTAAAGACTCGTAAATAAAGAAAATTGCTTTTCGGAGACAACTCGAATTATCCATTTCTTTTGTTTTATTTCCATTTTGTAGGGTTTTGTATTTTCTAACCATTTTGAAGAAAGCGAGAAGTAATTCTTCTTTGCGGTTTGTTGATCGACCGAGTTCTGACGTAACTCATCTATGTGATTCGCCGTAACCAACTTTTTGTAGTAAAATTCGGGACGCATTACTAATTACGGTAATACCGTCTCTATGTTTACGTCGTAACCACGGCTTTGCGACTTATGTCGGTCTTGCCGATTCTGATAAATCCTCATAAAATTCTGACGTAATCTTCCTCTGCTTTAATTCTTTCATTTTAAAACACAATAACCTTGTATTAGTATTTTAAATGAACTTTGTGGGTGTGTTCCTGTATAACCTCACGAGACTTCACTCGTCCACTGGGACACCAAGTAGTTTAAAGGCTTGTTGCATATGCTAAATCTGACCGTGATTCCTACGGAGTGAGTTAGGTTTGTTTTCATTTTCATTTTTTCTTCTTAGAATTATGCTTGTCGGTAGTATGATTTCGAGGATTGAAGTTTTTCATGATGCTTATCTGAAGCACATCTCTTTACGTGGGCCTTCTTTCTTTGGGGAGCAAATTTCGGGAAGTTCTTACTTTAATTCTACTTTTCTCTTCACCTTTATTTAATGCTTAGTACAAAGGGACTTTGTACAATTCAAGTGGGGGACGGGGTAGAATTATCTCTTGAACATTATTTTGCCCTCGTTTTTCTAGTTTACTTTGAAAAATTATGCCATTTTAAAATTTTGACATGTTTTCTTAACCTAACTAGAGTAGACCTTAGCCGAGCACATACAACCCTTGATATATTATGGTGAGATTAGCCTTATTCGTTTCCAATATTTTACCCCAAATCCACCAAATTATGAGTGTCTTGGGTAGCTTGTAAACTTTAGAACTTGGCCTTTGCATCATTTCGAGACCATAGGCGAGGTATGTTGAGTTAGCTCGATGTATTTGGACTTTTCGGTTTTAGAAGGCAATATTATAGGAATATCACCCAAATAGCCTACCATTGTGTGTCTATCGATTAGTCACCTCGACTTCTAGACCCCATATGAAACCCTTTTGTTGCACTCGCGTTTAGTGCAAGATACCCCTAGATACACCCTTCCGAGATATTCCTTTCATTTTGTTAACACGATATATTGTTTGATACACCTTTACACCTTAGTCTACCACTGTAGTCTTTATTTGTGATTAGAAGTCATCATTTGCCTAAGTTCAAGGTTCGAGTGGAAGGTTCGAAATCACGCTTTCATCGACAACATTCACGAAGATCATTGAAGACCCCGAATTCCCATTACTCATCTCAAGTGAGGATATTATGTTTAGTTATTATTGTTATGTTGAAAAAAAAAAAAAAAAAAAAAAAAAAACAAAAAGTGATTCGAAAAAATAATAAAAAATAATAAAAAAATAATAATTTGTTATGATTTAGTTATTGTAAAGTGCGATGTTATAAGCACTATGTTATGAGCTTTATAGATTTAGTATCGAGAGGCCACCTCGGTCACATTTGAAGATTGGAGTTGATAATTATACCAGCAGTTGGAGAAAAGGGTGTGCCCATCACGGCGTCCTCTAATGACACATCTACCTTGTATTTCATGATCCGGTTTCTTGACTTCAAAGCTTGAACTTTGGGCGGACGGTAAGTGGTGGTGACTTGGTTATAGATTTAGACTACCTGCTTGTTTTTTTATTTTTATTTTACACCATTTATATATCACATGTCTTATCCTACCCTTTTAGTCATGAATCATGTCTAGGGGATGCAGCGAGCAATCTTTGGTGTCTTGGTCATGGATTTGGTCATGTATCATTGATTTTGTCCTCTTCTCCGTGACATGTTAGTAATGACGAGTCACCCTAACCTTTGTCGTGTCTACCTATATTGCCTTGAGAATTGTTTAGCCCTTAACTCTAGTGGTGGAGATTTGTGTAACCGCCAAGCTTATGATAGAATACATGCTATAAGCATGCGATTGGTGATCACCCGAAATTGACACTTAGAATAGTTGAGAGATTTGAGTGTTTTGTTCCCTTTCGTGAGGTGTTCGGCTTTATGCGTGTGAATGATTTTTATACATTCATAAGTGTGGTAAAAACAAAAATATTATACACGTTTATTCAAGTGTAGAGATATAAATGTGTACATTCGACTTTTTTTTCCGTCATATCTAAATTTTATATTACATTTTAGACTCGGATAAAGAAAAGAGTTGGATAAACAATATATTTTATGAAGTCAAGTTATCTTTTTAAAGTAAATGGGAGTATAATGACTTGATAAACAAAAATTTAGTAGAGTAGAGTTGAAGATGAAGGCGGAGAAAGGACAAAAGGTAAAAAGACATAAATGGCCTCACGTGCAAGTCACATGCTAAAGTTCACGAGAAAATAACGAGCGTTAGTATTTTTACTAGGGGTGTGCACGGTTCGGTTTGGGTCGGTTTTTGGCTAAAAGCGAAACCGAACCACAATGTTCGGTTTTTGTAGAACCCAAAACTGAAACCGTTCGGTTTTTTCGGTTTGTTATCGGTTTCGGTTCGGTTTTTTCGGTTTCTAACCGTTAATATTTGGGTATGGCCAAATTATACCAACAAACTTGTTTTACGTACAAAATTAGTTATTCTTCTTTACTTTTTTTCAATCTAAGCATAATAATGTTTAATGCATAATTTTACAATTACAAACATATAAATGAGACATAAACATACAAGTGAACATACACGTAGTATAATCATTATCGAATACTTATTGATATATTCACACAAAACACGCGACACGACAAACACACATATAAATATAAACGTTAAGATAAATATATTATAAATCCACTCACAAAATGAATATGAATTTAAAATTTTGATTTATTTAGTTATTCAATCATACTATATTAATTAGATATTATTATATAATAAAACCGGTTTGATTCGATTCGGTTTTGCGGTTTGGTTTTGGATTGAAAACCGAAACCGAACGCATTTTCGGTTTACGAAAAAGTAAAACCGAACCATCGGTTTTAGTTTCGACCGGTTTTTGGTTCGGTTTTTCGGTTTTGGTTCGGTTTCGGTTTTTCGGTTTATTTTGCTCACCTACTTTTGACCAACAACGTTCAAATAATCAAGCGTTTAGGAGGTCTGCGCATGTAGTAGTTTCTCGATAGTGGGACTAAGCGTGAAATCTGCATATACCAAAGGACCGACGGTGAAATCCACATGTTCAATTTTTCTAGCACCTACCCTTCACTCTCTTTGTTCAATGAAAAGTCAACTCTATAACTTTCTTAGGCTAATTTGCGGTAAGGAGCACGTCCTTTCGTTTCATGCCGTCGCCTTTCTCCAAATGACGGTCGATTAGGTCTTGCTGCTTCAAGAAGCGACGCTTTAATAAAATTAATTAAGAAAGAAGAGTGTGGTTTTATGTGTGTTTGTTTGAATACACACGATCGACTTAAACAAAAACTCGATCGAGATGTCCACAACAAGGTGATCGATCGACATTTTCCAAAAGTAGACTCGATCGATTGAAATCGACTCCACTGGGGCTAGCCTTACTCTTTCTTATACAGTACGAAATATTGCATTTAGGTAATTCCTTTATTCTAAATATTGAACTGATAATGAAGGCTTATTTGTTAGCCATACTCTTTAAGTATTAATCATGTATACTTATTTGTTAGCCATACTCTTTAAGTATTAATCATGTATAAAAGTATTCAAAAATATATATTTGTATCATTTTACATTGACTTTTAGGTAAGTAGACAAGTTCCGTGTATAATTAAGACACTAACATCCTTGCAGTGGGTGAGTGGTTGCTTCCAGCCATTAAAGAAGAAACATTATCTTTATTTATATATTATACAAGTTGATATTAGAATATTGTTTGTTTATAAGTTCGGCCTACTATACTTAAAGTCTTGATATATTTACCTACAAAAAATAGTTGTCATATTTGAATATCCAAAGCAAAATGAGATGCAGGTTGACAAAGATCACCCCTTTTGATGCGTACTTCTACCAGAACACCAAGACGATAGCCGAATACATGTTGAGTTTGTGACGAAATTACTAGTTATATACGACTTCTTTGAGGAAAGATATTGACAATGACGAAAAGTAAGACGTGGTCATGGATGGAAGATGTGATGCCATTTGTTGCTATGTTGATGATAACATGTTTGGATATGAGCGTGCTGACGATAGTAAAAGCTGCGATGAATGGTGGTATGTCGAGCATTGTATATGTTGTTTACCATGATGCTCTTGGAACATTGATTCTTCTTCCATTTTTCATCATCCATATTGTCAGGTTTTGAAATAGATTGCATGTTTTTCCTTTTGTTGAACGTATTGTATAATGTATATGTTATCTTCTAGTCCTAGAAAAGGAAATACAAATTGTAATACTATTCTCTTGTACAGGAACAATGGGCGTCATCCGCTCACTTTCCATCTTCTTTTCAGATTCTTCATCCTTGGACTTTTGGGGTAAGCGATGCAACCCATAAATTAGGTGGCCGGCAACTGGTAGACTGTAACGAGTTATATATATAAGTTCGGGTTGAAATGGGTAATTTCTAATACGGGTCGGTTTGGATTGATCAACAAACACTTTATTTTCATATTTTATTAATCGTGTGTTTGTTGTTAATTATAGTATTATACAAAATGTATTTCTGCAGTTATTATCTAAATATTCGTATAAAACCATTTTGGCTAAGTATAGAGTTTGGGTGATTTAAAACCCGTTTGACCCGATCTCCTTTAGGTAAATTTGCTCGAATAATATATTTGTAAATGAGTCAACATTGCCAGTTTGCCACATATAAGGATGTTACAAACTAACATAGTTTATAACAAACTCTGAACAAATTTGCTGTTTGTAGGATTTGTCTTTATCAGCTACTAGCATATGGAGGTATAGGTTACAGCTCTCCAACCATGGCAAGTGCCATATCAAATTTGACTCCTGCAAACACATTTTTGATTGCAATCATTTTCAGGTAGTGCTCAAGAACCAGAAACCTATTTTACAAATTAATTTACTTTAGAATCTGTGAAATTATTTATGTGGAGTCTGAGTTGCTGTCAGAAATGATAAAAGGATGGAATGGAGGATTCGCATTTCCCGTAAACTTGTTCTGTTAAACCAAAGTTATTCTAAACATTTTCAAACCAAACATCTGTTTAAGTTATAATTTATACTAAATGTTATAAACACCTCTGCTAACAATAAAATTTCCCCTCCATAGCTTGTCAGTGCTTCTTAAGGGTTCAACTTTTGTATATGTATGTTGCAGGATGGAGAAAGTAAACATAAGAAAATCAAGCAGTCTGGCAAAATTATTTGGTACCATAGTAGCAATATCTGGAGCCATGGTGTTCACTTTCTATCAAGGCCCGGAAATTTTTCAAACGGCCCCTTCTCCAGATTCACCCAATCAGCTTTCTATGTCACGACCATCGGATTGGGTAATTGGAGGTCTAATTCTTGTTATTGGTGGAATCGTTGGCGCCTTATGGAATGTTTTACAAGTAAGATCTTCACAGATTACCAGATATCATGGGCTATTTTTAGCTATTAATTTTTGATTTATGCATCCAGTCAGCAACAGCTAGAGAGTATCCAGATCAACGCACCATGGTCTTTTTATACTGTCTCTTTGGGACAATTCAGTGTATAGCTCTATCTCCTTTTATAGAACCAAATTTAAATGCTTGGATGCTACAACCCGATATAGGGATGATTGCTGTTGTTTGGGGGGTAAGCTTAGTAACTAAATTATTTTTTCAAGTTGGACAACATATCTTGGTGTTGGTAGATTGACCTTTTTACTTGAAGGCGGTATTTTCAGTTGTGTTTCGTAGTACGGCTATCACTTGGTGCTTGGAGAAGAAAGGTCCAGTTTTTGTGGCCATGTTCTCGCCGCTGTCAATAGTTATTGCTGTCATCATGGGTGTCACATTTCTTGGGGATTCACTTCACTTGGGAAGGTAAATGATTACTCTTTCTTTTATCTAAAATGAGAACTTGATGAGATTTACGATTTGTGTTTTGAAAGTGATCAATATGCTGATTAAAACTAGGGATAGAGGTAATGTTTCATACATCTCACTAGTTTTTTTACTCAAAGCTGATTATTCTAACCTGGATAATCAGACAACTAGAATCAGTTTAGGAGTGTTGTTTGGCATTGCGTCTTAAAGTGAAGACTACTGCTTTTGAAGTTGTAAACAATAGCTTTAAGTTTTTGGTTTCATTGAAACAGATTCTAATCATAAAATCTACAAATAACATAAGCACATCCAGACACCATATCTTGCAAAGTAAATTGTAATTAAATACCCCGTTGAACATACATTCAAACGCCCCTGAATTGTTGGCATGCTTCATCCTCATTTGAACCCATTTAAGTTTGTTGGCAATGCTTTGTTCTCAATATTTTTGAATTCGTTTATGCAGCGCCATAGGAGCCATAATAGTTGCCGCTGGATTTTACACTGTGATGTGGGGCCAGGCCAAAGAAAAGAACAAGCCACCGGTAGCCAACGCAGATGAACCTGGATCATCTGACCAAACCACGCCTCTCATATCATCCAGAAATGAATCAAAATGCTAGTTCGCTATGGAAGTTGATCATCCACAAAAGTGCAAGAAACAGTGATCATTTATTCATGTCGAAATAAATTTGGAATGTTCATGTTTTGAGTTCAAAAGTCAGTATAGCTTATGTTTTCATTTTACAGTGTGAAATCCCCGCGGTTGATCAAAGTATCAAACCTACCGAGGAAGCAGTGTTATCTGTTGGTTGTTTTGGAGAAGTGAAATGTAGTATACGTTAGTACTATTTTAGATCTACTTGCGTGTGTAGTATATAATGGTACACGTAGCTAAAATGTGCACTTATATTGATTACTACGTATTATAGAATTCAAATGCCGAATTGCAAGAGCCAAATGTAATAATTATGAGGTATATATATAAACGATTTTGCTACAATGTGCCAGTGGGCACATGTTTGGGTACATATTAGTCGTATATTTCATATCATGGGCTTTTTAGTATTACTAACTAGGCTTAGCCCATATTCTATTAGTATCCCCTTGTATCATAATGGCCGGAGATGACAACACCACTCATCTTCTACCACCAACTACATCTTTGTATCACCAACAATGTTCCCGTGAAGTTAAACCTAGACAAACTAAATTATAGCTCATGGAGTTCTTTCTTCAAAATCCATCTAGTAATCCTTGGCCTTAAGAAACATATCGAAGAGGCATCTACGAGTACAAGTACCATTGACCCCAAAACAAATAAAGTAGACTTGATGAGGCGGTCTTGAGAACGTAAAAAGAAATTAGGCGCAGCGAAAAAAAAAAAAGTGCCCTATATTATAATATCCATAGACCATAATCAAGTCACGAAAAGCCAAAATCTGAACAAAATCATTCTAGCGATAAAAGTATTATTTCTACAAAATAAAATCATTCTTTGCAATAAAAGTATTCTTCTAAAAATCATTCTTGCCTTAGTGGGTTGGGCTAATCGTATAATGGGTATAAAAAATTTAGTCTTGCCTAGTGGGTTGGGCATTTGGTTCTTGATGGTCTTGCCCAAAACCGCCCATGTTGATGATCTCATCAATATGTGAATGCTTGGTACGTGTGTGGAATCCTTACAAGACCAAGTTGTGTCAAACCGGGTACATAAAAGATCTATGGGATCGTGAAAATCAACTTCGATCTATCAAACGAGGTAATCTCTCGATCAATGACTATTTTCCAAAATTCAAAATATGGCTGATCGTTTAAAAATTCTAGGTAATCTGGTTCAAGAAAAAATCTTGTTATATATGCTCTCAACGACTTGGATTCTAATCATAAGCAAAGAGCCAAAATCATTTGCCACACAAAACCTCTTCCTACTTTTTCTACAACCAAGGAACATGCTTTTATTGGAAGAAAGTGAGTTGAAAGATGAAGATATTTTGGAAAATAGTCATGTTAATAACACATCCTCGTCCCCAACTATACTCTAGTGTCTAATTCACAAAACTTTAATAGCACCAGGACAACCAACATGAACAAAAACAGAAACCCTCAAAGTGTTCTTCAACTATTCAATCACATTGCTAAAGGCACATGTAAGTTTGGGGGCCGTTGCAAGTTTATTCATGATGTATGTGGTAAAAATGGGTCGAATAGCATAAATACCTCCACTGAAAATTGGTCCCGTACTAACAAAACTCGCTCTCGCCCGGTACCTATTTCCAGCATGTAGCTCAACCTCTCCTTGGTTGGCCCGTCTGCCCAACAAACTGGCCCGCCCCTGCCTTTTACCAACCCAGTTGAGTACACCACCAATGGCCCGACAACATGTTTTTTTATTCGGCCCAACTTACACCCACCCAACCGGCTGCCATGATCCAGAAGTAGTACACATCCCAACAAGCTCATGTGGCCGCTTATTTTGACGTTTCACAGCCCAATATGCAAACCGGATATTCTTGGTCCTCCTCCACCATGCTTCTGAGTTCTGACAACCCACGAGACTATGATTCCACGTGCTCATAATACCATGACTCTCTAGGATCTCACTTGGAATATGGATATAGGTGCCTCCTATCACCTTAATTCTGATTATCATAACTTAAGTACTACTTTTAATGCATGTGTAGTGTTGGTGACACAAAATATATACATGTCACTAACATAAGCCATAGCACCTTACCTACTTTGCACCACCCTTACATCTTCATGATGTATTTATCACCACTAATATCATTAAAAATCTAACTTTTGTTCGCCAGTTTACTGAGACAATAATTGCACTATTGAATTTTATGCTTTTGATTTTTCGTGAAAGATTAACGACTCACCATATCCTCCTCCGGATGTGACAGTTCATGCAATCTCTATCCAGTTACCGAAATATCATCTCCTTCTAGTGCTTTGTTGTGTATCAGTCCTGCCACGTGGCACCAACAACTCGTTCACCCTGACGAGGACTTGCTACGCTCTCTTGTTTCATGTAATTTTATTTCATGTAATAAATAGAAGTCTCAATATATTTGCCATGCATGTCAATTTGGCTAACATGTTCAAATTCCATTTTCCAATTCGAACTTTAATATTTCTAGTTGTTTTGAACTTGTTCACTATGATATCCGGACATCTCTGATTTTTAGTTCTAGTAGTTTTAAATATTATGTTCTCTTTCTAGATCACTTCTCTCAAAAATGATGTATCCGTTATCAAACAATATGATGTTTTTTAAAAATTTGTACATTTTCATTCTTATTTCAAAAGTTAATTTAAAAACAATATACTTGCGTTTCAATCGATCATGATGGTGAATTTGACAACACACAATTACTTAAACTTTTCGATAACAATGGCATTTAAATCGATTCTCATGCCAAAACCTCGTAACAAAATGAAAATTTTGAGCGAATGATTTGTGACATTAATAATATAATATGTATACTACTTTTCCAAGCCCATTCCACCTCATTTTGGGTTGAGGCCCTTTATATAGCTACTTATTCTCCCCAACCTTCTTCCTCCATGGCCATTCAAAACAACGTACCCTTCACTAAGTTATTCTACAAAGAACCTAACTACTCGCGCCTCCGCATTTTTGTTGCCTTTGCTACCACATTACATTTCCTCACAAAATAGCACCAAGAGCCACTTTTATATTTTTGGGTATCCGCGATCATCGCAGATTATTGTTGCCTTGACTTCAACACAAACCAAAATCGTTCTTTCTAGACATGTAATGTTTAATGAAATACAATTCCTTTATGGCTCCATGACACCTACCTTCACACAATCATATGAATTTCTTAACATTCCCACTTCACCGATCGCACGACACTCAAAACATTCAACACAACCCATTTCCCTACCCTAGCACCTCTACAAACATTGACCACTCACTCACCTCTCGACCTAGATTATGGCCTCTCCTCTTGGTCATATTCGCCCATCAACACCACCTTTCCATCGGCCCACATCCACTAGCCCACTACGTCCTAACCTACTTAGATCATCCAACCTCAAACCGTGGCCCAAACTCATGGCCCATAGGACACGACATAAAACAATGGCCTTTAACTCACAACCCAACCTCGCGACCAATCACCACTACCTTACGCCTCAAACCCTAATCGGACTCACCTTATGGTCACGCGGCGCAAGTCGGTGCATCATTAAGCGTACTAATCGTCGTGCCCTTTACGCCTCTCATGTTTCTCATATTCCTAAGTCTCCATCTCTTACTTTGTTTGATCCTCATTGGTGAGTAACTATTCATGATCAAAATAATGCATAAATTAAAAATAGTACTTAAGTTCTTGTTCCATGGCCTCTGGGTGTCAATGTGGTTGTTTCGGCACAAGTATCATATCGATGGATCCTTGAGCCGGTATAGGCTCGACTTGTAGCTAATGGTTGTACTCAACAATTTGTTATCGATTTTATGAGACTTTTATCCGTTGATTAAACTAGCCACTATCTCTTTGGTTATTAGTCTTGCTCGATCTCTCAGTGGCTTATTCAAGGACGTTAAGAATGCTTTTCTTATGATGATTTATCCGAGGCGGTGTATATGTACCATCCACCGGGTTTTGTGGATTCAGGTTTCCAACTATGTATGTCGACTTTGAAGGTCGTTATATGGCTTGAAATAGATACAAGGTGCCTAGTTCAACGTTTTGTGGGATATGTTGCTCGAGCTATAAATCTGTGAATCTTCTTTATTTATTTATCGATTTGCTATTGACACGGTGTATCGGTTGATTTATGTGGATATTGTTTATGCGACTTCTTATACTGACTTAACTACAACAAATGATTTAAGGAATAATGCCGCTAAAAGATCATACTTGTCCAAAATACTCTTTTAAGCAGCGGAAAAAAAAAAAAACTCTTGTGAGTACTAATGTTGACATTTTTATCTTTATGTGAGTAGTATAACAATTTTACCCATCCAAATTACCTAAATGATCCACATGGGTTTGTGAAATTGCATCCAACGTCCTTAGGGTAAATTACATAAATGGTCCCCATCATTTGGAGAAAATTGCATCCACCGTCCCAACTTTGTTTTTCAAAATTATTTTTTCAAAAATTTTATTTCGTTTTGTTTTTTTACGATTGATTTTTAATTTTTATAATTTCTATTTCAAATTTTTTTGTCGAAAATGTTTTTGTGGAATTTTTTTTAGAAACTATTTTTTCGTGACAACATTAGTACTCACAAAAGTTTTTTTTTAGTTAGCTACTTAGAAGAGTATTTTTGGACAAGTATGATGCTTTTTAATTGTATTAACCCATGATTTAATCCTTACACATGGAATTTGAGATGACATAGTCAGGGCCTCTTAATTACTTTCTTGATATTTATGTCTCGCGCACATCTTCCGGTTTGTTCCCATCTAGAATAGATATGCTTTAGAGTTACTTGAGCGAGCACATATGACTTCTTGTAGCCCCACTCAGACTCCTGCTGATACAGGGTCCAAGCTTGCTCTTAAGGGTGTTCTGGTTTCGGATCCTACTTTACATCGTAGTCTTTATTTGACATTTACTCGTCTTGGCTTATCTTATGTGGTGTAACATATATTTCTATTTACGCATGATCCTAGGGAATCTCACTTGGTTGCTCTTAACGCGTTCTTCGGTATGTTCAATGGACATTGGATTTGGGTCTCTAGTTACATGCCTCTCCTATTACTTCTCTTGTGGCTTAGTCTAATGCTGATTGGCCAGCTATCCTGCCACTAGACGATCACTGTGTATTTTTGGGTGAAAATATACTATCATGGTCTTCTAAATGTCAACACACTCTTTCACGTTCGAGTGCGGTGTTGCTAACGTTGTTGCTGAGGCGGCGTAGATAAGGAATTTGCTTCGGAAGTTACACGCACCTTTGTTGTCTTCCACACTTGTCTACTGTGGCAATGTCAGCGGGGTTTACTTATCTTCCAATCCTGCGGATGAAGCACATTAAGATTGATATTCACTTTGTTCATGACATGGTTGCTACAGGACATGTTCGAGTACCGCATGTACGCTTACACAACCAGTATGTAGATATTTTCACTAAGGCCTTCCCTTCGCTCTTTTTGAGGAGTTTCACACTAGTTTCAGTGTTTGGCCGCCTCCCGCTCAAACTGCGAGGAAGTATTAGTCGTATATTTTGTATCATGGGCTTTAGTATTACTAAATATAGGCTTAGCCCATATTCTAGTAGTATCCGCGTCCCCGTGTACCTATAAATTAAGTTGGTTGTATGAAGTAATCAAGGCTAATTACCAATCTAATACTCATAAACGGAAGGTTTAAGTAAATTAATCCATAAACTAATGCAGCTCATAAACCCGTAAAAAAAACATAAACAAACTTTTAAATAATATGAAGGATCAAGAGTGTCAAGTTTTAAAGTCTAAATGAAGTTTATGCTGGAAGTTTAGAGAAGAGAAGTCCAGGGGCTAATATGAAACATGGCTGAGTATATAATGTATTATCCAGCCTAGGGTTTCATATCTTCAATTATTCTGTTGTTAAGTCTCTCTCTAAAGTTTCACATAGTCTTCGTCTTTCTCTTGTGATATCTGTCTTGATATCAGTCTTGATATCTTGTTGTTCTTTGTGTCAAGATCAATCTTGTTTGATCTTGTTAAGTCTGAGTGTTGAGTGATCTTTGTAGTGAGATTACTGGTGTCTACCTAGTAGAGATCAGTTATTATTTCTTTGTATTTGTATTGGTAAGCACCCAGTTGGGGACTTATCTTCTTGGCATTGTTATAATAAAATACACCAAGGGGTGGTTGGCTGGGTGTACGTGTTGATTATTGTGTGTTCTTGATCATTTTTACATAGTATCTGAGCGCACGGTTCTAATCTGGCGGTTTTGAGATTCTAGGGTTTCGAAGTTTTTTTGGGGATTCTTGCAATTGGTGGTTGAATTGGTTAATTGAGGCAGTTTTCTTAACGGCCGTGGTTGATTTGATCTGTTTGGGGTTTGGATTTGGTGAATTTGTGGGTTTCTTGGTTAGGGTTTTGAAACCCTAATTTGGGGTTTTATCCTGGTGATTTCTTGTTGGTATTGGGCCCATTCTTGGTTACAATCTCACTAGACTAAGTGAATCTAGTGAGTTTGTATCCCTTTCATTGGTATATCTCGTAAGTAATTTTCTATCTCTTAAGATAACCAAACTTAGTTTAGAATAAAGTTTGCTCATCGATTGAAACCGGACCGGACCGAGAAAAATCGGACCGGACCGAGACCAAATCCGGAAAAACTCTAGGCCGAGACCGAATGAGGTCGGTCCGTCCGATCTCGGTCGGTCCGTCGGTTGGTCCGGTCCAACAAGGCTAAATTTCGGGTTTGTGGTCCGGACCGAGATCGAATCCGGCAAAAACCCTAGACCGAGTCCATCGGTCCGGTCGGTTCGATTCGGTCCGGTCGGTTTTGTCGGTCGGTCCGGTCCATCCGGTCCGTTTGCTCACCCCTAGTTTAGAAGGTGCAAACGGGACGATTAACTTCTTGATCTTGCCAACATTGATTGATACGAATACACGCTTTCTGTTGTCCCCGGTCTTCTTTGGTTTGTATTTATACTTGGGTGTGAGTTGTAGTTTATATAGTTTGTTATTTCATTTTTTAGTTTCTTGTTGTGTCTAAGTCGAAGGAGGATAGGTTTTGGGCAGTCTTGGAAGTTGGTTGAGTTGTTTAGTTCTGGTTATTGTTGGTCTTGTGGTTATTTCTGTTAGTTCTTGATGTTTGTTCTTGTTGATTGTTCTTGATGTTATTGTTTCTTGTGGTTATTTCCGTTAGTTTTTGCTGATTGTTCTTGTTGATTGGTTATTATGGCTATTGAAGATGAACCTAGTGGTAGTAATACTCAAGTGTTAATTAGTAATCTTGATGCTGGTAATCCTCTTCATATTCAAACTAATAACAATAGTGGTACTGCTCTTATTCCATTTAAACTTCTTGGAACTAAAAATTATAGAATCTGGTTTGGTGCTATGAAATTGGCTTTGCAAGCTAGGAATAAGTATAGTTTTGTTGATGGTACTTGTCTTAAGAGTTATTTGCTAGTGATGTTTTATCCGCTCGATGGGATAGGTGCAATGCTATTGTCTTAACTTGGATTATGAATTCGTGTCTCATGATGTTTATATGGGATTGGTTTATTACGAAAATCATACATTTGACAAGAATTAAAAGAAACATATGATAAAGTTGATGGTTACATTATATACAATTTGTTTCAAAATATTAACTCTGTTAAGAGAGGTGGTAGTTCATTCTTGATTATTATCATAGGCTAAATTCTTTATGGAGAAATTTGATTCTCTAACTAAGTTGCCTAAATGTGTTTGTGAACATAAATGTGCTTGTGAGGCTAGTCTTGAGTTAGTATTGCATCGTGATTGATGAAACCGATGCAATTTCTTATGGGTCTTGATGGTCATTATCAACTGTTAGAACCGCTTTGTTAACCGAGATCCTTTACTTGAGGTTAAAGATGCTTATCTTTGTTGTGTCTAGGAGGAATCCCATAGAGGATTCCCAGTCCTCTAGTGTTTACGAGTCTAAACTTAATGCATCTTCTTTTCTTTGCTAAGTCATTTAATAACAATAGAAGAATGTATAACAACGTAATAACACTAGAGGAACCAATTCTAATACTAATCGCTAATAGAGGTCCTAATCCTAATCGAATTGTAAAAGCTGTGGTAAGATTGGACATACTATTGAAAGATGCTATGAACTCATTGGTTTTCCACCTGCCTTTGTTAAAAATAATAATCCAGCTAAACAAAATGGTTTTAGACAAAACTATAATGCTAATGTTGAAAATAAAGTGTCTGAAAAACCATCTACTACTTCATCTGCAAATACATCTTCTGGTTTTACTTCTGAGCAGATGAAGAAACTATTGTCTTTGCTTAATGATAGTTCTTCTGGAAGCATACATGCTAATATGGCAGGTAGGGCTTCATTTTTTAATGGAAATGTTTGGTTTAATATTAATTTTCTAAATATTTCTTTGGAAATTCTAGCCTTCTGTTAAAACTATATCATTGGGATGGATTATAGATTGGTGCTAGTCGACACTTATTGTTTCTCTTGTTGGTATGTTTAATGTTGTTGACATTTCTAGTCTTAAGATTCTTGTTGGACATCCCAATGGTACTCTTGCCACTATAAGTCATCTTGGAAATTTAAAATTAACCAATAATGTGACCCTTTATGATGTTTTAGTGGTTCACAGTTCTTGTGTGAGTTTGTTGTACGTTAATAAACCGATTAGAGATAGCAAAATGTGTGTTGGTTTTGATGAAGATACTTGTTATATTTAGGATTTGAAAAGGGAGAATGTTCTAGGGATTGGTAGTCAGCCTGATGGATTGTATTTGTTTGATATGCAGCCTGATAATGCTTTAGGTGAGTGCAATATGGTCATGTCTTATAATGTGTCTAAGCTTGTTTGGCATAATAGATTGGGTCACCCTGCTGATCCAGTCTTATCTGTTCTTCAAAAGGATCTTGGTATTTCCAAGAATTCTTATTTACATTTGTGAGATCATCATAGGGCTAAGCGGACAAGGAACCTTTCCTTTGTCGATCATAAGTCTAAGAATCTTGGTGAACTTATTCATCTTGACTTATGGGGTCCTTACAGAGTAACAAGTAGAGAAGGATATAAGTATTTTCTCACTATTGTTGATGATTATTCTAGAGTTGTGTAGGCTTACTTTATTAAAACTAAAGATGAGGTGTTTGATGTATTTTGTTCTTTTATTCACTTAATTTCTTATCAATTTGGTATTAAAATTAAAACTGTTAGATCTGATAATGGTACTGAATTTGTAAATAAGAAAATGAGTGGAATGTTTTCTGATCTTGGTATAATACATCAAACATCTTGTGCTCATACACCTCGACAAAATGGGATTCTTGAGAGGAAACATAGACACCTTCTCAATGTATCTAGGAGTCTTATGTTTCAAGGGGGATTCCTTTAAGGTTTTGGTCGATTGTGTTCTAACTATTGTATATATTATAAACAGGCTGCCATCTTCAGTTCTAAGTGGTAAATGTCCCTATGAGTTATTGTATAAAACTAAACCAAATCTTTCTCATTTGAGGTCTTTTGGCTGTTTATGTTTTGCTACCATTTTAAACAATCATGATAAGTGGTCTTATAGGTCTGAAAAATGTGTTCTAATTGGTTTTTGTTCTACTAAGAAAGCATATAAACTTTTGAGTTTGGATACTAGAAATGTGTTATTTTCCAGAGATGTGAAGTTTTATGACAATGTTTTTCCTTTAAAATGAAAACACGTGAGTCAACTAATACAAATAGTATAAATGAGGTTGAACACTTGAAGTTTTTGATAGTCCAAAGTCTCAAAGTCCCAATGATGAAGGGAAGATACACCACCGTTGAGGATGGTAGTATGCCATCTTCGCATGATGCTAGTGATAATGAAACACATCTTGCTTATATGCATCATGAAGATGGGCAATCTGCAACCCACTTTGGTGACCAACACCGTGCGAGGGCAATTCTAGTCTTGAAAATCTTGGTTTAGTTTTACTCGGTTTGAAAATGTTAATGAAGATGTGCGACACACTGTATTAAGAAGGTCTAGTAGAGAGTCTAAAACTCCTATTAGGTTTAATGGTTATGTGATGCATTCTAAAGTCGGATATGGTATTGAAAATATGTAAGTTATGCTAGTTTGAGTAGGACTAATATGTGTTTTGCTTCTACATTAAATAAGTCATTGAACCTAAGAACTATGAAGAAGTCATTAAAAATCCTAATTGGTGCGAGCTATGAACAATGAAATTGAAGCTTTAAATAGAAATAATACACGATGAATGTGAGTTACTGTTGGTAGACATGCTATTGGGTATAAATGGATATGGAAAATCAAATATAAGTCTACAGGAGAAATTGATAGATATAAAGCCGATTAGTTGCTAAAGGTTTTAATCAAAGAGAAGGTTTTGATTATGATGAAACCTTGATCTGTTAGAAAATGGTTCTTGTCGGATGTTTGTTAAGTATTGCTATTAGTAAAATTGGCCTTTATATCGGTTAGATGTTAATAATGCTTTTTATATGGTGATCTTGATGAAGATGTCTATATGCAATTACCTAAAGGCTTTAATGGTGGTGATGATACTAAAGTATGAAAGCTTAATAAGTCTTTATATGGGCTTAAACAAGCTCCTAGGCAATGGAATGCTAAGCTCACTAATGCTTTAATTGAACATGGTTTTGAACAAAGTAAACTAGATTATTCTTTGTATGTTAAACAAAAAGGTTATGTGTTTGTTGCTCTGCTTGTGTATGTTGATGATATTGTTATCACTGGTAATGATGAAGTAGAAATCAATAACTTTAAAAGGTTTTTGAGTTCTAAAATTTATGATCAAAGATTTGGGAGAGTTGAAATATTTTCTTGGGATTGAAGTGTTGAAAAATGATAATGGAATTTGTATGACCCAAAGAAAGTATTGTTTGGAATTGTTACATGAGTATGGTTTGCTTGCGACTAAACCTGTTGATACACCCTTGCACGAGAATTCATGTTGAGTTGTGTTGAAACTAAAAAGATAAAGTGTTGAACAATATAAATAACTATCAAAAATTAGTTGGTAAATTGATATACTTAACTAATACGGACACGATATTAGTTATGTTGTTCATTGTTTAAGTCAACACATGCATAAACCTTTACAATCTCATCTTAAAGTTGCTCCGAGAGTTTTAAAGTATTTGAAAAGGTCTCTGGTTTAGGTTTGCAATTTGATAAAGAGTCGATCTTAACCTTAAAGCTTATGCGAGACTCGACTAGGCTAATGTCCTCTAACGAAAATCAGAATGCTTTTTTGTGTTTTCTTGGGTAATTCTCTTATTTCTTGGAAAAGTAAAAACAAGCTACTTTATCTAGAAGTTCGTGAGATGAGTATAAACATAAACTTCTACAACTTGTGAAGTGATTTGGTTGAGCAACTTGTTGCATAGTCTTGGACTTAAAGAGTTGTTGCTGTGAATATATTACGTGATAATAGTCTTGCAATCTAGATTGCGACTAATCCTATATTCATGAAAAACCAAACACTTTGAGTTGGATGTGCATTTGGTTAGAGAAGGTTTACTGGGGTGATTAAGACTATTAAGATTCATACGAGATATGCAAGTGGCGATATTTTTACTAAGTGTCTTGGACAAAGACAACATTCTTTGTTTTGCAAATGTCTTGGTATGTTAGATTTGTTTTCGGTGTTAACAATTGTAATAAGAATAGCGATGCGGAGAAAGATGGGAGCGGTAACATGATGCGGACTTATCAACTCGTGGAGGGTGTTAAATAATATGAAGGACCAAGAGTGTCAAGTTTCAAAGTCTAAATGAAGTTTATCTTTGGAAGTGTAGAAAAGAGAAGTCCAGGGCTAATATGAAACATGGTGAGTATATAATGTATTATCCACCTAGGGTTTCATATCTTCAATTATTCTGTTGTTAAGTCTCTCTAAAGTTTCACATAGTCTTCGTCTTTCTCTTGTGATATCTGTCTTGATATCAGTCTTGATATCTTGTTGTTCTTTGTGTCAAGATCAATCTTGTTTGATCTTGTTAAGTCTGAGTGTTGAGTAATCTTTGTAGTGAGAGATTCTTGGTGTCTACCTAGTAGAGATCGATTATTATTTCTTTGTATTTGTATTGGTAAGCACCAGGTTGGGGACTTATCTTCTTGACATTGTTATAATAAAATACACCAAAGGGTGGTTGGTCGGGTGTACGTGTGGATTGTAGTGTGTTCTTGATCATTTTACACAAACACCCATGTTTTTCACTGTAATAGCATTTGTTCAAGACTTTAGTCCAATGGTGAACTCGTGATTTGCCCACTTGCCTATGATGTAACACCCCAAAAATGGTTTGCGGCGGAAGAAAAGGTTTTTGGGATGCTACTCAATTGGATCATAACACAAAGTGAAAAATAAAGATTTTTCTTTAAAGATTTCATTTATTGAAATAAAAATAGAGTTTACAAATGTTGATTTGTTGCGGAAAAATGGTCCATTAATAAAATATGGTCCCCATAAGTAAATTAGAGTCATCTATGACCATGTCATGCCAATGCCCAAGCGCCTCTAGAGTTAGCTATCACCTTTTAATACACGAGATAAACATGCTTAAAAGATCAACACAACGGTTGAGTGATATTCATAGGTTTATTAAATGGTTGAACACAGTTAAAGATGATAATTGCTTGAAAACAATTACCATAGAAAAGCGAGATTACTATGCACTAAGCTCATGACACCAAACTAGCTGCATACACCTAATTCTTGGTGTAAGTAATAAATTGCCCCGGATGTGTGACCCGATTACATAGAGATAATCAAATATGGTGCGCCCGGTTATTTTCGATAACCGAGTCGGGTCGTCAATTCCATAGTACTATCCACAATATTTAGTTCACTGCATGTGATTAATGGTTCATGATGAAGGGACTTTTGGTGGCAACTTAGGCTATAATAATAATAATCGAGCAAGCATACATTTTAAGAAAAGACTTGTGTTCTAGTTTATAGCATGTATCTCCTCGCGGGGTTGAAAACAAGTAAGCGAGGCTATGAACTCACCTTAGCCATTAGCGTATGAAGTGAAATAAATCAAGTAGTGATAGTGAGCGGCTCAAGCCATGACCTAATTTAGTACGACAATTTAGTCTTTATTCATTTTAAGACTCAATAAAATTTAAGAAAAGTTTTCAAGTGTTTGCGTTGTTGTTACTTGTGTGGCGACATTTAAGTTTGAAAAGTTTTCTAATATTTTTAAGTATTGGCTCTTGGAATAAATGGAGGAATGATGTATCACGAAACTTTCGTATGAGAGTTGATTCGAATATCGACTTAAGTATTTACGAAATGGAAATAATTACAAATTAACTTGTATTTATTAGATTTTGTTTAGTTTCGAGGGGTATAAACATATATACAATATATATTTATCGGAGTTGTGGGAAAATAAAATATATTACTTATAGTTTATGAGGATGTGGTCGTCAAATAAAAATATATGTTAAATTTGTTTACTTAACGAAAAGTGTAAAATATATAAGTTTATAAAAGTCTTAGGGTGAAAAGTGTCCAAGTATCAAACTTAAGGGGTTGAAGTTGTAAAGGTTAATATGTGTTTCAAAACTTATAAAAGTTTTAAGAAAAGTGTTAAGTGGTTCTAGGTTGAGGGAGTGAAAGTGTAAATATTTAGTATAAGTTTTAAAAGATTTATATATGTTTTAAACTTATTAAAACTTTAAGAAGATGATAGGTGTTTGGAAAATGGAGGCCAAACTTGTAAAGGGCAAAAGTTGCAAAAGGAAAATGAAAAAAATAATCCAACCAAAACCGACCACCACGGGACTCGAACACAGGTCGAGTTAGGAGAAGGCAAGCGACATAACCTTTGGACTACAAGTACTTTGGTGTTATCGTCGCAACACATACATATTTAACGTTTTTCATACGCTATGATTTGTTTTAAGAAGAACTTTCTTGAGGTCGTGGGTTGTGCATGAAATGGTTTGATGTTTCATCTTTTCTTCCTTAAAAGCAGTTTCGTCTCTCGAACCCATGAGTTACCATGTTCAAGAGTGGGTTTCATATTTTGTTACTCATTTTACCGTTTGTATAAGACCTTAGATATTTTAAAGCGAGTTTTATTCTTTCAACTTTCTTCATGAATACTTATACGTGATAAAAGTCTTCCACAAGAGTTAACAACACAAGCGGTCGTGACATGCTCGAGTGAAAGCAAATGAAAAGATATGGAATATGTCAAAGCGAGAATGAAACTAGATATGAACACTATGTCATTCTCACGTATGGAAGAAGGGCACGGAGTACTTACTACACCAAATTTTTGGTGGGAAGAGTGTACGAATGGTAGAACAAGAACGCGACTAGCTTTTCCAAGACAAACACGATAGCTTCAAGACCAATCTTTGAATACACTTAGAAATTTTGGTGAGATTTTGCAAGTGAAAAGTGTAATGAAACTTGTGGGCTCGTTGGGTTTTAAGAAGGAAATGAGAAGAAATTTTAGCTATTGACCAAGAGTTTATGTTGAGCCTTGATATATGTAACTTGATTACACATGAATCTAAGCGATTCGAGAAAACAAGCAAGCGTGTTGTGGTATTTAGATGGTATCTGACGACCAGTACAAAGGAAATGAAATGTGTCATAATGCATTGTTACATGTTGTGTAATATGTTTACTACTCAAGCTTGTTTCAAAACCTTTAGAAATCAATGTGTTTGCAAAATTTTGAAGGGATGTGTGTGTATTGTGCAGGTGTGTTCGGTTATAAAGAAGAAAAAGAATCTCATTTAGGTCCAATAGTCTAGTGGTTAACAAGGTGTATGGACATTATATGTTATTAACTAGTTCATAATGTAAAGTAGCATTTTCACATTTTTTTAACATAAACATGTGACACTATGAGTTGTAATTTGGATGGTAACGTGTATAGGATGGGACAAAGATTATTTCAAATTTTCGTTATGTATTTCTTGTCCCGTTTGAGCTTAAATGTGGGTCGCGGTATCCCGGTTTGACGTTTCTAACAAACGTGTAACATACATTGTTGAGCATGTTTCTATAAAAGTAAAAATTAAAATATTAGTTCTAACTCGGAAAATATTTATTTGACTTTAGTCATAATTAACTGAGTGTCGTTACGCGTGCGTGCTCGTTTATCGAGATAGCCTTTCATTGTCGTGTTTTGGTCATCAGTAATTATCAGGAAGTTTATTTGTATCGTTCGCTTATCAACGCTACCCGTGGTTGCATATTTCAAATAAAAGTAAAAATTCAGGCGTGAAAATGTATAAGATCGTTTAATTAAATAAAGATAAACGATTATTTCGTTTTTACATGAGACTAATGACTTGGAAAGTTACGGGTGGCTACAGTACCTGTGACAATCCGTACTTTCAGGTCATTTCTCGACACCGTTCATGTCTCATTATTCCAACATTTTAGTAAACTTGGTTTACTTGTTTCAAATTCGCGTAACCTTGGAGGTTTAGCGGCGAATTCATGATCATGACATCACGTACATTTCATATGGACTATGATTAGTCTACATTTCATTGACATCATGTGCATCTCATTAGTGCATTCACGACATTTCATTTTCACTTGCAACGCGTAATTTTTATGTTTAATAATTTTTATCGCGTGAGTTTTTATTTTGTATATTTAATCCATTATTTTCAAAAATGATCCCGAGGTATTTTAAACTTACATTTAGTTTATAAAACTATATTTTAGTTTTCCTAGTGTTTCAAATTTATTTGGTATTTTAATCGTTAAAGTTTAATTATTACGACGTGTTTCTTAAAAATTATCGATAATTATTTTATCACCGATTTTCACAAGGAATGTATTTTACAATTTTATCATCTCAATACATTCTATTTTGATTTACTAAAACTTACTTGTACCAAAAATTTTCATTTACCTATACTTGTACATTTAACTACACATTTCTTACACTTTCTTACCAATTTATTCAAGTAAACATTATACAACATTTTATAAAAAAAAAAAAAAAATAATAATTGGGAACAAAAGCCCCTAAAATCCGGCCTTAGAGGGTTGGTATTGATGAGGTTGGTATTTATTTTCTTTGAATGTATAGACATACACTCCAACCTCATTCATCACTTCATCCTTCAATTATTTCAAGTGTTGGAAAAAGTTTCTTTCTCTTGTTCTTCCTCCATAAAAACCGGCCACCCATAGAGCTCAAAGGGGATCAAAAAGTTTTGCAAGATCAAGTGTTATTACAACCTAGATTATATCCTTTATTTGGTTTTGAAATAAAAACCAAGGATATTTAAGTTTAATCCTTGTTACTTTCACCTCATCACTTGCACTTGTAAGCATGTTTTATTCATTTTCAAGTTTCCTTGTCATTTTCATATGTTTCTTATCATTTTTGGAGCTTATATGCATGTTATGTGATTTATACCATTTATTTCAAGATTTTAGAAGTTATATATATTTATAGTCATCCTATAATTATTCCCAAGTTATTCTTTGGTCTTGATGGTGATTAGGAACCCATGACACCCTAAGAAGGTGTATGGTAGGATTAGATTAGTTTTGGAGTTGATTTGAAGGATTAGAATAGGTTTTGTCCGAGAAAAACTATTTTCGTAAACTATATTTTGTGTTCTGTCCTTAAATCGAAATTCGGAAAACCTACTATTGGTACGACATTTTGGCCTTAATATTTAGAAAATATACTTTAAAAGCGAATCCGTGGCCTTTTGAGCGGATAAAAGCGGAGTTATCTTGAAGCCGTGGTGAATTTTTAAAGTTTGACGACGAAATAAATATTTTTTACGAAAAACAGCATGCGGTTTTACATATTTCGGTCAAAAACGAGCCTTAAGCTTCACAAATTATTTCGACTTCTCAAAATATATTAGTTTACTTGATACGAAGCTAAGGACATATTTTACGTGAAAGCAGTTTAAAGCGACAAATATATGCACGTTTTCATAAAGTTGCCGTAAATATTATTTTACGAAAACTATATTATTTCTACGTTCAAGTATTTCATTAGCTATATCGTCCATGTTTGCGGCGCTTTTTAACTATGATGCAAAACTTTTATAACGTGTCTTCTAGTAAAATCAAGTTCATCGGCCATATTTTTCAAAACAAAAACCGTTTGTCAAGCGGAGTTATGGTGAATTATTCTGGATGTTCAAACATTGGCGAAACTCATTTTCGCACACAATTAACAAAACCACCAACTTTAGCCTTTAATATCTTTATGATCGAGACCTTTTGGATGAAAACTCTGAATGAAACTTTTAGATATTGATACAAACTTTCCAAAACCGTCGAGTTCGTTCTCTAACGATCGGCGTACACCGTTTACTGCTAGTTTTCCAAAGTCATTTTGTTGATTTCATGGTTTTCCGACGACATTGTTTTGCGACGAAAAGTGTTTATTTCACCAAAATCATTATAAAACCATTGTAGGATGACATTTTGACGTAAAACATGTAAAGTCATTTTGAAGGGTCAAGGCGTCAAAGAGTATTTTTAAATCGACGAGTAATATTTTCAAAACTCGTAAATGGTATAAATAACATCTGAAGTGCATGCATAGCATTACATTGCAACTCATGACATATCATATCATTCGTCATAGGTCGCGGATAACGCATCTCATTATACCTCGGTGTACTCACTCTTGTCATCTCGTCGGTTTACAGTGAGTTTCATAGCCCTCTTTTACTTGTTTTCATAAGCTGTTTTGGGGAGATGCATGCTTAACTATAATTTTCACAAGTACTTTATATTCTTAAGGATAACTCCTATCACGATTACATCATTTCAAAACCGAATGTTGTACTATATAAATTGTTCATGTTTGCGTGCTATGGTTCTCACGTCGTATAACGTTCAATCGATTGACTCTTGATACATTGAGTTAGGTGCTTTTGCTTATGTGCTATGGATTAAGTGCTATTGTTCTCGTCGAGTTGGTACTATTGTGAATTCATTTGACATCATATGTTTGGAACATAAACTATACATATTTTGGCAATGGGTTGTGAACACACGAGTTGCAAGTTTTGTATGGGCGAACTTGGGCCGAGTGGATTTTCAATGCCTTTCTTTGCATAAACGATTTTGAAAGACTTTACATTACAAACCAAACTCTATGAACTCACTCAACCTTTGTGTTGACACTTTTAGCATGTTTTAATCTCGGTATCTAAGGCATTCACCATGGCACGCATTGGGACATATCATGGAGTCGTGATGACGACGCGTCTCACTAGGTTTTACTTACTTTAAAACATCGTTTGTATTGTAACAAACTTATTTCCGCAAATTGGTTTTCATTTGGGACCTACTTTGTAAACTCGATTATTTTAATAAATCAAACGATGTATTTTCCAAGCGACACTTTAGGTCGTTCAATATAACTGTGATTGTGGTGCTATGACGATCAATCCCGAAATTCCATTCCGCAAAGCGAGCAATTTGGGGTGTGACGAGTACCCTTATGGGAACCTCGTCCTCGAGGTTAAGTTTGTGCTAGTTGCTTAGGTGATTTTAGTAATGGTTATTTGAAAGACATATAAGTTTTCAAGAAATGTTACCTCTTTGAAGCGAGATATTTGCGACCCGAGGGGTTCTAGTTTAATAAATCAAGTTTTTTTTTTTTTTTTTTTTTTTTTTTTTAACACGTGATGTAATTGAGACAATTTCAAAAGTCGATGATGTGGTATTTCTCGACATAATAAGTTTTGATAGGGTTTAAACCGAAATTTTTTTGACTCGCTAGAATAAATCTTTTTAGAAAGATCTCACCATACGTTTTATTGTTAGCACAAATGTTATTTAAGAACAATTTCTCGAAGGTGAAAACGTCATAGGAGAAGAGGTGGTTGGGTATGTATATTTCCATAATTTTTAAACGTTTATGAGTGGGATTGAGTTGTTAAGGTTATGCTTCTCGAATTTGAACGATATATAAGAAAATATATAGTCTTTAAAATTTTAAAGAGATCTTGATGTTTGTAAAGAAAATTGCTGAATTTCAGCTTTTGTGATGAAAACTTGTTAAATAAAGTTTTAAGCGACAACATGGATTCGGTTTTCAAGCTGGAGGTTTGCATGTGAATTCAAAATTTGTTTCGCAATTTCAAATAGTTTCAAATACCCTAGCTTTTGTAGATGATGAATCAGTTTTGTTTCCAAGCATTTCCCATTAAAATGTGTACCTATTGTTTTCAAAACGAAGTACTTATTTTTACTCTGAGAATTCGTTCTATATACAAAAGAAAATATCAGTCATCCTTTAAAGTTTTTCAAGAGGAGTAAATAGTTTATAGGAATTGCAGTAAAGTTCATGGAAAGGTTTGTAAAACCACTTTATTGAGTAAGAAAAAAAAATACTTTTGTCATGATAAATCGTAGTTTGTGGTTTGGTATTAAAGCAACAGCTTGGTAAGGTGATTTTTTAAAACAACTTATAAAGTAATAGAAAATGGTTTATCAATGGTAGTGAAATATTCTGGTATGACACAATTCAGGTTATAAAATAACTCGTGAAATAATTTGTAAATGGCTATAAGAAAATAATTTATCATTTGTCAAATAATAGAAGATTTCGTAGTTCAATTAATAACAAGGTGGTTCATAGAGTGGTAATAAAATAGTCAGTAAAGTAAAGGCGAAGTAGTTTGCGAGGTAAGAGTACCAAGTATTATTGTTTTAAATCAGACAGTGGCTAAAGCAGCTCACCAAAAGGGTAAAATAGTTTATAAGACCGTAACATAACTTGCAGGAAAAGTTTGTAGTTTGTTGTTTCATAAAGTAGTAGTAAATTAATCGGTTTATCACACTATAAGAAAATAGTTTGCAAGGTATCAGTAAGGTCATTGTTTATAAGGTATTATTAAAGTCGTAAATTTTTGGTTTAATGGCACAGTAGTAAGACTTTTTGTAAAATGACCGTGAAATGGTCGGTAAAATAGTTGAAAGCAGTTTGCGTTAGATAACGACAAAGTTTATTCTTTCATAAGAGGGTAGTAGGACATAAAATTTGTGTTTCAAAGGGATGAGTGAAAGATTAGGGGTGTATTCCCAGAAGAAGTGGCTTGAGTTACAATTAACTCTTGGTATATTTTTAGATCTTTTAGTTATTCGTTTATTATTTAAATTTAGCGAGGGGCTCTCTTTGTAGATGTCGAGGTGTGTTGTTCCTAGAACGGCTAGAGATGTGATCAGGTTCATCGATTGAGTACGAGTTTTGGGGTAGAGGTGACCTTTACATGCAATGGATGATGAGATGACTTGATCTCAACATCTAAAGAATGATAATAGGATGGGATGATGGATACATGGGTTGCAATGACCCGATAATAGAGGTTTAATGATTTCGTAATGAAGCGATAAGTCGATGGGATGGAAAGCGAAGACATGGTATTGCGGCGACCAAAATATAATCTAAACATAGAGTAATGTCGTGCGGTAAATAAAATTTAGTTAGTCGCGCATAATCTGCTAATCAAATCTAAATGGTAAATATAATCATTAACTCGCATCATACAACATTTCACTGGTTATGTATTATCTGCTAAGCAAATCTCATACATAACGTAGGCACGGAGGGCGCGAAGTGGTGGCGTAAAGTGGTCCATTCCAACATGGATCATTGTGGTTTCCTTGCGCAAAGTGGTAGTGTGCATCATCTGCCAAGCAAATCTCCATGCACGTTGCTAGTAAGAGGTAGACGCGGAGGTGTAAGGTAGTGGTGTAAAATGGTCAGTTTAGAGAGTGTAGTAATGAGAAAGGCGTTCCACTTAGGAGAAGAAGTATCGTAGTGAGGAAATGTTGCAACGTCAGTGTGTGATGTGTAAAGTAAACCTTTATAATTCTTATGATGAACACACATGAAAATTTTTACCCTTTTTCAGAAGTAAATCAGGAGTTCGACTAGACATAATACTATTATAACTACTTTTAGTATTGCAACATTCACCTCTGAGTCGGACATAGGTGATCAAGCTATGTCCCACTGTCCCTGGTTGAATATAGGTGATCAGTCTATATTCCCCCGGGGTTTAATGAATCTTGCAATGCTTAGCTTAGTTATACTAGTAACATGTCCTAATGCCTTTAAAGTTTGTTATGAAAGACTGAACAAATAATTAAATTATGTGGGGAGAAGGCGTAGCGCGGTGGTATGTAAACATACATATACGTAAAGCAATCATAGCTAATAGTGAGACTAAGTTGTCAGTAATAAAACACATATTTCATCAAAGATGACTTCAACGAGTCATAAGTGAGGCAATCAGCTTGGCAGGCAGGCATGTGTCGGTCATAGGGTTAAGTTTTTGTAAAAGTGGTTATAGTCTAGGTTTGAAAAATACCCAGTTCTCTATAACCAAGGCTCTGATACCAATATGTAACACCCCCAAAAATGGTTTGCAGCGGAAGAAAAGGTTTTTGGGATGCTACTCAATTGGATCATAACACAAAGTGAAAAATAAAGATTTTTCTTTAAAGATTTCATTTATTGAAATAAAAATAGAGTTTACAAATGTTGATTTGTTGCGGAAAAATGGTCCATTAATAAAATATGGTCCCATAAGTAAATCGAGTCATCATGACCATGCCATGCCAATGCTTGCGCTCGAGTTAGCTATCACCTTTTAATACACGAGATAAACATGCTTAAAAGATCAACACAACGGTTGAGTGATATTCATAGGTTTAGTAAATGGTTGAACACAAGTTAAAGATGATAATTGCTTGAAAATAATTACCATAGAAAAGCAGAGATTACTATGCACTAAGCTCATGACACCAAACTAGCGCATACACCTAATTCTTGGTGTAAGTAATGAAATTTCCCAGGATGTAACCCGATTACATAGAGATAATCAAATATGGTGCGCCCGGTTATTTCCGATAAGCAGAGTCGGGTCGTCAATTCCATAGTACTATCCACAATATTTGCGTTCACTCATGAGTGATTAATCGTTCATGATGAAGGGACTTTTGGTGGCAACTTAGGCTATAATAATAATAATCGAGCAAGCATACATTTTAAGAAAAGACTTGTGTTCTAGTTTATAGCATGTATCTCCTCATGGGGTTGAAAAACAAGTAAAAGCGGCTATGAACTCACCTTAGCCATTAGCGTTATGAAGTGAAATAAATCAAGTAGTGATAGTGGCGGCTCCGACCATGACCTAATTTAGTCGACAATTTAGTCTTTATTCATTTAAAGACTCAATAAAATTTAGAAAAGTTTTCAAGTGTTTGCGTTGTTGTTACTTGTGTGGCAGCATTTAAGTTTGAAAAGTTTTCTAATATTTTTAAGTATTGGCTCTTGGAATAAATGGAGGAATGATGTATGCGAAACTTTCGTATGAGAGTTGATTCGAATATCGACTTAAGTATTTACCGAAATGGAAATAATTACAAATTAACTTGTATTTATTAGATTTTGTTTAGTTTCGAGGGGTATAAACATATATACAATATATATTTATCGGAGTTGTGGGAAAATAAAATATATTACTTATAGTTTATGCGGATGTGGTCGTCAAATAAAAATATATGTTAAACTTGTTTACTTAACGAAAAGTGTAAAATATATAAGTTTATAAAAGTCTTAGGGTGAAAAGTGTCCAAGTATCAAACTTAAGGGGTTGAAGTTGTAAAGGTTAATATGTGTTTCAAAACTTATAAAAGTTTTAAGAAAAGTGTTAAGTGGTTCTAGGTTGAGGGAGTGAAAGTGTAAAAATTTAGTATAAGTTGTAAAAGATTTATATATGTTTTAAACATATTAAAACTTTTAAGAAGATGATAGGTGTTTGGAAAATGGAGGGCCAAACTTGTAAAGGACGAAAGTTGCAAAAGGAAAAGGAAAAAAAATAATCCAACCAAAACCGACCACCACAGGACTCGAACCTGGGTCAGTTAGGAGAAGGGCAAGCGACATAACCACTGGACTACAAGTACTTTGGTGTTATCGTCGCAACACATACATATTTAACGTTTTTCTGTCTGCTATGATTTGTTTTAAGAAGAACTTTACTGAGGTCGTGGGTTGTGCATGAAATGGTTTGATGTTTCATCTTTTCTTCCTTAAAACAGTTTCCGTCTCTCTCGAACCCATGAGTTACCATGTTCAAGAGTGGGTTTCATATTTTGTTACTCATTTTAGCGTTTGTATAAGACCTTAGATATTTAAAAACTAGTTTTATTCTTTCAACTTTCTTCATGAATACTTATACGCGATAAAAGTCTTCCACACAAGTTAACAACACAAGCGGTCGTGACATGCTCGAGTGAAAGCAAATGAAAAAGATATGGAATATGTCAAAAGCAGAATGAAACTAGATATGAACACTATGTCATTCTACGTATGGAAGAAGGGCACGAAGTACTTACTACACCAAATTTTTGGTGGGAAGAGTGTACGAATGGTAGAACAAGAACGCGACTAGCTTTTCCAAGACAAACCCGATAGCTTCCAAGACCAATCTTTGAATACACTTAGAAATTTTGGTGAGATTTTGCAAGTGAAAAGTGTAATGAAACTTGTGGGCTCGTTGGGTTTTTAAGAAGGAAATGAGAAGAAATTTTAGCTATTGACCAAGAGTTTATGTTGAGCCTTGATATATGTAACTTGATTACACATGAATCTAGGCAGTATTCAGGGAAAACAAGCAAACGTGTTGTGGTATTTAGATGGTATACGACAGCCAAGTACAAAGGGAAATGAAATGTGTCATAATGCATTGTTACATGTTGTGTAATATGTTTACTACTCAAGCTTGTTTTAAAACCTTTAGAAATCAATGTGTTTGCAAAATTTTGAAGGGATGTGTGTGTATTGTGCAGGTGTGTTCGGTTATAAAGAAGAAAAAGAATCTCATTTAGGTCCAATAGTCTAGTGGTTAACAAGGTGTATGGACATTATATGTTATTAACTAGTTCATAATGTGTAAAGTAGCATTTTCACATTTTTTTAACATAAACATGTGACACTATGAGTTGTAATTTGGATGGTAACGTGTATAGGATGGGACAAAGATTATTTCAAATTTTAGTTGTGTATTTAGGTAATAAGTTTGAGAACTTAAATGTGGTCATGTATCCGGTTTGGCGTTTCTAACAAGCGTGTAACATACATTGTTGAGCATGTTTCTATAAAGTAAAAATTAAAATATTAGTTCTAACTCTTGAAAATATTTATTTGACTTTAGTCATAATTAGCGAGTGTGTAGATTCAGCGTGCGTCTTCGTTTATCGAGATAGCCTTTCATTGTCGTGTTTTGATCATCAGTAATTATCAGGAAGTTTATTTGTATCGTTCGCTTATCAACGCTACCCGTGGTTGCATATTTCAAATAAAAGTAAAAATTCAGGCGTTAAAATGTATAAGATCGTTTAATTAAATAAAGATAAACGATTATTTCGTTTTTACATGAGACTAATGACTTGGAAAGTTACGAGTGGCTACAATGACTTCATTCTACTTATCAAAACATATCCTCTTTGTCTGATTCTTTTCAGATTAGTTTAAGGCTTTAAAACCATAAATTCCTCGAATTTTACATTTCATAGATACTCATTTGTATTCTTTAAAAGTATAGCTACTAAAATCCTTAAATCCTAGATACTATATTCTTGTTCAAGTTTTTTCTATCCAACTTCTTATTTGTTCTATAACTAATGTTGTATGTGTATGAGTTAATCTTTATGATCTGTTGACAAATTTGAGCAACTTATTTCATGGGTGATTATAAAAAATATCACGTGACATTTTCAAGTTTTACAATAACATTACTTGAATTGTTAATTATATAATGAAGACTAAATTGTTAACTATATACCTAAAAAATATCTTGGAATCTATTACAATTTGTGTGAACCTTTTAGCCTTTCGGGTGAGTGGATGCATCCAGCTATTAAAGTGTACAACATGATCATTAGTTTATTCATTAAATTATACATTAATACAAGCTGATAAATAAACTATACTTATAATTTTGACGAAACTTGATACTTGATATATTTAATCCGTAAAGTAGTTGTCAGATTTGAAAATCCAAGGAAAATGAGATGCAGCTACACTGACAAAAATAAAATCAGCCCCTTTGATTCGCTATTTTGATCCAAGAAAAGATATGACAATGATAAGGAGTAAGACATGGTCATGGATGGAAGATGTGTTGCCTTTTGCCACTATGATCATGATAACATGTTTGGATATGAGCTTGCTTACAGTAGTCAAAGCCGCAATGAATGGTGGTATGTCGAGCATCGTCTATGTTGTTTATCATGATGCTTTTGGAACACTGATTCTTCTACCATTTTTTATCATCCATATCTTCAGGTTTCAAATTAGCATACTTTTTTTTTCTTCTAATTTTATTTTATTTATTTTTTTTTTGTATTTTCTTTTATTCCTTTTATGATAATGAAAAAGATTGACAATTGTAATAATTTTCTTTATACAGAAGTGTCACACGTCCTCAACTCACTTTCCATCATCTTTTCAGATTCTTCATCCTTGGTCTTTTAGGGTAAGTAACACAAGTACGCAACCCATTACAGTTGAAAAGATGGGTGGGCTTGGTGATGGGTCAAATCTGGTTTGGGTTGATATGGGTCACTTTCAGTACGGGTCGGGTAAGGTTGGGTTGGATTGATCAGCCAATGCTTTTGTGTAAAATGGTTCAAAGTGAATATTGTTGAATATGTAAAGTGTATATTGATTGATTGTGATCCTGTTACAATGCGAAGAGTATATAATACATAATAATGGGCTTATACACATGAAACCCAAACTAATGACAGGCCTATGAAAATATCTGCTATGACCACTGCAGTTGGAGCGGAGAGGAGCAACACTCAGTTGGGCGAAACTCATCGAACAACGCGATAGGAAAACCTTTAGTAAAGATATCGGCATCGATAGCGAGGCGGGACATGCGAACACGGACATGCCCAGTGGCAACTAAATAACGAACAAAATGAATGTCGATCTGAATATGCTTCGTGCGTTGATGCTGCATGAGATTAGATGAGAGATAGACTGCACTTACATTATCACAATAAATGATCGTAGCTAAGGTGAGTGGTGTATGTAGTTCACGTAACAAGTTACGTAACCATCATGTCTCAGCAACAGCATTGGCAACACCCCGATATTCGGCCTCAGCACTGGATTGAGAAAGCGTAAATTGACGCTTTGAGGACCATGATAGGAGATTGTTGTCAAGAAATACACAATAACCTGATGTAGACCGACGTGTAGTGGGACAAGCCGCAATCGACATCCGAATATGCAACCAAGGATGTAGTGGAGGATGAATAAAGGCGTAATCCAAAATGTAAGGTCCCAGCATAACGTAAGATCCTCTTGGAAATTTGAAAAATCGGCTCCAGGATCATGCATAAAAGACAAACTCGCTGAGCTGCATAAGAGATATCCGGTCTAGTAAAGGTAAGATACTGTAAAGCACCCGCAAGACTGTGATACAATGTGGGATCTGAAATAGGATCACCATCGGCGCCAAGTTTGGTGTCTGTGTCAACTGGAGTCTGACAGGGGTTACAACTAAGCATGTTAGCATGCTCAAGGACCTTAGTAGCATACTTCGATTGAGAAAGAAACATCCCTGAGGTAGTACGCATCACAGAAATGCCCAAAAAGTAATTAAGGGGGCCAGATCAGTCATGGAAAATTTCGCATGAAGGGAAGTGATAATCCTCTGTAGAAGAGTCTCAGATGAGGCTGTCAAAACTATATCATCAACATATAACAATAAATAGCGATTATCGAACCACAGCCGATAAACGAAAAGTGATGAGTCACACCGACTATGATAAAACCCAGCCAGTAGCATAGGCGGAAAACCACGAAACCGAGCACGTGGAGCTTGCTTGAGCCCATACAGTGATCTCTGCAAAAGACAAACATGGTCGGGATGGCTAGGATCTCAAAAACCAGGAGGCTGGTACATATAGACAGTCTCAGATAAAGAACCATGCAAAAAGGCATTCTTGACATCAAGTTGATGAACTGGCCAATGTCGAGAAACAACAAGGCTCAAAACGGTGCGTATAGTAGCCGGTTTGACAACCGGACTGAAGGTCTCATCCACATCGACACCTGTAAGCTGTGTACTACCATTCGCTACAAGACGAGCCTTGTAGCGATTAAGACTCATCGCATTATGTTTGTGTCGAAGCGCCACATAGAGCGAACTATGTTCGGCGTCCGATGGTTTAGGCACAAGAATCCAAGTTTTATTTTAATTAATGCATTATATTCATCAAGCATAGCACTATACCAATTGGGTCATTAAGCGCATGGGTGTATGACTTGGAGTGGTGAAATGGTGGACACATGAAAAGTAAAGCGTTTGGTAGGACGATTAGAACCAACCCGGAAGCGAGTGACCATGGGATGAGTTGAGACGGGATTGGGGTTAGGAATCGATGTAACAGTAGGCGCATGTTGTGAGGGAACGGTCATCGGGCCATGAGTGTTAATGGGTTGTGGGGGGATGTATGGGCTCGATGGAGTAGTAGGTTGCGTATGGGGTATAGGAATAGATGGACTGTGGGCCATAGGTGTAGTAGGTGGGCTAATGATGGTAGTGGACTCTGTAATAGGGACGTGAGATGGCATGGGGTTGTTTATGTGTATATTAATGAGTTGTTGTTGTATAAGGTTGGGTGATGACTCAAAAATGAGTAAGAGGAGAAATTTGTTGGAGTCATGGGCAAGTAAGGAATCTAGTCTCGTCAAAGGTAGCGTGATGAGATAGTATGATTTGTTGGTATTTAAGTCTAGGCACCTATACCGTGATGATTGGTGGGATACCAAGAAAGATTGAGGGGTTGCACGTGGTTCAAGTTTATGATTGGGGTGTGTATGTGGGTAGCAAAGACAACCAAAGATACGAAGATTATTATCGTGGGCGTTGTCTGAAAGAGCCGTGGTGGGGAATCTCATTGTTGATGGCGGTGGAGGGTAAAATGTTTAATAGATGGCGGCCATGTGTGGGGCTTCAACCCAAAAGTTGGTGGTAAATGAGCTTGAAACAAAGTGTTCGTATTAGGTTGTTAATGAGTACGAATCATGCGTTCGATTGCCATTTTGTTGTGATGTTTTGGGCAAGAGAAACGAATGACAATACCATTAGAAGCAAATAGTTGGTGTAGGGCATGGTTGTCAAACTCACCACCATGGTCACATTGCAAGGACTTGATATCACAATTAAATTGATTCTTAACAAAAGCACGAAAATGCGAAAAGTGATCTAAGAACAAAATATAGTATTTAATACCCGAGATACTCGGAATTGGAGAAGTCCACAAATTCGAATGAATAATGTCAAAAGGAGATTTAACAACTTTCTCATAAAGCGAAAAAGGAAGTCTCACGTGTTTGCCAAGTTGACAAGCATGGCAAAGAATGGGTGACTTAGTCTTATTACATGAAATAAAATTATTAGAAACCAAAGAACGTAACACATCACTTCCCGGATGACCAAGTCGTTGGTGCCGCATGTCTTGTTGACCAAAAAGCTTTAGGAGTTGATGGAGATGTATTGGATATAAATCACCGTGCTATCACATCGGAGGCGAATTTGTGGGTCAAATCCTTAGAAAAACCAAACTCATCAAACTCGATAGTACATTTATTTTCACGGACAAATTGGCCTTTTGAAATTAAGTTTTGACAATGTTTGGTGTAATAAGTACGTTATTTAAGTGAAGAGTGCGATGTGGCATAGGTATAGTGCTATGGCCCGTGTTAGTAGCAGGAATAGATTTCCGTCACCAACAAGACGAAGGATACATGCATGAATTAAAGATAGTACTAAGATTAGAAGTGGAAGAATTAATATGAGAAGGCATACCGGTATCCATATTCCAATTGGCGTTGGCGGTTCACAGTGACATGGTACTAAAAGCTTGCGGCAATAGCGTTTCTGTCACGGTGCATAAGAGTGTTGACACGAGGCATGTAATCTTTGTAGCATATAGAGCTTCTTTGTTGAAATTTGAATCTGAGGTGGTTGTGGTGGGCGTGTGGCTTGGATGGGGCGATGGTAGAGAGCCCATGTGTGGAGGCGTATGCAAAGGCGGGGCAGCGGTTGGTTGATAAGTTGTTGGTGAATAAGGTGACCATGAATATGAGAAATCCCATATTGGGCGAGAGGTTATTGGGCTGTAAGAGTCAAATGGCATTGATGGCCCGAGTTTAGACCATTAGATGTTGGTTGTTGTTGTCGACTACTACTACCGAAGTTGTACCTCGATTGTTACCATTGTTGTTGGAATGCCCGTGCGACTTGGCGAACTCGAGTCATGTATAAACCAACGATTGGTGCCTCGACGACACATTCCACGACTAAAGTTGCGACACACTTGAGGCTCGAATGGTCGCGTGTTGTTGCGAGGAATCCGACTACCATGAGAGTTATTCCACGAAGAGTCCGTCTCGGTTAGAAGGACACGAGGAAGCGAGAAGGTGTGGTATTGACGGGGGTACCGTTGGCACGGATCGGTCGCGACTCTTGATTGTCACCAAAGACCTCATGGTTGCGAGTGCGGAAGCGGATCTTTATGAGCAATGATTTGAGCAAGGCTACCAAACTTTCACTTAAGCCATTGATGGCATAAGTAACAACATTGTCCTCGCTAACATCAGACCAAGGTCGTTGAGAAATGTTACGAGGGTCAATTTTGAAAGTACTCTTGACACTTTGTTCGCCCATTTGAAGCATCGTAATTCGCCTTTTAAAGCGTTGTCCTTGTCGCTTGTTGTCTGAAAAAGGGACTCAACTTGTTCCCATGCATCAAGTGTTGTCCTAGGGTTTTTCTTAATAAACCTCCATTGTTGGGAGGGTGATAAAGTGACGATGATCCATGATTTTACTATGGAATCAGCCGTAAGCCACTCATCCGTGGGTGGCGCTGATGTAGAGGATGCATCTGTTTTAGGTTCGATGTGTTTTAGGACACCGAAATTGTTGTAGTGTATTTTAAAGAAATAGCACCAAGACGAGTAGTTTGATTCATCGAGGTCTAGTTTAACAGGAACTAGGTTGTTGATGTTTTGAACAGCGTAGAGCTTTTCCACAAGGGTGAGGGTGGGAGGTCTTTGGTGGAGGGTTGTCGTTGGTCATGATGGTGATGAAGGAACAGTTGTTAAATCGTTGTGGTGAAGAAGGAATATGGCGGCGGTATTAGGGTTTTAGGATCGGCTTTTCTTGAGGCTGATACCATGTTGAATATGTAAAGTGTATATTGATTGATTGTGATCTGTTACAATGCGAAGAGTATATAATACATAATAATGGGCTTATACATGAAGCGAACTAATAGCGGGCCTATGAAATATCTGCTAATAACTTAATCTGCAACCCATTCAGTTGAAAAGATGGGTGGGCTTGGTGACGGGTCAAATTTGGTTCGGGTGATATGGGTCACTTCGATCTGGTCGATTGATCGTGCGATGCTTTTGTGTAAAATGGTTCAAAGTGAATCTGGACTTTGGGTGGTGATAAGGTTTTAAAATGTACTTTTTTGAGGGTCGTTTAAGCCCTTATTTGATCACTTTTGTATCCGTTATTACTTAATATCGTTCCTTTTCACTTTTAGGTATCTTGAAGGCAAAATCTTTGGAATGACACTTATTCGGACGAAAAGGCGCGAATATATGAAAAATCGCCAAAGTCGAGAATCGAGACACTCAGTGCTGGGCCCGAAGGTGGCGTCGGTGTTATCTGCGACACCGTCGGACCACTTTTATGATGGCTCGATAGCCAAATTGCTTATTTTCAAGTGGCGGCTTGGGTTTTAAAAGAGTAGGTCGTCATGACTCGGGCGACCTAGATTTGATCGAGACGACGTCGAGGCGAAGGGGACGGCGTCACAAGCATAAGGTGGCGCGTCGCAAGACTAACGTGGCCAAGGCGAAACCCTAATGGCGGCGACCGGCGGTCACAAATCAAAGGGTGACAAAGTACGCATATATAATCTTATATATAGAATCCGAATTTTTAGTTTTCGGTGTGTAGTCTTTTGGAGTAAAAACTAAACCGAACCAAGGATGTCTTGTCACGAGTATTTTAGGGTTCTATACCTATCTTACATCAAGATAAGTGTTTTACTTCATTAATTCAATTATGTCTTCAATTACTTTTGTGTATGCTTGCATGTTTCCGTGTCCAAGCTAATTTACTTGTGTGTTTGCTTAGGAATATCAAACTTAATTATTGAATATTGATTGGTTGTCTCTTATCTTAATTGTTAATGATCTAGTATTGCGATAGGTCATCCGTTGTGTAGTTAATGCTTGATTAATCTTTGTTGAACCTTAGCTTATAGTACCTAGAGTCATTGTAGGCTAAACCATCCGAAGAGTACCTTAGTGTTAAGTTTATAAATCCTAGAGATTTTATGCGATAACCTTTGGTATTTTCAAAGAGTTAGGGATAAGCGCATACCTACGACTTTAGACACACAAGCGCAATTAAGAATAAGGGCGTGACAATTCAACTATCAATAGGAGATAATTAAGGAGTAATAAAACCTAAGTAAACACATCTTTAAATCATCATCGAGCACTGATAATTAGACATAGACTACATACACCACTAGATTAGATAATTAGATAAGTAGAGTAATCGGTGAAATACCAACCTCAATCCAAATCCGAGATTAGTACCTTTCCATTTACTAAAAACATAAAAAGATAAAAAATCATCTTCCTCGACCCCACCTTAGCGTAGTAACTTCTCACTAGCATTCCTATTCCCGAGAGAGCGATATCAATTCCGTGGCTTACCACTAATACTACACTACAGCGATTAGGTTCACTTGCCTAGGGTGTTCAAAAACTTGCTCGACGAAAAGGAAGTTCCTTTGACCCCGGACGATGCGTGTAGCGTTATCAGTGACTTTAACTACATTCAACCCGGTCTCCTTTAAATTTGTTGATTGGACCTGTTTTCAGATATACAGAAGCCATATTGACTCGTATATAATTTAATGAGTCCAAATTTCCAGCATCTAATGATGTTACAAAGTAAGTTAAAAAAAATGATGTTACAAAGTTATTCATTCTAACAAGAATCATATAAGGTCTGGAAGTTTCAAAAATTATATACAAGTTAATTTGGAGTGAACGAAGATGTTTAAGTGGAGCTAAGTTGCTGTCAAATAATAGAACACTATCAAACCCATACCCTAGAACCAACCACTCCCTTAATGTATGCTTTTCACGAAAATTTTGAACTCTTTTAGTAAGTACACTTCTTATAAAGGGTTCAAACCATGTGTTAGGATGGAGAAAATAAACATAGGAAATCTAGCAGTTTAGCAAAACTATTGGGTACCATAGTTGCAATATCTGGAGCAATGGTCTTCCGTTATATCAAGGACGGAATTTTACACATGATCCCTTCTCGATTCACCCAATTAGCTTCTTTTCTCACGGCCATTGGATTGGGTAATTGGAGGTCGATCCTTGTTAGTGGTGGTATCATTTGTTCTTATGGAATATTTTACAAGTAAGTTCTAAATACTTTTTTAACAAGAATTACTCACACTTGTCCATGTTGGGACTTTGAAAAAAAAATTTGTTGATGGTTCATCGACTATTAAACTATTTGCTTATACATCCGATCGTGACGGCTAGAGTACCGGATCAACGCACCATGGTCTTTTTCTGCCTCTTTGGGACGATACAATGTATCGCTCATCCCTTTCCTAGAGCGAATCTTGCTTGGGTCTTGCAACTGATATTGGGATGATTCTTTGTTGTATGGGGTAAGTCAAGTAAACTAAAAACTTATTCAAGTTGGGCAACATAATTTGATGTTGGTAGTGTTGATACAAAAGTTGGGCGTTCCTTGTTTGGGCTCGGTTCTCGTACCAATTGAATATTCTTTGCTTGAGACACTGCAGCTAAGTAAGCAGAAAACATCGTTAGGCTTATCGGTGGGATTATCTCCCACGATTATCCTCGGCGTGAGAGTAAGTAATCGGTTTTAGGGTTAATAGGAGAGTTAGGGTTTTAGATCGTACCTTTAATGAGGATGGGTTTCCCATCACGAAATCATATTGGTTTCGTGCTCCCCGACCTTGGTATCCCACTAAGTCGGTTGGTAAACAATTATCTCCAAAGTTAGGAGATATCCGATATCCTATTCCATAAATAACTTTGGGTTTGGGCCTTCGTGGGCCCAAACACTTATTAGTTTAGCCCGGTTCATGCTGGTATAACTAATAACGGTCCTTCGTCTGGTTCGTGACCCGAATGTAGACTATACGTCATCATGTCCCCCCAGTCTAGTATGCGCAGTGACGGACTACGGATGCTAGACTAATAACTGCAGTCAATTAAGAACTGCGAAGCGTAGCAAAGAAGCCAAAAAGGTTTCCCGCCTTGAAAGAAACACATTGTATCTAGACATAATATTTAAAATGGATGCCTCGTGAAATCGGAAAATGGCGTAACCACGTCACATCGAAAATCCTATCCACTCGATTAGAGATAGTGGGATCCACGTGGCATGCATCGGCGTGGAGGAAGGACCTTATATAACCTTCCGTCTCCTTATTACTGTGATTATCACAGCTTAAATCATTTCCGCCATTAAAAAAGCTTCAAACTTTCCAGTAAGAAAAACGTGATATTCCAAAGGTAACCGCGCGTGCGCATATAAAAACAATACCATGGTTCGAGGTTTATCTGATTTCACATCCAACATAACTGAGGACGAACTTTTAGAGTTCGCTTCAAATTATTATATTCCCTTCACGGTGCATCCGGAAGTTCCGGGTGCGAGGGCATCAATTGCGGACTTCCCCGAAGGGAAAATAGGGGTATCTGGCGTTTTTCGGTTCGAAAATCAGCGTGTGCACATATCTTTATTCTTGAGCGGCGTGTTAAACTACTACCATGCGCATATATCCGGTACCTTTGCGCAGGTGCAAACTAAAATTCTAACCGGGTGGTGCCGATTACTAGCAATTAACCCGACTATCCACTGTTCGCGGCGTTTTACCACACAGGCGTGGTCAAGCAGGTGGGTATCATTCGCTAAACGCATTTGGCGACTTTAGTGTTATCTTGAAAAATTAGATGCGCTTAGGAATTGGAGAAACATTTTCTAGGTCAATGATGCATGCTTCCTACGCTTGACTTACATACCGGGGTTCTTTGCCCGAGGATGGCGCCCCCACGGATAAATGCGGTCACGGAGGATGCGGATACAATAAACACCAATCGCATCCCCATCAATTCCTACCGAGGAATTTTGGTGCACATGGGCATTAGCCATAATTATTTTGGTAGACATGATGAGGTTCCAATCTTTTTAGGCGTGGATGGCGAGGGTGGGTGCTCGTCCTTCACATTCCTTTACTTTATTAATGTAAGACTTTCATCTTCCATTGTACTTATAATAATTTGTTTGTTGTTGTCTTCTGTGGCGCAGAGATGGATCTATTCAGTCATGCAGTTGTGAAGCAGCCGCCAGTGAATGTAGTGACACGCCCACTGAGAGAGGGGGAAGAGCCCATTCTTGATGCGACCGCAGGGCGTACCCTGGTAATGGAGCTGGGAGAGGCGGGAGCGAGCTCATCTGTCACACTAGAAGCGACCCCACTGTAAAGCATGCCGAACCCTGAGGCGCCTACCCTATTAGTGCAGCCGGTACAAGAAGTAGTGGCTGAGCACATGGAAGAAGAAGATGAGGAGGACGCAGGGTTGAAGCACAAGAGATCGCTTGGAGGTGATGGCGCAAGCTCATCGAGGAAGAAGCACCCCGTTGTCCTTGTGGTGGAATCGTCATCAAGTGACGTTGTTTCGCCTCCCCCTTCGGCTGAGACCACTTGTCCACAGTAAGTAATATCAGAAAGGTGTTTTGCGCATCCCTGTTTATGTGAGAAACAATTACTAATTCCTTTTCTTGAGTGCGGTTTGAGCATTACGGAGTCGCCCCAAAGATAGTCCGGTGTACTTTGAGTTTTACAGCCAAGCAGTAGGCCGAGCCATTGGTGGTGGGGATGCGCCGATGGATCGAGTTGTTGAGGAATTGGTCTTTGGCGGCGCATCAAGCTTGTTGGTGGAGAAGCTAAGGGCCAAGCATTACGGAGAAAGCGACCAAGTCGCTCAGCGGGATCAAAGATTGCGTCGTGGGCGCAGATTGGCTAGTGCCAAGGTTGAGGCGAGGGGCACAGTTCGTGCGCCCAGCTTCTTTGAAGAAAGATGGCGATAGGTCAAATAAGTCGGGGCGTCTTTGCGTCATCGGGTATAAGGCTTCGTGTCTCGGGCGAAGTATCTTGAAAAGGGCAAGGAAGACTTGGTCTCGCATTTGGAAAATTTGGTGCTGCTTGAAAGATGCATTGGGCCTTGAGGAGATGAAGTTGCATAGCTCGATCTGAGTACGATGAGGAGTTATATCCCCGACTCCTGTCTACTATCGGCTGCCTTGGTGGCTTATTGGCCATGATGCGCGACTTGCCCTCGGCACCTTGGAGTCGCGGGAAGTATTGGGCGCTTTGGGGGAGTAGTCCGGTCTTGCGTTGGCGCGAGGTAAGTCGAGTGTTGAGGATCTTGAGGGCGATTTGTTGAAGGTGCCTCTTGATAAGGTGCTCGGTTATAATTCGCATTCCTATGATGATCGATGGGCTGCTATGGAAAGATGAAGTCATTGGAACTTCCTCTAATTCTTTGAGTTAGGCGCGACTGGATTATCCGATAGGGGTTATTATGGAGGGTGACCTTAGCTCGGCATCATGCTGAGAATCTTGAGCCTTGGTAGGACCATTTTGAAACCCGATGAATCTCAACTCCAAGTGCTGTGTTTTCTTGCCCCAAGGATATCTTGAATCCTTTCATACGGGAAGGAAGTGTCATAAAGCAAGTGTTGGGCGCATGCTACAAGACTTGCCAAAAGGAAGGATTAAAGGTAAAGCCATTTTGTGCGGTATCGTGTGACCCATCTCCCCGAGATCGATGGGATACGGTTAAGCGTTGCCACGGTGTCTCGCCAAGACTCAAACCTATTGAAGAAGTGGGCGAGATTGGGGTGCTTGCAAGGCTGTGGGGACTTCATCTCTTAGGCGTTCTAAAGTATGTAGATAGGAACTTGTATTTGTAAACACCATTTTTGTAGAGCATGGTATTTAATAAAATTCTCCTTTTGTTGAATGCGTGTTGGTATTATTGCAGTTTGTGATGTTTGTACTTTAGCCATTCGTCTTTGCGTAAAAACCGTACTTGTTGAATAATATAGGAAATTCATAGTCATGTATGAAAATCACGGTATACTTAAAACATAATTTCTAAGTAGTTGTATCATAGTGGGTGTGTGGTGTGATATGCGTCTTGTAAATATCATATCAAGAGTCAAGTGTCTTGATTCCTAATTTGTTAAGCGATGCAGGTATGCATAGTCGGCGCACCCGTCGTGGGATGCGCGCGGACTATTCAACGTCTTGAGAACAAGGTGTTTAACAAGGATCGTGATCCAATGTTGATGGGTTTGCAACCCTCTTTACTCAGCGAGTTATTTATTAGGTTTACTCATCCTTTTACTATCGTGGGTTTATTAAATGCATGCTGCGCCATGCGAGCAAAAGATAAGAAATGTTAAGACATAAAGTATATAGAAATAACAAATTGGAATGTGTCACGGAATTAGCTAGAAACCATGACGTTTTATTAAGACTTGCAAGTTTTTGCGAAAAAATAAATAAGATATTGCCTAAGTAAAACAAGATAAATACACGGAGAATTATTGGGCACTTCACTAAAGTGCGGGGTATTTCTCGTGCGTGCTAGTTCATGACCATCCATGTCTACAGATAACATCGCTTAAGATTGCAAATGTTCCATGTGTATGGTAGTTCACGACCATCCATGTCTTGTAACTTATGCTGCTTTGTTCTAATGCTTGATAACCTCATAGGGTCCTTCCCACTTGGTCCAAGTTTGCATGTGTCTTCTGCGTGGCTCGCATCATTGGTGCGGTATACAAAGTCACACGGTGAATGAAACACTTGAACTTTAGCATCGTAGTATCCACTTCATTTTTGACTTGATCTTGCTTCACATATAGCTGGCGCTCGCGTCTTTCTTCAACAGGTCTAAGTCGATCGCCTCTCGTCGTCATTGGTTGCGACATTGACTTGACGGTCACGAATAGTTGGCATCCCAATTTGGTGGTATAACGGCCTCTGTCCCATAGACTAGAGAAAATGGGGTGTCTCCCGTGCTAATTTTGATGGAAGTGCGGTGCGCCCACAGAACATGAGATAATTCTTCTACCCACCTTCCTTTGTGCCTGTCGGGCGTGCCTTAATTCCTTCACCGGACTTCCATTTGCACGCTCTACTAAGTCGTTGGTTTGTGGATGTTTAACCGAGCCAAGTCTTTGCGTGATATTCAACCTCTCACTTTGATCCTTGAAGGGTTGTCACAAAATTGTTTCCGTTGTCGAGATGATTTCACGGGTAGTCCGGCGGCATACAATATTTTCCCAAACAAAGTGTTTGACACGATTGCGATGGTGTTACAAGCTGCTTTTGCTTGATCCACTTGGTGAAGTAGTCTATGGCGGCTATGAAACTTCAATCCTCCCTGCCGCAACGAGGAAGGGATCGCAATGTCTATACCCCACTTGTAGAATGGCCATGGCGTCGTGATGAGCCTTAGCTCTGTTGTGGTTGGCGCCGAGCGGGTCTATGAACTTGGCAATCGCCGCATTTTCTTATTAATTCCAGCGCATCACGGTGCATGGTGGGCGATAATATCACGACCGTGGTAGCGCCACCACGGATCGTGGTCTGAATACATCTTTGCATGAACCGGCATGGATTTCCACAGTACATAATTTGCTTGTAGGGGCGACGCAGTAGAGCCATGGTTGCGAAAGGAGCGTCGATATAGCACACCGTCTCAAGTTTAAACCTCATCTTTCGTCTTGGTAGTATTCCTCGGGCTTCCTTACATTCTTGGGCAATCATGCTTGCTTATAATTCCATTATTGGTGTCATCCACGTAGGACCTTCCTCCTCTATTACCGTGGATATTTCCATCTCGAGATGGATTTTCTCTTCAACGTTTCCACCAACACTTGTTTTGATAGGTGTGCAAAGCTTGTGGATGCAATCTTGCTTAGTGCATCCGCCTTTCGGTTTTCCCTCTAGGAACACCTTGATGGTAAACACAGTCAAAGCCTTGGATTAGTGACTTGGTCTTGTCGGTATTGGATCATGTTTTCCTCTTTAGCCACGTACTCGCCCAAAACATGGTTGGCTACTAGCAGGAATCCACATTGCCTCGGGTTGCGTCACCCATTCGAGCCATAATGCGTGGTCCGTGATTAGGGCTTCATACTGCTTCATTGTTAGTCGTTGTGAATTCAAAGCGCGGTGCGTAAGTGAATTCCATTCCTTCCGGACTTGTGAGGATGAGGCACGCTCGACCCATCCACGCATGAAGATCCATCTGTGAATAAGATCCATGGATCTTGTAGTTCCTTCTTGCTTGGTGTGGGTGCATCATCAATGTCTGGTTTTTCGATGATGAAATCTGCTAGTATCTGCCCTTTTACTGCAGTGCGTGGTCTGTAGGAGATGTTATGCTCACCTAGCAACACACTCCACTTCTGCAGTCGTCCTGACGCGTCGGGTTTGGAGATTATTTGTTTGATCGATTGATGCATTATTCTGCTATAGGGTGCGCTGGAAGTACACTGTTGCGACCGTTTGGTGTGATCACTTGCGCCAGACCAACTTCTCCATTCTTGTTGTAATTAATCTCCGTTTTCTTTAGCACTTTGCTTACAAAATACACGGTGTTTGTCTTTGAATCCCTATCCGTCGGTAACATTTGTGTTGGTACATCCATCGTCGCCGATAAGTACATAATTAATTCTTCCACGGTTGAGATGCGACTAGTGTGGGAAGCTCGCCATGTGTTGTTTAAGGCGTGTAAAGGCTTACCGCCTCCGTAGTCGGTGAAAATCTCCCTTTTTATACACTTCTTGAGTGTTTTGAAGAGAGGAGTGACTTGTCTGGCGATTTGGACAAGAATCTATTTAGGCGGCCGATTTTCCATTGAGAGATTGGACTTCCTTCAACGTGCGGTGAGGAAGTTCGATAACGACATAGTTTTTGGGCATGGTTTAATGCCATCAGTTCGATTGTACAATAATTCAGATGACCGGGCCTTGATGGTGATCAAAGGGTATGAGGTGATATGCTTGCGCCAAACTTGTAGCCAATCTGCAATAAGAAATAGTAAACACTTCGTTAAGTGATTCTTGCAGGGTTGGGCCTGCGAACCACCTCCGTGAGTAAGTATGTGATATGTGTTGTAAATAATATGGGTATGTGAAATCTTGTTGAATGAACATACCATTGAAATGACTCGTCCAACCTATTTATAGGTGATGAAAATAGCTTGGAGAGTGTTAGCGCACGTTTAGAAGATCATGGGGCGTCCCGATTTGTGGTAACCGCTAGGGCTTCATCCCACTATCTCGGACTTGTCGGGAAGCTAAGGAAATAGTGGGAGCGTGGGGAAGACCAAGTAAAGGTTCTTCTTTGTCTTGGCATCTTCAAGAGAAGACACCGAAGGGCATAGGCCTTCGTGGCGAATCCCAGCGGTAACCATGTCAATGATGAATGGTTTCGCCACCAATGACTTATGAAGAAAGAATTGGGTCTTCGTAATGCAATTTCGATTGTGACCGAAGGGGGGTCCTTCCGACACGATCGGAGGGTGCGTCATCAAGCCCAGGTCGAAAGTGATATGTCTGAACAAGAAATATTGCTACGACTCAGAAATAAAAACGAAACCTCCTCTTCGTCACAAAAAACGAACGAAGATGAAAAGTCTTGTAGTTATTGACCGTAATTAATGCAAAACCAATCCGAACTACTCCCTTTTCCTCGGTAAAAGTAAACATCATTTCAAAATTTAAAAATGGTTTGAAATCCGGTAGTAAAGGGATAAGTCCGGACACGTGTAGGGCTGAGATTTAACGTTTGTAGGGTATATAAAATGTAAAAACAGTAAAGCCCTAACAAAGTTTTATCTCTCGCCCAAGTTTTTTCACCTACTAAAACCTCTTCCGATCAAGCTTTCGATCAAACAAGGTAAAGTGCTCCTTCATATCTGTATTTCAAATATGTTATTGTGGATTTTAGAAGGCGCAATGTCGACCAATAAAAATTTTTTAATAAAGCAACAAGGTTGCACATTAACAAGGGAGGAACTCAAAGCGTTCCTCACTGATTACCCGATTCCAAAAGAGCATAAAATCATGTTACCTAGTAGAAATCAAGGGATTTTTTATGCCCCTAAAAACTATGTAGGCTTATATACCCATGCATTCACCACCTCGAACCTGAGGATACCCTTGCATCCGTTGATCTTAAAATTCCTCGATTACTATGAGATACACATATCTAGGTTCAACCCTTTGGCTAGCCAAACTTCGACATACATTGTGATGTGCAAAGCTTATGGGTTTGAACCATCATTAACTGTAACTTGGGGTTTTGAATTTATACCACTGGAGGAGATTGGTTGACCTTGGATAAGAGGGTGAAAGGATGTGCCCATTCTTATAGATAGGCCTTTTACAAACATTAGGAGCTGGAAAGGCAAGTTCTTTTATATTCAAAACACCATTGTCCCTCCGACTTTCCACGCATTGTTAAACCCGCGGTTCAATATGATGAAAAAGGTTCAACGATCCTCGCCCTATACTATGAGGAGGAATCCTTTGTATCGGTTTGGCTCGTCATCCGGTGATTGCCAAACATTCCCCAGCGATTACATTCATGGTTGGCCTTCTTGAAGATGGGAGGATCTCCTTTGGTACTGAGATTATTTGTGATGGAGAAAGTACGTATTTTTGATTAAAATAAGAAATAAAACTTATCTTTCGATATTTATCTTATTTGCTCCTTCGTGCGAAATGTCATTCGAAACTTTGTGGTAGTCGGTGGTGCAAAGGAGGTGAGCTTCATTCAAAGAATCCCAAGAGATTTAGCTATGGCGTGGGCTCTCCATCGTTGTCAATAAATGACAATGATGTGAAGCCCGACCCATCGAACTTGTATCCTCTGCTCCTCCGTCAAATGAACCTATAGATGTGGAAGACCGACTTGTGGAGAATGTTCTTGAATCGATGAACCGATCTCAAGGACGGTTGGTCATCGTAGGACCCTCCGGCATTGGTGAGAGGTCGGGGCGAGAAAGGTACCGGTGAAAAAGGCTGTGAAGTCCGCTTGAAGAGGAAGCTTATCCTACTACTCCTCCTCTCGAACCACCCGGCAAAGAGTGCCGAGGTAAGGTTGTGGTATTTCCAGCCATCGAGGGGCCCAGCGGTGATGATATCCATGGTAAGGTTATCCCTATGTTGCTATGGAACTTTACCATAGCGATGATGTGGGAATTACAATTGGGAATCGGTGAATCTGACCATTTTCCATGGCAAGTGTACCACTTTGGAGGAGATAAACTGCGGTGAGGAAGGGTGAAGTGGAGGGAGTTCCTTACTATAGGGCAACTCATGAGAAAGAGTATGATGATGCGGTAATCATTTAAGCGCTGAGTTCCTTTCATACGGATGTGACGAAGGACCCAGTGGCCTCTATTGAGGACCTGGCAGCCAAGAAGCCAGAAAGTCCAACCTCCGTCTCCTCGAAGAAGACTCCATCACCTAAAGCTCCCTCCCCAGGTTCAGTTGATCCCACTCATTCCAAAGTTTGATGAAGGCAACCATGTGGTTGTAATTTGATCCCCAGGGTGGTATGTACCCTGTTTAAAACAATTTGTTTGTGTTCCTTTCCAGGCTTCGTGCCTGATGAAACAATTAACATGTGGTATGTGTGATGTAGGCCACGTCCTAAGACAATATTTTGTTTGGTTGGATCGTTAAGGCTATGGCCTGTTCTAACATTTAGTCACACAAAGCATGTTTGTTTTGGGTATTTAGTCACATACAATTAATCATAAAGTGGCTAAAAGTGTTAATAAGTGTGACCATATGGTGTTTCAAGTGAAGAAAGGTGTCTTTTGTGTGACCATTGATCATCCAATGGCCACATGAATTTTATGTTTGTGTGGCCTTTTGTAACATTTAGTCACACAAAGCATGTTTCTTTTGGGTATTTAGTCACATGCAATTAACCATAAAGTGGCTAAAAGTGTTAATAAGTGTGACCATATGGTGTTTTAAGTGAAGAAATGTGTGTTTTGTGTGACTATTGATCATCCAATGGCCACTTGAATTTTATGTTTATGTGGCCTTTTCTAACATTTAGTCACACAAAGCATGTTTCTTTGGGTATTTAGTCACATACAATTAATCATAAAGTGGCCAAAGTGTTAATAAGTGTGACCATATGGTGTTTCAGTGAAGAAATGTGTGTTTTGTGTGACTATTGATCATCCAATGGCCACATGAATTTTATGTTTGTGTGGCCTTTGTAGCATTTAGTCACACAAAGCACGTTCTTTAATTATTTAGTCACATCAATTAATCATAAAGTGGCCAAAAGTGTTAATAAGTGTGACCATATGGTGTTTTAAGTGAAGAAATGTGTGTTTTGTGTGACTATTGCTCATCCAATGGCCACATGAATTTTATGTTTGTGTGGCCTTTTGTAACATTTAGTCACACAAAGCATGTTTCTTTGGGTATTTAGTCACATGCAATTAACCATAAAGTGGCTAAAAGTGTTAATAAGTGTGACCATATGGTGTTTTAAGTGAAGAAATGTGTGTTTTGTGTGACTATTGATCATCCAATGGCCACTTGAATTTTATGTTTGTGTGGCCTTTTCTAACATTTAGTCACACAAAGCATGTTTCTTTGGGTATTTAGTCACATACAATTAATCATAAAGTGGCCAAAAGTGTTAATAAGTGTGACCATATGGTGTTTCAAGTGAAGAAATGTGTGTTTTGTGTGACTATTGATCATCCAATGGCCACATGAATTTTATGTTTGTGTGGCCTTTTCTAACATTTAGTCACACAAAGCATGTTTCTTTTGGGTATTTAGTCACATGCAATTAGCCATAAAGTGGCTAAAAGTGTTAATAAGTGTGACCATATGGTGTTTTAAGTGAAGAAATGTGTGTTTTGTGTGACTATTGATCATCCAATGGCCACTTGAATTTTATGTTTGTGTGGCCTTTTCTAACATTTAGTCACACAAAGCATGTTTGTTTAATTATTTAGTCACATACAATTACGTATAAAGTGGCCAAAAGTGTTAATAAGTGTGACCATATGGTGTTTCAAGTGAAGAAATGTGTGTTTGTGTGACTATTGATCATCGATGGCCACATGAATTTTGTGTTTGTGTGGCCTTTTCTAACATTTAGTCACACATCGAATTAAGCAAAATGTGACCAAAAGTGTTTAAAATTGTGACTATATGAATCTTTTAGTCACATATAAGAAATCAATATATCAAAACAAATTCTAATATATAAAAATATATTCAAATACAATAAAATTAGAATGTATATAAAATTGTCATGTCGTACATAATAAAATTCTCAATAATTTAACGACTTCGACTCTTGATCTTCTTAGCTTCCTTTGCATGGTATGACTAGAGGCGTGGCGCCCGTATGTAATTTAGGTGCGATTCTGTTCTCACCAATCGGTTTATGGTACTTGGTGGTGTTACCTGTAGGAAACAAAAGCGGGGTATCGAACATCGAATTAAATATGAAGAATGATATATGTAGGTTTATAAAACACATGCATCTATGTACCTTCTCATCGAAAACCACTTGATCCTTTGGCCATGCATAAAACCACCTCTCGCATCCTTAAGCATTTTGAGACCGTTACTTCCTACATCCGTATCGTCTTTGCATCCACTAAAGATTTTCAATAGACACTCTGTAGCAATCCTTTGGGAGTGGTTTGTTATAAACATTTGTTTTCCATCGGTTTTGTACACGGTACCCTCCGCAATAATAGTTGATTTCTTTAAGTGCCACGATGCACTTAATTACCTAAAAAGATAATTTGTTGCATGTATATATGTATCGATAATTAATTAAACTAAAGAACATATGAAAATGTTTAAATACATACTTGTGGTAATCTTGTTAATGGAGACTCTGTTCTTGTGATCCGAAAAGTTGGCGTGAAGAATCCTTTCGTTTGATCTAGTCGATTTCTTAGATCGACAGTTTAACGATTTCCTATATGTATAATACACGTAAATAATACATGTATGTAGAATTCAAAAATCCCGGGGGTGATTTATTACTTACACTTATTTGAATTTCCTTTTCCAAAGTTGCAAGTCCATTAGACTTCTCAATGCTCATAACTTTCTCACGTCCAGACAACACGTGTTCGGCATCCTCATCAAGACTTTGCTATTTAAAGATTAATGTTCACGGAGACACACGAAATATAAATTGTTTAAGAAGGCTGCAAAGATGTTTAAAGGGTAAAAAAGATGGAATGTTACTTTCTTATGTCTTACTTCCGTTTACATCAATGGAGTTGAAGTTGTTTATAAGCGCCCCTTTGTGCGACCAATTGTTTCATCAAATCTGTATTACGCCTCTTTTTCTTGGCGTTGGCGCCTCTCATTATTAAGTTCACTTTGAAGTGACACCACTCTTTCATCGGATGCTTGTGCGATTCGAGGCGGATCAAAATACCTCTTGTAGGTTACTCCACCTCCACCCTCCTCGCATATCCTCCCTTTTCCTTACCTAATACAAATGTCATGGCATCGATTGCCATGATCAAGCTCAAGGTTCCTTGTTTGATCTTCTCCTCCGTCTCTTTACTTACACGCAATATGGGAAATAGGTTATTTAATTCTACGGTATCAATTTATAAATAACGATTAACTTATAACTAACATGTTAATTTATAACTAACGGTTTTAACTAATATACTATCGGTTTAACTAATACACTATCGGTATTAACTTATAACTAACAATAAACATAATCATAAAATGAGTCAAACTTACAATTTTTTGTCCAACTGTTACGATATCATCATCGTGCAATTCTCCGTCTTTATTCACCCTTCCTTTCAACCCACAGCGTACCACGCGGTGGTTCTTCATCTGGTTCAATTTCTTTATTCTCGATCTTATAAACATCAAATACATACACTTGTAAGATAAACCAATATAAGCGAAAGTATGATGCTATTAAATGCAAATGTTTAATGTTTAATGTTACCATTTTATCCATCACACGGCGTATCCACCTCGTCCCATTCTATCTTGATAAGCAGGACTTGGAGCAGCCACTTTAGATGCGGTGATTTCACCTTGCAACACAAAATAAAAAGGTGTTTAGATGTAGTAATGTTGATAGTATACAACTAATATATATGGAAACATCAAATGTGAGATATTTGAACTTGAATAAAAGCGAATAATTAACACCTTGTATTCCTCGGTGGCCGTGTAGTTTACAAAATTTACCCAATCTTGATTTTATAATTGCACTATACTTACGGACTTCATTAAGTTTTGAAAGGGTATTTTGGTTGGGCAATATGTAGTTTTCGGTCGATTTCCTTCGAAATTCCTTAGAACTTGACCAAGGCGATTCATTATCGACTTTCGGACGGTCAAGCCAACATCAAAATATCGCTGCAAATATTAACACAATGTTGTTAATTAGTTGCACATAATGTAAATCAGAGATAAACTTATTAACACCTTGTACCTCTGACATGAAGCCACTACTAGTTAAAAAAGTATATGTGTACGTGATTTCGTCCCATTTTATCTCTTGCTACGAATCAACCTTCCTTCGGATAGAATCACGACACCTATATGCTCACGAACCAAATCACCCAAAAACTCGAAAACAATGCCTGTTTTTCGATATCCTATTCGATTGCATCGAAGGTTACATCGACCTTTATTCCGTCGGTTTTCCATAATCCTGCGAAACTTAGCTAACCTAGTTATGCCCTCTTAACAACATTAGCATTTGAATGGTTGTTTTCGACATCCTCACCCTCATCCGAATCGCCTCGATTCATATCCAAATGGGTTATCATTTTCACGATCGAAATAAACCAAATCATCACGACAATTGGTTTGAGTTGCCATGATTCGTCGAAGTAATGTGTTAAAGAAAATTAGTAAACTTAATTGGTAAATAATGGTGTAAAATTGAAGTTCGTTGCTTTGCTTGAATCACGATTTATTGGAGTAAAATTAGGGCTCATTATGGGCGATTTTCAAATAAAGAAACCATAATTTCTAAGTACTTTTAAAAATTTTGGTGAAATTTGGCTCCAAATTTCATAATTTTAAAATGTGGCTCCAAATTGATAATATAAATTTAAATATTTCATTTTGGTCGCATTTGAAACCAACACACCATGATGAAATGGTTCTTACCCAGGTCCCAAACACCCATATAAGTTCAAACCGGTACATATCAAAGACACATATAGCTGCGGCTACACTAAAATCTCACCACATGGCGCATACAAATGAAGAAACAAAATCAAAAATGGAATTAAAGCAACTAATTAAGCAACTATAACTAATAAGCAGGTCCCGGATAAACAAGTAAGCACAAAAATAATCAAATCCAACCAAGGCTAGCACAACAATTAGCCACGATACCTTACTTTAAGCCTATAAATAACCTATTTATAAGCACTTAAATAAGCTCTAACATCCTCAACGGTAAAAAAAAAAAAAGAAATCATGTAAATGCAATTAACTTAAAGCAAAACAACAACAAAAACACCCTAAAATTGACAACAACCTAAAAATGAACAACCTAAGCAAAGCACTTATGAACCGCATATCCATGGCTCAACATTGAGCGAGTTTGGATCAACCTCAAACCTACAATAATACATTCTACGAGATATGAACTTAAACACCACAACCAATTCCTAAATGCAAAACAACATTAAAAAAAGATGAAACAAACTAGTGAGCGCATCCGTTTCCATTCCATTGGATAAACCATCAAAAGATCCATACATGTTTCATTGTTAATATATCTACAAATCATAATATTAAACCAAGACATTAGACATTATAAGCAGATGACACTAGAGCAAAAGAAACCATCCCTTTACATAGCAACCCTTCAACCATTCATCGACTTAATTTGTTCTTCCTTGGTCTCGATATCCTCCTCGACGAGTAATGAGATCATTCAACCCCCGCAGACTTAGTCCTCGTATCCTCCATGTCATGCCTAAGATCCATCAATGTGTCAAAATATTCATCCCCATCTCCAATAGCTACCATCTCGAAGATAAAGCATTAAATTGCGCAATCTCATTCTTTCTTGTGGTGGCCTCTTGTGTCCGGTTTATAAAGCCACAGAGATCGGAAATTTCTTTGAGCCTTGAAGAAACTCATGTAACCATCAACGGATGTCTCCCGCTAAACTCAATTAGGTCATCAATAACACGCTTAGCCAAATGGTTTTGTGGTGATGGTGCTGCCATTGATAATGAAATTGGGTAAAATATGATATTATTGAAAGATTGCAAAGAAAGGTTGAAGAAGAGTTGTGGGGATAGTGTGATAGAGAAGATACTTGTAACTCCTTATGAATTCAAACTATAAAGACCTAAACTTTAAAACCGTAAAACAAGTCCTCCTTTTAAACTATCACTATAAATTAGGGGTGTATCCGTTTGGTTATCGGGTTGTTTGGTTTTGTTAAATCGGTAATCTTTTTATTCGGTTCAACACGAAAACCGAACCGAACCGAACTAGAATTAAACCGAAGCGAGCCGAAAACCGAATATGAATTCACTTCGCTTCTTGGGTTGACCCGAAAAGTCTTAAAAACGGATAAAACGGACTAACGCAGACGAAAACGTGTAAGAACGTAAGAAAACGTATGGAACTTAAGAAAATGTACATTAATATGTAAAACATATGAAAGCGTATGAAAACGGATGAAGATGTCTAAAATAGATGAAAGCGGGTGAAAGCAGACAACGGTCAAAACTTATACAAACGGACTAAAACATGATAAACCCAGCGAGAAAGTGTAAACACGGACTGACGTGTAAACAAAAGCGTAACGTATAAAAACTTATTAAAAAGGACAAAGTCGTGCAACGGTTGAAAAGTATGAAAGCAGACGCCTTAACGTGTAAAACCGTATGAAAATGTGTACTGATGTAAGAAAGCGTATGCAAATGGCGAAAAAGTCTTCAAAACATATGAAAATGGCTAAAGCGGACAAAAACGAACTAAAGGATTTAAAACATATAAGAACGTAATAAAATGTGCGTTAATATGTAAAATGACAAAACGTCTAAAATAGATGAAACGGCTAGAAAGCGGACGAAACGGTCAAAACTTATACAAGCGGACTAAAACATGAAAAACCGGCGATAAAGTGTAAACACGGACGACGTGTAAACAAAAACAAAAGCGATATAAAAACTTATTAAAAGGACAAAGTAAATGCGAAAATGGTGGAAAAAGTATGAAAAGCAGACGCAAACGTGTAAAAGCGTATGAAAATGTGTAAAAGTGTAAAACGTGCAAAAGCGGACGAAAACATGTGAAAAGAGACGAAAACATGTAAAAGCGTACAAAATCGGAAGAAAACATGTACAAAACTAAGAAAACGTATGAACACGGACAGAAACGTATAGGACCGACTAAAGCATTTAGCAGCACAAGGGTTGTGTTACCGTGCCCAACGTATCTAACGCAACCCTAAACACGGTTTCACACAATGTTTTGAGTAAGACACGCGTGAGTTAATGATTTTATGTCATCACGAAATGTCAAAACTAACGTGCCCGCGCTAATAACTTTAATACAATTCATATAACCTTCACACTATAATATGGGTCAAAAGCATTGGGTTATAGTTGCTTAGAGTGTCATTTTACGACATGATTCAATCAATAGTATATATAAAATTATATACGAAACCATGTTACGGTTTGGAAATTCAAACATGTTACGGTTTTGGAAATTGGCGTTCGGTTTCGGAAACATGTTACGATTTTGGAAATTGCGTTCGGTTTTGGAAATTCAAACATTCAATCAATAGTATATATAAAATTATAGTCACACATGTTACGGTTTTGGAAATTAGCGTTCGGTTCGTGATCGGGTGATAAAGAATAATGAAAGATATTTGGATTTTGTGAATAAATTGATGAAACATAAACTAAAAACAAAAAAGAGCAAGGTTAGATCAAGTGGTTAACACTCTTTGCCTCTGGAGAAAGAGGTCAAGGTTCTATCCTTACCCTTGCAAGGCCGGAGGTTCTTTCTACCTTGGTAGAACAAAGTAGCCTCTCGAGGTTCGATCCTCACCCTTGCAAGGCGGAGGTCCTTTTCAACCTTTGGTAGAGGCAGGAAGACCTCTCTACCTTAGGTAGGGGTAAGGCATCTCGTCTCAACCTCCCACATACACATTGGAAGACAATATTAGGACCCATAACCCGTGGAAGGCAGTGCTTGGGAGTTAGTTTACTTTTTTTTTTTTTAAACTAAAACAACTAAATAAGCAAATAAAGCAACTAACAAAAGTCAAAATAACGTAAAATGCACTTAATCCTAAAAATACCAAATATTGTAAATTTAAGCATAAAATTTAAAATTATTTTTAAAAGTCCTAAATACTTAAACATATATATATATATATATATATATATATATATATATATATATATATATATATATATATATATATATATATATATATATATATATATATATATATATATATATATATATATATATATATATATATAAATATACTTTTACGAATTTTATTTTATTTATTATGAATAAAAACCTTTTAAACTAATTAAATGAAAAAATCATTAAATCATAAGAGAAAAACATTTTAAACTAATATGAAAACTTTTCAAAAATTTAAGCAAATTTAAAATTCCCCCAAATTAAATTTATTCCCCAAAGTTTGCATCAAGGCATTTCAAACTAATTGCAAAATTAACTCCTCCTCCTCCTCCTTTACCGCCACCCTCTCATCTCACTACAAATCCGTCACCACCACAACTCTCCGTCATAGACCCACCATCCGTCACCACCTGGTAAGTATTGTTATCTTCCTTTTGTACACCTCGTTCTAACACATAAAATAACCTGTTAAGCTATTAGCTAATTGAACATTTGTTTGAGATATCCTCTTGTAAATTATGTCGGTTTCTTGTTAAATTTAGATAGTTAATTGGTTAAAAATTTAAGAAACCTCATTAAGCTCATTACCACATGAACATGGAACCATAATTTAGCTAGTTAATTTCTTATTTTTCCTTGACCCAAACATCCCTTTAGGAACTGTTTCATTAGACTTTATTCAATTCTTAGCATAATTCAATACCACATTCAATCTTTGAGCTATCCTCATTACTTGGAATGTCTTTTTAACTTTAAGATCATCAATTGAAGTTTGATGTTGTCTCGTATAATCTTCAATAACTTGACCGTCTTTTTAACATGTCTGCAGGGACTACATTTATAAACATTGATGCTCGGATAAGTGGGACACATTTATAAACATGGACAAGTCTTGGATAGGAACTAATAGGACCAACAAATCTTATGTTGATGGAGTAGCGGTTTATTGATTATCGGTACACAACTTGCGGAAGATGGGGAACATCGACCCGAGTTAAGAAAATGATCTTTCAATGCCATGTCCGTGTATGCAGTTGTTTAAACCACATAGAGCATAAAGTGGAGAAAGTGCGGTTCCATTTATTCACAATGGGTTTGATCTAAGCTACCTAAAGCTGGACTAAACATGGAGAAGGATGAGTCATCAATAAGTACCGAAACACACATTAACGCTACAATGAGTTTGTTGACGACACGGATTTTGCTTGGATATTCCAACGGATGCCCCAAAGACGGTAGAAATGGTTAATGCTACAAAAGATAATTTTGATGAGGATGATCTTGTCAAGTTTCAACAATTATTATTAGGCGCAGAGAAGCCTCTTTCACGCAGGATGTCCCGACTTCACAAAGATGTCCGCAATAGTTAAACTACTCAACTTGAAGGGTAAGTACGGATGTTACGATAAGTTCTTTCTTGAATTACTAGGATTGTTAAAGAAGATCTTTTCTTTGTAACGAAATGGTGGAAAAAACTTATCAAGCCAAAAATATTTGAAATTGATGGGATCGGGATACAAAAGATACATGTATGTATCAACAAGCGCCTTCTTTCTTGGAAGGGTGACAAGGATTTGATTGCGTGTCGAACTTGTGGGATATCAAGATGCAAGGTGGATAATAAGACTAAGAAAGTGTACGAAAACATTCTAGCAAAGGTAATGTGGTACTTTCCAATTATACCAAGGCGAACGACTATTTAAGCTAGAAAGTATTTCAAAGGATTTAAGATGGCACGCGACACGGAGGATAACCGATGGTGTGTTACGTCACCCATGATTCAAAGGCATGGCGTACCATAGATGAAAAATTCCCGAAATTCTTTGAAGATCCAAGAAATCTACGGCTAGGAATATCGGTGATGGGGTTGGCGTCAACTCGTGAAATAGGCATCACGGTGTATGGCGGTTTAACGGTCATATACAACCTTCCTCCATGGTTGTGTATGAAAAGAAAGTTTATCATGCTTTCGGTATTAATATCGGGATACCCGGAAATGATATCGATGTTTTTAGAACCGTTAGTTGATGATCGCAAACCTTATTCGATACGAGGGGTTGATACATATGATGCATCCATAAAAGATAACTTTAATCTACGTGCCGTTGTGTTATGGACAATAAATGATTACCACACTTGGTACATTATGTGGCTGCCGTCGATGGATTCAAAGGTTGTGTAGTATGTGGGAAAGATACAAAGCGTGTTAGACTTTCGCCTCATCCAAGCAAAGTTATGTTGGTCATGACGATATCTACCATATGACCATCCGTTCGGAAGGCAAAGGAAGGCATTTAATGGACAACAAGAATTTCTCCGGCTCCAAACCCAATGACCGGGGAACAAATATACAACGAGATACAACATATTGAAAATAAGTGGGGAAAAGGAAAGCGAACAAACAATAATGCATCGAAAACCAAGAAGATACGAGAGGCGGTGGGAAGATTCAAAGCGAGAAAAGAAACATAACAGTAGAGGGTAGTTCAAGCCAAGTAAGCGGACAAAGCGGTGCGTAGGAAGAAATTTAACATTTGGTATCGAAAACTTAGGTATTGGAAGGCATAATTACATTCCACATTGTATTGATTTTATGCATGTAGAAAAGAATGTTCTTGAGAGTCTCTTGAACTTTGCTACATGTTCGGGAAAGACGAAAGATGGATGAATGCTCGATTGGATCGGGCCGAGTTGGGGTAAAACAAGAGTTGTTTGCTATGCAAGAACAAGACAAAACAACACTACCTCCGTGAGTTACACATTAACGAATGATGAAAAGATATTTTTGTGAAACTTTACACAACATCGTGGTACCACAAGGCTATTGTTCAAATTTCTCTTCTTTGTCGCCCTAAAGGATAGGAAGCTCATTGGCCTAAAATCGCATGACTATCACATGCTAATGTAAGAGTTTACGCCAATTGCAATACGTTCAATCATGCACCCACCCACACGATATGCTATTATCGGGTTTTGCTTTTCTTTAAATCAATATGTTGCAAAGAAATAATATTGCAAGAACTAGACAATATGCAAGCGAACTGTAGTGACACTTTGTGCCTACTAGAATTTCTTTCCTCCATCATTCTTTGATATTATGATACATTTGATTTGCACCTAACTCGGGAGGTAAAATTATGCGGTCCCATATGCTTTCGGTGGATGTATCCATTCGAAAGATGTATGAAGGTTATTAAAGGACATGTGCGGAGCGAGTAAATAGACCGTAGGATGCATTCTTGAGGAGACTATTGCGGAAGAAACAATAGAGTTTTTAGCGAATATCATAAATCGATGAAAACTGTTGGTATCTGATGAGTGCTTATTCACTCATCATTTTTACCCATCTAAGCCCACAAAAATGTCTAAAAACACGAAAATATAACCAATTATGCTGCAGATATCCTTGGAGTGTGTTTTTATGTGATTCAGGTACAAAGGATCGAAAACAGGACAAAAACGTACATATATGAGCTTGTAATGGAAGTCGTGCATTGCGGACGGAGCCGTGAGTGGATATGTCTACATTTTTTGATCGCGGGAGACATTTTTGGAGTGAGAGTGGGAAAACAAACTCAAAACCTTCACCCGAAACCAAATTACCATTTTTTCCCTTAGACCCGAACCCAAATTACCAATTCACTCATTTTCACTAAAACAACTATTTTTATTTGTATCCATTTTCATTTACAACAATTATTTTTGCTAAAACCAATTTTCATCAAAATTATTTTCTCCTCTTAAAAAAAAATAATAAAATAAAAACCTTTAAAATAGAAACATTACATTTATAAAAACCTAAAAACCTTTTACCTTAATTCAAAATTAACCACCCAACCCTTTAAATCCTTTTAACCCATTTTCTGTTTTCACCCATTCAACCCAGAATAACCCAAACCCAAAATTGGCGCCAAATCAAGCCATCACCATCCTCCCCATCACTTTCACCTCCAACATCTCTACCCCACTCTCACCTCGGTCAAAGGCATCCTCACATGTCTCCGCACCACCTTGGCAATCCACTTCACCAAGTGCCCATCAATGGTGAGATTTTAAGGAGTGGGCACCAAGCTTTATCAAGGGTGAGATGTAATCAAAGAAGCTTACTTGGACACAAGCTTACTCTTTCTCTCACAAATGAAACACACAAACAAGAGGACAAAGGCAGAGAGAGAAGAAGACTTTAGTTCTTTCTTTTAGTATAAATAGGATAGTAGCATTATTATAAAAACTTTGTCTAGAATTTCTGGTTCTAGTACCATTTTTAATTTTATTGTCATTTAATTTACATGTAATTTTAATTTTCAATGCACTTTAAATTTCAGTGTTTTAATTCCATTGCAGTTTTAAATTATCTTCATGTTCTTGAATTCTGGTATTTGAGTTTTAAAAGTGTTTGTTCAAGTTGTTTAAACTCATTTTGAGTTTGTGTTATTGATGCAACTTAGTTTTTAAGGTTTCTACATCGAAAGTTTAAAACAGTCTCTAGTTTCTCCCCGTAAGAGGTGTTTGGTTCATGCTTGTTTTTGTCCAAACGCCCTTCTTACCCACTTTGACTCCCAAAGTCAAAGTGTTATAAGGGTTAAGTAAGTTTGCAAAGATGTTTTAATTATTTCAAGGATTTTCGGTGTCGGTTTAAAAAAAAAATCGATTCATCCAAGACTTTACTGCAATTCTTTCTTTATTCACGCCTCTTTCAATGCTTCTTTCTCATCAAAAAGTGTCAAAATTGTTTTATTACATCTTTACATACCCATCTTTACATGTCTCTAGCTCTTTTGCACCTAGGATAGCTTAGATTATTTTAAATTGCCTATAAAAAGTCTCCCTTAGCCTTTTTTTATCACATTCTGACCCCAAGCATTCCATTTTATCCTCATTTTTAGATTAGTTAGAGTTAGTTTTAGGATTTGATTTAGGTTCTATAAGTAGTTAGGAGTATAGGGATTATATGTTTCAACTTATTGTGGCTTTTAGAGCTTATTCTCATGCTATTTTAAGCCCAAAGTCCCTTTATGGTCGTTTGGACCTTTCATCCAATGACCATCTTTACCTTTTTTTTTTTGCTTATTTCCTTTTTATTATTGCTTATTCATGCTCCTTAGTAGCCTTTAAGTTTAGTGTATTAAGTTCTAGTCTAGTTTATAGCTTATAGTGTTTTTGGTAACTTTTGTAGTCCTTTAGATAGCCTTGAACCAAACTGTCCATTATCTCCTTTCTGTTTGAAAATAAGCCTTCAACGTGTCATTATCAAGTTTTATAGGTTAATGTTTGTGTAAAATAGCATACTTTTGTCCACTTATTTAGTTTGCAAAATAGAAAAACTCAAAAAAAATGTGTAAAAAGATAGTAGCCAAGGGTTCAAACCACGGTCTACATGCGCTCACTTTCGACAACCTCACGCAACACTCAAGCACCATCGCCCTAGGGTCTTTGGTGTTATATTTATGCACTATTTAATATTTAACTACATAATTCGGTTTAAGCTTTCTATCCTATTTAGCTTTTTAACCCACGATTTCAAAAAGCAATCGTAGTATCTTTTATTTTTCTTAGATTTAGTATTACTAAAGCATTTTACGTAATTTTCCAGTTTTTATAAATTAGTTTAATATTTTATTTATAATTAAATTAGTATTATTTAGTTTTTAATTCGTAATAAATAAAATAAAAGTCAAAAAAATACCCGGCTTTTTCCTAAAATTATTTTTAGTTGTTTAGAATGTAGGAAAATTGGTTTTGCACCCGTAGGCCTTAAATTGCAAAGTTTTCACTTTTTAGGCTCGATGCGTTCCCGGTTTTCGCCTTTTTTTGTTTTAATACCCTAGGACTTAATTTAGCATCATTTTATTGTTTCTTATGCTTAGTAGTAGTTAACTTAGTTATTTACTTCGTTCCCGTGCTTTAATTTTTAGATAACGTAATCCTAAACGTAAATTCCCGATCCATTCAAGCATTTTAATAACAAACCTCAAACGTCACCGTCAATTCACACCTCGTTGGGAAACGACTCGGGTAACACTTGCCCGGTATCACTTATCGAGTATTCGTGGGTTTTGCTTATCGATCTTTTTCCAAAACGGTTGATTTGTAATTCTCGCGGATATTTATATTTGATATTTCTTATATACTATTTGAAACGTATCAAAATTTGGCGCCGCTGCCGGGGAGGTTGTGTTGCGACAATATCGTTACGGTTTGACGATTAGTGACTTGAAGATCCTTCCTCGTGAAGTTATTTGCTTTCTTTTGTATATATATAAAAACCCAAAAACCCAAAAATATTTTCCTTTTCAAAATTTATTTTCTCTTTTATGTTTTCTGTTTATCAAAACCCCAAAAATATTCTTCTCATTCCTCTTATCCGTATAATTCTATTTCTCTTACCCTCTTTCACCGTTTGATTCTATTCTTCGTATCCTCTCGACCATTTGATTCTATTTCTTTAACCCTCTATAAGTTTAATTCTCATGGCGACGATCGATTATCGTCGTTGTTTTCCTTTGTAAAGGTCGTATGGAAGAGGATCAAGTTTATTGTCTCAATCCCGATTGTTTATGTAAGCGGTGTGGAAGGGTTGGAGCAAGCAAATATTGCTATTGGTGCGAATTAGCCGATAAAAATCTCGATGATTCTCCAAGTTTTTCCGACCTCCCTTTCAACCCGAGATTTGTTCTCTTGTTTCTAAGCCTAAACCGTCTAGATTTGATCAAAATCTTTCGCGATTTATGGTTAAGAGAAAAGAACAAAAACCGGAGACCAAAACAAGTGGTGGAAATTGCTAGCTCGAGCACACCACTTGTCCCACCTCCGAATCTTGAGCGAAATCGTGAACATGATTGAAAACTTCTTAAATGAACTTCGTCAAGATTCAACTTGGAAATACAAATACGACTTGTGATGTTGTTGAGCCCTCGATCCCTATTCCCGAGCCCGAGATATCTTCTTTCGATCAAGATTATTGCTACGGTTGTGGAGGCGTGTTACCAAAGGTTTTCGTTGTTTCAAATGTATGTGCAAGTGGTGTGGAAATTATCTTACTAATGGATTTTGTTCGATTTGTGCGAGAATTCATTCGCTTATGATTCTAATCCAAATCCTTTCAATTATCCTCAAACGATTTCAACTACCCTCCTCGTAATTCATATGAACCACAACCGTACTATCAAGATTTCAATGATCCTTCATTTGAATTTCTCTCCTCAAATTCCTTATTGTGCAAATTGTGGGGTCCTCATTATGATTACCAATGTCAATCATGGAATCAAAATTACCATGGACTCGACCCTTGTTATAACACTCCTTGTTTGACAATTTTCAACCTCCACAATTTCCTTCATTGAACAATATCCCGTCATTGATCAACATCCTCGTGAGAAAAGTATGCTAGAAGAACTTCTTTGAAGACCAAACGCCTCGCAACGAAAAATCTATGCTAGAATTACTCAAGAAGAGGCGAGCCGCTAAGATTCAAAAATGTCTTGAAGAAATACGAATCAAGAACAAGCACTTGCAAGACGTGCTCGATGGCTCATGACTTACATTGACGATTTAAGATGATGAGGATTCCATTCAAATGAAGGAATATTATGAAAGTTTGTCGGCGAAATCACACCAAGAGCCCGTTAACTCTTTAAGTATGGGGACGAGCATCTTAGCACTATTCCGGAAGCGGAATCGTCTTGTGTTGAGAACCTTGTCCCAACCCCAAGTGAGTGCGGTAGGCGTCTACGATATGATGTGTGATGAGTGGTTGATGATGATTCTTCTCCTTCCACCCCTAATGATTACTCGTTGAGATGATCTCCAGTCCGAAAATGACTATACGTCATTTGACGATTCCTTATCGTGTGGAGACATCGAGTATGTTGAGGAAGATCCTTCCGAGCTCGTCGACTTAGAAGAAGTGAGAGATTTTGAACACGAAGAGCGAAATCGACACCGATTTTGATTCGGATGATGAAGATATTCTTGTTGTGTCAGGGAACCTTTCACTATGGCCTTCACTAATCCTCTGTTTGACTTAGATTCTGAATTCACCCTAATTTCAGATAACCCAATCTTTGACATTCAGAATGAGGATATTGACCTTTACTTGGAAAACCCCGTTACATCTTTACCCGAGATCGAGGATCTTTCTTCTGAAGAAAAGAGTAGTGGCAATCCCACGTCAACTATTAACCTTCTTCATGAGGAGTTCGCCGGTGAACTCGCTCACATCGATCCTCTTCCTCCCGGAATTGAGGATGAGCTTTTTGAGCAAAATGCTCTGCATTCTCTTCTATCCATGAGTGACTCATCCACCCATGAGGATTTTACTGTGGTTGACACTAGTGTTTCATTCCTCTCCGAGGACAAAGTGTTCAAACCCGGTATCTTACCTTTCAAGGGAGTTCACTCTCGGACATTTCTTAAGTCCAACACAGATGTTGTGACTTCTAGAGTGGTTGATAAGATTGTTGAACATTCGCTTAATGTTCCTCAATCTAATATTTTGCCCACCCGACCAACCCGTTGTCATCTCAATGACACCCTGCTTTCTTATCCCATTTCTTCTCCATATCTTATCAAGGATATCTTTATAAAATCCTTTTGTGAAAAAAGATTTCGCTTCCACACTTGGCTAGTAGTATTACCTTTTCCCGTTCTATAGTTTCGATTCTGTTTACTTTGAATATTGAGGGCAATATTCAATTCTAAGTGTGGAAATTCTAGCGATTTTGATCACATATGTACCTTCTAGTACCCTAGCACCCTGCTTTGACCAAAATTTTAAAAATTTTATCGCTTTAAGTCAAGTATTTACATTTACAAAAGTGCTTTGCACAAAAATAAAGCATTGATGCTTGGTGTTAATGGTAGTTTAGTCTTGATTCGGCTAGAACAAGGGAATCCGACTACTGCTAGAGTGTTGATCTAGTCGCTCTCTTAACAATTAGGCTAAGGTTTTATGCGTTGTGCAAATGAAAATGCTAAGCGTGGAGTAGTTGGTTCTCTTTAGAGCTTATATAAGTAATCTATGGCTTTTTCTCCCAGAAGCTAACTAATTGGACTAAAATACGTGCTCGTTGTCAAACTTTTGAACATTCAAATAGTCTTGTTACAATAAAAAGTTTTTAAGCAAAATTGATTTAGAGTCCGAGTTCAACTTTTTATTTAAATTTCAGAAAGTATACTTTCTTTAAATCGAATAATGTTGCAAAATGAAAGTATCGTAAAGTGCTTGAATGATGCAAAAGTTGCAAGTTTAAAAGTTCAAAGTCAAAAAAAAAAAAAAAAAAAAAAAAAAAAAAAAAAAAAAAAAAAAAGTGAAAAAGTTGAAAAATGAAAATGAAAAATATGAGTTGCGTGAATAAAAGCACTAAGTTGCTTATGAATAAATGTCTAAACTTGCTTTTCTTAAATTTAAATCGGAAGTTGAACTCAGATTCGTCAAAGTTGTCTAAAAGTTTGATGGTAATTTGGAAATCCTTGATTTCAAAGATCCCAAACCTCCGATACTATTCTCGAGGTGAAAACCTAGCCTCCTTAAAAGGACAAGTGAGAAGAAAGTCGCCACATGGAGTGATCTCACCTTTGAATCTCGAATTTTTAAATTATTGTCGGTTGTAATCCATTTAGGTTTAGTTTTAACTTAACGGTAGCTTAAGTAAATCTTTGGAATCGAATTCCGTGATTAGGTACTATTCTCAAGGTGAAAACCTAGCCTCCTTAAAAGGACAAGTGAGAAGAAAGCCGCTACATGGAAAAGGCTCTTTCAACCTTAGACTTTCATCATTTCCTGTGAGTTAGTACTTTAGTGAGTGGATCATAGCCATAACAAATGTCGATTTCAATGGTAAAACTTTTGAAAATGAGCACACACACTTAAATTGTATAAATTATGGAGTAAAAGTTAAGTCTCGACTTACATAGATTATTTGTATAAGTAGTGTTAGCATTTTACAAAAACGTTTGCACAATAAGTTTAAGCTTGGTTTGAGAGTATAAAAAAGAGGATGACGATTATAATTTCCCGGAGACACCATTTTGTGTGAATCCCGCTCTATGATGCCATGTTTTGATGATCAAGCATGTTATTTATTTACGCTCAAGTTTTAAATTTCGTAGTGAATAAAAAAGTCGAAGCGGGTATTCTTGGTATTTTGATCCTTTCATTACTTATATGATCGGATTGCTAGGGACTAGCAATCGATAGTGTGGGGATTTGATGAGTGCTTATTCACTCATCATTTTACCCATCTAAGCCCACAAAAATGTCTAAAACACGAAAATATAACCGCTTATCTGCGCAGATATCCTTGGGTGTGTTTTATGTGATCCAGTACAAAGGATCAAAAGGACAAAAACGTACATATATGAGCTTGGAATGGAAGTCGTGCATCATGGACGGAGTCATGAGTGGATATGTCTACATTTTTGATCATGGAGACATTTTGGAGTGAGAGTGGGAAAACAAACTCAAAACCTTCACCAAACCAAATTACCATTTTTCCTTAAACCAAACCCAAATTACCAATTCCTCATTTTCACTAAACAACTATTTTTATTTGTATCCATTTTCATTTACAACAATTATTTTGCTAAAACCAATTTTCATCAAAATTATTTTCTCCTCTTAAAAAAAAAAAAATTAAAATAAAACCTTTAAAATAGAAACATTACATTTATAAAAACCTAAAAACCTTTTACCTTAATTCAAAATTAACCACCCAACCCTTTAAATCCTTTTAACCCATTTTCTGTTTTCACCCATTCAACCCAGAATAACCCAAACCCAAAATTGGCGCCAAATCAAGCCATCACCATCCTCCCCCATCACTTTCACCTCCAACATCTCTACCCCACTCTCACCTCAGTCCAAAGGCATCCTCACATGTCTCCCTTGCCACCTTGGCAATCCACTTCACCAAGTGCCCATCAATGGCTGAGATTTTAAGGAGTGGGCACCAAGCTTTATCCAAGGGCTGAGATGTAATCAAAGAAGCACACTTGGACACAAGCTTACTCTTTCTCTCACAAATGAAACACACAAAGAACAAGAGGACAAAGACAGAGAGAAGAAGACTTTAGTTCTTTCTTTTAGTATAAATAGGATAGTAACATTATTATAAAAACTTTGTCTAGAATTTACGGTTCTAGTACCATTTTTAATTTTATTGTCATTTAATTTACATGTAATTTTAATTTTCAATGCACTTTAAATTTCGATGTTTTAATTCCATTGCGCTTTAAATTATCTTCATGTTCTTGAATTCGTATTTGAGTTTTAAAAGTGTTTGTTCAAGTTGTTTAAACTCATTTTGAGTTTGTGTTATTGATGCAACTTAGTTTTTAAGGTTTCTACATCGAAAGTTTAAAACAGTCTCTAGTTTCTGCCCCATAAGAGGTGTTTGGTTCATGCTTGTTTTTGTCCAAAACGGCCCTTCTTACCCACTTTGACTCCCAAAGTCAAAGTGTTATAAGGGTTAAGTAAGTTTGCAAAAGATGTTTTAATTATTTCAAGGATTTTCAGGTATCGGTTTAAAAAAAAAAGAAATCAGTTCTGTCCAAGACTTTCTGCACAGCTGCTGCTGTTCACGCCCTCTTTCAATAGCTTCTTTCTCATCAAAAAAGTGTCAAAATTGTTTTTATTACATCTTTACATACCCATCTTTACATGTCTCTAGCTCTTTTGCACCTAGGATAGCTTAGATTATTTTAAATTGCCTATAAAAAGTCTCCCTTAGCCTTTTTTTACTGTTACAGCAGCCCCAAGCATTCCATTTTATCCTCATTTTTAGATTAGTTAGAGTTAGTTTTAGGATTTGATTTAGGTTCTACAAGTAGTTAGGAGTATAGGGATTATATGTTTCACTTTATTGTGGCTTTTAGAGCTTATTCTCATGTTATTTTTAAGCCCAAAAGTCCCTTTATGGTTGTTTGGGACCACTTTCGATCCAATGACCATCTTTACCTTTTTTTTGCTTATTTCCTTTTTATTATTGCTTATTCATGCTCCTTAGTAGCCTTTAAGTTTAGTGTATTAAGTTCTAGTCTAGTTTATAGCTTATAGTGCTTTTGGTAGCTTTTGTAGTCCTTTAGATAGCCTTGAACCAAACTGTCCATTATCTCCTTTCTGTTTGAAAATAAGCCTTCAACAGTCATTATCAAGTTTTATAGGTTAATGTTTGTGTAAAATAGCATACTTTTGTCCCTTATTTAGTTTGCAAAATAGAAAAACTCAAAAAATGTGTAAAAAGATAGTAGCCAAGGATTGAACCACGGTCTTACTGGCTGCTCACTCAGCAACCTAACGCAACACTCAAGCACCATCTGCCCTAGGGTCTTTGGTGTTATATTTATGCACTATTTAATATTTAACTACATAATTCAGTTTTAAGCTTTCTATCCTATTTAGCTTTTTAACTTCTGATTTCAAAAAGCAATCGTAGTATCTTTTATTTTTCTTAGATTTAGTATTACTAAAAGCATTTTCTGTAATTTTCCCAGTTTTTTATAAATTAGTTTAATATTTTATTTATAATTAAATTAGTGTTATTTAGTTTTTAATTCGTAATAAATAAAATAAAAGTCGAAAAAATACCCGGATTTTTCCTAAAATTATTTTTAGTTGTTTAGAATGTAGGAAAATTGGTTTTGCACCCGTAGGCCTTAAATTGCAAAGTTTTCACTTTTTAGGCTCGATGCGTTCCCGGTTTTCGCCTTTTTTTGTTTTAATACCCTAGGACTTAATTTAGCATCATTTTATTGTTTCTTATGCTTAGTAGTAGTTAACTTAGTTATTTACTTCGTTCCCGTGCTTTAATTTTTAGATAACGTAATCTTAAACGTAAATTCCCGATCCATTCAAGCATTTTAATAACAAACCTCAAACGTCACCGTCAATTCACACCTCGTTGGGAAACGACCCGGGTAACACTTGTCCGGTATCACTTATCGAGTATTCGTGGGTTTTGCTTATCGATCTTTTCCAAAACGGTTGATTTGTAATTCGCGGATATTTATATTTGATATTTCTTATATACTATTTGAACGATCGAGATCCCACCGAGAAACATGAAACAGATGAAAATGAGGAAGGAAAGCCATTGTCGGTAGGAAATCAACTCAAGTTTCATGAACTCTTTCGAAAGCACATTTGTATGTAATAAATAATCTATGAAATTGTACCGTATATTGAGTAAGTCTTACTAACACATGTCTATTTCACATTTGAAATGATGTATCAAATCTAATAATCAAACACATTGTTTCAGCGACACAAGCAAGTTGTGACAATGAGAAACCCGTAAACGAATAGCATTTACGGAGAATGAGCACAACAAATCTTTTGCCCGGTGGTTATGCAAAGAAGTAATTAATCTTATGTTACTCAACATACCCTTTCTAAACCTTATTTCTCGACTCATTTTGATCCGAAAATTGGTGTACTTATTCTTTGAGCTAATATATACTTGTAATGAAATTCGGGTTGAGAGAGTTAGAAATCGACAAAGAAAGTGTATCGAAGCGTAAGGTGGATATCCTATGGACCACGCGCCACCGTAGTGAAATACGATGCATATCACATCAATGGGTATACTTTTCAGACGAAAGATCATGAAGGCAAAGTTTACGAGCAGTGGGGTTAGTGTTGAGGCATTAGATATCACATATCTAAAGAAGTTGCAACCACAAGAAAAGCATATTATTATGGGGTTTCAGAGATATGGGAACTAGATTACCGTTACATGCAAATTCCTATTTTCAAATGTGATGGTTAATCACAAAGTGGTGGTGTGAACGCGATACTACTCTTGGGTATACATTGGTTGACTGAATAGTTTAGGCCACAAGGTTGATCCGTTCATATTAGCCGCATAAGCATGACAAGTGTTTTATGTGAAAGACCGTAGATAAAAATTGTCTATTGTGTTTAAGACACCTCCCAAGAATTACAAAGATAAGTATGACGGGTTGATGAGGAATTTAGTACCGCATTCACCAAGACAATGATAACATATTGCCACGTGTGGATCAACGTGACTTGGGTAACGAATCACGAACCGACTACTATCGAACCGATCGTGGAGGTGTTATTATACTGAAAATCCAAGTGAACCATGTTATGGTCAAGTTGTCACACTCTACCTTTATCATATTTCACTCTTTTAAAGCATATAGACATTCGATTTTTGTACTTTTTAAGAATTTATGTTTATAATACAAGACTTAATATTAGTTAAATCATTAGGTATATATTTTTGTTTAAGGATATGTTGAAAAGAAAGAATTCTCACAGTTCGAGATGTATGGAAGTCATAGTTGATGTGCTATAGTATAGAGTTAATTCGGTGATGTCATTTTAAGTCTGTTGACCATTCTTTAGTCCGGTAGTGCAAAAATAAAAAACGATTTTCTTGCTTAAATAGTACCATTACCTAATTTTAGATGGTCAAGTATTTATATGGATAATTTTTATTTTTAGAATTCATATTTATCCTTTAATTACTTTATCCTAATCTTTATAAGTTTAATTATTTTATTTCGATTAAGTCTCCTCACCAAGACTAAACCCTAATTGCCTGCACTACCGATAATTCAATTAACATAAAAGATGGCACAATTAAAGTTTGTAGACAAGCACAATCAAGTGGATTTCTCAAAAACTGCCGAAAGCTTAAAGCTCGAAAGAGATAGTGGACTTTCTAAAGGGTAGTCATATCGGTATGCCTCACTCATAATCCAACTATCTATGATTCCCTAGTCAAACAGGTTACGGCGGACTACTACCGCTAGAACTATTACGATGGGACACTAGAGTTAAATGCAACTATTGATACGTTAGAGTATTCAATCATCGAGAATCACCGAAGCAAGCTTCAATTGGTCGATGCCTCGTGATTTCAATGTTGGCAAATAATGACCTCTTTCGTGGATTGGAAAAGATTGGATATCCAACTGATGGAACATTCACTTTTGGAAGAGTCATTTTACGCCACAATGGCGTTTCCTTGTGCATCATATTTTACATTGTACGAGCTCTAAAAGTGGTGGATGGGATCAATTTGGAAGCAATATTGCTTCGCATTGGTCTGTCTCTCCACCGCGAGACTCTTCAATTTTTCAAAATGATTTTTGATGCCATGATTGCTAATTCCAAGAATAAGAAAAGTTTTGATGTACCCAAGATTTTTGCAAATGATCTTAAATGTTGAAACAAGAAGCAAACATCCTTACGCTGCTCTCCTTTCACTAAAAATATATTTGGTAATATGAAAAGGGGTTTTGAAGGGCACACAAGCCACTTTTATCTCTATGTTGCCTTGTTGCTCACGACCACAGGTACATCTACATCTGCTCCATCTCCCATCGCTACATCGAAGCTCGGGCTCAACCTACATCGAACTTAAAAAGCAGAGTTTGAGCAGAGGACACCAACACCCCCACCACCTTCACCTTCCCCATGAGGAAGAACCACCAGTGATTCCTCAACCACAACCTCCAACACCCACTACTACAGCAGAACCCGCCTTATCTATGGAAGATCTACTTCAACCGGTTCCACAACCGATTTCAAGGGTAGATGAGTTGGAGAAAAATTGAAGAAGACCAAGAAGTCACTGGGGACTACTCGCAAAAGAGTTAAGAAATTGAGGGAAATTCAAACAGACGGGGATAGACATTACGGACTCGAAGGTGAGGAATCCTCCGAGGAAAGTCAAATTAGTTCTCAAGGATGGAAGCGGTTGAAATATTGTTTAAGAATTTCGGTCACAAGAAATCCTTTAAGAAGAGCTGGATAAAGAAGTCGCAAGTTCTAGTGGAGTGGATAAGTCCGGTGACTTTACTAAAGATAAGTCCGGTGGTACCGAAATTAAATCGATTTTGATGAAGATTTTAATCTGGCTTTGATCTTTGAAGTTAATACAATCTTGAACATATTAATCACGGTAGTGATCCGTAGTACCGTGAGGAGTTTGTGCATAGGGAAGGCAAAGGAATAGTGCAAGAATCTTACGAGCGGTGAAGACCAAAAAGCAACTTACGTAAGAGAAGCTAGCTTTCTTTGAGATTGCTAGGATTCAAGCGGAGGATACGGTGAAGAAGCTAAACGTGCGTAACAAACAAGGGATGATGAGTGATTGCCAAAAGTCCGCAGAGGAACCACAATTAGCGAAGAACAAATGAAAAGGAAAGTCAAGTTCGAATCGCCAAATTCTACATCGATGAAGACGGGATACTATAAATGCCGATTATTAGTAAACAGAGATATCCTTCCCGATATTGGCGAGAAGACTATGCAAGTAAAATGGTTGAGCTAATTAATGAGAAGAAGAGGCTTCCGGAGAGCGAGAGACAAAGAAAGGATGAATGAACCTTGACCAAAGTCGAGCAAAGGGATTATATGATCCACTACATCAAAATCAAGGAATCCTACACGGAAGTCGAGCCGCTTAAGGAAATTGAAGAATGATGAACTAAAAGCGAAATTTGAAAAGTAGTGTACCAAAATAAAATAAAAATTCCAATGGATTCAGATTTGGAAGCTTCAACGCAAAAGGAAGGGTTACCATCTTCAACCAAAGGATGCTAAAAGCACAAGATTACGAGATCGAAAAGGTTCTTTGGTGAAAAACTTGGTGATAAGCCAAAACGCGTAAAGAAAGAGGAGGAAGCCGAGGTTAAGCAACCGGTTTGAATATGACAAGGAAGAAATCCATTGGAAAGAAAGGAGTGAAAAGGATAAGACAAATGTTAAGAAGGAAGTGGAAGAGTACATGAAGGATAAGGTTGATGAACCGTCATCGAGAAGAGTTTACCATGGGCTCCATTCCTACTGTGTTCAACACTTCACGCTAAGATTGCAAAGGTTCGATCATCAAAATGGGAAAAAGGTCACACTGATAGTAAGGAAAATCACCAGACACTATATATGTGAACTTTGTTTGGTTTATTGAGTGATTTGTCCAGGATGATTTGAAGACCATGTACCAAATGATGATGGAGAAGCATGGTGACGAGAGACCAAGAGAAATATGAAAGAGTCCTCTTGGGTGACTTGAAGACCATGTTTGAGACACGGATGTTGATGATGAAATATGGAAGCGGCTCATCAAGAACAAGTGATCGATGGAGATATTTCCACACTTGTCGGTCTGTTTGTTTGGAATTAGAAACCGCAATTCTTTATATGCTTGCTGATGGAGTATCCACTTCAAACAAGATTCGCAGGCTATACTTGAGAAGAAGTTGTTTGGTGAAAGAAAGGATGATGCATGCTATCGCCTGAGGTTAATTGAATCAAAAGCTCAACACAATAATCTTCGGCAAAGATAATGCTTAAGTCCGTAGTATTCGTAGTTAGTTCTGTTTATGAAAAACATAATAGTTTATTAGAGTTTAAGGAAGGCATATATGCAGCGTAGAGATATCTTAGGAAGAGATATCTATATCCTTCTACACGCTTTTGTATATTAGGTTTTATTAAGTGTATAAAGGAACCCTAAAGTATAGTGAAATGAACTTGTACTTAGACGAATATAAATATTAATAAAAGAAGTTTATTAGTGAAATAGTATTTGTGTTCTTCTTGCTTGTTGTTAAGATTCCGATTAACAATCAAGTACTCGTTGTTAAAGAGTTCTTCATATATAATTAGTTTGGATTTATCCAAGTTTTGTAGATTGTGGTGTTGCACAAGTGTTAATGTGTGTTTGTGTGTGCATATCAAAGTGACTATAAAAGCCATCACCTACAAATCCATTTTCATTAACAGCACAATAAATGCAACAAACTTGACCATATGGTGTTTAAAGTGAAGAAATGTGTGTTTTTTGTGACTATTGATCATCCAATTGCCACATCAAATTTATGTTTGTGTGGCCTTTTATAACATTTAGTCACACAAAGAATGTTTGTTTTGGGTATTTAGTCACATAGAATTAATCATAAAGTGGCTAAAAGTGTTAATAAGGGTGACCATATATGGTGTTTCAAGTGAAGAAACGTGTATTTTATGGGACTATTGATCATCCAATGGCCACATGAATTTTATGTTTGTGTGGCCTTTTCTAACATTTAGTCACACAAAGCATGTTTGTTTTGGGTATTTAGTCACATACAAGTAACCATAAAGTGGCTAAAAGTGTTAATAAGTATGATCATCCAATGGCCACATATTAAGTTACGTGACCATATGTACTGGATTTGGCTACACTTAAATAATATGTGTGACAAAACGTTTAGCGTGACCATATATGGCATTTGGTCACGTTGTTAGTAGCAAATGTGACTTTATAGATTAGATTTTGGCAAGCTAACACAAACTAAACTTTAAACACACATATTAACTTACGCTAACATATGTAATTGGATTTTGGCTACACTTAATGAATGTGTGACAAAACATTTAGTGTGACCATATATGGCTTTTGGTCACGGTGTTCAAGTGTGTGACATATATTTGTCCTTTGTTTATATGTGTATCGTGACTAATGCTTCAACCTTACTTTTCATTTGTCACTTGTTCCAATTTCGAGATGTGGCTAAAGAGTTGGCAAAACATATCATCACCCTTAAATAATGTGTGACAAAACTTGACTCTATGATTTAGACACACAAAAATTACTTCATGTGACTAACGCATCAAGGTTACTTGTATTTGTCACGCGTTGCAAATTCATATGTGGCTAAATGATCTCAAACAAAATCACCAGATACCTTTAGCCACACAATGTTCAATTGTGTGGCGATCGGTTGTAATGGTCACACAATCAAAATTTTCATGTGTGACTAATTAGCAAATGTTGTCAATTTTCAGACCTTCACCACATAAATATGTGAATGTGTGGTATTCCATTTCGACCATGCGTGACCAAATCCGTTTTGTACTAGTGTATGGTATGGTGTAAACACATCTCTTCCTTTGTGTCTGTTCTTTGACCCTTCCCACTGAAGGATGCTTCGGACTTTCTTGTGACTTTCTTTATTTTCACCGGAGCCCGTTGGTAGACACTTCTTTGCTTGATCCGGTGTAAGCCTCTCCACCAAACCCTTATAGGTTGCGGGAAGATCGGTGGAGAGGAATTCAACCAAACTGCTCCGTAGGCCATGCACTAAACACGAGATGCGTTGGTCTTGATGCAAGCCCATTATCCGTAAGGTGTCATCGGTATGTCGGTAATGAAAGCCCGGTGCTCTCGTTTTCCTCTCGCTTGATGTTGTGCGTTCTTGTAAACTTTTTACATTGGCGGAAATGTGATCCGAACTTGGCCTCGAGATCATCCAGATTCACAATTCTACCGGTTTTTAACCGTTCCACCATATCTGAGCGTAGTCTCGTAGGGTATATGTAAACATGTGGCAAGCAATGGGCATAACCCACGCATTACGATAGCCCTGCGAACAAGTGTAAGAAGTTATCCGGTCCCCTTTCCCATCATAAGTACCAATATGTGTGGGCATTTTAACCCATCGTGCAAAGGGTAGTCTTCATCCATCTTACGAAGGGTGTTGTGGAGCCCATGGGCTCCAAATAGAGCGATTATAAGGTGGCATGTAGGTAGGGGCGACATTGTGCGGGTTATGATTTGGAGGTATTCAATGGGGTTTTGGTTAACATATTGAGCGTAAGATTGAACACGAAAAGGAGGTACATACCATGAGGAGGAAGATTTCCTCCTCCATTCATTGAGATGGATTGCCTTCTACGCCGGATCGTGAGAAGGCAATGTGAACCCCCGCCTCGCTCTCTTCCCGGTGAGCCGCCAAAAGTGGTGGCCGTAGTATCCTTCGGTGACTCCTTCCATTGGAGCCTTCTATCGTGCCTTCCTTACGGTAGGAGCCCTCCGGAACATCTTCAAAACCAACCGACCTTCCACTCGACCTTCATTGCTCGGAGACCCTATCCTTAGCAATCGAGCGTGTAGCCCGGGAGCCAAGGGCCTAGCCTCCATTTCAACTCTTAGTCATACTCATCGCTGAGTATTCTAACTCCTACGCGCCTCCACATTTTGAGCTTGCCTCCTTGAGCCCTCAACAAGATTCTAATGCTTCGATGTTAGCTTCGACAAATCTTTGGACCGATTACGGTTCGAGGTTAGCCGAGGGTTGAAGCATGGTTGTTGGGAGTTATTTGGGGTGAGATCGTGTGGTAAAGGTGGATGCGGTTATATTGGGAAGGTTGTTAGGATCATCGACCGGATTGGTGTCAAGGTCGAGAAACCCGGAGGGTGTATCCTCTTCCTTGATTCATGCCGTGAAACTAGTGAGAGTGATTGGTGGGTGTAAGTTTGGAATAACGAGACCAATAGTAGCGAGTCCCACGGATGGCGCCACCGATTGTACAATAATTAGTGCGACCGGGCCTTCGATGGTGATCGAAGGGTATGAGGAGTGATATGCTTGCGCCAAACTTGTAGCCAATTTGCAATAAGAAATAGTAAACACCGTTAAGTGATTCTTGAGGGTTGGGCCTCGAACCACCTCGCGTGAGTAAGTATGTGATATGTGTTGTAAATAATATGGAGTATGTGAAATACTATGTTAAATGAACATACCATTGAAATACTCGTCCAACCTATTTATAGGTGATGAAAATAGCTTGGAGAGTGTTCGCATGTTTAGGAGATCATGGGGCGTCCCGATTTGTGGTAACCTCTAGGCTTCATCCCACTATCTCGGACTTGGCGGGAAGCTAAGGAAATAGTGGGAGCGTGGGGAAGACCAAGTCAAGGTTCTTCTTTGTCTTGGCATGTTCAAGAGAAGACACCGGCGGCATAGGCCTTGGTGGCGAGTCCCAACCGTAACCATGTCAATGATGAATGGTTTCACGCCACCAATGACTTATGAAGAAAGACTTGGGTCTTCGTAATGCAATTCGACCGAGACCGAAGGGGTCCTTCGACTGATCGGAGGGTGCGTCATCGAGGTTCTATCGGTGTCGAGAAACATGCCCTACTGTAGCACCAAAAGTGCATTTTTAGGATTTAGCTTCATGTTGATCTCTTTGAGAGTCCTAAATGTTTCCTCAATGTCGCGCACCAATTCATCCTCGGTATGGCTTTTATGACCAATTCACAACATAAACCTCTAGGTTGTGGCCCACCTGCTTTTCAAATGCATTATCTACTAACCGTTGGTAGGTGGCGCTGCGTTCTTCAAGCCAGCGGCATTTTAGTGTAGCGATGAGCGCCTTGGCTTGTATGAAAGGCCTTTTTCCTCATCTTCCTTAGCCATCCGGATTTGGTGGTATCCTTTGTATGCGTCTAGGAAGCATTTAAGTGGGTATCCACACAAAGACTCTACCTTCCGGTCTATCTTTGGTAGTGGGTAACAGATCTTGTGGACATGCCTTGTTGAGATCATGTAAGTCCACACACATCCGCCGCCTACCATCGCTCTTCTTCACCATTATTGGGTTGGAAAGCCGGTCGTAGTAGAGACTTCTTGCATGATACCCGCCTCCACAAGTTTGTATACTTGCGCCAGGATTACTTGCGCGATCCGGAGCTTGGTCGCTTCTTCTCGGCGTATTGGCGAGTATCCTTGTCGGATTCTCGACCAGGTTACGCGATCGAGCGTGGTACTCCACCATGTGCTTTGGTTTCCATGCGAAGATATCCGGTGTTATTTTGCGAGGCGCTGCGCACGGCTGCCTTGCCTTATCCGGCGATCCTCCGATCGATACTTCTTGTTATGGGTAGTCGGGTGGATTGCAACCTTCGGTTTGGAACTTTGGTTGCTGGCTCGAATGGGTGCCGTCTCACATGTAATCGTGTTAGATTCTCTATGTGGTACAGTGGCGTTGTAGAGTAACAATACCACCTTCCATTGGGAATTTAAGCATCCCATGTCTTTGAGGCAGTGCATCCGCGCATATGGTGATATTCTGGTCTTCCGATAATGCCATTGTATGGCGAAGGGATTTAATCACCATAAAATTCATCCGGTGTCGCGGAGTGTTCTTTATTACCCACACCGACTAGTAGGCGTATTTTCCCATAGACCATATCTTTTCTCCTGTAAAACCCGGTCGGTATTTGTCATGGCCAAGGGCTTAACCGATCACGTATCTCAGTCGCGATCGCTTGAAGCAAAGATGTTCGTACATTATGTCTCGCCGATGCTCCTCCATCAACATACATGCGGTGGATATCGTGACCCCGCATTAATTTCAATGGTGGCGGCTCTACCACCCGTTGTCCGTGGTCAAGGTGGGGAAAGAGATTTCACTTTCACGGGAAAATTTCGGTGACCTTCTTCTTGGTTACTCATTGCCATGATTGTATCATGTAGATGGTGTCGACCTTATCTTTGGGTGCTTCTTTCTTGCTCCCGGTCTTACCTTATCTTTCCATCCTTGATGTTCTTGACTAGGTGGTCCAATCTTCCTTCTTTCACTGGTTTATCAATGAGTTGGAGTAGTTGGACACATTCATTGGTGGTGTGGCCCTACATCCATGATAATCACAAGATCCACTCCCACGCGCCGATCTTCCGGAGTGCGCGTCGGTGGGGTCTTGGGAAGTTCGCGCCTTACGCGCGAATATTTCCTTTGGAGTCTTAGTTAGTGAGTATATCTGTCATTATCCCGTCCGCTCCCACGCCACGGTAGTTCTTATTACGGTTGCTATTTTGGTCGATGGATTGTCTCCGAGGTTGTTCATGACCGATAGTTTGAGTAACCTTTCATCTATCCGCCGCGCGGCTTCTCATGGATAAAGGACCTTGTACGTTTAATAGGTTCATCAAGGTTTGGGGAATCTTGTCGTTCAACCTTTTGATGAGTTACGGGTTATTGATCCCGTTCATGAACCCTAAAATTTTCAACGACTTCGACATGCCTTAACTTTGTATGCACTCATCTTTGAAGCGCCCACATAAGCGCTTGTAGATTCCCTTGGCGTCTGTTTCACCACGGCGAGTTCGACGGGTTTTTAGCACATTTCTTCCGTTGAGTGAAGTTTAGGCGAACGCCTTCCTCAACTCTTCAAAGCCATCAATGCTTCTGCGTGGAAGCTTCTTGAACCGGATTCGCGCTTTCCACTAATGTAGAATTGAACATGTGGCACCACACGGTGCGGCCAATTTTCAATGGTAGCAATGATTCAAAAATTTCGTGTGATCATCGTGATCACCTATTCCATCATAGGTTTTACATTAGCGGCATGCGCCTTCTCTTATCTTTTGAGAGTTACCGATCGCCGAGTGAACGATCCACCTTTGCGGCGCCACGGAAGAGACATGTCTTCCTCCTCTTGGTCCCGATATTTTCTTCTAGACTTCCGTGTCCGGTTTCACTATCCTCGTGTCCGAGGAGTTACGGAGAGGATGAATTTTCCCTTTTTGGCGTTTGCCGATTGTCATCGTAATCCGCACTCAAGGGCTTTCACTGGGAGTATCGTCGCCCAAGTCCGCCTCACAACCTCTGTGGCGCCAATCTGGCGTGATATTAGTACGTCCATCCTCTTCGCTTTCTTCCGTGTGCCGCGAGTCGGTTGTAACATCACTCAACTCTCCTCCCAATTACATTAAACACCGGGGTCGGCGGCTATCCTTCCGTGCTTCTTTCGATGACGCCGCGGAGATGTCTCGTATTCCGTGTCGAAATTAAGTCGGGCATGCGAGGCTTCACTCGACCTCTTTTGCTTCCTCTTGCATGAGAGCGGCCAAAGTTTCGTAATTTTGAGACACGAAATCCCGGCTTAGTTCCGGTGCGACCCTTCTAGAAGCAAGGGTGCCTGTCTCTCATCATCGGCCCTTTTTCCATCGGTGCATCGGTGCCTTCGTGAGGCCGGTTCTAGCACCGATTGGAGAGAGTGGTAAAAAGGTGCGCAGCAATGATCTCCTAAGCCGTGGTGGTTGTAGTGGCACTGGTTGTCCCCGAGCGTTGTTCCACCGTAGGGAAGACCGATCCGGCGACGACCTTGGTTTTAGTGACACCGGTTGTTCCAGAAAGTCATTTAGAAGTCGATCCACTTTGCGCCTTCTTTCCCGTAAGGTTTGTTCACATCACCGATTTCCATGCTTCGTCATTCTAGTTCTTAGTTCTTAGTAATGGTCCCACGGATGGCGCCACTTGTTGATACAAAAGTTGGACGCCTTGTTTGAGCTCCGCTCGTACTAATTGAATATTGCCGCTTGAGACCGCGCACTAAGTAAGCGAAACACCGTTAGGCTTATCGTGGGATTGTCTCCCACGATTATCCTCCGGCGTGAGAGTAAGTAATCGGTTTTAGGGTTAATAGGAGAGTTATGGTTTTAGATCGCACTTTTAATGAGGGACGGGTTTCTATTATATACACACGAAATCCTTGTTGGTTTTGTGCTCCCCAACCTTCAATCCCGCCTAAGTCGGTTGGTAAACAATTATCTCCAAAGTTAGGAGATATCCGATATCCTATTCCATAAATAACTTTGGGTTTGGGCCTTCGTGGGCCCAAACACTTATTAGTTTAGCCCGTTCGGCTTGGTATAACTAATAACGGTCCTTCGTCTGTTCGTGACCAATGTAGACTATCGTCATCGGTGAGATTGACTTGTTTTCCTTGAAGGTTTGTATTTTCGGTTGTGTTTCGTAAATCTTGTCTTGACTTGGTGCTTGGAGAAGAAAGGTCCGTTTTGTGGCCATGTTCTCCCTTCTCAATAGTTATCGCATCATCATGGGTGTCACATTCCTTGGCGATTCACTTCACTTAAGAAGGTAAATGATTCATATATCTATCTCATGGCAATATCGAATTTTGATCAGGTGTTCTAAAAATGATCACTTGAGCTAATTAAACTAGGATAAAGTGGTAATTGTTCATATTTCTGGCTATTTTTTACTTCAAATTTGATTATTCAAATCTTAAATAATGGAAAATCATTATCAGTTTTAAGGGTGCAACGTCAACAGATTCTGATTGTTATAAAATGTTGCATTTTCTAAAAAAAAGTTTAGGATACAATGTCAACAAAATTGATTTGGAACTTTAATATATACTACATTAGAAAGCATTTGGGACATTACTAAAAGGAAGGCTTAAAAAATTAAGATTCAACACTCGCTAATAATGGCAAATTTTAATAAGTACATCTATAATATCATTTATTGCAACACTTTAAAACACTTTTTTATAGACATGTTTTTAAAAAAAATAATAAAAAAATACAAAATAATTTAATATAAGAAAAAAAAGGTCCATAACAATAAATACATAATAAATGTTTCTTTTAAAACACCCCTAATATGAAAAATACTTGTTATTATACATATTGTACAAACTAATAAAACACACAAATCTTCATGCAATTTATATGTAAACAAGTTCATGGTACATATGGTTTTAAAAAACGGACCGGGCCAACGGGTTCAACCGGGAATCGGAGTCACCACCGGTTCGGCTAGCCCATAAAAGTCGTACAAAAACGATATTGTTAAATTAATAGAGTTTAAAATGCATACTAAAATACAATGTTCAAAAAATATTATTAAATCGCAATAGTGCCTCGAGAATCAACATATGCGCCTTTTGGAATTTTTTAATAAAACGTACTATAAAAACTAAAACTTTGTTTTATAAAATCGGACGATTTTTCAAAGCAAAGGATGCAAATGTGTAAAGTCCTAATTATATGATTATACATGATGACGCATTCTCCGATCAGTCGAAGGACCCCTTCGACCTCGATCGAAATTGCATTACGAAGACCCAAGTCTTCTTCATAAGTCATTGGTGGCGAAACCATTCATCATTGACATGGTTACCCGGTTGAGGAATTCGCCAAATCAAGGCCTATGCCCTTCTGTCTTCTCAAGATGCCAAGACAAAGAAGAACCTTGACTTGGTCTTCCCCATCGCTCCACTATTTCCTTAGCTTTTCCGCCAAGTCCGAGATAGTGGGATGAAGCCTACTCAGCGGTTACCACAAATCGGGGACGCCCCCATGATCTCCTAAACGTGTGCTAACACTCTCCGCTATTTTCATCACCTATAAATAGGTCGGACGAGTCATTTCAATGGTATGTTCATTCAACACAAGATTTCACATACTCCATATTATTTACAACACATATCACATACTTACTCTCACGGAGGTGGTTCGCGTAGGCCCAACCCAAGCAAGTAATCACTTAACGAAGTGTCTACTATTTCTTATTGCAGGCTACAATTTTGGCGCAAGCATATCACCCCTCATACCCTTCGATCACCATCAAGGCCTCGGTCGTCTTTAATTATTGTACAATCGGTGGCGCCATCCGTGGACCCGCTACTATTGGTCTCGTTTTTCCAAACTTACACCTAGTCAATCACTCTCACTAATTTCACGGCATGAATCAAAGAAGAGAGATACACCCTCCGGGTTTCTCGACCTTGACACCAATCCCATCAATGATCCTAACAACCTTCCCAATATAACCTGATCCACCTTACCACACGATCTCACCGAAATAACTCCCAACAACCATGCTTTTAATCCTCGGCTAACCCCGAACCAAGAATCGGTCACAATTTATCAAGCTAACATCGAGGCATTAGAATCTTTATCGATGGCTCGAAGGAGGCAAGCTCGAAATGTGGAGATGCGTAAGGAGTTAGAATACCTGCCGATGAGTATGACGAAGAGTTGGAAATGGAGGCTAGGCCCTTGGCTCCCGGGCTACACGCCGATGCTAAGGATAGGGTCTCCGAGCAATCAAAGGCCGAGTGAAGGTCGGTTGGTTTTGAAGATGTTCCGAGGAGGCTCCGACCAGAAGGGAAGGCACGATAAAGGCTCCAATGGAAGGAGTCACCGAAGGGTTACTACGGAGGTTAATTTGCCACCACTTTTGGTGGCTCACCCGGAAGAACCGGAGGCGGGGTTCACAGCCTTCTCACGCATTCGGGCGTGAAGGCAATCCATCTCAAATGAATGGAGGAGGAAATCTTCATCCTCATGGTATGTACCCTCCTTTTCGTGCAATCTTACCCTCAAGGGGCCGATCCCACCTAATGGGCAAAGCTAGCAACCCGGTTTTACTCAACCATACGGAAGTATGCCCTACGGCGACCTATGGTACATCCTTCAGACTCAGCCAAGTCACCCACCTTATATACCTCTGCACCCTCAATATGTTAACCAAAACCCCGTTGGAATACCTTCAACCATAACCCATACAATGCTACCCCTACCTACATGCCACCTTATAATCGCTTTTATTCGAGCCCATGGGCTCCACAACACCCTTCGTAAGATGGATGAAGACTACCTTTGCCGATGGGTTGAAAATGCCCGCATATTGGTACTTATGATGGAAAGGGGGACCGGATAACTTTTTACACTTGTTCAAGGGCTATCGAATGCGTAAGTGGGTTATGCCCATTGCTTGTCACATGTTTACATATACACTACGAGACTCGTCAGATATGGTGGAACGGGAAAAACCAGTAGCATTGTGAATTTGGATGATCTCGAGGCCAAGTTCGGATCACATTTCAACCAATGTAAAAGTTTATAAGAACGCACCTAACAAAGGCACAACATCAAGCGTAAGGAAAACGAGAGCACTGTGGCTTTCATTACCGAGACACCGATGACACCTTACAGATAATGGGCTTGCATCAAGACCAACGCATCTCGTGTTTCGTGCATGGCCTACTTTGAATGAAGTTTGGTTGAATTCCTCCATCGACCTTCCCGCAACCTATAAGGGTCAGGTGGAGAAGGCTTACACCGGATCAAGCAAAAGAAGTGTCACCAACGGGGCTCCTACGAAAATAAAGAAAGTCACAAAGAAAGCCTCAAGCATCCTTCATGGAAGCGGTCAAAGAACGACACAAAAGGGGCAGTTTACACCGTACCACAAAACATCAACCATGGGCTCTTGGCTAATCATCCAAGTATCCAAGGAGATACTTGCCACGGAAAAAGTTGAAGACCTTTGATCCTCCTCCTCGTTTGGCAAACAGGAAGGCCCAAAGATACTTCCAAATTCTGCTACTTCCATGACGATTACGGACACGACACCAACAATTGCAGAGCTCAAGAAACAAATAGAGAGGCCGTGAAGTCCGCCAATTGGGACATTTGGTGAAGGGTATAAAGAAAGGTAAAAAGGTCTCGACACACGCTTGGGAAAGGTACCACACTCCGTCAAGCACCTATCCTTATGGTGTACAAGAATGACTCGTTTAAAGAGGAAAGAAGTGGAGGAAGCATTATGCGGAGTAGGAGATGTCACTTTTCCTTCAATCACGGAGAAAGTTCTTTCAAATGACACCGTGGTCATCAAGGTCTTCGATCTCCAACAGAGAAGTAAATGTGGCTCACCTAGACTGCGTTAGCTCTCGTGAAGTAATCTCTGACATCAAGTTTAAAGCTCAAGCCTTCGATAAGGTCAAGAGAGTAGATTCAAGGCACCCTTAGTAGGGTTCTCGTGGGAACACTCATGGCCCTCGGGAAAAGTCCCTCAGAGGTTACGGTTGGAGAAGGAAGGCTAAAATGAATGTAAACTCGGTTTTCACGATCAGAAGGTCCGAATCTCCTATAACCTATTGATAGGGAGAACGGTAATGCGTAAGATGGGCATCGTTGTCTCCACCATACATGCCGCGATCAAATTCCAAACACCCTTCGGCATTGGAACGGTTTTCCAAATTATAACGTAAAAAGCCTACGGAAGTAGGCAAAGGATCAAACAGTGTCGGAAGAGCCTCTCAAGGATGTTCTCGGTTGTCGACGTTGAAGAACACATTGTAGTAAATGATCCCTATCCCGATCGATCGGTGGTAATCGGAAAGCGGCCCCAACCTCCTTTAAAGCGTAATGGAAAAGGTACTACGCTAATGCGTATGTCTTCGCATGGACCTACTCGACATGACGGGGTCCCTGTAACTCTCACCATAGACGGAAAGCCCTTCGCACTTAACACAAGCTCAATGAGTTCAAACATATTGAACCCATCAAACAAAAGCGTCAAGCCCGCCCCGAAAAAGCGTCGCCAGCATGCAAAGAAGTGGAAGAGCTTGTAGCAGCGGGCATACTCGGAGAAGTGAAATATCAAACTTGGGTGGCCAATCCGGTGATGGTCAAGCGCGATGGAGGATTGCGAATGTGCGTGGACTTCACAGATATTAACAAAGCTTGCCCAAAGATCGCTATCCTCCGCTGTAAATTGATTGGAAAGTGGAATCCTTGATGTGGTTTCACCAAGTGTTTCCTAGACGCTTATAAGGGTTACCATCGATACAAAATGGCGGAAGAGGGCGAAGAGAATACAGCCTTTTTACGGTGAAAAGGCGATATTGCTACAAAAGATGCCTTTTGGTTTGAAAATGTGTGCCACCTACCAACGCTTAGTGGACAAAGCCTTCCACAAGCGAGATAGGTAGGAACTGGAGGCGATTTAGACGATATGGTCATCAAGAGTAACGGAGGAGGACATGCTTTCCGACATCAAGAAACCTTCACCAGCCTTCGTCATCAACATGAAGCTAAATCCCAAGAAATGTTCCTTCGTGTGGAAGAAGGACAATTTTAGGCATCCGATCACCAAGCAAGGTATTAAGGCCAATCCTTCAAGGTTAAGGCCATCACGGATTTGGCACCTCCTAAGTCCCTAAAGGAAGTACAAAGTCCGAACGAAAGCTAGCATTTCGGTGTTCTTATCGAAGGGTGCGCATAAATCTTGCCGCTCTTCAAAACACTCAAAGGATGCATGACATAAAAGAGCGCCCAAAGGAGTATAGATGCGACGACCTTCCAAAAGCTTAAGGATTTCATGGTTATTCTACCTACACTTCATCGCCCTAATCAAAGGCGGTGTTGTTTATGTACATCGCAGCCTCCTTCGAAAGCATCGCGTTGTGTTATTGGCGTAAAGGAGAAGAAGCAACCCTATCTACTTCGTTAGCGGGGTCCCACAGGAGTCGAGCTAAATTATCCAAAGATTGGAGAAGCTTAATTTTAGCCTTGGTCCATGCCGCGAGATGCCTTCAAGGTACTTCCAAGCTCACCCCATAACCGCATTTTATCGACAAACCAATTAAGCGTATACTTTCGAAACCGAGAAACTGAAGGATAGCTAAATGGGCTATCGAGCTAGAGAGCACGAAATTGAATACAAGGGTAGAAACTCGGTCAAGGGCAAATATTGGCAAACTTAGCGTAAACACCTCCCAACCAAAACATGACACAAAGGTTGTCAAAAGAAACTTGATAAAGTGGTCAAGGGTAGAAGCTTTATAATCGACGGAGCCTCCGCCTTCATGGTTCCGAGCACGCCTCATGCTTGTTGATCCCAAAGGGAAGGAGTACACTTATGCACTCCGTTTTGAATTCGACACTACGAACAATGAAGCGGAGTACGAAGCCTTGCTAGCAGGCCTCCGATTGGCCAAAGACATGGAGGTAGAAGACTTGGCTATTTTCGTTGACTCACAACCGTGGCCAACCGTATAAAAGGCTCCTACGAGGCAAGACAACCCGTGATCAAACAATACCGGATAAGGCTAAGGAAATGCTCAAGGGTTCGATCCTACAACATAGAGCATGTTCGGAGAAACCAAAACAAGAAGGCGGACGCCCTTAGTAAATTGGCGTCAATGGCATTTGCTCATTTAACTAAAGAAGTTCTGGTCGAGGTGTTGGCAGATAGGTCCATCGTCCGAAAAGAGGTGTCTGACGTAATACAGGAGGAAGACTCGAATCGGATGACTCCGATTAGAGAATATCTAATAAGTGGTATACTGCCGGAAGATCGTGGTTAGCTCGAAAGGTCCGCATCAAAGCACCACATTACGTAATCATGGGAAATTATCTATACGTAAGATCCTTTCTCGTCCCCATGGCTTCGCTGTGTAGGACCCAGGCAAGCGTACCAACATCATTCAAGAAGTGCATGAAGGATCTTACGGACTTCACGCAGACCCCGCTCCGTTGTTTCCAAAATCATGAGGTTGATATTATCGCCTCGATGCATGTGGTGGACGTTGAAATTATTCGAAGTGTGAAGCCCGCCAACTTCACCAAGGGTCCCAAGGCTACCAAAACAAGATATGACTTCCGTGACGTCCGCATGGCCCTTCAGCCAATGGGGGATAGACATCGTAGGTCCCCTGCCAATTGCTCCTGGAGGAGTAAAATTCTTGGTTGTAGCTATCGATTACTTTACTAAATGGGTGGAAGCGAAGCCTTTAGCATCCATCACAGCGCACATGGAAAAGTTTGTATGGAGCATATTATCTCGTCGGTTCGAGTACCTCATATCATCATTTCGTATAATGAAAAGCGTCATCAAGGGTATTCCGTTTTGCAGAGGCCTCGAATATCAAACAATCCTTCACTCCGCCTACCATCCTCAAGGTAACGGACAAGTGGAAGTTACTAACGTGGATATCATACAAGGAATAGAACGAAGGTTGGATACAATCACCACGGTTGGGTAGATGAACCACCTCAAGTACTTTGGGCTCACATAATGCACACAAAGTCAAGTCACGGAGAGACACCTTTAGCTTGACATATGGCACTAAGCCGCCATCCCTTTGGAAGTAAGCGTCGGCCGAAAGGGTCATGAACTTTGAAGCAGCAGATAATCTAAGAAAGACTTCAGAGTAACTGGACCTACTCAAGAACGAAGGAAATAGCCTCAATCGAGAAGCTATCCATAAGCAAAAGATTGAAAGGTACTACAACAACGGGTTCGGCTCGACCTTCAAACTGTGGGAATACGCCCTCCGACTCAATAAATGTAAGTAAAGTCGAAAGTACTGTGGCAAACTAGGACCTACATGGGAAGGGCCCTACGTTATAAAGGAAGCATATGGCAACCGAGCCTACAAGTCGGAAACCTTGGATGGAGACGCTATTGCTAGAACTTGAATGGCACTACCTTCGTAAGTTCTACGATGAAACTTACAATGTCCGAGGACATTTTTATTTTTGCTTTCAATCAATGTATTTGCATTCTTCTCACTGGGAAAGAAGCATTAATGGTAGGCCTAGTATTCATTTCTTAAAATGATGTAATCCTCCCTACCCACTTAATGATATAACGATTTCAAATCTCTTGTTTCGCTCAATACAACAAAGATTTGCCCACCAAGTCGCTTTATAAGTTTCAATGTAGAAGGATGTACAAAGACTAACAACATGTCTTGCTCATATGCATAACATCCATCTCAACTTCACATTAACTTTCCTATATGGCCTTAAGGTATTTTAAGCCTTCACGCCTAAAGGATCAAGATGGAGTCATCGCGACCTCCAGCCGAGTCAAATTATACGATTGCTAATATTCTTGGTGAAGTAACTACACACAACGAGGCTATGCATCTACCATACTTTTAGGTTGTAAAAAAATTACGCAAGTAAAATAAAAGAGAAGAATCACACATGGCAAAATTCAAGCCCTAGTGGCTTTAATGTAGATTACTGACTAGTTTAACTAGTCTAAACAGGCCGTAGCCTTAACGATCCAACCAAAATCTACCAGATCTTATCCTCAAAACCACTCAACCTCACAACCTCTTATCTTCACACAAATTTCAAAACCTGAGATGGAGCAATTTAATCCTTTTATGTGTTCTTGTGGAGCAGGAAATATAAAATTAAGAACATCACATAGAGAATATTCATCTGGACGACAATATTATTCATGTCCTCTGTCAAAGGTGAACAATCATACATTTCTTATTTATGTAAATATACAAATAATTGGGTTGTAATCTCTTACAATTTTCTTATTATGTAACAGTTCTTAAAAGATAACGAATGCGGATATTTTATGTGGAAGGATGTATTTGATTTAGTACTTAAGAACAATCTACGCACCAACAGAGTGCTCGAGCCGCCATGAAAAGATCTTAGGATAAGGTTGCCGGAAACACAAAACATGTGCTAGAGACAAGAGTAAGGTCACTGGAGGCCAAACTTGAAATGGCAACGATTCCCGATGACCACGCATGTCACCGGATGCATTACTCGTGAGTTGTTAGGTGACATGGAAAATCTTCAGATATACTACTACTACTACTACTACTACTACTACTACGACCACGACCACCACCACTACTACCACCACTACCACCACTACTACCACCACTACTACTACCACTATTACTACCACCACTACCACCACTATTTCCACCACCACTACCACCACCACCACCACCACTACCACCACCACCACCACCACTACTACTACCACCACGACCACCACGACCACCACGACCACCACCACTACCACGACTCACCACCACCACTACTACCACTACTACCACCACTACTACTACCACCACTACCACGACCACTACTACCACCACCACCACCACTACTACCACCACTACTACTACTACTACTACCCACCACCACCACCACTACCACCACCACCACCACCACCACCACCACTACTACTACCACTACTACTACTACTACTTACTAAGATTTTCCATGTCACCTAACAACTCACGGTAATGCATCCGATCGACATGCGTGGTCATCGTGAATCGCACATTTCAAGTTTGGCCTCCAAAGAACCTTACTCTTGTCTCTAGCACATGTTTTTGTGTTTCCAAAGAACCTTATCCTAAGATCTTTTCATGGCAGCTCGAGCACCTGCTGGTGCGTAGATTGTTCTTAAGTACAAATACATCCTTCCACATAAATGTCCGTGATCCGTTATCTTTTCCGGGTCATTACATAATAAGAAAATTGTAAGAGATTACAACCCAATTATCTCAGATATTTACATAAATAAGAAATGTATGATTGTTCACCTTTGAGAGGACATGAATAATATTGTCGCCCGATGAATATTCTCTGCGTGATGTTCTTAATTTTATATTTCCGCCCACAAGAACACATAAAAGGATTAAATTGCTCCATCTCGTGTTTTGAAATTTGTGTAAGATAAGAGGTTGTGAGGTTGAGTGGTTTGAGGATAAGATCCGTAGATTTTGGTAGGATAAGATCTCAAGGTTGAGTGGTTTTGAGGATAAGATCCGTAGATTTTGTGATATATAAAGCGATCCGTAGCTTTTGGTGGGAAGTTTTGGCGCCATGTTTTTTGTGGGAATTCTTGGCGCCATTTTTTTGGTGGGAATTCCTGGCGCCATTTTTTTGGTGGGAAGTTGAGACCAGTAATATTAATAATAATAATAACAATAATAATAATAATAATAATAATAATTAACACATAACTATTATATTGTAACATATCTAAACATATAATAAAAAGTTGATCAAATATTTAAACAAGTTACTAGCTCGAGCATAGAGTTGCCATTGATGTCTAGTTCTTTTAACATGATACGATACCAATGCACCCATACTTGCTCGCTTAACTTGATACGTATACCAATGGACCTATACTCGCTCGCTTAACATGATACGATACCAATGCACTTATACTTGCTCGCTTAACATGATACGATACCAATGCACCCATACTTGCTCGCTTAACATGACACGATACCAATGCACCTATACTCGCTCGCTTAACATGATACGATACCAATGCACCTATACTTGCTCGCTTAACATGATACGATACCAATGCACCTATACTTGCTCGTTTAACATGATACGATACCAATGCACCTATGCTTGCTCGCTTAACATGATACGATACCAACAAGAATTTCGAATTATTTTCGATAAACCGTATTTGATTACATGTTATTTTAAATTGATAAAATGTTATTTTATGTCATCATCACTTGAATTTGATTACTTGTAGGCTCTAAATCCAAAGCGCCAACCCAAACTCCAAAATCGAAAGGCGGGAAGGTGGTGCGTGGTCCCACTAAGAACACGGCACTCAAGGCTAAGAGGGCAATCGGATGGTCGCCCTGTCGATCGAGTTCGGGTCAACCAGAGGGTTTTAGACACACGTGGCCCTCACTCTTCTTGGTTCTCCAACTATGTTGGGGAGGTGTTACGGGACTCGATTCCCATGTTTTGCAATTCATGGGCTAAGGTTCCCGAAACGGCCAAGGCCCACATCCATGAGCATCTACACGTAAGTTTTTTTAACCTTTATTATTTTAATTATTGTGTTTATTTATTTAAATTTGTATATTTATTCAAACTTGTTTGTTTATTTAAATTTGTATATTTTTGTTATTTATATTTTATTGCATCACTACTTTGATCTCGACACACCTTGTCGTCCGAATGGAGAGCGATTGTTGATGATTTAGTATTATCTCAAAAACGATATGACGACAACAAATATAGGTACAAAACGATAACTTTACTAAGAAGAAAGCGGGTGGAGAAATTGAGGAGATCAAAAGAAAGCGCCCAATAACAAGACGCAAGAGGATTGGGATGCGTTGGTAAATTTCTGGATCGACACTTTATAATAATAATAATAATAATAATAATTCATTTATATAATAGTTTTATAATTTAAAATATGCAGTGTTAAGCTTTGGACAAACCCCAAGCGCGTAAGATCTCGTGAGGTGAACCGACAAAACCGAATGGCGAACTCGAGCTCTAGCCTTCACGGATCTCACCGATGTCGCTATTCGCCATAACTTTGTAAGAAACTATTTAATCATTTTATTTATATATATACATGGTGTTGGGTGTGTCGTTAGTGATTTTATTTTAAACAGCTTGACCAATGAGGTCGAGGCGGCGTTGGAGAAGACTTGATAGAGCTTTACCGTCGGAACCATACGAGGCGATGTCTTTGAGTCCCCGTTATCCGAGGCTAGATATGTAAGTATAATTTATTTTCAAAGTCACCCATTTTGATGATATATAATGCATCACGACTTATATATTACTTTTCTTGTTTTTGTAACTAAACAATCGAGATGTCATGGATGCGAGAAGACAAGACTCCAATGGGACTCGCATGACCGATCGTGAGATTTTGCGCATCGTGATTGGTGGTAAGCGGTAGCGGTCATATTCCCCGTGTAGGTCGTCTTACCCGGCGGTTGAGTGAAGAAGACCTTAGCGCCCCGACCTGCGTGATGCGCGGATGTGTCCTCACCGCGAAACAAGGCGTAAAATGCATCGAGGAGCTCGCCACACGTAGGAGTCGATGGACCGTGTCATGGAGTTTGCGAGGACATTGCCGGGTTGGCGAGGAGCGAATCACATCCGCCCGGATCAAGTGCTACTCCACCGTGGCCTGGATCCGGAGGGGTGGGTCGGGATCCGTGCTACTCCATCCGGTGAGTCTAGAGATATCGGACTATAATGGGGTAGTGGGGTTCAGATGCCGATTTATGTTACTTTAACACGCTTTGGATATGTTTGTGAGAGAATAACATGGATTATTATGTCGCTTATGTGCATTATGTGCTAGGATTCCGTAAATGGATTATACGATAGTTTTGGACCATTTGCGGATAGGTAGTTTTGGATAGTTTTGTAGATGATCATGCGTTAACGCTTAGAAACCGCTTTGGCGATTTTGGAAAAGGATAACTATGTTAACGATTGATGGGTATATATGATATTATGTTTAGCTTAATTTGTGTTATGATTGGAATATTAAACATTGGTAAAACAGTTGTAGATTAAAACAGTTGTAGATTTTTTCCGAGAATTGCCTAAAAATTGAAATTACCCATTTTGCAAAGAATATTCGCATAATGGGTCAACTAGTTTTGCCGGGACATGTCCTCGGGAAAGTACAAGAGCATATTTTAGTTAACCTCTTTCCCTGCGATATGTCCCCATGAAAGAGTTTGACTCAACAAAGGTTAGATATTTCACGGGACATGTCCCCGACGAAAGAGGATAACTCAACAGTGTTTACATACTTCGTCGGGGACGTGTCCCCGGCAAAACGTGTGCCACGTCAGACTAATAACGTAATTAGGGTATTTAAATTAAAGTCCAAAACTAGTTTCCCCGGGGACATGTCCCCGACAAAAGTAGATGCCACGTAGGACTTGTTTGACCGGTGACAATTGGCTGTGGGACCCACATGTCCCCGGTAAAAGTGTTAAACAGTCCTCGGGAAAGTATTCCGAAAAGGTATTTCCGGGATCTTTGCTGTGGGGACATGTCCTCGGAAAGGTTTCCTGGACATGTCCCCGAAAGCTCTCAAATTTCGCCGCGAAGCTGATTGTTGTAGTGGTAGGACCAAGTAGTTAAAATAAGATGTGCATCTATATTGATAATAAATAACAAAGCCATTTGTTGAATTGCAAGAACCACATAGTTGCTTACATGTTGTTTACAGTAACACATTTGTATGTACGTGTTACAAAAATGCAAGATCAAATCTAATCTAGGGTTGTTTTGTGAAAGGGCTTTCAGAAATTAAGGTAGCGTTTATATCGGATTGCGATGGTAGGCGGCGACGGTGAGGATGGAAGGTGGAGTGTTATCAAGGGTGATTAATGTTAGAATGAGATACTTGAATGGTAAATGATGACGTATACTCTACATCCGGGTTACGAACCCGCCCCAAGACCTAATATGGATACAAATTTCAACATAGAGATGGGCTATTACCGACAAGCGCTTAGGCCACGTAAGGCCCATATACGAATCTATTTACGGAATAGATACGGATATCTTCTAAACAAGAAGATAATCATTCTCAACCGCTTAAAGCGGGATACGCCGAAGGTTGAGGAACACGAACCAACAAGGATTCCGCATATATAAGGGAATCACATCCTCGCTTAAGGTACGATTACAAACCTTAACTCTCCTTAAACCCTAAAACCGACATTTACCTCACGGGAGGATAATCGGGAAACAATCCCACGTAAGCCTAACGGTGTCTTTGTTTTAGTGCGCAGTTCCAAGCAACAATCCTCAATTGGTGTAGAACCGAGCTCCAAGCAAGGAACGTCCAACTTTGCATCAACAAGTGGCGCCATCCGGGACCATTCACTAAGAACCAAGAACTAGGATGACGGGCGATCGCAAGCGATTTTACCGAAAGAAGGCGCACAATGGGCAACCCCTGCGTAACTCCGAATAACCAACAAGCTAAGAATCGTGGATCGTGCCAGATTCGGCCTTCCTCAGTGGAACCACTCTCGGGACAACCTGCATAACAACGACTACCACCAAAGACCAGAGACCCGCCACAAGACCGCTTTTACTCCACTCCAATCGGTGCTAGAAGCTAACTTCACAAAGCACCGACGACCCGACAGAAATGGGGCGTGTTGACAAACAGAGCACCCTCGTTCTGAGGAGTCGCCCTGCAGTTAGAGCCAAGTAATTTTGTCTCTCAAAATTACGAAGCCCCAGTCAGTCCTCATGCAAGAGGAAGCAAAGAAAAGACCAAGTCGGCATGCATGCTCGACCAGACTTTGGCCCGTAGTTTGAGATATCTCCAACGCGTCATTATAAGGAGAGACGCGGGAAGCGGCAATCGCCGACCCCCCCTGTGTTCAATAGAATTGGGAGGAGAGTCGAGGAAGATAATACGCCCCGACTCACACCCATGACCGAAAGTGAGGAAGATGAGAAGCGCACGGTGTCCATACTAGACCTCGGTGGCGCAGAGTACAAGATAGATTGGGGAGCGATATTCCCCAGTGAGAGCCCCCAAGCACACTTCGAGGATAACCGCAGAACGCCAAGGGGAGGAACTATCCTCTAGTAATTCCTCGACAAATGAGGACAAGTGAGATCCGACATTGGAAATCCGAAGAAAAAACCGTGACCAAGAAGAGGAGGATATGTCTCTCCCATGGCGCCGCCGGGCGTAGATGCGCTCACTAGACGATCGTGATTTTTCTGAGAGAAAAAAGAGGCGCATGCCTACTAATGTTAAAACCTATGATGGAGCAGCGATCCCGATGATCACCTAAAATTTTGAATCGGCGAGAACCATTGAAAATTGGCCACAACTCAGTATGGTGCCACATGTTCAATTCCACACCAGTGGGGAATGCGCGAACGGTTCAACAAGCTTCCACGTAGAAGCATCAATGGCTTTGAAGAGTCGAGGAAGGCATTCCGCCTAAATTTTACTCAACGAAAAGTGCGCTAAAACCCCATTGAACTTGCTTAGAGTCAAACAAATACCAAGTGGGAGTCCACAAACGCTTTCATGGAGTGCTTCAAGGATGAGTGCATGCAAGTCAAAGCATGTCCCGGCATTTAAAATCTCGTGGTTCATGAATGGAATCAACAACCCCGAACTTATTAAAGGTTAAATGACAGATTCCCCAATCCTTCGATGAGGTTATGAAGCGTACACTGTCCTTCAGACAGGAGAAGCCGCCGCGTGATAGCAAGAGAAGTTACTCCACCACGGTCACAGAACAACTCCGAGACAATCCACGCACCGAATAACAACCGTAATGTGAACTATCGCAACCAAGGGAATGGACGCGACAATGACAAATATACCCCGCTTACCAAATCAATCAAGGAAATACTGCAATGAGAGGGTGCTAACTTCCCAAGACCACCACAAATGCGCACTCCGGAGAGAGGGCTTGCTCAGCATGGATACCGTGATTACCACGCGCGTAAGGGCCACACTACTAACGAATGTGTCCAATTCGTCAACTCATTGACAAAATGGTCAAAGAGGGTAGATCGACCATCGGTCAAGAATATCAAGAAGGGAAGGACAAGCAAAAGAGTAGCAATAAGAAAGAAACGCTAAAGATAAGCCCACACCATTTACATGATACAATCATGGCGCGGGTCACAAAGCGTATGTAAGTCGATTTTTCATGGAAAAGAAATTTCATTCCCCACCTTAACCGCGGAACAACGCGCGGTAGAACCACTTACTATAGAGATAAGCGCTGGGGTCACGATATCCACCGCATGTATGTTGATGGTGGAGCCCACGACATCATGTACGAGCACCGCTTTAAGCGATCGCATCCCGAATACGAACCGCTAACCCCGCTTGAACAATTGGACCGGTTTTATTGGAGAAGATATGGCCCATGGGACAAATAAGATTACCCGTCAAGATTGAAACGCAGAACACTCGCCACGGCATGGATGGAATTTATGGTGATTAAATCTCCCCGCCATATAATGGCATTATCGGGAGACCAGAATTTCAACTATGCGCAGTTGAAGTCAGCCAACAACAGCATGGGATGCTTAAGTTCCCAGTGGAAGTGGTATTGTTACTCTTTACAATGCCACTATACCACAACGAGAATGCAACACGATTGCATGCGAGACCGCACCAACCCCAAAGACAATGACTACCGAATTCCACATCCGAAAGTAGTAATCCACCCGTAATACCCAGAGCGTGAAATGCCATTGAGGATCACTATCGACATCGGCAATCACCGATGATGCCCCGCAAAAGAACTTAGACATTTTGCATGGAGCCAAAACACATGACTGAGTACCGGGCTCAATCACAGAAAGCATAACCCGCGAATCCGACAAGGATACTCACGCGCCAGAAGAAACGGGCTAAGCTCCCGTAGCGCAAGCAATCCGGTCAAGTACACAAGTCGGTAGATGCAGGATTATGCGCGAAGTCTATTACCACGATCGCTTTCAAATCCAAAGAATGGTCAAAAAGGCGACGGTAATGGCGAATGTGTGTCGACTTTACGGATCTTAACAAAGCGTACCACAGATCAAGTACCCATTACCGTAAATAGACCGGAAAATAGAGTCTCGCGGGTATCCATCAAGTGTTTTCTAGATGCGACAAGGGGTACCATCGATCTGGATGGCTAAAGAGGATGAAGAAAAGACGCCCTTCACACAGCCAAGGTGTTTATCGTTACACCAAAATGCCTTCTATTTAAAAATGCGGGCCACCTATCGGTCAGTCGACAACGCTTTCAAAAAATAGCGGGCCGCAACATTGAAGTCTATGTCGATGATCTAGTCATCAAGAGCCATATCAAGATGAGCTAATACGCGACATCGAGGAGACGCTCAAAACTCTACGAGAGATAAACATGAAGTCAATCCAAAAAGTGCACATTCGCGCCATCGAGGGCATGTTCTCTGGATACCGATTGAACCTAACGCATAAAACCATGTCCAAAAGACAAAATCACATCGAACTTCCTTCACCACGACGCTGAAGGAAGTTCAATCTCTTAACGGAAGTCATCGGCTCGAATAAAAGTTCCTATCCAAGTCGCAGAAAATCGCTACCACTTTTAAAACACTCAAGAAGTGCATAAAGAAGGGCGATTTTAAGGGACTACGGAGGCAGAGGAAGCCTTCACTCGCCTTAAACAACATCCGCAACACTCCCAACACTCGCTGCACCCCACCGTGGAAGAACTGATCATGTATTTGTCCGCAACGGATGGAGCAACAAGCGGTACTACTAACAGATAGGATTCAGCAAACTCCTATCTACTTTATAAGCAAAGCGCTAAAGAAGACGGAGGTGAACTATACGCCATGGAAAAATTGGTTCTGCATTGGTGTTTGTCGCTAAACGGCACGCAGTATTTCCAGCGCATCTGATAGCGCCATTACCGATCAACCAATTAAACAGTCATCTCTAAACCAGATGCATCAGTCGACCTGCATGGAGTGTATTGTCAGTGAACACAATATCTCATACCACCACGCACAAAGAATTAAGGGATGATTCGCAGATTTCATAATTGAGAAGCCGACACCAATGAGGCACCCATACCAAATAAGACGAAACAAAGATGATCCATGGATCTTGTTTACGATGGATCCTCTTGCATTGATGGTTCAGAGTCGGCCTTATCCTTACCAATCCGTAGGTATGGAATTCACCTATGCATCGCGCTTGAATTTACAATGACAAACAACGAAGGTAGTATGAAGCTCTACTTGCCGGATACGCATCGCACCGAATGGGTGCGTAACCTAGAAGCAAATGTAGACTCTCTACAGTAGCTAACCACGTGTTGGGCGAATACGTAGCTAAGGAGGACAACATGATCCAATACCGCCAAAACCAAGATGCTAATCAAAGGTTTTGACAGTTCACTATCAAACAGTCCCTAGAGGAGAAAACCGCAAGGCGTATGCCCCGAGCAAGATTGCCTCGACGAAGTTTTATGACCTATCAAAGGTGTTCGTAGAAACTTTGAAAAGCAAGTCTATCTCGTAGATGGAAGTCTCCACAATCATAGAGGAAGACGGTCCCACATGGATGACACCAATAATGGACTTCCCGAATAAGGGAATGTTACCCCAGGAGCGTAAAGAAGCTCGCAGGATACGGGCGATGGCGCAATGATTTAAGTCCGAGACAACATCTTGTACCGACGCCTTCGCAACCATGGTCTCACCGCGGGGCCCTCTACAGTAAATTATGTGTCGAAATCCATGAAGGTTCATGCAAGATGCATTCAGACCACGATCCGTTGTAGCACGCGCCATGCGATCGTGATATTACCGCCCACCATGCACCGGACGCGCGGATTTAATACGGAAGTGTTCGATTGCTGTGCATAGACCCGCCCCACGCCAACCACAAAGACGAGCTAACGCCAATAACATCACCCCGCCATTCTACAAATGGGGTATTGACATCGCAGTTCTTTTCCCGTCGCAATGGGATTAAAATTCCTCATAGTCGCCAGAGACTACTTCACCAAGTGGATTGAAGCAAAGGCGGTGGTCACCATCACCGCAACCGTGAAGCGCCGTGTGGGATAACATCGTATGCCGCTTTGGCCTTCCGGAGAAATCATCTCGATAATGGTAAATAGCTTGTGACAACCCTTCGTGGATCGGTGTGAAAGCTACGCATCACACAAAGACTTTATGTCATTAAACACCCACAAACCAATGGCCTAGTGGAGCGAGCAAATCGAAGCTTAGGCGAAGGAATTAAGGCACGCCGAAAAGCACAAAGGGAGGTGGGTAGAAGAACTATCACATGTCTTGCGGGCGCATCGCACTTCGATCAAAACCAAGACAGAGAGACACCCTCTCTCTAGTCTACGGACCGACGCCTGCTATACCACGGAAATTGGTATGCCAACTATCCGCACCGCCGAGATTAATGTAGCAACTAATGACTAAGACCGCGCCTTGACCGGATCTACTAGAAGAAAACGTGAGCTACCGCTATACGTGAAGAAAAATCGAAATCAAGAATGAAGGGATACTATGACGCTAAGGTAAGAGGTGTCTCCTTCAGCGTGTGACTTCGTTTATCGCGCTAATGATGCGAGCCACGCAGAAGACATGGGTAAGCTTGGACCGCTGGAAGGACCCTATGAGGTCATCAAGCATTAGGAACCCAAGCATAAGCTACGGGTGTGATGGTCGTGAATCACAAGACATGGAACATCTGCAATCTCAAAAGATGCTACCTATAGGATGGGCTATGGCCAAGCGCACAGATGTCGAGGCATTTCACTAAAGTACTGATAGATAACTATGTTTTTCTTACTTTTCTTAGTATCATGTTTTTCTTTTCATAAACACTTGCAAGTATTAATAAAACGCTATGTTTCTAGCTAACTCCGTAACACCATTTAATTTGTTACTTCCATATACTATATGTCTTAACATTTTCTTTTTCATATTTTTGCCTACATGGCGCGCATGCAATATATACACCCACGACGGTCAAAAGGATAAGTTAACCTAATAAACAACTTGTTTGAGCAAGAGGTTGCAAACCCATCGACAACGGATTACGATCCTTGTTAAACACCTTGTTCACAAGACGTTGAATAAGCTTGGTGCGCACCCTACGACGGATGCGCAACTATGCACATGTGCACGCTTTAACAAATCGGAACCAAGATACTTGATTTCTCACTCGGGTATTTACAAGACGTCGCATACCAATAATATACATGATTATACTTAACATTTTGGATCTTCATACATGATTATGGCGCCCTTGTATTATTCACACTTGCCTATACAAATAACAACGATACTTCTTTTACGCAAAGATACACAAGATAAAGGCGACATCCTAGATAAACACAACGATATTTCTTTTACGCAGAGGTAAATACGACAAAGGTGTACATCACAAAAGGAAATCTATTACTTAATTATTTCTTACAGACATCACTAGATAGTAAACTAAAAGCTATGACTTCGCTTTCAAGGAAGAACTACCCACGCGGTTAGTATTTTCCCCAATCCTATTTAGCTCCCTCAGAATAACTCAAAGATCTCGACGCCACGGTGGCCACACTCACCGGCACTCCGTCCGACCTGGGAGGCGCGCTACCACACCACACATTACGGCCTCGCTCTTAATACCTTTCCTTTCAAAGAAGTCTCACAGATGCGCCCAATACTTGTTTCAAGGGACTTCCACAATAACAAACGGATTCAGATGTCTCGGGCGCGCAAAACAGAACCCGCAGCTGGGATGCATCGGCCTCGATAATAGTCGGTCACAAGCAATTTCTCCACCCGTGATGCCGAGCTAAGGTCGACCGCAATATCACGCTTATTGGATAGTCCCATCACGCCCACCAACGATCTGGGAGTTCCAAGTCCTTCATTTTTTCCATAGCCGCCACTAAGTTATCATACGCCTTACATCATAATTCGGCACCGCTCCACGGTACCTTTAGCGGATCGCCTCTTGCGCTTTCCAATAGCCTCGACTTTCCACGCCCAAGCGCATTTCACCACATCCCCAAAGGAGTCACGCACTTCTTGAGACTCCAAGACACTCAATGTCATAGTTTGAGCCCATGGCTTATGAGCCATCTCAAGGCCACTATGGTGAGAGAAGTTTCGGATATAATTCCTCGTCAGATTCTATGCCGAGTTTACGCAACTTCTCCTCCCGTGTCTCCAATGCATTTTTCACCGTAGTACCAAAGTCTTCAAGTCGAGTGGTCAATGCATCTTTGCTATTTTCCAAGTATTTTATAGCCCATAGACAGTAGACTTATAAACAAGACCTCTCAAGGCCTTGGTTAATTTGACACATCGCCATCTTTCCTCGGCTAGTTTTGTAGCATGCGCCCAAGAGTCTTTGCCTCATCCTCGCAGAGCTACTGAGCCTCAAGAGAGGCAATACGCTTGTCTTTCTCCGCATTTTGGCTAGAATCACCCGAATACTTCACTTTATCCGAGTCAAGTGAAACCAGTCATCAAGCGCATCCATGGGTACTTCCTCCGCGGTATTAGGCTCCGCGCTTTGGTCCTTTAGCCCGTGATTCTCGCGGCGCATTGGACTTGTTTGGGGGCGACTCGCAGATTGTTCAATCCTACACACAAGATGAGATAATCACGCTTATTCGTAGTCGTCTTGCAAAAATTTTGATAGATACACTTCGTGGTTACTTACGCGGAATGGCGGTGACAGTGATGGGGGCGCGACGCTACATCACCGGATGATGACCCACACCAAAATGATCGGGCGCTTCTTCCGGATGGGCAGCCATCGCCAGACGCTTCCTCTTTCGCCCAATTCGTGGCTTTCTTCGCCTCTCGCCTCCTCCACGTGCTCGCCGTTATGGGCGTTGGTTGCACGGGTGGTGTTTGTGCTATTCCACTTGGCATGCTTTGTACAGAGTTGCTCGAGCGCTACTTTGATGAATGACGAGTGTCTAAATACTCATCATTTTTGTCTTCGATTAAATCGCTAAAACATCTTAAAACACTCGAAACGATCAAAATGATAAAATATCACAAATTAGTGTTTTATGTGTTTTAAATGCAAAATATCAAAACCGTGAAAACGATCAAGTTTGCATAATTGGCGCTTTAGTCCCCAAGTTTGTAAAATTGTCAAAATACCCCTGGTAAAACCAAATAAAGAAAAATATCATTTTAAGTCCTTAGATTCAAAAGTTGTCAAATTGGTCCTTGAGATTCAAATTTACAAAATTACAACTTTAGTCCCCGAACTTTGAAATTGGCAAAATAGTCCTTGAAAATAGGAAATGGCAAGTTTAGTCCTTGCACTTTGATGGTTGTCAATTTCAGTCCTTATGGTAACTTTGCTTAATCATGGTGAGTAGTCCTCGAGATTTCAGATTTGCAACAATAGTCCTTGTCAAAATAACCTAAACAAGCCTCACAAACCTAATTTAGACCCCTGCCAATTTACCCCTTTTGAACCCCCTGTCACAAACTCATTTTGACCCCTTGGTCAAAATAAGTCAAATAAACAGAACACGCGCCCCACACTGTTCATCTTCCACCTCCTGCTTCTGCACTCCACCTGCTCCATCCCATCACCTTTCTCCTTTTCTTCCACCCTCATCATCATCCACCACCCACAATAAATGCCACCCCCCCCCCTACTTGCCTGTTACAGTGCCCTACAAGTCAATTTGCATTTCCCGCCAAAAATATAAAATTGGCTAAAATGCTCTAAACTCTCCCATTGGCCAATTTGTGAGGTGGGATCTGATCAGAAGGCCACGTGGAAGGATTTTCAAGGATAAAAGAGGAGGAAGAGTCAACAGAAAAGCAAGTAGTTAATTTTCAAATTCACTTGTATGTCGTTTTTTCTTTAAATGTTTTAATTAGCTCAAAAGTCTGTAAGATCAAGTTGTATTGTATTAAGATTAAACCTTTTAATCATTATAACTTAGTTTCAAAGCTTAATTTCATGTTCCTTTACATTTCAAGTTTTTGAGCTACTGTTAAAAATCTCCAATTCAAACTCTTGTTAACAAGCTTCAAATGTTTATTTAAATAGTTAAACAAGTTTACTTAAGCTACTATAGCTTTTTGATAAACTTAGAATTCATTTTCAAGCAACTTTGGAATATGGTCAACAAAAGTCAAAGAAAATGCAAAATTGATGCGTAAGGTGTAAAAGTTGATGCAAGTAATGAGAATGGGGTGAATTACGCTTATATGGATTGATTTGATAGGTTAGTGGTACTTATTTCACAAAGTTGCAAGCCAAAGTGGTTTTAAACTTTAGTAAGTAATTTTTAAGTCTTTTAGCATAATCTCCATTTGTAGTTATAATCATAAATTCGCTTAAATAGTAGTAATTAAGATATATTAAACTAGTTTGATCAATGGTTTGTGATTGTTTAGTGTTATAATAGTTTCAAACTTCACAACAAAGCTATCAAGGGTGTTCGATTTGCCGATAAGTCCGCTCAATGTGCTTGTTCAAGGATACTTCTTGTTGTTTCATGCTTCTTAAGCTCATTTGAGCACAATTCCCGCCTATAGTTGGTGCCTCGCTAATCACAAAAGTCAAACATCCTTAAAATCATCTCATTCAATCATCGTTGGAATTTTAGGATTAGTAGATCATGGTTTTATGTTTAGAAGTGTTAAACCTGCTCTGCTTTTGTGCTCATTACACCTTGTAACATCATCATCACCAATAAATTGAAATCAAGTTTAGTTTTAGTCAACTTTCAAACTATTACAAAAGTCAAAATATGTCAAATATCGTTTTACGCAGACATCAGAAGATGCACAGTTTCAATAAGGGTTTGTAAGGTCTGATATTTGGTCTATAAGTAGTCTACTAGGTGGTATTTAGGACCTAATATCTGTTTTTAACTTAAGCCCTTTGATAAGCTTGGGCATAAGCTCAAAGTAAGTGCTCATATGCCCGCTCACATATCTCAAGACCACCGAGATTTTCTCACTTGTTGCTTAGCTTGTCCATAGCTCATTAGAGCTTTTCTGGTATGCTATTTGGTTGAAAGGTACTTGACCAGTGTCTAGTTTAGATCTCAATAACCGTTTTGATATCCAAATTATTGGTGGGCTTGTGTTTAAGTTCAAAATAGCACCCCAAACTGCTTTTAGTTTAAGTTTAAAAACATCAAATCACAAGTAGTTGCAATTCAGAGGTCATGACTTTGTGTTTTTAGTTATTTTAGATTACTCTTATCATAATATAGCTTCTGTGTTGGTTTGGTTTCCATTGGGTACACTTTAGCTTATTAAAGTGCTTATTCATAAGCTCATTTCATAGCAGTCCCATAATCTTCCACACACCACCATGTTTTTCTATTTTTCCTAGATTCCTAGTATAATTTTAGATTTTTCCTGAAATTTTCACATTTTTCCATAACAGCTTGCTATTTTTCTTAATTAAAAATAGCTTTTAGGATTATTTAAATAGCTTTTAATACAAATAATTCGAAAAAGTCCAAAAAATAACTTTTCATTTTTATTAAGTTTAGATAAATATAAAAGTGAAAAAGTAATTTTCCATATTTTCATAGTTTATTTGGTAATTTTTAATAATTTAATTAGTTTTAATAGTTTAAAATTATAAAAATAGAAAAATAATCGTAAAATACAAAAATAGTTTTGAAAATTTAGTTTGTTATTTTAGACTTTTCCATTTCATAATTTTATTTTTCTAGCTTAATTTCCTAATTTTTTTGTATTTTAGGCTATTATTAAATAGTTAAAATAGTTTTTAATTAATAATAATTAGATAATTAGTTATAAAATTAATTTTCTTTTTCTAATAATTTTCTTTTATCATTAGGTTTATAAAAATATCATTTTCATATTTTTAGGGTTAATATTGTGTAAGTTTCACCTTTTTGTTTATACGTCACGTAGATTTTAATTTCGCTTTATAAAAACATAAAACAAAACATCGCTTTAAAATAGTGATAGCGCTTTATTTAATAGATTTTAACTTTTAATTTCCTTTAATCTTCTCAGAGTTTATAAACAACTCAAAACCCTTATCGATCACTATCCTTAGCGGTTATTCGACATCCGATCGTGTTTAACACCACCAACCTCCGACATAACGCACCGAATCCACCGATTCTCCTCGATCTTCATTGCATTCGTGTGTGAGCAGCTTTAAGTTTCACGGTTGGTCATTCACAAGTGGCCACCATGAGAAAACTCGACGGCTTTACATGATCAATGAACTTTCACCCGCCTCGCTTAGATCCATCGCTATTTGCACGACTACCATCATAGCTAACACGGGTTCCTCTCCTCTTCGTAGCTCTGTCCCCACCTTTACCTCTGCTGGTTTTGCCAAGTGCACCACGTCAATGTGATCCATTTCACAAGCACCACAAAACACACACATAGTTTATAACAATACGAATATACCAAGTCCATAACTTACGTATATGTAATTCAATCTGAGTGCGAAGAATGAGCACCCACTCGATCATCCAGATCCGAGAAAATAGGTACTTCGTCCGGGTCAAATAATCGCGACTCAGCCTATATGCACCAAGAATTCCTGGTAGAGCTTATAGGGATGCGGTTAAGATTTATGGTTTCGCATCCTCTACATTATATGATCCGTGAGGGCGCCATCCTTGGCAATGTCCCCTTAGCGTAAAAATCGAATCGGATGGAAAACAAAAGGTCAATCCGTAAAAACGCTTCTCCGCCGGAGCGCCTAACTTATCTCGTAAAGATCGAGGGATCCGGCGTCATGAATGAAACCCACCCATTTGACCATGTGGTGTGGTAAAATGCCCTAATAAATGGATGGTCTGATTTATGGCTAATAAATGGCAATTCACCTCGAAATTGATTAATTTTGCCGCACCTATACAAAGGTACCGGACAAAGTTAATCGGTAATAATTTAATACATCACTTAAAAATAGTGATACGGGATGCGCCGATTTGCGAATTCAAAAATCGCAGATACACCAATTTTCCCATCGGGAAATCCAATATTGATGCATTCGCAATGGAACTTCCGGATGTATCGCTACTGGTATATAGTAATCGATGCGAATCGCTGTAGTTCTTCTTCCGTTATGTCGGATGTAAAATCGATAATTCTTTCACCATGGTGTTATTCTAATCAAACACAAACGCTACAGCGTGGTTACCTTGGCGGTATTTCAAGAAGAGAGCTTGGATAAATGGATAGCTTTGTTAATGGCGGATTGTTTTACTCGTGTGAAGACGGTGAAAATGAAGTATAGAGTTATATAACCTTCTTCCTCCACCCGATGGTCGACACGTGATTCCACTACTTATTATCAGTGGTTGAGATTGTTTGATGGGACACACAGCAAGAATTTTCCCCGATTTCCGAGGCGCCATTTTCTATTATTTAGGCTTGATACAATGTATTCAAAGCAAATTTACTTTGGCTTCTTTAATACGCTTGGTATATTCTTCCGCATTTATGGTTGTTAGTCTAGCATCCGCACTCACGCTCACAAGATACTAGACTGGGGACATGATGACGATACTCTACATCCGGTTACGAACCCGCCCAAGACCTAATATGGATATGACCAAATGCGAGATGGCTACTGACCGACAGCGCTTAGGCCCACGAAGGCCCATATACGAATCTATTTACTTAATAGATACGGATATCTTCTAAACAAGAAGATAATCATTCTCAACCGCTTAAAGCGGATACGCCGAAGTTGAGGAACACGGAACCAACAAGGATTCCGTGCGTATATAAGGGAATCACATCCTCGCTTAAGGTACGATTTACAAACCTTAACTCTCCTTAAACCCTAAAACCGACACTTACTCTCACGCCGGAGGATAATCGTGGGAAACAATCCCACGGTAAGCCTAACGGTGTCTTTTGTTTTAGTCGCGCAGTTCCAAGCAACAATCCTCAATTGGTGTAGAATCCGAGCTCCAAGCAAGGAACGCCCAACTTTGCATCAACAAGAAATTAGGTTATATCTCGCCTTCTTTTTCTTTGTGTGTTAGAGAGAAAAAAGTGCAGATTGAAGTTTTTATTTTTCTAGTTAAAATTTGGAAAGCGAGAATTTCACTTTTATTAAAAAAAATTTGAAAGAAAGTGTGACTAAAGCAGTGTTTGAATTCAACTTAATTGACTCAATATGAAAAAACTTAATTTATTAAGTCATGTAAAAAGTTGTTTGTTTTCCACTTAATCGAAAGAAATGATTTAAAATAAAAAGTGACAAAAGAGAGTCTCCACATTAAATCATTTGTTAATTAACACGATATAATGAAAAAAATTAAACAAATAAGCCTTAAATGGGTTTTCAGTTTTTCGTTTTCCTATGAAAAATTTCTTACAAAAATGGATGTTTTTCACCAACTAAACACACCCTAAAGTATGTCAAATTCATATAATAGAAATGATTTTTTTTATGAATCATGTGAATAAGGAAAATGTTATGATATATTAGCAATTCTTACTGGGCTAGAGTGCAATTAGATTATTTGTAGGGATTTAATTGTACTTATATAAATAGAGTTAGGTTCAACTTAAAATATTATTGTTTGGTGTGCAAGTCAAGCAAGAATACTATAGAATATTAATTCCATTAGGATTGTACCCCTCATCTCTATAAATAGATGTTAGGGGGATATTGTTAATTCTTTTTCTTGTCTCGATATAAGCCTTTATTGGTTATAAATAAGGGAGTCCGAGGGTATATTTGTGTGTATGTTCTTTTCTTTTGTCGATTATCTTGTGAACTTGACGGTGTCGACTTTTCTTGAGAACTCCTTGATTAATTCCGGGTTAATCTTTAAGTTTATTGAAGATTTTATCCAACATAAATAAACTAAGTACATTGATTTTAAATAAAATTAATCCGATATACATTGTTTTTTTGGGTAAAGGGTTTATAAAGCTATATATATATGTATGAGTTATGTGGTGTTTTGTTCTACTTGTGACATTAACATTAAGAGCAATTTGATGTCATACATAAAATCTGATCATTAGTTCTATCTTCTAGGCCCTAAAATAATTCATCTTCAACTCCACTTTTTAAAGGTTGAATGATGGTTAGTTTGTTAATTGTATTGTTAATCATGTATATATTAAGTACTCAAATACATGTCCATGAATTCATTATAATTTCATAGTGGACTATTAGGGAGGCATAGGTCTTATAGAGTGTGAGATTGAAGCTTGTATGATCTCATTTATGTTTATAAATTCGTGGGTTGATAGACTAAATTTGTGGTGATATATGTTTATGATGTTTTGTGGTTAAAGAATTGTGTTATTGTTAAGTTTGATATCGTTGTTTTGGTTAGGATTGGATTCGGTTTGGTTAAAATAAGATGTCGAGTTCTTGATTGAAGAAAGAAAGAAACTAGGTTGCGGGTATACATGTTTGTGGATTCGTGAAGATGAGTGTGGTAGTCGAAAGTGTTGAGTTGTGAAAGTGATCGAGGATAAATGAGAATCGGTTTAAGGAAGAAAAAAGCAGTTATGGTTATATATTTACCCATGCTATGAGTTATCAGGCAACTCAAATTGGCAAATGCACATCGAAACTTTCGTGTCGATTTGGTCGAACACCTTTTCTGTGGAGTTTAATTTAAGTTTTTTAATATGTATGATGTTTTTAATTTTTGATGTAATTTTTTAATTATAAATGAAAATTTAATTTAGTTTTTAATTAAATTTGTTAAAAAAATAAGTTTGGTGTACACCTGTTTGATTATGGTTTTTAGTAGTGTGCTAAATAATGATATGATGATGATGTAAAAGTGGTAAGTTTGATAACCATAATACCTATTAAAAAATTCAACAATAAATCATTTTTTATTATGTCCTCATACATGTTGATTTTAAAACTCAACATTAAGTCATTGTTTAGAGTTAACTACATTTTTGGTCCTTGTGGTTGTATGTCGATTTCATTATTGGTCCTTTTTTCAAAAGTTGTGGTTTTAGTCCAAAAGTGCTAGTTTGGTTCCACTTTCATCCAATTCGCTGATTCCGCCAAATATAGTCATAGCACCTATATGAATTAGTAAAGTGAGGGTAATTTGGTCTTTCTATGTTATTTTTATTCGCTTTTTTTGTTAACTTAAAACCTTCCCTATTTAATACATAACACTAAACAAAGTATCCCCATTTAAACACACACCAACACCAAAAACGATCCCATGCTTAGATGCGCAGAGAGTGCAACTCAAGAGAGTAATCCATACTTCATGGACGCCATTCAACCTGTGAAGACGCTTCGTGTTGTTCTAAAAGGTGAGCAATGAATCCTTTATTTTTGCACATTTTTTCAATTTGACCTAATTTTGCAATTGCAATTTGTTTAGGTATCAAATCATGGGTTATTGATTGGTATGATCCACCTATGTGTCAACGTTCTACCAAGATTGATTCATGGGTTATTAAGATCAATTAATCGCCATAAGGTGTTGTTGCTCAAAATCGTGTGAATCAAGAAGGTTGAAGTCGTTGTTATTGTTTAGTTGGGTTTTTCATTGTAATTTATCTTGTTAAATGATGTTGGGATCGATTAGTTGGGAATGTAATGGTAGTCTGTTGACTTTAAAAGTCTTATGACTTTTGATTTTGAATGTAATGGTAGTGAAGATGAAATAAAGTTGTTGTTGTTGTTGTGATGTTAATGTAATGGCGAGTATTTACTCAATGGTAAATGCTACCTGCTTTGGTTGGTGAAGTAATGGCAAATAAGTTCAGATTGAATTATGTTAGTTACATTTGACATACCAAAAGAACAAAAGTCATACAGACTTGTAACACCAACATAACAAAGTTTACATACCAAATTCTTACTAGTTGACATACCAAAGTCAAACAAACAAAGTCTTACATAGTTGATGCACTAATAAAGTCTTACATAACCAAGTCTTACATAACAAAGTCTCAAACAAAGTACCTAATAAAGTTTGACAAACCGAGTCAAAGATAACAAAGTTACCAATATTCAAAGTGACACAAAACACAAAAGTCAAACATACCAATGTCTCGAAACATCAAGTTTATTCCCGAACCATTTTACCTTTACCATTTTAAGTATTTTTCTTGGTGATTTCACAGTTGCAGAGGGCCTAATAGTTGGTGCAGATGGCCTTGCAAGATTCTTTATGGGTGATTGCCTGCTTGCAGAAGTTTTTGTCATTCTTGGCCTAACAAATGGTGCGTAAGGGCTAACAGCTTGGTACCGTGTGTTGACAGATGGTGCGTATGGGTCGAGATGTTTGTGAAGGTTGGGCGTTGGCCTAACATTTGCAGATGCTTGAGATGGGTTGACAGATGTTTGTGAAGGGTTGGCAGTTGGCCTAACATTAGCAGATGCTTGAGATGGGTTGACAGATGTTTGTGAAGGGTTGGCAGTTGGCCTAACATTAGTAGATGCTTGAGATGGGTTGGCATTGGTCTAACACTCAGATGCTTGTGATGGATTGACTGCTGGCCCTCTCTCGACCTTTGCAAGATCTTTGTTATGTCCCGATTCCCCACACTTTTGCAACTAATAGTCTTCCTTCTACTTAACTTCCCATTTTTACCATACCATCATACAACTCACCGACTTTTCTTCCTCTTTTTCTTGGTCTACCAATGTGAGGGTGATAATCTGTGGTGTTAGTGTGATTGGGCTTGTTGACTTCTCCCACATGTCGCCTTCCCTACAAGGATTTATCTTGAACCTATACATTTCTTGCCAAGTAGACAACTAATAACACTCACTCACCCATGACTCGTGTAGTCCAGCTCCATCCCATTGTTTGACATGTCCCGACATTGCCAACGCATGCTTGCATGACATTCTGTGAGATCCCACTTCTTACATGAGCAAGTCCTCGATTCATGTTTACAACACAATCGCTCTCCAAAAGGACCGACACTTGATATAAATCTCTCCATTCCATGTAACAATGTATTGTGCAGCCTCCTTTTAATGTGATTGAAAATCTTTGTGGCATTAGGTGTAAGAGGTCCAAGACTTTTGCCGATAATTTGTCGATAATGACTATCCTTTCATGAGATAAAGTGTCTAATGAATTCCAGCAAGTGATGATGGGCTTATCCACGCCATCTAATAGTCACTGCTGAGAACCTCACACATATTGTTCAAGAGAACATCACAATTAGGTCTCCCTAAATGACAATATAGAAGTTTTCACCGAAATCGCCATCAACAGTTTGTGTTTTTTCTAACTTCTTTAAGGCTCTTTCCTATTACACTGGATCATCCGAGTCACTAGCACTTCCAAAATCATCCAAGTCTTCTTCTAAAGATGGGTCATCTTGTTCAACCGGTTCATCTTCAACACATTACATCCTACCCACTCAAGATTAGCATCAACAGGCTTCCTAAAATCTTCCATATCTACCTCAACATCATCAATATTATTCTCTAAGTCAATATCAAAATCACCGCCTTCACCGCCATCACTATCGTAACCTCCTCACTATCATCACTCTCTTGACCGTGATCACTAACTACACCATCTGCCCCATTTGGTTCACTAACATTAGGATTATCATTTGGTTCACTAACATTAGGATTATCATTTGGCCGCTTTGATTAGGCATAGCACTCGACTCCCCATTTCGTGTTCTAGGTCACAAAAGAATGGATTAAAGTCATCTCCTAAGTCGATTCTCATTTGGGTCCGCCATTTTAGGCATATCAACTGGTGTATAACATACAACTCAATGATTTTAAACCTATCAACATACTTTATCAACTCCAAGACATCACTATCATTGCTTAATACATACTGCACAAAGATCTAAATTGCCATTTGGAATCTTATAACAATATTGCATAGATGGATTGTGATAACCTAAGCCCGCTAACATACTTTTACTTCAACTACTAAAACCCATCTCGCATCAATTTGATCAAACCAATTTACCCTTCCACCATTGTAGACACGATTTGGTGAACCAAGAAAGGAACCACCATGTTGTATCTCTAGGAAAAAAACTTGAAATTTCTGTTGCAACAAAATACATGATTTATCATCGACATCGACAGATATGTACAAAACATTAAACCCCAAAACAACCTAAACCATAAATTGAAAAAACAAAATAACTTATCAGATACACGGTATGGATCAAATGTACGACCATCGTCTCAAGACCCATTGGCAAATCAACATTTAGTGGTTCTTCTCACTTGCAATTAGGGTTTTTCTCGCTCGGTTCAACTATGAGGATGATAAGTGAAATGGTAGTTTTGTTGACTTTTAGGTAGTAATACACTTTCATTTAGAGGAAAGTTAAAGGACTAATGACGAGCGTGTAAATACTCATCATTTTGGTTAAATCGAATCGCAAAACACTTAAAATGCTTTAAATGCATCAAAATACTAAAAATATCTCAAAATTGAATTTTATATGTTTCGATGCAAAATATTTAAAATCGATGAAAATGAGCTAAGTTTGCATAATTGGCGCTTCACCTCAACTTTCAAAATTTGTCAAATATAGTCCCTAGCACTTAAATTAAAAGTAAAATCACCAAAGGTCCTTTTAAAATCATAACTTGTCAAAATTAGTCCTTTGGTGAAAAATGTCAAAAGTTTTGAGAAATTTCAAATTTGGTCCTTCAAGTTTAAAAATTGGCAAAAATGGTCCTTGGAAACTTGAAAATGTCAAGTTTGGTCCTTATACTATTGGAGCTTGTCACTTTTAGTCCCTTGGAGCAAATTTGTGAAAATGGCAGCCTAGGTCCTTGTATTTTCAGAAATTACAAAAGAGGTCCTTGTTATTAATAACCCTTAGCCTTGTCAAAACACAAATTGGACCCCTGCCATCCCATTGTGACCCCCTGTCATTTATACTATTGACCCCCTTTAATATTAAACCGCCAACTCACCACCAACCTTTACCCGCCAAATCCCCTTCTTCACCAACTGTCTCTGCAAAACCCAGACAACCCATCCCCTCACCACCTTTCACCCCTTATCACTCCACCTCTCCTAACACTCCAAAACACATTAAATGCATCCCTCTCCCCCTCACTCAAACCCCAACAGGTCAAAAGCAAGTTTGGCGCCAAAAATCAATCCAATGGCCAATATCTGTTTAAGTCATCCAATGACCCAAATTAAAGATGGGATTTACTCAGAACAAGTGGGAGAAGCATTTCACATATAAAAAGAGGAGGAAGAAAGAGAAGAGCAGAGTAGTTAGTTTAATAATTTTCCTTTATGTCGTTTTTTAAATAAATGTTTTAGTTTAAGTTAAAATGTTGTAATTTCAGTTTCTATGTATTACATTTAAGTTAAAACATCATTGTAATGTGCTTTTGAGTATCAATCCAAGTTTTTAGATAAGTTCCAAGTTTCATGTTTATTGTTGCACATTTCAGTTTCAAATTCTTATGAACAAGCTCTTAGAAGCTTATTTTTAAGCTCAAACAAGCTTATATAAGCTTATCATAGCTTTGAGTAAGCTTACATTTCAGTTTCAAGCAAATTTGGTTTATGGTCAACAAAAGTCAAACTGGGTCAAAATGGAGAAGAAAATTGGATATGGGTTGATGCAGAGATTGGTTTGGGTTGGAATAGCTTCAAGTAGTTTAGTTATGGTTCTGGTATGAGTGGTTAACAAGCTGGACTCTTGTGAGTATCTGTCCCATTTTCATTTTCATTTCAGTTTGCAAATTGTCTTTGTACTTGTATTTGTGGTTATAAATAGCTCAAACTAGTTCATTTAGTGGTAATCAAGACTCTTTAACTCAGTTTAGTTAAAAATACAGGCTAGATCAGTAGTTAGGTTAGTATAATTTGCAAATCAGTTATTAAAAGAGTGTTTGGTTCAAGGTGTTTTGCTGTCTTTGAGTTTGTTTCAGGGAATAAAAGGTGCTCAGATAGTTCATTTAAGGTCTAGGATTAGTAGTTTAGGCATAATATTTATAGCCTACTCTTTAAAAAGTCAAAATCACCTTTGGCTCAATCTTTAGAACATTACTGTTAAATTCAGCTTAGCATATTATGCATTCAGGTGTAGATTTAGTTAACCTAGCTTTTTACAACCTTATTTCATCTTAATACATCAATTATAAGCAAGCAAATTGGTCTCAAATCTCAAATTAGTCAAAGTATCAAAATCTGTCAACAAGTCAAAAACTGAAAAATTAGTTTTGAGCCAAACTAAGATGAATTTTCATTGATTTATTCTTGGGTCATATCAAGTGAAACTTAGGGTTTTATAAGTTCAACTGGTCTAGATTCTTATTATGATTTTAGTAGATTTTTAGTAATTTTTTACAAGCCTCAAATTAGCTTGTCAAGATGGGTATAAATGCATTGTGCAACTGAGTCAGTGATCACTGAGTCTGCACAGGGTTTATGCAGGCTTGTCACAAGCTCACAAGAGCTTTTCTAGGTCTGGTATTTGGATTATAAGGTCTTAGCCAGGTCTCCTTCAAGTTCCAACTTTCCATTTTGAGTCTTAGCTTATTGTGTAGCTTATTCGGTCAGTAGTGCGGTGGTTGAAACCGCTTTTCTTCAAGCCAAATCATCAAATCTTGCGCTTGCACTTAAGTAGTTTAAGATAGTTGTTATAAGTTGCTTTTGAGTTCTTTTAGCATAATATAGCTTCTGTAATCAGTTGGTGGTCCTTGGTGTTCAATTGCTTATTTTAAGTGCTTATTTATAAGCCTTTTTCTTTGCAGTTTCAATTTCCTTCACACAACCACCTGTTTTTATATTTTTCCTAGATTCTAAATATTATTTTAGACTTTTCTTGAATTTTTCAGATTTTTCCAAGTCAGTTTGCTATTTTTCCCTATTTAAATTAGTTTTTAAGTCTTTTTAATTAGCATTTAATACAATTAAATCAGAAAAGTTTCAAAAAAATAGTTTTTCATTTTTCTTAAGTTAAGATAAATATAAAAAGTCAAAAAAATATTTTTCCAGATTTTTCTTAGTTAAATTTGTATTTTTAAGAAATTTAAGTAGTTTTAAATAGTTTTAAATTCATAGAAAATAGAAAATAATCAGAAAATTATAAAAATAGTTTTGAAAATTCTCTTTTGTTATTTTAGATTTTTCCAAGTCATAATTTTATTTTTCTAGCTTTATTTCATATTTTCTTGTATTTTAGGATATTATTAAATAGTTAAAAATAGTTTTTAATTAATAATAATTAGATAAATAGTTTTAAAAATAATTTTCTTATTCTAAAAATTTTCTTTTATCATTAGGATTGTAAAATATCATTTTCATATTTTTAGGATTAATTTTGTTTTAGTTTCACATTTTCAGACGTCACAGTAGTTTTAAATTCAAGTTTTATAAAACATAAAATCAAAACATCATTTTGCAAATAGTGATAGCGTTTATTTAATATAATTTATCTTTTATTTTCTTTAATTTGCATTTAAGCCCCGTAATTTGTTCACTTTTTCGTAGTTATAATAATTCAAATCCTCTTTTCCGCTCAAATCTCTCGATCACTATTCGTTTGGTGATTCATCGATAAACACGACATAACGACCCGGAAACACTATACTCTCCTCGATCTTCATTGCATTCTCAGGATCGAATCGTTTTAAGTTTGTTACTTACCGGCCATTCACAGTTTGGGGCACGAGTGATAAAACTCGACCAAATGCGGGATCGAATCAACGAACATACCCTTGTGTAATTATAATAAATTAATCAATCCCTCATGTGTTTCTCACGTGACACACTTTGGTAACGGAATCAACGGAATTGGACTGAAAGTGGAACCAAACTAGCACTTTTGGACTAAAATCACAACTTTTTGAAAAAAAGGACCAATAATGAAATCAACATACAACCACAAGGACCAAAAATGTAGTTAACTCGATTGTTTATTATATCATGTAGTTAAAATTATTATGTGATAGTTTCGTGGGGTTTTGTCCTTTTATGTATATGTATATGTGTCTGGGACAAATATTCCCCTTTGTGTATTGTGTCATTTTGGAGCAGCAATCATGGGGTGTTTGTTTGGGTCCAGCCTTTTTAATCTTTGTCTGTATTGTTTGTTTTGTTTTGCTAATATATTGCTACCTTAAAAAAAGTCTGGCACGAGCTTAATATTATATTATATCATCACAAAAGATGTAAAGATGCAACTTGAAAAACAAACCTTTTCATTATGAAATATACTAGCCGTACATCCGCATAAATGCACGATAAAGATAGATAATGTGTTTGCTTACCCGCTTAGTGAATTGCTTTCACAACACTTCGAATGTATATGTGTTAGTTGTAAGTGTTTGTTTGGCATCTGTAACTTTCCGTAGTTTTCCCAGCGACATCATTATTCCCGCGTATAGAAATACCCTCGCAATCTCTTACGCCAAACACTACCCCAAAAGTATATGATTTTAACGAATCAAGATTATATGATTGAAATAAATGAAATAAAGGTTAAAGTTGAAAATTTGAATTAAAATAAAATAAACCTATTAAAATATAAAAACTAAAAACTCATAAAAATATATCAAAATGGATGTTGAATTAAAGAGATAAAATTTTAGAAAATATGGTGAAATTAGATTATAAAAAAATAAGTAGATAAAAGATATTTTAATTTAAAAATAAAGATGAATTTTAGTTGAGAAACGACATACGCCATTTTATAATTTAATTTCTTTATCTTAATTTTTAGTGGTTAGGAGTTAGGTTTGAGTTTGTTAGAAGTTAGAACTTGGGTTTGTTAAGAAGTGACACACGTCATCTCACGATTGGGCTCCTTATCTTAATTTTTGGTTAAAAACTCTTTCTATAATAAGCAAGAAAAAGTCTGAATTTTTAAGCCTTTTAATTTTAGAAGGCCTAAATGCATTATAAAGTAGTATAGATATATACCAAGATCTTATAAACAAATCACTGATTTTCAGTTGTATAGTCTGTGAATGATTTGCAACTTAATTTACACCTTCTTTATTTACTCACTGTGCCTGAGGAAAGACATGACAACGGAAAGAAGTAAGACGTGGTCATTGACGGATGATGTTCTGCCCTTTGTTGCTATGTTGATGATAACATGTTCGGATATTAGCATGCTGACATTAGTCAAAGCGGCGATGAATGGTGGTATGAAAAGTAACGTGTATGTTGTGTATCATAATGCTCTTGGAACAATGATTCTTCTTCCATTTTTTGTCGTTCATATGTTCAGGTTTGCTACCCTCCATTTATGTTGGTTCTTATATGTTATGCATGCCATGAATTCAAAACACCAATCTAAATTATATACGCTTGTACAGAAACACTGGACGTCCTCCACTAATTTTCCATCTTCTTTTCAGATTCTTCATCCTTGGCCTTTTAGGGTAAACGATTCTATGTACCCCTTTGTTTGTTATTTTTTGATGTTTATGAAGTATACCATGCACTGATGTACAATGGTTTGTAGGATTTGTCTTTTTCAGATGCTTATGTTTGTAGGTGTAAACTACAGCTCTCCAACCTTGGCAACTGCTATCACAAACATGGTTCCTGGGAATACATTTTTGCTTGCAGTAGTTTTCAGGTAGTGCTCGAGGTCTAGAATCACTTAAGTTCAATTAGTGGTGGTTGAAAGATTGTCTCATTAATGCATAAACATTCTAAATCAAATTGTAACACTACAACAAATTGGCCATTTGTGCACGTTTTTTTCTTCACACTTTATGAAACTTGAAATTTATTTTCTTATTTAACGATTTTGTTGTAGTGTTTCTACAGTAAAAAGTTAAAGTTCTGAAAGGGTACTAAAAAATCCCTAAATCTCCTTTAAAATTTTCATCTTAACTTTGTCCTTTTTTCTCATAAGTTATTTTTCTTTTAGAAACACCCGAAACCAAAAAGTATTCATGAAGTACGAATGTAACAGATATATACAACCTTCCTTTTTGGACATGGTGAAAACAAAATAACTTATCATTTATACTGAACTTTCAAACGTCTAGGGGCGCACCTCAGACTGTATTACTGCTTGCATCAAACATTCTTTTATATTTTTTTGTGCTTTAGAATGGAGAAAATAGACATAAGAAGCTCAATCAGTGTAGCAAAATTATTGGGTACAATACTAGCAATATCAGGAGTCATGGTCTTCACATTTTATCAAGGCCCAGAAAATTTTCAAACGGTTCCTTCTCCCGATTCACCCCATCAGCTTCTTCTACAACAACCATCGGATTGGGTGTTTGGAGGTCTGATTCTTGTTCTCGCTGGAATCTTTGGTGCCATATGGCATATTTTACAAGTAAGATCTTCTCAAATCAATCAAAACTGTGGACTACGCTAGTTTGTATCTATTAATTTCCTGATTTATAATCCAAACAGCAACAGCTAGAGAGTACCCAGACCAAGACACCATTGTGTTCTTATACTGCCTATTTGGGACGATAACTTGTATAGCTTTAGCTCCTTTCCTAGAACCAAACGCAAGCGCTTGGGTGCTGCAACCTGGAATTGAAGTGATTGCTATCGTTTGTGGGGTAAGTCGAGTAGATGATAATTAGGGTGCGTTTAGTTGGAGAAAAAATTCTCTTGTTTTCTATCTCTAGTTTTGTAAAACTTTGGAAAATAAATTTAACTCCACAAAACACTTGAAAATATAGAAAACGTGTTTAGTTGATGTTTTTATTTTCTATTTTGAAGAAGGGGAAGGAGGGTTGTGGGTTATAAAGGAAAACAACTAAATTTGTTTTTCAGTTTTCCTTGATAAGTTAGCAAATAGGGGATTTTGTGTTTTGTAAAATATTTTGTTGGAAAATGTTAATTTGAACACGATATCTGTTTTCCTTGTTTCCCAAAACATTTTGTAAAAAACAAGGGTGTTTTCCCCCAACTAAACACACCTTCAGTGTTTTCGAAAATGTAACAGAAGATTAATGTTTTTTTATACAAAAAGGGACTTGCAACACCTGTGATGAGACTTGAACTAACAAATTTTGATTAGAAAAGAAATATGATTGAATTTACTTGTTCTATTTGAAGGCGATATTTTCCTGTGCATTTAGAAGTACTGCTGCTACTTGGTGCTTGAAGAAGAAAGGTCCAGTTTTCGTGACAATGTTCATGCCCCTCTCAATAGTAATCGCGGTTATCATGGGTGTCACATTTCTTGGTGATTAACTTCATTTAGGAAGGTACAAGATAAGTCTTATGCATCACAGAGTTATATTCCAATCCTGGGACTTAATGGCCTACTATTGAATCTTGAATCCTTATGTGCAGTGCCATTGGAGCCGCAATAATTTCTGTTGGATTTTATCTTGTGGTATGGGCCCAAGCCAAAGAGAAGAACAAGTTACTGATTGTGGTGGAGGACGATTTAAATGGTGTAGATGATACTGAATCATCAAACCATATTGTTCCTCTTCTTTCACACCGAAATTAATCAAAATGTTAGTTCCATGGAACTTGAGCACCTATTAGCTAGTGTGCACAAAACAATGATCATGTCCTTTGGAAAGGTTTTATAAAAGTTACAAGAAAAGTAATGGTTTTTCTTCACAATGTGAAGTTCCAACCGAAGTTCCGAAGGTCGTAGCGGTGAAAGCGTGTTACTTTATATTGTTTATGGATGTATTATGAAAATTTAGGTCTTTCTTACTTTAAGATAATTTCTCATTTGATCATGACTATATATGATAATATTGTGCGTGGATAATTTACCTTATTTTTAAGATAAAAATAAAAAGTGTCCAATCTTTTTTGCATGTTTAAAGATCGCCTTCGTAATGTTAACATGGCTTTCATTTGTTCTATGCTTAAAGTCTTAAACCAGTTGAACGGCGATGTAGATTTATTTTAATTCATAATCGTGTTTGAAATATTTTGAAAATACCTTTTTTTTTTTTTTTTTCTTTCGAAAATGGATTAAACTCCTTTTGGCAAAGAAAGAAAAATGTTGGACTTACGTGGAATTGTGGAAACAAACATTTTGCATCAATCTTTTGAGGAGAGTTATTTTATATATCAAACTTTTTTCAAATATAAAAGGACTCATCTCCACCCTCCATCTAAAAATAAATCAATGGTTAAGATTAAAATCATTTTATTATTTCACCTATTTTTATAATTAAAATATCTTTTAAACCGTTAATCGTTAAGCGAAAATAATTACACAATCGCGACGAATATTTAATTATCTTTCTATAGACGGGCACCTTTCAAGAAAAGAAAAGAAAAAAACGTTTTTTTCACGTTTTTCGTATTTTTTTTCCTTTTTTTTATTTTTTGAATCTTAGATTTGCATGAAAAATCACATGTGATTAAACACTAATTTGAATATCACATGTGATATTAGTGTTAAATCACATATGATATGTAATATCACATATGATATTAGGTTAAATCACATATGATATGATATACATATTATATGTGACTAGAAGTACCCGTGATGCAATGCATGGCACCGATGACTATTTCGGTTGGTGATGTGATGAGATGGTGGTGACAATGGCGGTGGTGGCGCGGTGGCGGCGTGGTGGGAGCCGAGGGCTCAAAATCTCCGAAATGATGTAGGGTTAACCGATCTATCGAATCGGCAAAAAAAGATTTATAGGAAAATTTGCTTAAGACCGGTGGTGGCCGGACGGACGGTGGTTCTTGGAGAAGAGGGTGGCCATGAGGGTAGAGAGAAGAGAGGAGTGTGTGTTTTTATGTGTAGATCTTTCCATAATAAGAAACTTTAAAATCTGAATTATAAGCTCTAATTTTAGAGCCTAAACGCATTATAAAGTAGTATAGATTTAACAATAATATCACGTGTGATATTCAAATTAGTGTTTAATCACATGTGATTTTTATCTGAAATTTCAATAATGAAAAAACGAAAAAGTTTGTTAAAAAAACGTGAAAAATAAGAAATTTTTTTTGTCGAAAATACATCAAAGTCTTTATCTATAAAAGATAATTAAATCTTGTCGTAATGGTATATTTTTTTTTGCTTAACGATTAACGGTTTGAAAGATATTAATATTTGAAAAAAAATATGAAAATGGTTTTTTTAAATTGCTGTGATTAATCTCATCCATTAGATCAAATAAAAATAAAAAAAAGATGAAAGGTGAAGATTGATCTCATGGTATATAAAAAATGTTTCTCCTCAAATAATCTTAAATCCATTCTTTTTGGTTAGTGGTCAGTGGTCACAAAATAAGATAAAGAAATTGGGTTAATGGTCCAAAAAATACATGAACTTTCCACATTTTACTATTATGACAATAAACTTTTAATTTTCCTATTAAAACCAAAAACTTTCTTCATTACCCTTATTGTAACAAAACTTGACATGTAGCACTTTAATCCTTTAATTCTGGGATTAATCCAACTCTTCTCGTTTTAAAGCGTGGGGGCCTTTTGCCTCAGTTTGAAAGTATTAAAACTCCAGTTAATGGTCCAAAAAATCGTGAATTTTCACATTTCTTATTGTGACAATAAACTTTTATTTTCCTATTAAACCAAAACTTTCTTAATTGCCTTATTGTAACAAAACTTGACACGTGGCACCTTAATCCTTTAATTCTGGATTAATCCAACTCTTCTCGCTTTAAAGCGCAGGTTTTTGCAGTTTCAAGTATTAAAACTAAATACATAAAACGTTTTCGTTTCCTGTATCCCCCACCCTTTTCCCCAAACCTAAAACCCAATTATGCTATAAACCCTAATCAATGAGTACATCTTCTTCAAGACCAATTCTTTGTAGTACTCGGTGGGAAGATCTTCATCAAGAAACTCATACACTTTGCAATCTTGACATTTGACAAATCTCTTACCCTGATTCCTCCTCATGGTTGAAGTATGAACCTTTAATAGACTATAACAATTACAATAGTATTGAATATTACCACCAACTAGGCATGATTGTCTTTGAAGAATATGTACTCATTGATTGGGGTTTATAAAGGTGGGTTTTAGGTTTGGGGAAAAGTGAGGAAATACGGAAAACGAAAGCGTTTTATGTATTTAGTTTTAACACTTCAAACTCGCAAAAGCGCCTGCTTTAAAACGAAGAAGAGTTGGATTAATCCGAATTAAAGGATTAAAGTGCCAAGTGTCAAGTTTTGTTACAATAATGGTAAAAAAAGTTTTGGTTTTATGGAAAATTAAAGTTATCATCACAATAAGAAACGCGAAAGCTCACGTATTTTTTTTAACCATTAACCCCTTAATACTTTCAAACTTGGCAAAAAGGCCCCGTTTTAAAACGGTAAGAGTTGGATTAACTGTAATTAAAGGATTAAGGTGCCACTTGTCAGTTTTGTTACAATAAGCTTGATGAAGAAAGTTTTGGCTTTAATAGTGAAAATTAAAGTTATTATCACAATAAGAAACGCGGAAAGCTCGTCTTTTTTTGGACCATTAACCCAAGAAATTTGCCCCACATGAACATGGTGTGTTCTATTCTTATGTCATTTTCCCTATATATTGCTATTCATAAAAGGAAAAAGACTTCTTAACAACCCAATGAATGTCGCTCTATTAGTTGTCCTTTTGATCGATAACAATTCAGCCTTAATTTGACTCTTGGGAAGGAAAAATATCTAAGACACAACAATATCCAAATATCTGAAAACGATGTATAATGAATGTTCTTCTATTCTGTTGTTATTGTCTTCTTTTTATTTTTGGTATAAATCTAAGTTTTATCGAATATAAACTTGCTAATTATAATATTATGCAACTTCTTAGACGGTATTAGAGTTCAAACTCGATTGGTGGGCTTAGTTATCAATAAAACATAATATTCTTCGAGAAATTTTACATTCAACACTTATGCTAAAATACGATAAATTATCGAGTTAATACTAAATAAGTAACAATCAAGATAATATGATTAAAAAGTTATATGTATTGAATAAAAAAATAAGTTGAAATACAATAAAATTTAGGGTTAAAGCCATGAAATACCAACAAACTTTCACTTTTTACCGAGTTAGTTAACAGACATTTTTATTACACCTTCTAACTAACAAAAATTGTATTGTTTAAATGTTAGAAATGTTACCGGATAACCATCCACGTCATATCCACATAATATTTTATTTTACACCTATTATTATCATTTCCAACTAGACTAATTATACCAAGCCAATCATCCAGTTTAACTTTTTGACCCGATTATACACCCATACTCATGACCTATTTTATAGACTCTAACTACTTCACTTTCTTCAAATTTAAAATCCTAATCGATCTAAAACTCAATGTCTTTATCTTCCACATCATCGTTTCTGAACAAGCCGAGGTCATGAATGTGTACGGATGTGCGAATCCAATTTCCTACTAAGGGTTCTTGTTTCTTGGACTGCCACTAATCTCGGTAGAAGATTTGTTGTCTCTATTAAACGATCAGTATATTCTAATTATAGATATGCAAAATAGAGTCATTTGAATAAAACTTGATGTGAATCTTCGTTTATTTTTTCCACTACATAAACCCGGTAAGAAGCGGTGTGAGAAATGGCATTGGGATCGAGAGATTGAAAGTGATTGGTACCATGATAATGTGTATGTAATGTATATGTTACTAAACCCCCACCAAAGGCGTGAATTGGCAAATGAGATGAACCGACAACAAAGGACTGAAGAAGTAGAGAATGCGTTGGAAGTGAATAAAGATGAATTGAAGACAAGTGTACACTTAAAACCGGATTTTAAGCATTATATTGCGAATATGCCATTATATTATTAGGAGAGTAGAAGTAAGGGTAGTAACTCTACTTTACTTTGCCCTTTTAGTCCAATGAGGTTATTTTTTTGGAGCATGACTTTATGGAGGGAAAGTAGGAGTATTGGAAGGAACTCTACTTTTACTAAACTTGTTTTTACTGAGGTTACTTATAGAGGGGGCATGGTTTTGGTGGGAAGTAGGAGTAAGGGTACTAGCTCTACTTCTCTTAGACACAACTTTTCCTGAAATCTGATGAGAACTTCTACACTTTCTAGGCGCGGCTCAGTTGAGAATCAGGGCCTGGCTAAAACATAAAACTTGTAGATCTTTCTTCTTTCTTTAATTGGCCTTTTGAATCAACAAAAAAGGAGTTCATATGAAGAAATTATGGCCAAATTACTACAACAACTTCAACATACATCACACAAACGTTGATCCATTTGTTCGCTTTCTTTCTACTTCATACTTATGCACTCTTTTGTTCCATTTGACATAATGTCATCATGTTTTCATTCTTCATGCTTCCAATATCATATCTAATAGACATTAACGTTTCCATTAAGCTATTTTGATATAATTCTTGATCATTTTAGTACATAGTCGCTCCAACCTCTTAAACACATAAAACCATTTTAAAATATTAATTCGAAAGTAAAATAGGTGAAACTGTAAGTAAGTTAACCATGATAAATGTTGATACAAAAAACACCTATTAGGAGTCAATGAGTTATTTTCATAATCTACTGATTCCAACATCTTCTCCTTGGTTATCACTTTCATTTATTGGGTACCGCCTAAGTTTGTATTGAGTCTTTCTCTTTAAACTCTGAAAAAATTCTTGGAGATGATTCTTGAATGTTTTCTTACATTCAGGGACTTGTTTTATACTTATGATGTTTTTCATTCAAATCCTATACATAATATCATTGGGCACTGATTTGGCCAATAATTTTTTTCTACTTGTGTATGTAGTATGTTGGACCAAGTAGCTAAAATATGATGTGCATCTATATTGATAGTAAATCACAAAGCCATTTAATTTGTTGAATTGCAAGAGCCATATAGTTGCTTACATGTTGTTTAATACGTTAGTACGTGTTACAAAATCGCAAGTTCAAATCTAATCTTGGGTTGTTTTGTTAGGGTACGTTTGGTAGAGAGAAATTCAGAGAATAGAAATAACACAGAGAATAGAAATTCAGAGAAATAAAACTCAAAAGAATTTAAGAAACAATTCTCTTGTTTGGTTACAAAAGAGAAAATAACCAAAGAAATTAATAAAACAAGTTATTTGAAAAACATAGAAAGAGCAAATGGTTGGTTTCAGTAGTACGATGGTATCAAACACCAGGATATCAATTATCAAACTGGATTAAATTAAGACAAAGATTAAACAAAAGAAGCTAAAACAATAACTTATAATTTCAGAAAAACTGTGAACAAAATCTCATACATTTGCTCAAAAAGAAAGGAACGCACTATAAAAAAGGTGAATCTTACAACAACAACAACAAAAAAAAGGTTGAAAATGTATGTTATGAAGGAGCCTAACAAATTAAATAAACCTGGTTTTATAAACATATGATATTGAGCAACAACAATCACACGCATATATGGAGAAGATATAAAAGTCAATGGAGTAGTGCTTAATTTTGGAGTGTGTGTTTTTTCAGATCTTGTTTTAACTTCAAAGAATGTGCAAGTCACGTGTTTTATATTTTATACCTTTCCTTTTTAGACAATAAAATATTAAAAAGTTGTTTTCTCTGCCTTTATCTTGCTTTTCCACTCCATAGATTAAAGAATTGGCTTACATGTAAAATATTTTCTCGAGAATTTGGAATTCTCCGCTTTTTGTTTTCTCTAGCTTACCAAACAGATGAAATCCCATCATTTCCATTTCTTGGGTGGAAATGAATTTCAATGAAACATGTGAATAAGGAGATAAACTAAGTACAATGATTTTGAATAAAAATTAATGAAGAAAAACTTAATCAAAAAGGAGATAAACTAAGTACAATGATTTTGAATAAAAATTAATGAAGAAAAACTTAATCAAACAAGATCAAAACACTTTACAAATCAAAACTGTTCTCAAACATAATACAACCAGATCCACAAACACTTGATCTTAATCAAGCAACCAAAAACAATATCAATCGTAACAAGGGTTTGATCAAGATGATCAATCTACAGCTAGGGTTTAAGAGTAACTATCACAAGAGAGTTGAGAGAGAATTTCCAGATATCAAAAGTGAGGAATGAGGCTAAAAACTAAGCTTATATACATCTGAAATTATCTTTGGAATATTGCACAACCCAAACCTCTACACTTCGCACAAAATCCCCTCCATGTCTTTTCCTTTTTTATCTTTGCCTTATGTCTTTGTATAAATCTACAATCAAAGCCCAAACCTTCCATATGCATCCAAAGGACTACAAGTGAAAGAGAAAAGATACAAAGTTAGTCCCTCAAGTTAGGATCAAATATCAGATTAGTCCTATAAATCCAACATCCCCCCTTAATCTGATATCTAATATACATCAAACATATTAAGTTTTTTAACCCGAAAGTTATGTTGTAATGTATCCAATCCTTTTGTAAGGATATATGCAATTTGATTTGCATATTCCACTTTAACAGCTTTAATCACACCACTTAGAATTTTTTCACTCACAAAATGTAAGTGAATTATAAAATGTTTGGTTCTTTCATGAAATACTGGATTGGCAGCTATCTTAATAGCTGAATTACTGTCAAAGTAAAAAAGAACAAACAAAAGATTATTATAGTTTAAATATCTTAAAATTATTAAAATACAAATGACTTCACTGGTTACTGAAGCAAGAGCCCTATACTCTGCTTCAGTAGAGCTTTTAGAGAGAGTAGAATATTTTTTACTTTTCCAGATTTCCAAAATTCCATTCAAAAAAACACAATAGCCTGTAACAGACCTTCTAGTAACAACACAGTTAGCCCAATCAGCATCAGGCATACCAGAAGTTCTTGTGATGATAATACCCAAACCTGTAGAACCTTTAAGATACCTAAAAATCTTAAAAGCAATTTTAAGATGAGATTTCAAAGGAGAATACATAAACTGACTTAAGCAATGCACAACATAGGCAATATCAGGCATAGTATTGGTCAGATATATAAGCTTCCCCATGAGCTTTTGATAATCAGTTATATTATCAAGTAAAGGATCTTCAGTAGTAGCTTGATTAGTAATAACAAGATTAGACTGCACAGGAGTCTTAGCAGGCTTACAACCAAGCATGCCAAACTCACTATGTAAATCCAAACAATATTTCTATCCAACTTCATTTTTGTTCTATAACTAATGTTGTATGTGTATGGTTAATCTTGATGATTTGTTAACAAATTTGAGCAACTTATTTCCACTACTACAAAAAGGATCTTTTAGACTTCCTTATAAAGACCCTCTTGTTACAATCAAAGGTCTAAATAGCTTTAAGACTGATTTACTTGATTTTCACCCGTCTATATGTAAAAAAATTATTTGAGCCGGTTAGAATCATAACAACAGGTCTACAAACCGACATTTTAGACCGGTGATTTTAAAATACACCTGTCTAGATGTCAAAACATTTATAGAACTGTTAAAATCAAACACACGGGTTTATTAAAGTTTTAGGAGGGATTTAATTTTATTTTCCCTTCAAATTTTTCAATAGACCGCCTAAAACAAAAAACACAGTCACAATTCACTCCCGATTTTCACAACCACCAAACCCTAACAGCTGTCATAGCAATAACCGTCGTCACCTACAACATCATTGTCCGATCCATCACCAAACCCCTAACCAGTGAGTGATATTTTTGGTGTGTTGGGTTGTTAATCTTTATTGAATGTTTTTGTTTGATTTTAGAGGAACCTTTTGTTACTTATAAATTTGTATAATACGTAATAATGTTTTAGTTAGACTTCAGAATATAATTAAGGATAGTTTGTAGACATTAAGTTTTTTTTAAAGGCGTCAGACAACGAGTTTTTTGAAACGTATCCGGATGTGATTATTTAGAATGCTTATTAAGCCACTAATTGTAATTCACTTGATTAGCCCTTTGAAAAATAAAGAGCATGTTCTATTTTTTATGTTCTGTTGCATAATTTGTTCTTGCTTTCATAGTTGTCATGAATGCTAGTTCTAACACTTTTTCGATTAGTAAACAAGGGCGCCATTTTGTTTGTTTGTACTTCTTTTGTCCGCAAAACAAAAACCTAACAAAGTTATAAAGTTAATATTATTTTAAAGCCTTATCTTGTCGAGAATAGCAGGTTTAGTGTTGTGAACTAAAATAACTCTTTTAGGCATTAAAGTTGACATTTTGTCTTTCTTTAAGTATTATGACCATATTATGACCATTTTACCCTTGAAAAATATTTCAAAGAAAAGAAATTGAGAAAAAATTCAAATTTCAAAAAAAAAATCAAAAAAATATTTTGGAAAAAAAATTTTGAAAAAAAAGGTATTTCTAAAAAAATTTAGAAAGGGTAAAATGGTCATAATATGGTCATAATACTTACAGAAAGACAAAAATGTCAACTTTAATGTCTAAAAGAGTTATTTTTTTAGTTCCCTATGCAGAACTGTCATTCTTGACAAGTATAGTGCTTTAAAAGGTTATTAACCCAAAGTTATAAATATTGTGATAGCAACAATTGCTGCATTTTTTGTGTTATTCTTCACATTGGCCATCTTGTGGACGATTAAAAGAAGACAATGTAAAAGAGGGGTTGGTTAATAGTTGAAGGACTCATATTGGAACATTGAAATAGTGTAGGGTTTGTTTTGTAACTTTTACATTATTCTTTTCTCCTTCCTCCCATCCTTTTCACCTGATAAAACCTTTGTATCTTTCATTTTGAAGTAATAAGGAGAATCATTTTCACCTTTATGAATGGTGTGTTTCTCTACTCATTCTTCGTCAACATGGTATCGAGCTTCGATAATGAGTTCTTGATCGATTACACCGACTCAACCGTAACCACCGTAACTAACTTTTCCGATCACCATAAACCACAGTAACTAACTTTTTAGATCATCATTTCTCTATCATTCTATTCACAATTCTTTTCATCATTTCTATCATTCTTTCATCTACGTTCTTTCAAGATTGAGTTACGGTGTATTGTTCAAGGTGAGTTTGTTGAGTCATTTGGTTGTTGTAGCAGTTCTTTCAAGATTGTTGAAGCTTCATAGCGTGTTAACAATGGCAACATCATCTTCTTCAACCGATGCTACTAGCGAAACAATCAATCTCTTTGTTTCAAAATCCATCAGATTTGCATCCTTCCGATGGCCCCGGTACTCTTGTGGTGAATGAGAAATTGTTAGGAGCACAAAACTATCGTTCTTGGAGACGATCGGTTGAAATTGCTCTTTCTACCAAAAGAAAGTTAGGTTTCATCGGAGGAGCAGTTCAAGATCACAAGATGATGTGAATTTACAAGACGATTGGGATACATGTAATAATCGGTGATTAGTTGGTTAATGAACTCGATGTCTCGAATCCATTGCAAAATCCATTATGTTCATTAGCATCGCTTATGCAATTTGGATTCAACTTGAGAAAAGATTTGCTCAAAGAATGGGTCACATAAGTACAAGTTGAGCGGAGACTTATGAGACCATGCAATCGTGAAGATCCGTGAGTGAGTACTATACAAGTATGAAGTGTGTTTGGGAAGAATTGGATTCAATGAATGAATTGCGAGAATAGTCAATATCACCCGAAATTCTTTGTTTTTCTAATTGCTTTGAGTACTTTCGAAAGAAGAGCAAAGATTGTTTCGGTTCTTGAATGGTTTGGATGACAAATTTTCTCATCAAAGGTCGGTTGTTGTTAAATTCTCCTTTGCCAAGTGTTGAGGCCTTGTGCTTTGCTTCAACAAGAAGAGTCTCAAAGGGGGTGTTGGATCGGGACAATCATTTGTTGAATCTACGACTCTATAGCAAAGGTGAGGTCAAAGAGAAGTGTAACATATGTGGCTACAAGTGGCATCCACCGGACAAGTGTTGGGAGAAAGTTGGTTACCCTACATGGCATTACAAGTATAAGCGATCCGCGAAAGGTAAAGCTCCTCGGAAATCGGTCCGGTTATGAGAAAAAGCAGTGCAATGGTTGAAACGGTGGTCATGTGGTCTTCACTTCAAAGCAATTTGAGCAACTAATGAAGAGTATTCCTCATTTCAATCGGACCATCGATGAGACCAATGCATTGGAACATCCTTTTGGAGAAGGTACACTTTCTTGCTTTTCTTGTGTGAATGGGGTTATAGAAGGATGGATAATTGATCTGAGGCGAAGTGATCATATGTCACGGATAGCAATGATTTGAATGATGTTGAGGCTCTTAAGTGTAAGCAGGTTATTAATTTGCCAAATGGACATACTTGATCATTTCCAAAGTAGGCAATGTTGCTTTACAAATGGACTTAAGCTAAACAATGTTCTCATAGTTCCTTCCTTCAAATTCAAGCTTTTGTCGCCTCTAAACTAACAAAAGATTCTCATTGCTTTGTTACATTTATGAGAAATTCGTTATCCGGACTTGAAAACCGTGAAGGTGTTGGGCTTGGGTAAAAAGCAGTGGCCTCTATCATCTACTCGATCTTCCTGGGATCAAATTCATTCTCAACTTTCTTGATGGTTGTATCGCCTTGAAGATTGTAGTCTATTTTCATTTTCTCAAACGTACATTCCAACAAACTATGCTTTTAGTGTTTTCAATAATTCTTACAGGTTGTGGCATCATAGACTTAGTCACATTTCTCGATTCTACTTTCAAACATATTACTTACATTCACGAAAGTGTATCTCATTCTAATGAGAATTCTTGTTTGACTTGTCGATGGCAAAATTCACAAAACTTCCATATTACGCTAGTAAATCTCATTCCAAAGTTCCATTTCACCATTCATATAGACATTTGGGGACCTATAAAGTTCCAACCATAGGGAATCATAAGTATTTTCTCACTATAGTTGATGATTGTAGTAAATTTGTTTGGACATATTTACTAGTCGAGAAAGTCAGATGCCTTGCCACTTTCAAGTCATTTGTTACTTTTGTGAAGAAGCGGTTTGAAAAAGATATAAAAGTGGTGAGATCGCACAATGCCTTAGAATTTCTCAAAGGATCTATAGGCCCTTTTATGGACTCACTGAGAATAGAGCATCAAACTTCATGTGTTGATAGACCTCGGCAAAATGGGAGGGTAGAAAGGAAACATAGAAACATATTGGAGATAGCTAGAGCCCTAAGATTGCATGCTCATTTGCTCATACATTATTGGGGTATTGTGTTGTCACCGCAACATATCTCATTATGATTTCCATTTCTTGTGTTGAAATTTAAGACACCTTATGAAGTTTTGTTGCAATCTAAACCCGAGTATAGTCATCTAAGGGTGTTTGGTTGTTTAGCAATGGCTAGTAATCCTTCCGAGTTCTTGACAAATTTGATTCGAGAGTGTACCTTGTTTATTTACGGGTTATCCACAACATCAAAGTGGGGTACAAACTTAAATTTCTTTGAATCATACAAGGTTTGTGTCAAGAGATGTTGTCTTCTATGAACATATATTTCCTACTCTAAAACAAGTATGTTGCAAGTTCTTCAACTGTGCTCGCACCCATTTCTTCACCATTGTGGTATGAAGATTTTGTATCCACAACACAACCTGCTCATGAGCCCTTTATTCTTCTTTGAAGTTGTTCATGATTACTGGAAGTTGTTCATGAATCTGCGATGTTGTTCATGATTCTGCGATGTTGTTCATGAATCTGCCGATGTTGTTCTGCTCGCACCATCTTTCATTCCAACCACTAGTGTTCAAGATGCGAGAATCGGAAGATCCACTAGAGTGTCAAGTGCTCCAAGTGGCTAAAGATTATGTAACACCAATTCATCAACCAAAGGCTAATCAAGTGTCGATTCTCTCTTGATCTCAATTTCATGCTTTTCTATGTGCTTTGGTGGCTCGATCAGACCTACTTACTTCAAAGAAGCGATTAAAGAAGAAGATTGGTGTAATGCAATGAATTTGGAGCTAAGAGCATTAGAGGAGAATGATACATGGGAAGTGACCGTTCTACCTAAAGGGAAGAAAGCTATTGCTTGTCATTGGATCTACAAAATCAAACTCAAAGGCGATGGTACACTTGACAAAGAAAGCTAGACTTGTAGTGAATGGGAATAGGCAAAGAAAAGGTGTTGACTATGAAGAAACTTTTGCTCGATGGCAAAAATGGTGATCATTAGAGCTTTACTTGCGATGGCGACCATGAAAGGTTGGGAAATTTGTCAAATGGATGTGTCTAATGCCTTTCTCCATGGTGATCTCTTTGAAGAAGTGTATATGCAAATGCCTCGAGGTATATTGGAAAGGGAGAGTGTGCAAAATGTTCCTGTGATTCAAGTTTAGTATGCAAACTCAAGAAGTCCTTGTATGGCCTCGAACAAGCACCTGAGATGTGGTTTGCCAAACTCTCTTGACATTGTTGTCCTTTGGCTATACTCGATCTAAGGCGATTACTCATTGTTCATCAAGACAGATCTTTGAATCCTTCTACGATCCTTGTTTATGTTGATGATCTTCAATCACCGGTTCTAGCAAGACTTTTCAGATTCAAGCTCTTAAAACACAATTAAGTACTCATTTTCACATGAAGGATTTGGGTCGATGAATTATTTCTTAGAATTTGGGTATGCAAAAAGTGACCAAGGCATTTTCATCTCTCGAAAGAGTACACTCTTGATTTACTTCAAGAAGTTGGTTTGACTAATGCAAGACCATACAAGTTGCCTATGGATTCTCATATCAAGTTGCAAGCGAGACATGGAACTCCTTTACGATCAGTATCTGAGAAGATACATAGGCAAACTCGTATATCTCACAATAACAAGACCGATATTTGCTATCTTGTGCGGTTGTTGAGCGGTTTATGCAAATCCTACATCGATGCATATGCAAGCGGTGAAACATTTGATGAGATATTTGTTGAATTCACCGGTCAAGGTATATTATTAGCTAATGATTAATTTGCTCATTTGACCGCCTATTGTGGCGATGATTGGGCTAGTTGTCCTATGACAAGAAGGTCCACCATCGGCTATTGTATTTTGTCGGGTCAATCACCTATTTCATGGAAATCTAAGAAGCAACAAGTGGTGTCTAGATCATCATTTGAATGCGAATCTGAGCTATAGCCCTAACATGTTGTGAAGTTACTTAGTGGTGACATTGTTGAAAGATTTGGGGCTCAAAGATCTTGGTCTGTAGATTTGAAATGTGATAATCAAGTCGCTTATATATAGCTGCCAATCCGGTCTTCCATGCCAGAACAAAGCATATAGAAGTGGATTGCCATTATGTAAGGGATCAAGTCAAGAATGGGGAAGTCCTACCTTCTCATGTTTCCACTAAAGACCAGCTGGCTGATGTGTTTACTAAAGTTCTTCTAGCAGATCAGCATTCTAAATTAATGTCCAAGTTGAGAGGTGGAAGTGTAAAAGAGGGGTTGGTTAATAGTTGAAGGACTCATATTGGAACATTGAAATAGTGTAGGGTTTGTTTTGTAACTTTTACATTATTCTTTTCTCCTTCCTCCCATCTGTTTACTGTTGTATAAAACCTTTGTATCTTTCATTTTGAAGTAATAAGGAGAATCATTTTCACTGTGTGAACTGTGTGTTTCTCTCTACTCATTACTGTCAACAGACAAAGATCAGGTTTGGAATATTATTAACCTATCAGCTTTTTCCAATTGATTCCATCATCCTCATAATTTGGAATTACACATGTATTTTAGTTATCTACAAATTCACCAAGTACCCCTCTTTTAATTTCATTTTGTCGTTTATGTGAAACAATTTTTCAATCTAGTTTATATATATCAATTTTTTTTACCAAATATGTTTAAATAGTGACTGCAGATCCTAACGGCACGGACGAGCTTATAGATCTGAGAAATCAGAGTTTTACATTTTTAGATATACAGTGCGTTACTGACAGCTTCAACACGGTCATTGAGAAAGGTGGTTTTGGGACAGTGTTTGATGGACATATTGGAAAAGTTGCTGTCAAGATGCTTTCTGAATCATCAGCTCAAGGGTATAGAGAATTACAAGCAGAAGTAAGTTATAAACTTACCATAAAGGCCTTGTAATACACCAAGAATACTAACTAATTTATCAGATAACATTACGAAGTTAATACAGAAAAGCATCAAAGAATTACATCAGGATGGAAAGAACGGGTGGTTTGCATGGGTTAGGTAGTGCGAATGGGTCAAAAAGTTCAGGTCAAAGCTGATAAATTTCATTTGTCATACAAATTTCATTTGTCACAAAGCTAAACATATGATTCTTAAATCATTATTGTTATTATATTGTTCTTGTAGGAGGTGATGTCCAATCATTACGCCAAAGTCAGATGCTTGATGCACTGTCCCTCATGGGTTGGGATTTTGCAGCAAACGGTAATTAAGCTTGCACAAACTACTTATAAATATTACTACGTATATAAGTGTTGTTTAGATTTCTTACAGGACTTATATAACTCCCTTTGGTGGATGATGTGAGCTACATATTGACTGATTGTTGTTCTTTGATGCAGAGGTCGTTCAAATCACATTAAAGAAATACGAACAAAAACAATAAGATATTTAGAAGTGGGAGAAAGAGTTCTAAGTTGTTGTTGCACAAATGGAGCAACTGATTTGGGATTACTTTCACACTTTGTATATTGTTCACAGTTTTGTATGAATTTTCAACGAATTTATGGCCACATGTGGGCTGTTTGGGATTTTTTACTGAAACTTTTATGAAGAGAACAGTTTAAAATTGCTTTTATAATTTTTTTTTAAAATACACATATAGACCGGTTTTTATTATAATCACCGGTCTATATAATGTAACGAGTCTTTTAGACCGGTTGAATCACCGGTCTATATAACAAGTCTTTTAGACCGGTGGATGAACTGGTCTATATGTGTGTTTATCTTTTGGACCTCCCCCTTTTAGACCTCTTCGAGCACCGGTCTAAGGATCTTAGAACTTAAAAGCCTCTTTTTCTAGTAGTGTTCATGGGTGATTATAAAAAATATCACATGATCTTTTATTTGCAAGTTTTACAATAGCATTACTTGAATTGTTAATGTTGTTCCCTGTTCACTAACGTTTAAAACAGATTAAGTTTATAAAACAAGTTAAAAGTGAACGATGACTGAAATTAACATAAAGAAAACACACTGAGTAATTTTCAACATCATATTCTTATTAGAAATAAATCAACAAAGAATCGTTACCCAAGTACTTGCGAATAGTACTTGGGATTGAAATAACAAAGTTGGGTGATTCTCTCTAGCTCGGGCTAAGTCAGAGCACAACTCTTAGAGCTCATTGAGCTATCTCGGAACTAAGTTGTATTTGGAGGTGAAAAGATGGCTTGCGTGTGTGTGTTTTACAATTCACAAGCTTAACCTTTTCACTCCATCTCTTATGCTATTTATACATGTATGGTATTTGACTCTTTCTAAGTGACAAGCCGACATCACACGAAGACAAAATCGATGTATTTTGTCTCGCATTCTAAAGACTATTCTAGGTAAGAGACAAGACTACTTTCCTAAGTTCGGTGATGACACCGAGCACGATGTTTTGCTATTGAGGAAAGTTGACTTTGGATGATAAGGACTTCGTCTTATCACGATTCAACCTTTCCGCCTTGTCCCGCTCTTTCTTGATCTTTACATTCTTGATCTTCTACTGATTTGTCTTGATGTAAGTTGGATAGGAATCTTAGGGATTCGGTGAGTTATTGTCATCACTCAGCTGAATCCATCATCTTCTTCTTGACTCGGTCTTCACCCTTTAAGTTCCGCTTTCGAGGTGGAGAGACTTCTTCTTTGCCTCTTCTTGAGTATCTGAAGGCGACTCCATGAGAGACTATGCACTCGATGACTGTTTGTGTTAACGGATTAAATACTTGGGCTATTTTCTATTCAAATCCTAGATTAAGGAGTTTGGGTATTCTTGAACCCAGCGGTCTCCCTATTTGGATATCTGAATAGCCTAAGTGGTTGATCGGTGTAAGTGAGCAAGAGGCTTCTTCTTACTTGAATGTACTAATGAATACAATAGGGAACACCGAGTAAATGAATAAAACATACATCGTTTATTGATCGGTTACAAAGTTCCTATCACTAGTACAAAAGATAAAACAAAATGATGTCATTCCGATGGATACCCAAGCTTCAAGCTTTACTTTCTTGGTGATGAGTGTTTCCTGTCGGGATGGTCTACGATCTTGGCATTCGGTCTTGTGAGAACACGATGTTCACGAGGATTGGATCCGAGAGCCACAGAATATAGTGATCATTACGGCCCACTCGGCCGATCAATGTCACTCCATCTTTGAAATGCACGGGTTCCATAGACATCAATGTGGAATAGCCCTCTTCGAGCTCTTCAATCACTAGGCAGTTCACAAAATTAACACCTTGGTGGTTCTCTTGCAATCAAGGCCGAGCACTTTGATCTCGGGTTGAAATCAACTCTTTTCCTTTTGCCGGTGGAAGCTTGTGGTTGAGATCCTTGAGGTGCGGTCAGTGGTGAATTCTTAGTTGGTGGTGCTTCCTCGACCTTTCATACCTTTGCTAAGCATCTTCATCGACTCCTTGACCACCTTATTTTGCTTCTTTCCAATGATCGGACCAAGTTCATCAAGTTCGGTGATCCCAAAGTCAACGAACTTTAAGGATCATGAACCTCAAAGTGTCTTTTGTCATCTCCTCTGTAAACATTCATAGCCAATGGTTTGGTGTTGGGAATGATTTTGACATCGATGATTTTTAGGAAGCCTTGGTGGTCATTGTCGATTATATTCTTTGATTCTGTTTTGCACGAGAGCTTGATTTTCTTTCTTTTTCTTCATCTCGAGCTCTCATTCGACCATTGAGCGACTGAGCTTCCATGAACTTACATCTGCTGACCTTTTAAGCTTGCTTGCATCTATTCCCACATTTTCGACTTCTTGGCAATCACTTGGGTCAATGCCTCCTTGGTCTTCTTATCATCCTCGACATGTTTCAATTTTCTTTCTTCTTTGGCAAGGTGTTTGGTTAGGTGTTGAGGTGAAGAGGTATTGATGTCACCGATTTTGTAGGGATCCTCTCGGGCTCGATGGTTGTCGGTATGCCTTTGCCGCTTGTCCCATCTGAGGAGGATGATGCAATGATGGGTGGTGATGTTGTCATGATTGGTGTTGAGGCTGTCAATGTTGTTGTTGTTCTTGCTGAGGTGGAAGTGATGAGATTGGTGCTGCGGTAGTCTTGATGATGATGATGTTTGAGGCTGCGAGGCTGGTGGTGTTTGCTCCCCTCGGTGTGAAGAGGAGTTTCTTGATATTCTCCCCTCAGCTGCTGTCAGTAAGCGTGAGTGAGGCAAGAGTTGGAGTAGGTCTTGAGGGGATGACCGGCTTGACCGCTTGAAGGCTGATAGATTCGATCATCATGGCCTTTATTTCAAGTATCTGCTTGAAGACCGGTGACCTTTGCATCAAGTTTGCATGAGATAACTCCAAGCGGTCATTCGTGGACCAAGATTCCAAGCCATTGAAGGCGAGGCTGAGTCAAGGTAGCTACCGAGTGTTTAGTGAGTCCATGGTGGTGCGAAGAGTGCAGGCGAAGATTGAAGACCACGAACATTCGCGAGACTTGAGCATCTCTATAAGGTCGGTGAGCTGGATGAATTCTTTGCATAAGCTTGATTGCCTCCGCACTTTGGCATTGGCTTGGGTCTTCTTTGACATCCCGATTTCATCAATCGTAACTGCAACCGAAGATGCTTGAGGAATTTAACCATGTGTTCATCGGGTTGACAAGATGATGGTACATAAGATCTACGTGCTCATGAACATTTTCGTTGAAGGTGAGCACATCGGATCTCAGTCGGTATGGCGGCGGCGGCTTGATGTGTTGATCCCAGCTGTTCGGTAACCCGAAAACAATCTCCTGAAGCCCTCTTGATCCACTTAACGAGTTGTCTTCGGTGAGTGGATGAACATTGTCAAATCTTTTGAATTGTCGGAGGTGGAAGATGAGGTGAGTCATTGTCTTCGAGAAAAGGTGACTCGATGCATTCACGTGGATCGGTGAGGCTCTTGTTCGGTTGAACCTCGGCGTCCACTTCTTCCCTAGCGATAAGATTTCTTCATCACTTTCGGCATAGTCATCATCGATTCTAGTAGCTCGATAACCTCGACAGTTAACAAGGGAGTGGGAATGGGTTCCATATCGGTGGTGGTATTGATCCTCCGAGTCTTTGTCCCCGTGGACCCCTCGGACAACGGTGGGAGTTTCAGCGTCTTCTCGGGAGTCGATTTGGTTATGGGTTCCGTATCGGTGGTTGTTCTTTCCTCAGAGTATTTGTCCCCAGTGACCCACGAGACAGCGGTGGGTATTTCGATGCCTTTAGCGAGTCGGTGAATGTTGTATCCTATCGATTGGATTGTTTGTATTCCCACAGTCTTTGGGATCGTCGGTGTGCCTCGGACAAAGGCTTTGATTTGCTAATGTCATCACCGCAAAGTGGGCGCTCCCTACCGGCGGGTTGTTTGTTTCCTACGGATCTTGGGGAGTAGTAGGTGTGACCAAGGACCTTTGGCGTGATGTATCGGTGTCCTTCGTTGTCACGGGGTGGTTGTTGCACAGTCGGTGGGTGTCTTTTGGTCTCGGGCCTTTTGTGCCTCTTGGTGGTGCTCCTGAAGCCTCGGGGCCTGAGACTTTGGTTTAGTCTTAGTCGATCACGAGACTTCCCTTTTTCTTTTAAGAGCGGGGTTTGGAGACATCGATCCTCACAGTTGTTCTGACAACCATATGGGCGTCAATTCTATAGGTGTGACAAGGGATGGGTCCTTTTGAAAGTTTGAAGGACTCGGGATGCGGTAAATTTCAAATTTTCATCACGAGTATAGTTGGCACCCAATGTGATTGTAAAGCACAAGAGACAAACCTAGGATACGAAATATACTTCGTCCTAGTTTTGCTCAGTAACTTCGTTACAAGATCATAAATGATCTCCCCATGTCGACAAGGACCCCATTCATCAGGCGGTATGCCTCGTCAACCGAATAGAGTTTACATTCGGTGGATGAGTGGTTCCATAGGGACACGAATCACAAAAGTGAAAAGGATCCTCGAGCCACGGGAATGAACTTTTAGTGACCGGGTCTTGTCCAAAAATGTGGGATCAAAGCGATTTGTTTTAACCCATCCTTCACTTGTGGAAGGTTCGGGATGGGCGACATAAACACCTTTGTTGTAGTCTAACCACATTGAAGTGCAAAAGTTTTATAATCCGGGTATATTGTTGCCCCATTTAGGTGAACGATGAGATACTCCACGAGTGGTCTAAGGTTATTCTCATCGATCGAAGGTGTGGGTCAAAGGCTTTAGATTGCCCAAAACTCCACGAGGTAGTTTGGGTACACCAGCGAGGACACTTTACAAAGGCCGTTTTAGTGGGCGAGTTGAATAAAAATTTTACAATGTCTTTATAGGTTGGGGCGTTTTGGGGTATTCAAAATTACCTATGACATTGTTTGTTTTGAATTCAACGTTTGATAGATCCCCTACCCATTGAGAAGCAAACCGGAGAGATTGTGTTCTAGCCATATCTTTTAAAGAAGTTTTTTTTTTTTTTTTTTTTTTTTTAGGGTTTAAAAAAAGCGTTTGGCAAAACGATTAGAAATGTTTAGATCTCTACAGTTAGTGATGAAAAACTTTGTCAATGTTTACAAGAAAGGTTTTCCAAAAGAGGTTTTGAAGGTTTGAGAACACAAATATTTACGGATTTGAGAAAGATTTTGACAGAGTTTAATTGCGAAATTGATTTGTGTGTTTTGTTTGTGTAGAAGAAGAGGTATTTATAGAGTGATAAGAGGGTGTTTTGTGCACAAATGGAAAAACTAAGAGTAGGTTTTGAAAGACTTTTGAAATTCCCATTTAATGCTACCACTCCATTACCCGATAAAAATCCGGTTTTCAAGGAGCAGTTGAGGTGTCTGATAAAGTGCACGCTGCGAGAAAAAATATCAATTTGATATTTCTTGTGAGAGGCAATAAATGCCAAGTGGGATGACGATAAGACAAAGAGACATATATTCCTTTATTAAATTGGCATAGTTACCAACCTAGGACATTAAAGTAGCGATACTTGGACCATTTAGTTACTCATTCAATGCTCTTTGTCAAGTGTCGGGGACCACGAATGAGTATTACTCATTCGATGAGAGGTTTATTTTGGATTTTGGGGAGGATGAACCATGTCACGAGCTTCGAGATTGGTTTTCAAATACTTGACTTTCAATGTCAAGCATTCCCAGTCGACTTCGGTCTCTCAAGGTAGGCTCATCGAGGGTTTGGTGAAGATATCGGCCGGTTGATATTGGTAGGGATGAAATGAAGTTCTATGTCTCCTTTCATTATGTGATCCACGATGAAGTGATATCGATATCAATGTGTTTGGTTCTTTGGTGGAGGGCGGGGTTGTTGGAGATTGCAATTGCACTAGTGTTATCACGGAAGATAGGCACCATTTTGTAATGGATCTCATAGTCACCGAGTTGACTTTTCATCCATAATACATTGGCACGACATCTGCTGCTGACTACATATTATTCGCCTTTCGGTGAGGACATAACCATCCGATTGTTGCTTTTCACTCCAACACACAGTTTTCCTCGAAATTAGCGGGACCACGAGGTACTTTTTCATTCATGTTGCGTGAGATAATCGAATCGAGTAGCCGCGAGATCAAACCACGGCATATTGGATAATATAGTCCAAGGTTTGGGGTTCCTTCGGTACAGAGTATTCTTTTAGGCTGCGGTGGTGGGATTCTTTTGGATTGGGTGATATCTTGCTATTAGACGATGAGAATTGTATGTACGGTCTAGTAGCGGTTAGATACATCGATGAGCCAACAATCCCTCGAAATGAGTTTGATTGATGATTTGCCGGTGAGATCGGGTCCAAGGTTGTTAGGTGGAACCATTGGTGTCTTCACTTGAGGCATAGTCAAATATCTCATATTTCTTCAAGAGATTTACGGTGTATTTCTCTTGATGATGGATATACCTTTATCGATCTGCACGATTTGAAGTCGAAAGTAAGTGAGTTCCCCATCATGCTCATTTCAAACTTCTTTGTCATCAGTTTTCAAACTGTTTGCAAAGTTGTAGTTTGTTGAGCCAAAGATGATATCATCAACATACACTTGGACTAGTATCACATCTGTTGGGTTCTATAGACAAACAGTGTGTTGTCTATCTTTCCTCCGACAAACTTGTTTTGTATCGGGAAAATTGAGAGTTTCATACCATGCCACAGGAGCTTGTTTAAGTCCATAAAGGGCTTTGTCAAGCTTCGAGACATAGTCGAAATTCACTACTCTCAAAGCACGGTGGTTCTTCGAACATACACATCTTCCTTGAGATCACCATTTAAGAATGCACTTTTAACATCCATTTGGTAGACCACGAAGTTCATGTATGTTGCATATGCAAGGAAGATCTGATGGCTTCCATTCTTTTAACAGAGCAAATGTCTCATCATAGTCGATGCCTTCTTGTTGTATCCTTTGGCTACAAGTCGGCTTTGTTTTAATGGCGGTCTTGGTTTTCATCGAGTTTGTTTAAAACCCACTTCATTCCTATGACTACTACATCCACGAGGACATTTGATCAAGGTCATGACCTTGTTTTTATCAATGTTGCAATTCATCTTGCATGCTTTGAACCCGGCTTGGGTGTTTTAGAGCTTGATGACACTTTTGGGTTCAATGTCGATAGGTGTCGACATATAGACATTCATTGGTGAAGCTGCGATTAGACTAGCGACCATACTTCTAGTGAGCATGCCTCGGTGGGTTCACCAATGATGTTTACAAGCTCAATGTCACGAGATCTAGTCCACTTACTTTGTGGTCTAGGATCCGAGCTTGAAGATGTCACTGGGAGTTCGGATGTGAGTTCGGTGCAAGAGCCAGGATCATTTAGAACAATCTGTTGAGATGTCATGATCGGGTTGAGGATCATGAGTTCTGAGTTCGATCATTTGGATCATTGTTACTTATCGATGAGACGGGCGATTCTCAATGAATTCATTGACGGTTAGTTAGGGTAGGTTGTGAGGTAAGACATAATATGAGATGTCGGATCGACGATATGAGGAATTGAGTTGATGTTGTACTCATCGGAGGATATCTTGAAGAGTTATCAATTCCTATTTCCTCCATCGAGGTGTTGGTGGCCGATGCTTTGAACTTTCATCAAAGGTGACATGAAGGTTTCCTCGACTTGTTGTCTCCTTGTGTTAAAGACCACGAAGGCTTTGGAGATCGGTGAGTAGCCTAGAAAGTATCCATCATCGACTTTTGCATCAAACTTGCCTAGATGATCCTTGTGGTTGTGAATGAACACTGGACATCCAACACATGAAAATAGTGATGTGCGGAAGTCTACCTTTGAAGATCTCATATGGGGTTTATTATGTCTTTGACAATGATTGACTGTTTTGAGTGTAACGAGCGGTTTAGCGCTTGGTCCGAAATGTTTTGAGAGGTGAGCCATTTAACATAGTTCTAGCGACCTCAATGAGAGTTACATTTTCCTTTCAAAGAACCCCATTTTGTTCGGGGGTATAAGGAGATGAGAAATTTTGAGAAATTCCTTTTCATCACGAAACTCTCAGTTCTTGATTTACGAACTCGGTGCCATTGTCGATTCGGTTGTTTGTGATAATGTCATTACGGTTTTCAATCTTCACGATGAATGATATTATTGCATCACCGCTGACTCTTTTTGAAAGAAAGTATACCCAGTGTATCTTGAGAATTCATCAACAATGACAAGTGTATACTTCTCATCTTTGGATTGATCACGGGGCCGACAGTCGAAAGAGATCCATGTCACGGGAGGTGAAGCGACTTTGATGGAGAAATTTTGTTTTGTTTTGAATGATGCTCGTGGTGTTTACCCTTTTCACGAGGCGAGCATGGTTTGTCTTTGCAAAGACCGATGGCAAGCCAAGGACCTTGTTTTGTTTTGCCAAGTTGTTGAGATTTTGAAGTTCGGTGTGAGAGTCTCTTATGCCACGACCAATTGATAGTTTCGGTGGCTTTAGCAAAGAGACACGTTCCATCTTGGAGAGAGTTGACATGTCAAGCACATAAACATCGTCTCTCCTAGGAGCTATCAACACAACTTCCTTGTTGGCATTAAAATGGTACCTTGTTTATCATTGAATTATACAATGAATTTTGCATCACATAGTTGGTGACCTTGATGAGATTGTATTTGAGACCATTGACATAGGCTATTCTAGAAAACTATTCCATTGCGGTTCTTGAACCATAACCTTGATGGGACATGATGAGTTATCACCAAATACTACCTTGGGCCTGGTTCCTTTACATACTTGTGCGAATATTCCTTCACACCACCATGCTTGAGCATCCATTGTCTAGATGCCAAATAGGCTCCTGGCATGTCTCGCACAAGTAGTAAACGAATTAGTTTCTCTTCGACCCACTTACTAGTGGGCTTGGATCTCAAGGTCTCTTTGAAATTTGCAATCGACTCATGGTCGGTGGTTGTGTCTGAGTGCTACCACGGTTTTGCACTTAGAGGTGAGGATGACTCGGTGACTACGGGTTGTTTGGAATTTCTCCTTGCATGAATAATCTTGTCATGTTGGGATGTCTTATGAGTCGGATTACCGCATATATCACGGCATGTATTCATGAGACAATCATCACGATGATGATCATTGAACCCACAAATGAGACGAGATAGGAAAAGGTTTTGCTTTCTATTCTTTGGGGCAGTTTTGGATGATGAAGCATCTTGATGACCAACTTTGGTATAGTTTGCTGATTGACATCTTGTAGATGATCGGCGATCTGTGATCATCCTTTTGCGAATCATGCAAAAAGGATTCTATAGCGGTTGTCGATGGTATGGGTGGTGTAATGACACATTCGCACTTTTGTTTGCTTTTGAGGTTGATTTTGACTTTGAGGAACTGGAGGCGACTTTGTCTCCTTGATTGGTTCGAGGACCTTTTCAATGGATTCCATTTTTCGATAGCTTCTCTCAAGTTCGATCGATTCTTTGGTTTGAGTCGACTTCGATGGGGACGGAGGATGATGAAGTCTCGGCGGTGTAGACTCTTGTTGGATTAGTTTTGCTTGTCTTTGAAGGATGGTTCTACCGTCGGACCTTTCTTTTGGTGAATGAGGATTGAATTGTAGTGGAGTAAGCTCGGAGCTTGGGCGGCACCACGAATAGGTTTCGGTGGTGGGCGGTGCCGAGATTCGCTTGAGACTTCGAGATGTGTTCGATGCCACTTGGGCGCATCGAAGTCAACATGCTCTTTAGAGCTTGACTTTCGTGCTCTAGAATCCTTCCGAATCGAAGTTTGGAAGCTTACTCGGGATTAACTCGTTCAATCCATTCACTTTGGAATTTGAATCACCACATACTTGTAATCATGCCACGGACACAAATGGCTTAGGAGGCGGTCTTTGTTGAGAGAGTCGTGAGATGATCTTCGCTATGACTCTCTTCTTCTTCTTGGGGGCTCCACAAAGATCAAAGACCACAGGATTCTTAGCGATCCAACTCTTAAGAATATCATTTGCCTTTTAAGTTCATCTTGAAGATTCTCGATTTCTTTTAACTAGTTCGGTGTTTGAATTTGCAAAGTGGCGACCTCGAAGCTTAGCTTGTTTTAAAATGAGTAATTCATCCTACACTTATTCAATTCAAAACTTAACTTGTTGTACTTAGAAAAGAGATTCGATCTTTGCTCTTCTACAAACTTAAGGTCAACATTTAGATAATTCATATAAGGCGCCAATCGTAGTCATCATCCATAGAAAGTAAAGTGTTTACCTTCTTCATTGTGATGTTGACCCATTCCGTTCTAGCATGATTCTTCCCAATGCAAGCTTGTCTTCTTCGAGAGAGCCATTAGAGCAGCGGCGTACCATTTCATCATCAGATGAGTTGGCTCTTCATCGATCAAAGGTTTCGGCAACAAGGCCTTTGTTCTTCCCTGCATGCATTGAACATTTTTGTTGTTTCGAGGGTGGCCTCAAGCAATGCAAGCTTGGCTTTTGCTTTCTTATACTTAGCTTCATAATCAATGGTTTTGTTAAGATCAGTTTGTTTGAACATTTTGATGAGGCGATAGATTTTGGTTGAAATTTGCTAAAGCACGAAGTGATTAGATCACGATGGTTTGTAAGAGGGTTCGAAATTGTTTTGAAAAAGTCTTTTGCAAAATGGCCTCTTTATGACACTTGTAGCATTCGGTGTCTTGATTGCTTTAGCGATGAAAAACCTTTGTTTCTTTTTATAAACCTTGAGAGTTAGCGAGGTGCCCTTTCACGAAATTCAACATTCGTGTCACTTAGGTACTCTCGCTTGATCTCTCATCGGGCTCATCATCCGAGTTTTCTTGGAAATCTTGAACTACATTGTTAGAAAAGCGGTTGATATTGGTGATGATGTAGTGGTCGGGGACTTCTTGACTTCTTGAGACTTCTTTAAGTCGGTATCGTCTCATTGATGAGGTTTTCCTCGTGAACAAATTCCCATAAATTTCGAGAAGCTCAAGATTTTGGATGTGATTGGCATTCACGAGTCCCGAGAGAAATTCAACCACTTCTCGGGAGGCTGTTTACAAAACCAACATTGATTTCATGCTTAGACAACTTAACACCATCATTTGAAAGTTCATTTAAAAGAGTTTTGTATCCGGTGTAAGTTTGAGAGAGTTTACGAGTCCTTAGCCACGAAGGTGTTATACTCAGTTTCGGTCCATTATCCTGTTTTCCTTGGTATCGGATGGTCCTTCATGACTATGAGCGAGGTCGTCGAGTTTGCTTAGCGATTACGACTAATAACGAGACTCCATAATATCGTCGGAAGACAAGATATTATGATACTTTTAAAACCTTTGGTCTGGTTGACCACTCTCCTTTCATCTTGGGTCCACCTTGAGCTTGAGTTTGGGCAACCCTTGGCGGTCTTTGGGACAAATGGACCTTCATTTATGCACTTGACATAATAAGGTTCCATCGAATCAAATAGCAAAGCATTCGCTTTTTCCATTTGTTGAATTTGCCAACTTCAAGTCTAGGGCAGCGGTGAATAAGCTCCACCCTTTTATCGACTAGTTGGGGTACATCAATTTCGACCATTTAGGATCCTAATTTAAAAACTTTTAGGCGGCTTTAAAAGCGAAGTTTTATAATTAGCCTTGCTCGATACCACTTGTTGTTCCTGTTCACTAACGTTTAAAAGCAGTTAAGTTTATAAAACAAGTTAAAGTGAGCGATGGTGAAATTAACATAAAGAAAACACTGTTGAGTAATTTTCAACATCATATTCTTATTAGAAATAAATCAACAAAGAATCGTTACCCAGTACTTGCGAATAGTACTTGGGATTGAAATGAACAAAGTTGGGTGATTCCTCTCTAGCTCGCTAAGTCCGAGCACAACTCTTAGAGCTCACCGAGCTATCTCGGGAACTAAGTTGTATTTGGAGGTGAAAAGATGGCTTGCGTGTGTGTTTTTACAATTCACAAGCTTAACCTTTTCACTCCATCTCTATCTATTTATACATGTATGGTATTTGACTCTTTCTAAGTGACAAGCGACATCACGCGAAGACAAAATCTCATGTATTTTGTCTCATTCTAAGACTATACAGGTAAGAGACAAGACTACTTTCCCAAGTTCGGTGATTACACCGGCACGATGTTTCTTATTCGGGGAAAGTTGACTTTGGATGATAAGGACTTCGTCTTATCCGATTCAACCTTTCCGCCTTGTCCCGCTTCTTTCTTGATCTTTACATTCTTGATCTTCTACTTGGTTTATCTTGATGTAAGAAGTTGGATAGGAATCTTAGGGATTCGGTGAGTTATTATCGTCACCTTTGAATCCATCATCTTCTTCTTGACTCGGTCTTACCCTTTAAGTTCGCTTACTTCGAGTGGAGGCTTGCTTCGCTTCTTCTTGAGTATCACGAAGACAGACTCACTTTGAGGTATCGCACTTCGATGACTGTTTGTGTTAACGGATTAAATCTTGGCTATTTTCTATTGAAATCACAGATTAAGGAGTTTGGGTATTTATGAGCCCAACAGTTAACTATATAATGAAGACTAGATTGTTAACTATATAATGAAGACTAAATTGTTAACAATATACCTAAAAATATCTTGGAATCTATTACAATTTGTGCGAACCTTTTTGCCTTTTCGGCGAGTGGATGCATCCGGCTATTAAAGTGTACAACATGATCATTAGTTTATTCATTAATTTATACATTAATACAAGCTGATTAATAAATTATACTTACAATTTGGACGTTGCTTGATTCTTAATTTATTTAATCCTCCATGAAATCAACCCCTTTGATTAGCCGTTTTGATCCAAGAAAAGATATGACAACGATAAGGAGTAAGACATGGTCATGGATGGAAGATGTGCCCTTTTGCCGCTATGTTCATGATAACATGTTTGGATATGAGCTTGCTTACAGTAGTCAAAGCCGCAATGAATGGTGGTTTGTCGAGCATCGTCTATGTTGTTTATCATGATGCTCTTGGAACATTGATTCTTCTACTTAATTACTTCGGACATTAACATTAAGAGCACTTGATCTCATACATAAAATCTGATCATCAGGTCTATGTTCCAGGCCCTCAAATCAGTCATCTTTGTATTGTTAATCATGTATACATTATATATATATATTATATTATATATATACTATTAGGTATTTTTGAACGGGGCAAAGTGGAATTTCAGGGTCCGTTTCCCCTTAATTTTTCTCCTGATTGGGCTATGGTTAATCAAAAAGGCCCAACAGTAACCGAGTAGCCATTGTGCCACTTTCTTATTGGCCAAAGTGTGTTGCCTCTTTTCCTGTTCACTCCCGTTTCTCTGTAATAACTCCGTAATACAAACACTACCGTCATTAGGGGCTGAGATTTTTTTTTAAACATGCTCTTGAAGCTTCTTCCCATTATTTTTTCACAGCAAATAAATTGCACCGCCTCATCATCTCTACCCCCTCCATCTTCTTCCTGAACCTGTTTCCTACCAAAAAATAGACACACCCTTTTGTCAATACATCACCTTTTTCAAATCTTTTATTTGAAGATGAAGACATGATTAAATCAAACCCACAAAAAATGGTATGAAAAAGAATGGAGAAGTTGGTTCAACACACAGAAATAAAATTTCTCTGTTCCTATCAAAACCACCGACTGTGTGATTACACATACATAAACGAATTTATGGTTTCATTTTTTCGATTTCAATTCTCACTCTTTTGATAACGAGGTACTTTTTTTAACCTTCCGGTGTCTTTTTTTTGTTTCATTTGATATTTATATGGTGTTTTATTGTTTATGTAGTTTAACTGTTAAGTTATTCTTTATTTGATGAGCTTATAAGTTAAATACTTGAACGGTTATTGAGAAATTAAACTTTTGCGTAAAAAATTTCAAACTTTTATGCAAGTTTTAAAATTACTTGACTTGATGCGATGACGGTTCACAATCATTGATTCAGGTTTTTAATTCTTGCAGGTTCTTTTGTATTGTGAACTATCTACATAAGTCGTAAGGTACTTAAGATGTCATAAGTCAGCACCATATTTCAGGTCAGAGCGTGTTACGACCTCAATATACAGAGCGTGATTAAGTGTGTACACGTGAAAGATTGCCTTTGATATCTCACTCACCCGTTACGATAAACTAATTTTAGAAATGCTTAAAAGTCACTTGATTTTAGTTGGCGTTTGGGAATGATTTATGCTTACCCTTTTATATTGAAAACAAAAGTGGAATGGTGCTAATTGTTTTTAGTGTTTAGGAATGATGCTAATTTTTTTTTAGCTTGAGCTTGATGTAGTATTGGGAAGTGGTTTGATTTAAAAAAAAAAAAAAAACTCTTAATTTGTTGTTTTAGTAGTATTTATTGATTACCAGCCAATGTACCTTTTTGGCAATTTGCAGGTGCCTGAATTTTGGAGTCCGGTATGGCGTCGACTGTTGGTAAAGTGGCGATTGCGCATACGGATTGGTATCTGGCGGACTGCCATTGATGTGGTGCATATTTTACGAGATCCAATTGGTAAGGATCAAGTTATTTTGATATGTTGGTGGGTTCAATATAGTATAAAAATCTATTATTAGTACAATCTTGGATCAAATGTAGATTAGATTATTATTGAAAGGTAATAATAAGCTTGAATGATCACATTAAATGATAAATTTGGAATTTTGATTGGTATGACAAGCTAGAAAATTCAGGATTAAGTAGTGATGTTGATGAGGAGGATGGTGTGATATTTTATTCTTCGAAAAGTAATTTGGCTTACAAATTGACAGCTAACATCGATATCGCTATTTTGTTAGTAAAAACCTATTCTTAACTTTACTTCTTGATTGCAGTTCTTCAAGGAGTACAACACACTTTTGGAATCTACGATGAGTATCAGCCTTTCTTCGATAATATGAGGTTTGAGGAGCTTATACACCCTTTTATTTGCAATCGTCCTTAAAGAAATTGTAAGATAGTTTCTTAAAAGTCTAAGAGTACCCTTAGTGCACACTTTGTTGTCTTAAGTAGTCAATTTTAATAGCATTGTTTTAGCTCAAATGCACAAAATGTTTCAGGTTTCAGGATCAGTATTACTGGATCGTGCAAATAGCTTTGTCACAAGTAAATAAGCTCTTTCGACTTATGAGCTTATTATAACTTGAAAATGGAAAATTAGCTCATAAACTGAGAAGTAAGCCCAAAAAAAAAGTTTATGGTATATAGGTCGAGCTACATAAGCTCATAAGCCACTAAATAAGAAAAAATAGGTTAAGTTAAGTTAAGTTAAGTTGTGGTCATAAGGTGCGTATAAGTTGTGTATAAGACATGCTCATAAGCCGTGTATAACCTGTCGTCGTAATTGTATAAAATGATTTTATAAATTCCTATTAATGACATCGTTCATAACATGTAAAGTGAGATTAAAGTAGTTAATAAAAGTGTCGTGACAAACTAATAGCACATTCATAAACTTCTTTGAATTTCTCCGCTTTTCAGTGTTTACTTTTATCATGTTTGTGTTTATTTATAGTAAGTAGAAAGAAATGGCGACTTTCAAATTATGCTCTTAGCTCAATGGAGGGTTGTCTTGCTATGGATTTTTTTTTAATCTTTTTGAGGTTGGTCGTTCTTTACAGGTAAAGCCATATGTTAACTAAATAGGTAAGTACCTCTGTTTTTTGTTACTTCACTAATAACCTTGATTGTTTTATAATGTTTACCATATACATGTGATGCGTACGATTCATTATATAGGTAGAATGGCAATCCTTTATAGCTTAGCTTCACAATATTGCACTATGAAGTAAACATTTGTAAGTTGCTTTAAGTTAGACTTTAGTAGTAAGAGTATTCCAACGCCCCCTTAAGTTGCTTTAAGTTAAACTTTAGTAGTAACAGAATTGCAGGACACGCCACTTTGGTTGCATTGTTGGAAGAGTCGCAAACAAAATTAAATAGGGGAGGTTCACACTCAATGGGACTGATTGTGCTCTCCCAGTTAACAACGGTCCAAACAGTCTCCATGATATGTGGTAACCGTCTTATGCATATAACTGTTGAGTAAGGTTGGAACGTTTTCGTTCTAATTTTACTAAAACCTCCAAATCATTAATAAACACTTAATAAACCTCAATGATTAGTTACTCTAAAAAGCTTCTATAGTAGTTCATGTATGTGAATAATTATTTGTTGTATGACGTCTGATTTAAGTTAGTAGTCGATAAGACTATAGAGCACAACTAGAAGATGCACAAGGACATAAATTACTAACTATCTTATATATGTATTAAGTTGCTTTACTCTTTTTTGTTTTCTTATTTTACAGGTGGCCTTGAAAGATTTGACAGTGTGGTTTGGGAAGTTGCTGAATATAAACACTGTGACCACCCATCAATAACCTTTAAATATGGTTTAGTAGTTGATATCTTTGTCATATGAAATTTTCGGATTGTTAAAGAAACCCGTAAAAGATCAGATACCAGTGATCATCCTATATTTCATTAAATTTACTTTAGCCAAAATGTAGCAGATGCAATATGCATCTTAACCCTAGGTTTAAATCGCTTTCACATTTGTGTTGACTAAACGTTTTCACATTGACTTTGAATTTTTAGGCTGCCAAGGACTAAAGACTGAGTGAGATACAAGGTCAATACCAGGTTTGTGAAATCACATAGTATATTTGTTTTACTATCACTCTATTATAACTTCAGTTTGAATGATCATGCTTATATCTCATTTTCTATTATTATGGTCGTTTCAGAAATTTATTACTTGCATACCGTACTGAAAAAGTTGTATTTGAATGATATGTTTATTGATTTTATCGCTTATGTATTTTTATCACCAGTATATGTAATAGTTATTCCTAAATAGGTAGGTCTAAAATCTGCAGCCTTAAAAGGGTAAACACGATTTTAAGGTCTTTGTTTAGGAAAATGATTGGGAGCGCAAAATATGGGATAATTATGTGGTAATAGATGTGTGATAAATTATTGGTTTATGAAGAAGCGGGTCCTCTCTTGTCCCAAATAGGATCTTGTGTATGTTTAAGCGTATTATTAGGCATCTGAGTTAGTCATCCCAATCAATGCTCTTTTGTTTAATGTGATTCTGAATAATTCACCCTTTTGCAATTTATGGTAGATGTAGAGGAGACAGTTTTGAAAAATGAACTCCCAAAATGTATGCAACAATTGATCTAGAGAAATGCAGACTAGGACGAACTAGGTTGTTAGAGGAAGAACCTTTTAAAACTTACAACTATACCTGAAGAAGCTCAGCAAATTAAGATACGAGACAACTACTTTCGAGTGTGTGTGTGTTCAAATATTAATTGTACATTATGCTTATAAATATTGCATATGAACATTAGTAGTTATTGTTATTGATGTCTAAGGATTAGAATAAATGTATTTGGTGTAGACTTACGGTCAAAGATCCGTACAAAAACGTGCCAAGAAAGCAATTTCATTTGTACACTTGCATAATTAACTAAGTTTAGTATTGATACTCGGGCCTTTGTATCTGTAGGGAACCAATAAAGCTTGAGGTGCTTACACCACTTACTTTGAAATTTGGGTTTGTTGCTTCAGGTTTTTCAAATTTGAAATTAGCAGTTGTTTGTAAATATGCAGATTAAAAGGAAGGTGGTCTATTGGAACGTTAGAGTATATTGTTCGCAAGTCCAATGAAGAAAACTGAACATGTATTTTTATTATGAGGAAATGCTTGGTGTTAAACTTCTGTTTAAACTTTTTCTACTATTACAAGCATTGTTACTATGTGTATATCTGCTGTTATTTTTTCAAAAGTAAAAACCCCATAGCAGCATAATGGTGCCATCCACCTCATTTATATACTAACGAATGTACAAAAAAGGCGCAACAAATATAAACATCCACGCATGGTCAACCGTGCATTTCAAAAACTTTTCAGTATACATTATGCATACACACAAGCGTCACATGACGGCTACGCAACGCTCTTCGTTAAGTACTAAAAAACATGTCCATGAATTCTTTATAGTTTCATAGCGGACTTGTAGGGAAGCATGCATAAATTTTGTTACTAATATATGCAATTGCAGACAGCATTACGTGAGTTGATGTTTTTAGCCTTCAAAAAATCAACATTAAATTTTTGTTTATTATGTCAAGATACATGTTGATATAAACAAATGATTATATAGTTTGGCACGATCTTAATATTTTATCATCAAATGATATAAAGATGCAAATTGAAAAGAAAGACCTTTTCATTAATTATAGAATATATATATATGCCAAGATATGTTATAAACAAATTACGATTTTCAGTTGTATTGACTGTAAAGGATTTGCAAATTGGTTACACTTTCTTTGTCTTCTCATTGTGCCCGGGGAAAAGATATGACAACGGAAAGAAGTAAGACGTGGTCATTGAAGGATGATGTTCTGCCCTTTGTTGCTATGTTGATGATAACATGTTCGGATATTAGCATGCTGACATTAATCAAAGCGGCGATGAATGGTGGTATGAAAAGTGTCGTGTATATTGTCTATCATAATGCTCTTGGAACAATGATTCTTCTTCCATTTTTTGTCATTCATATGTTCAGGTTTATTACCCTCCATTCATGTTGGTTCTTTTGTTATGCCATAAATTAAATACCAATCTAAATTAGATATATATGCTTGTACAGAACCACTGGACGTCCTCAACTTAGTTTTCATCTTCTTTTCAAATTCTTCATCCTTGGCCTTTTAGGGTAAACGATATACCCCTTTGTTTGTTTTTTTAGATTTTTATGAAGTATACCATGTTCTGATGTACAATGGTTTGTAGGATTTGTCTTTTTCAGATCCTTCTGTGCGTAGGTGTAAACTACAGCTCTCCAACCTTGGCAACTGCTATCACAAACATGGTTCCTGGGAATACATTTTTGCTTGTAGTAGTTTTCAGGTAGTGCTCGAGGTCTAGAATCACTTAAGTTCAATATATTAGAGGTGGTTGAAAGATTGTATATATCTTTAATGCATAAACATTCTAAATTAAATTGTATCACTACAACAAATTGGCCATTTTGTACACGTTTTTTTCTTCACAAACCATGAAATTTATTTTCTTATTTAACTATTTTGTTGTAGTGTATATATAATAAAAAGTTAAAATTCTGAAAAGGTACTAAAAATCCCTAAACCTCTCATAAAATTTTCATCTTAACTTTGTCCTTTTTTCTAATAAGTTAATTATCTTTTAGACATAACCGAAACCGGACCGTCCTAATGAAGCACTAATGTAACAGATATATACCACCTTCCCTTTTGGAGACGGTGAAAAACTAATAACTTATAAGTTTTACTAAACTTTTAAACGTCTAGGGGATGCACCTCAGACTGTATCACTGCTGGCATTAAACCTTCTTTTATATTCTTTTGTGCTTTAGAATGGAGAAAATAGACATAAGAAGCTCAAGTAGTGTAGCAAATTTATTGGGTACGATAATAGCAATATCAGGAGTCATGGTGTTCACATTCTATCAAGGCCCGGAAATTTTTCAGACGATTCCTTCCCCCGATTCACCCAATCAGCTTCTTCTGCCGCAACCATCGGATTGGGTGTTTGGAGGTCTAATTCTTGTTGTCGCTGGAATCTTTGGTGCCATATGGCATATTTTACAAGTAAGATCTTCCTAAAACACTCAAAACTATGGACTACGCTTGTTTGTATCTATTAATTTCCTGATTTATAATCCAGACGACAATGACGAGAGAGTACCCGGACTGAGACACCATCGTGTTCTTATACTGCCTCTTTGGGACATTAACTTGTATAGCTATAGCTCCTTTCCTAGAACCAAACCCAAGCGCTTGGGTGCGGCAACCTGGAATTGAAATGATTGCTTTCGTTTGTGGGGAAAGTCGAGTTGATGATAATTAGTGTTTTCGTACATTTTTTTTGATCAAAAGGGGACTTGCAACGCCTGTGATGAGACTTAAACTAACAAATTTTGATTAGAAAATAAATATGATTAAATTGACTTGTTTTATTTGAAGGCGATATTTTCCTGTGCATTTAGAAATACTGCTGTTACTTGGTGCTTGAAGAAGAAAGGTCCAGTTTTCGTGACAATGTTCATGCCCCTTTCAATAGTAACCGCGGTTATCATGGGTGTCACATTTCTTGGTGATTCACTTCATTTAGGAAGGTACAAGATCAGACTTATGCGTCAGAAATTATATTTCTTTCTTGGTACTTAATGGCCTGCTCTTGAATCTTGAATTCCTACGTGCAGTGCCATTGGAGTTGCTATAATTTCTGCTGGATTTTATCTTGTGGTATGGGGGCAAGCCAAAGAGAAGAAAAAGTTACTGATTGCGGTGGAGGACAATTTAAATGGTGCAGATGATACCGAATCATCAAACCATATTGTTCTCTTCTTATGTTGAAGATATAAGCATCGGTTCAAATTCATGTGAAGTGAAGGGTCATTAGTGTACATTCCAGAAGATCAAGGACTAAATGTGAAGATCTCAAACTTGGTGCTATAAAAGCCCAAGTCAAGCCAAGTCTTCCATATCGTTTCTCATTCTTCTGTGTGTGATATTTCTTCTCTCTTCTCTCTTGTTTCCCTGAGATTGAGAGAAACCCTAGTTTTTGTGTAAATCTTTTATCCGTTTTCTTGTATTGTAAAACTGCTATACTTTAGCTATTGTTAATATAATAAAAGTGAGCCAAGGGGAGGTTGGTTGGGTTCACAATCAAATCTGTTTTAGGTGTAAAATTGCTTTGGTTTTATAAGTTTCTACATGGTATCAGAGTCAGGTTGCTCTATACCAAAGCGTTTTTAAAAAGATCGTAACATTTTGTTCAAACTAGGGTTTCTTAAATTTTGGGGGTTTTGATCTATTGGTGTAGATCTTGTGATTCTTAGTATAGATTTTGGTTTCTTGATATCAGATCTTTAAGATCTGAAGGTTAATTGAAATTTCTCAAAAATTAGGGTTTCGTAATTTTTGGGGTTTTTATGATCCTGTCGGTTTCTTGACTAATTACTTTTTGATTTAGTAATCTTGTGAGTTAATTAGTTGTCGGAGTGTGTTAATTTTTTTTTATCAAATTTGTTAAAATTAGGGTTTACTGTATCAAACCCTAATTCAAGTAGTTTTTCTTGATTTAATTGGTAATCTGATGGTTTTGATTCTAATTTCAAGATTCTTGAAACAAAAATAAAAAACCCTAAAATAATTTTTAGGGTTTGTTTGGGTCAGATTTGTTCTTCCAATCAATAATTTTCTAATATAGTTGTTTTATTCTTGTTTTCAGGTGTTTGTTACGCTGTGCTGTGATTGTGGTTTGGATCTTCTTGATCCTGATTTTTGGTTTTTGGAAGCTTGCGTGGTTGTAATACCTCTCACACCATCTATTAGGTTTTTTTCTTACGTTTTTTGTTGATTAGGATTGTTCGGAGGTTGAGTAGATTAAGGGATTTGTTTGTTGGAGTTGGTTGAGATTGTTGGTGGTTATTTGTGACTGAGGAGTTATAAGGTGTTGTTGTTATTCTTTTTGTGTCTGTTTCTTGATTGTGCTTTTATTTATGGTTTTATTTGGTGATCATCATGGTTGATGGTCAAGATGATAGGGGTAAGGGCCCTCAAGGGGGAAGTAGTGAATTAAAATTGGATATATATGACCCATTGTACTTACACCCTCAAGACATTGGTGCTCAGTTGATTACCTTCAAACTTGAAGGTACTGAGAACTATAAAGTCTGGTCTGCTGCTGTGCAATTGGCTTTACACACTAGAAACAAACTTGGTTTTATTAATGGGAAGTGTGTTAGAGATCCCAATGATGTTCTTTATCAGACACAATGGGATAGGTGTAATTCTGTAGTGTTATCTTGGATTCTTGGTTGTATTTCACAAGATCTTTATAAAGGTCAAGTGTTTTATGTGAATGCTAAGTCTGTTTGGGATGAATTAAGTGAGACATATAATAAAGAGGATGGTTCCATGATCTATAATCTGCATCATAAAATACATACTTTAACACAATCTGGAATGAGTCTTTCTGAGTACTATCATGAGTTTAATGCATTGTGGAGGCAGTTTGACTCTCTTGTTGATCTGCCTACATGCATTTGTGAAACAACTCCCACTTTGAAAAAGCATTCAGATCTTTTGAGGCTGATGCAATTTCTTATGGGTCTTGATGATAGTTTTAGCTATGTGAGAAGTCTTATTCTCACTACTGATCCTTTACCTGATGTTAAGTCTGCTTTTGCTACTCTATCTAGAGATGAGTCTCACAGGAATAGTCATGTGGCTAGTAAATCTGTTAAGAATGGGGTTGCAGCCTTTGCTGCTAGGCCCAATACTTGTAACTCTCAAAACAATAACTGGAATTCTAATAGAAACAGTAATAATAATAACAAAAGGTTTGGCAGGGTGTCAAATCTGGTCTGCAAGCATTGTAATATGAATGGTCATACTATTGATAGATGTTATGAGTTGGTTGGATATCCACCTGGTTTTGTTAAGAAATGCAATGTGATCGATAATAAGGCGATACTAGTAAGAGTATTTCTCATACTCTTACTAGTGATAAGTATAACATATTAATGTCATTACTTAGTGGTTTAGGTGATGCTAGCAAGGCTCATGCTAGTGTTGCAGGTATTGTTATTGCTTCAAATTGTGCGATTAGTTTCTTTACTTGTAGGTTTTTTTAATTTCAAGTCTAATATAAGTACCTATAGTACTTATATTGGGTGGATTATTGACTCAGAAGCTAGTCAACATATTACTTTTGTGCCACTCATATGATAATGGATGTTTCTCATTTAAATCTTAGCACATCCCAATGGTTCGGTTAAATAAATTGGAAGTTTTAAATTTGGAAATAATCGATTTTAAAAGATGTGTTGGTAGTTCCCGGGTATCATGTGAGTTTGTTGTCTCATAAATTGTCTAAAGATAATAAGGTGGTTGTCGGTTTAATGATAAGACTTGTAAAATTCGAGTTTAACTCAAAGGTTCTGATGCTAGTGAGAAAGGTGGTCTTTATTTTCTTGATGAAGGTAAGAGGGTTAATAATAGTAATATTAAAAGTTGTCTTATGTCAAATTGTATTTTGCATAATAGACTTGGACACCCTCGATCAAGTCTTAAGCGTGCTTAAATCTAAACTAAAAGACCTTAAGAGTACTAGTTCTGAACCTTGTGAAATATGTCATAAAGCTAAACAAACAAGAGAACCATTTCCATTAAGTGATCATAAAACTAAAAATATGGGTGATCTTGTTCATTTAGATGTGTAGGGACCATATAAGGTGACCGGTAGAGAAGGTTTTAAGTATTTTCTTACTGTGGTTGATGACTACACCAGAGCTGTTTGGGTGTTTCTGATGAAAAGCAAAACTGAAGTTTTTGATCATATTAATAGTTTTTATAATCTCATTAAAAATCAATTTGAAAAAACTATTAAAGTTTTTAGAAGTGACAATGGGACAGAGTTTGTAAATAAGAGGTTTGAAGTTTTTCTTTCCAATAATGGTATTTTACATCAAACATCTTGTCCTTATACACCCTAACAGAATGGTGTTGCAAAGAGAAAACATAGGCATTTGTTGAACACTGCTAGAGCCCTCATGTTTCAAGGGGGTTACCTTTGAACATGTGGACTGAATCTATTCTAACTGCTACTTACCTTATTAACAGGTTGCCAACTGCTGTGTTGTCTGGTAAAAGTCCTTTTGAAATGGTGTATAATACTGAACCTAATCTGTTGAATCTAAAATGTTTTGGCTGCTTATGTTTTTCAACTGTTTTAAATGAATCTGATAAGTTTGCATCCAGATCTGATAAATGTGTGTTTGTTGGATATGCTTTTGATAAAAAAGGATACAAACTTTATAATATTGATCAAAAGAAATTTGTTTTTTCAAGAGATGTAAAGTTTTATGAAACTGTATTTCCTTTTAAGAATACTTCTTTCACTAAAGACTTTGTGTTTGAGGATAATGGAATTAATGATTTAAATTTCTTTGATCAAGAATTTGATAGCAGTCAAAATAATTTTAGAACCAATGAACCCTATGATGATAAAATAAGTAGTATAGATGGTAACAACAAATCTGCACCTGAATCTAGTACTCATAAGCCTAGTGTCATCACTGTAGAAGAAGATGCTAGTGTTGATGAGCATCTACATACTGAAACTATAGATTCTGCTGATACAACTGATGTAGATATCAATTTGCCAGTTGATACAGTAGAGATTATAGACACAGTTAATGTAGACAACACTAGGGACACTTCTAGTAGGAAGGACACTAAAAATAGTGAGTATGCAACATAAACTATTGTTTCTGATGGTATACAGGGTACTAGTAATGTTGATGATGGATATATATCTTAGGGTGAGGAATTAGATATGTTTGGTAAAATGTTTGAATCACCAGAACCAACAGGGGCACAAACTGTTAGAAGAACTAGTAGAATGACAGCTTTACCATCTAAATATAAAGATTATGTGCTTAATAAAAGTCATAAGTATGGTATTGATAAAGTTGTTAAATACTCCAACTTAAGCTTTGATAACTTTGTATTCACTTCTAGTCTAAATAAAATATATGAACCTACTACTTATGAAGAAGCTGTTAAAGACAGCAGATGGGTTGATGCTATGAACCAAGAAATTGAGGCATTAAATAGAAATGGTACTTGGGTTGTTGTAGAGTTGCCTGCTGGTAGAAAAGCTATAGGCTATAAGTGGGTTTTCAAAGTTAAATATAAAGCTAATGGTGAAGTTGAGAGGTATAAAGCTAGACTAGTTGCTAAGGGGTATAATCAGAGAGAAGGAATTGATTATGAGGAGACTTTTTCTCCTGTTGTTAAAATTGTCACTATAAGATGTGTTTTGAGTATAGCTGTTAATAACAAGTGGCCACTGTTCCAACTTGATATAAATAATGCATTCTTATATGGTGAATTAGAGGAAGATGTGTATATGACTTTACCAGAAGGTTTTTCTGATAAGAATGGTAAAAGAGTTTGTAAACTGGTTAAGTCTTTATATGGGTTGAAACAAACTCCTAGAAAATGGAATGAAAAGTTAGTATCTGTGCTTAAAGAAAATGGGTTTGTACAAAGTCCTAATGATTTTTCTTTGTTCATTAAAAATGAAAATGATGTTCTGTTGGTTTTATTAGTATATGTTGATGATATTATCATCACTGGAAATAATACTGGTGAAATTAACAAGTTTAAGGAATTTTTAAGTTCAAAGTTTTTGATTAAAGACTTAGGTAAACTCAAATATTTTCTGGGAATTAGAGGTGCTTGATATTGATAATGGAATTTGTCTTACTCAAAGAAAATATTGTCTTGAGCTCTTATGAGTTTGGAATGCTTGGTTGTAAGCCATGCAGTTCTCTATTGAGACAAATCACGATAATAAAAAGCTTGTTTCTAAGTTTGGAGATGATGAACCTTTGTCTAGTATAACAAACTACCAAAAACTTGTGGGCAATTAATATACTTGACTTTGACAAGGCGGATATTTCTTATGTTGTGCATTGTCTAAGTCAAGTAATGCATAAGCCTATGAAGTCTCATTTGAGGCTTGCTTTTAGAGTTTTGAGGTATTTGAAAAAGAGCTTGGTCTTGGTATCACTTTTAAAGAAGGTGATATTAAGAGTATAAAAGTGTTTGTTGATTACGATTGGGCAAAATGCAAAGTGACGGAAGGTCTATTCTTGGTTATAGTGTTTTTCTTGGAAATAATTTAGTTTCTGGAAAAGTAAAAAGCAAGTTGTTGTTGCTAGATCCTCTTGAAGGTTGAGTTCGGGCTATGTGTAATGTGTGTTGTGAAGTTATGTGGATCACCAAAATTATGACCGATTGCATGCTAGTGTGAGGTTGCTTGTGGATATGTTTTGTGATATGATTACGCTATGCAAATTTACGTTAATCCATGCTTCATGAAAGAAGCAAGCATTTTGAGATTGACTTATATTTTTGAGAGAAAAAGTGGTTGATGGTTTCATTAAACCGATTAAGGTCGAATCGAGGATAATGTTGCGATCACATTCACCAAAGGTCTTAACATTTCTGACCATAACATTTTTTGCAAAGTTCTTGGTTTGTTTAATGTTTGTCAGGATAATTCTGGAGAGCAAGTCAAGGATGATGGGAGCTTCAGGAAGCTAATGCTTATAGGGGAGTGTTGAAGATATAAGCATCAGTTCTAAGTCTTGTGAAGTTGAAGGGCTATTATTGTACAATTCTAGAAGTTCAAGGATAAAATGAGGAAGTCTCAAACTTGATGCTATAAAAGCTCAAGTCAAGCCAAAGTCTTCATATTAGTTTTCTCATTCGTCTATGTGTGATATTTCTTCTCTCTTCTCACTTGTTTCCCTGAGATTGAGAGAAACCCTAGTTTTTGTGTAAATCTTTTATCCGTTTTCTTGTATTGTAAAACTGTTCTACTTTAGCTATTGTTAATATAATAAAAGTGAGCCAATGGGAGGTTGGCTGGGTTCACTATCAAATCTGTTTTAGGTGTAAAATTGCTTTTGTTTTATAAGTTTCTACAAGTTTAAAAGCGCCTCGGTAATGTTCACATGGCTTTCATTTGTTCTTTTGCTTAAACCAGATGTAATAACTAGCCGAGTACTCACTTATAAAAACGGCAGTGTAGATTTATTTCATAATTGTGTTTGAATTCTTTTGAAATGTCTTTTTTTGTTTCTTTTGAAATGTCTTTTTTTGTTTTAAAAAAATGGATTAAACTCACTTTGACAAAGAAAGAAAAACGTTGGACTTAAGTGGAAACAAACATTTTGCATCAATCACTCAATCTTATTGGTTAGTGGTCACAACATAAGGTAAAGAAATTTGCCCAACATGGTGTTTTCTATTCTTATGTTATTTTCCGTATAAAATTGCTATTCCTGATAGGAAAAAGACTTCTTAACAACTCAATGTCGCTCTATCAATTGTCCTTTTGATCGATAACAATTCGGCTTTAATTTGACTCTTGGGAAGGTAAAATATCTAAGACATAACAATATCTAAATATATGAAAAATATGTATTTTATTTTTTATTTTTTATTTATTATTATTATTATTTTTTTATCAAATATAGACTTGCTGCAAAAAAAGACCTACAAGGACGATTAATGGCCGCCTAGGCGCTAATCAACCACCAACCTTTTAGATTTATGTAAATTCGTCAAACAACCGTTGTCAACGCGGTCAAACTTGCCGAAAACCTGCAAATCTTGCTGGAAATACCCAAAAATCGTCGTAAATTTGTTTTAATCACTTATAGTCGATGTTTATATCTATTACAAGTTTGTTTTTATAGAAAAAACTTGCCGGGAATACCCAAAACTCGTCGGAAATACCTAAAACTAGCCAGAAATGACAATTCGATTATTCACCAATTAATCTCGCCTAGACCGATTACAAGCTACAAAATGATAGACCGAGCGGCTATTGATTTACGATTTTTGCAACCCTGCGACTTTTAATAGTGTGCAACTTCTTACTATTAGACAACATTACAGTTCAAACCCAGTTTATGGGCTCAATTATCAAATAAAACATAGTATCCTTCGAGAAATTTTACATTCAAACACTTACGTTGAAATACGATAAATTATCGTGTCACTACTAAATAAGCGATAATCAAAATGATATGATTAAATAGTTATATGTATTTAACAAAAAATAAGTTGCAATACGATAAATTTAAGAGTAAAGCCATAAAATAGTTGTATGTTTTTAAGCGTACCTTTAACCTTAGTTGAGCATGTCACACCCCAATTACATTTTGCGGCGGAATGAAATTCACGGGGATGAAGATCATAGCATCAAAGTTACTGATTATATCGAGCGACCTAAAGTGTCGTTTGAAGATATCGTTTGATTTAGTAAAATAATCGAGTTTACAAAACATAGGTCCAAATAGATTTCCAAGATACCAAAATAAGTTTGTTACAACCAAATGATAGTTAAGTGCAAAATGTAGGTGAGGCAGCGTCGACACCGCGACTCTATGATAAGTCCACATGCATGCCATGAAGTGAATGCCTTAGATACCGAGATAAAACATGCTAAAAGTGTCAACACAATGGTTGAGTGAGTTCATAGAGTTTGGTTAACAAGTAAAGCTTTTAAAGAGCGTTCATGCAACAAATGCAAAGTTTTTGGTCATTTAGAATAGTCCACAAAGCAAAGGCATTGCAAATCCACTCAGTTCCAAGTCCCGCCCATACAAAACTTGCAACCTGTGTGTTCACAATCCACTACCAAAAGTAGTTTATCTAGAAGTCAAGTGCACGCTATCATAATAGTTCACAAAGCAAAGGCATTGTAAATCCACTCGGTTCAAGTTCCGCCCATACAAAACTTGCAACCTGTGTGTTCACAACCCATTGCACAAAAATATAGTGTGTCAAGTAGTCAAGTATAAGTTATCGTAATAGTTCACCATATAGCACCACGTATATAATAATGTATGCCGTGCAAAGCCCTAGAATAAATAATATGCGTCCGTAACATAGTGGACGAGAGGTTGGCCGACCTTTAATAGCGCTATCCATACTACCTACTAATAGGAGACTAACAATGCGAATGTACGAACAATACATCATACAACTATTATATACAATTAAGAACACTCCGAACATGGGAGAATTTGCACTTTGCTCCGAACATGAGAGACTTTAGATTGAGAACGCTCCGTAACATAGTGAGACATTCTCTCCCGGACCGGGAGGCTTTAAGATTGCTCCGAACAAAGGAGACTTTATAGTGATGCTCGAACATGGGAGACTTTATAGGGATTCTCCGAACAAGTGAGACTTTATAGTGATGCTCGATCATGGGAGACTTTAGGTCAAGGTCATAACACGTGACGGTTCAATAAGTTCAAACAAGTCATAAGTTTGTATTTAAGTTCAAGAGTTCCGTTCAAAAGTTCGTAATTAAGTTCAAAGATTTAAGTCGAGTTCAAAAGTTCAGAACAGTCAAAGAGTTCGAATAATATCAAAAGGTTCAAGATAGTCGAAGCGTTCAAAATTACGTCAAACAAGTTTAAAATATATCAAAATGGTCCTTGTACAAGTTAAAAGAGTTTAACTATATGTCAAAAGGTTCATATCAAGTCCAAAGTGTTCACTTATATGTTAAAGGGTTCGAATCAATTTAAAAGAGCTCAAATATATCAAAAGGTTCAAAATAGTTAAAGGGTTCAATATTATGTCAAACAAGTTCAAAATAGTCAAAGGGTTCATTATAAAGTCAAACAAGTTTAAAATGGTCAAAGGGTTCAATATTACGTCAAACATGTTCAAAATAGTCAAAGGTTCAATATTAAGTTAAAAGAGATTACTTATATGTTAAAGGATCCAAATTAATTTAGAAGAGCTCAAATATACATGTCGAAGAGTTCAAAATCAAGAAAAGTGTTTCAACTAATAGCGTTCAAAAGATAGTGATCAATTTAGTTCGGGCATAATCTACTTACGCGCACATAGAGTGAAACCAAAAGATATTTAAGTTCATATAAATGTAAAGTAAAATAAAGTAGTTGAGCATGTATCTCCCAAGAGTTTATAAAACAATTAAACGAGTAAAAGTGGGGCTACGAACTCACTGTTGCAATAGTTATGATGACAAAGTGGATGCACGAAATGAGGCGCAATGCCTAACCGCCACCTATAATAAATGATATGCTCTAATGTAAGTCATGAAACAATGTCGTGCATGCAAACTCATATGATATCCATACCACTTGTACCTTTTGGAAAGTAAAGTTTATCGTCGAAATATATGTTTATGACATATTGTCAAGTTACCAAATACTTTACAAGTATTTACGTCGAAATGATATCCTACGATAATCATTTAGTGATTTATTATGAAACTATAACTTTTCGTCGTAAAATAATGTCATTTGACAATTTCATGAAAGTGACTAAACGTCCTTGAAAAGTTAGTCGTAAATGGTGCACATCGAGTGTTAGGAAACGAACTCAACAGTTTTGGAAAGTTTGTATCATTATCTCAAAGTTTTAGTGTTTAAGTTTCCATCCTAGAGGTCTCGATCACAAAGAAAATATAGGTTAAGTATGGTACTTGTGTCCAAAATATTGTTTAAGGGTGATTTCCGGCAAAGTTGGAGTGACTATATTTTATTCGTTACAACTCCGCTTGACAAACGGATGGACATTTTGGAAAATATGCTTGGCGAACTTACTTTTACTAGAAGACATCTCTTTATAAAAAGTTCTACATCAATGTTAAAAACAACCTTCAATATGGTCACTAGTTTTGCCGTAATATTTGCCTATTAGAAATAATATAGTTTTTCTTATATAATAAAGTTACGGCAACTTTGTGAAAACGTGTATAATTTAATCGTTACAAATCCTTTTCTACGTTTTAAAGGTCCTTAGCTTTGTATCAAAGTATACTAATATATTTTGATAAGTCGACACATTTAATAACGCTTAAGCCTCATTTTGACTCGTAAGGGTGACATTTTCATGCTGAAATTTCTCGGAATTATTAGTTTTCGTCGTCAAATTTCAAAATTCATAACTTATTCGTTATAACTCCTTTTAATCCGTTCAAGCGCCACGTTTCGTTTTAAAGTATATTTTCTAAATATCTAGCCCAAAATATTATACCCACTGTCGGATTTTCCAGATTTTCAAAATATGGATGACTCTTTTGCAAACTTGTCGAAATGAGTTTTTCTCGCGCCAAACCTATTCTAACCCATTCAAAGCAACTCCGAAGCTATTCTAATCCTACCATACACCTTCTTAGGGTGTCATGGGTTCCTAGACATCACCAAAAATAATATATAACAAGGAGTAATTATAGGATAACTTATATATACATAACTCTTAAAATCAATGAAAAAGTGGTACAACATCATATGACTTGCATGTTTTTGCTCAAATATGATGAAATGAATATGAAAATGAATATGAAATATGATCATGAATATGAAAAGCTTACAAGTAACTTGATGAGGTTTATGAGAACAAAGGATTTTTCCTAATCACCCAAGGTTTATATTGCAAAACCTTAAACAAGAGTGATACTAGAGTATAATAAACTTGATTAGAAATTTTTGATGATCCTTCTTCTTGGTCCCTTGGTTGGCCGGTTTGTGTAGAGAGAGAAAGAAAATGGTTTTGATCTATAACTTATGAAATAAATGAAGTGAATGTGTTATGTATTTAGTATAATACATTAACTAGTGTAGATATTTACAAAACACAATGACTCACCCTTGTGCATGTCGACACACATAAAAGAAATAAAAGAGTTTGCATTTAGTAGTATTTAAGTATATTAATGTAGGATAAAGGTGTAGTTAATTAAGAATAATGAATGACTTGTGTATTTATTTAAACATTTAAGGTAGCGTTAGCTAAAGATAAATTTTAACGGTCAAAATAAAATATATTGATGTCATAAAATTATAAAAATACATTTCTTGTAAAATTTGAGTGAAACGATAATGATCGTGTAGAATTTAAGAAAACCGTAGTAATTATATAAGTATAACAATTTATATATAAAATAAATTAAAAACATCGGTAAACTAATAATATAATTTTTATAGTCTTAAAATGAATATAAAAATATATTAGGATTATTTTTGGAGGTGTCGGATCAATTGTACAAAATAAATGTTTACGCGATAGCGTTTATTTAATAGGAAAATAAACGTTTAATGAAAATATAAATTTGAAAAATGACCGGAAGTTGAGAATTGTGACATTCTTCCCATGTCAGCGGAATCACGTCCTCGTGATTCGATTAATGATACTATGGTCCGAACCTCGACAAGGGTTCTAAAAGTTTATGCTCATGTATGGTCTAAATGATTATGTCAATGCTCATGCATATATCGTGACTATATCCCATTCTAAAGACATGCTCCCTTATGATTAGGCTCGATGAGGCAGGCTTTCCCATTCTCGAGCAAAATTTTCAAAAGACTTTTGGTAACCGATTTTACTTAATCCCACAACTCATCAAACAAGAACTGTCATACGATTAGGCTAAATCGGTTTAGGTAACAACTTGTTTCTAGCTCGATCTTTGCAACTCATCAAACAAGAACGTCACTCGGATCAAACTCGAAACAAGTGGTTTGAAGAAAATCTTTTGAAAATTTGGCTCGATTACGGAATTGTTACACATATGAGACTACTACTCTTCATTGCATGATTCTTCCCGAATTAGACATAGGTGATCGGGCTATGTATAATTTAGAGTAACTATGCAATGCTTGGACTAATCGTCTCATATGATGTTTGGTGTTGAGTCATAAGTTCGCATGTATAAGGAGTATGCACTTATAATGATATGATGAGATGCTATGATGATGTAGTTATAGTCTAGGGTCAATGATGCAACCTAGTTCTCTATAACCGATTCTCGATACCAATCTGTCACACCCCAAATTACTGCTTTTGCGTGGAATGGAATTCACGGGGATGACGATCATAGCATCAAAGTTACGATTATATCGAACGACCTAAAGTGTCATTTTGAAGATATCGTTTGATTTAGTAAAATAATCGAGTTTACAAAACATAGGTCTCAATAGATTTCCAAGATACCAAAATAAGTTTGTTACAACCAAACGATAGTTAAGTGCAAAATGTAGGTGAGACAGCGTCGACACCGCGACTCTATGATAAGTCCACATGCATGCCATGAAGTGAATGCCTTAGATACCGAGATAAAACATGCTAAAAGTGTCAACACAATGGTTGAGTGAGTTCATAGAGTTTGGTTAACAAGTAAAGCTTTTAAAGAGCGTTCATGCAACAAAGGCAAAGTTTTGGTCATTTAGAATAGTCCACAAAGCAAAGGCATTGTAAATCCACTCGGTTCAAGTCCCGCCCATACAAAACTTGCAACTCGTGTGTTCACAACCCATTGCCAAAATAGTTTATCTAGAAGTCAAGTGCACGCTATCATAATAGTTCACAAAGCAAAGGCATTGTAAATCCACTCGGTTCAAGTTCCGCCCATACAAAACTTGCAAACCGTGTGTTCACAACCCATTGCACAAAATATAGTGTGTCAAGTAGTCAAGTATAAGTTGGCGTAATAGTTCACCATATAGCACCACGTATATAATAATGTATGCCGTGCAAAGCCCTAGAATAAATAATATGCGTCCGTAACATAGTGGACGAGAGGTTGGCCGACCTCTAATAGCGCTATCCATACTACCTACTAATAGGAGACTAACAATGCGAATGTACTAACAAGACATCATACAACTATTATATACAATTAAGAACACTCCGAACATGAGAGAATTTGCCTTGCTCCGAACATGGGAGACTTTAGATTGAGAACGCTCCGTAACATAGTGAGACATTCGCTCCGGACCGGGAGGCTTTAAGATTGCTCAGAACAAAGGAGACTTTATAGTGATGCTCGAACATGGGAGACTTTATAGGATGCTCCGAACAAGGGAGACTTTATAGTGATGCTCGATCATGGGAGACTTTAGGTCAAGGTCATAACACGGTCATAACGGGTTCAATAAGTTTAAACAAGTCATAAGTTTGTATTTAAGTTCAAGAGTTCCGTTCAAAAGTTCGTAATTAAGTTCAAAGATTTAAGTCGAGTTCAAAAGTTCGAATAGTCAAAGAGTTCGAATAATATCAAAAGGTTCAAGATAGTCGAAGCGCTCAAAATTACGTCAAACAAGTTTAAAATATATCAAAAGGGTCCTTGTACAAGTTAAAAGAGTTTAACTATATGTCAAAAGGTTCATATCAAGTCCAAAGTGTTCACTTATATGTTAAAGGGTTCGAATCAATTTAAAAGAGCTCAAATATATCAAAAGGTTCAAAATAGTTAAAGGGTTCAATATTATGTCAAACAAGTTCAAAATAGTCAAAGGGTTCATTATAAAGTCAAACAAGTTTAAAATGGTCAAATGGTTCAATATTACGTCAAACATGTTCAAAATAGTCAAAGGTTCAATATTAAGTTAAAAGAGATTACTTATATGTTAAAGGATCCAAATTAATTTAGAAGAGCTCAAATATACATGTCGAAGGGTTCAAAATCAAGGAAAGTGTTTCAACTAATAGCGTTCAAAAGATAGTGATCAATTTAGTTCGGGCATAATCTACTTACGCGCACATAGAGTGAAACCAAAAGATATTTAAGTTCATATAAATGTAAAGTAAAATAAAGTAGTTGAGCATCAAGTAGTTGAGCATGTATCTCCAAGAGTTTATAAAACAATTAAGCGAGTAAAAGTGGGCTACGAACTCACCATTGCAATAGTTATGATGACAAAGTGGATGCACGTAAATGAGACGCATAGCAGTCTAACCGCCACCTATAATAAATGATATGCTCTAATGTAAGTCATGAAACAATGCCATGCATGCAAACTCATATGATATCCATACCACTTGTACCTTTTGGAAAGTAAAGTTTATCGTCGAAATATATGTTTATGACATATTGTCAAGTTACCAAATACTTTACAAGTATTTACGTCGAAATGATATCCTACGATAATCATTTAGTGATTTATTATGAAACTATAACTTTTCGTCGTAAAATAATGTCATTTGACAATTTCATGAAAGTGACTAAACGTCCTTGAAAAGTTAGTCGTAAAATGGTGCACATCGAGTGTTAGGAAACGAACTCAACAGTTTTGGAAAGTTTGTATCATTATCTCAAAGTTTTAGTGTTTAAGTTTCCATCCTAGAGGTCTCGATCACAAAGAAAAATATAGGTTAAATATGGTACTTGTGTCCAAAATATTGTTTAAGGGTGATTTCCGGCAAAGTTGGAGTGACTATATTTTATTCGTTACAACTCCGCTTGACAAACGGATGGACATTTTGGAAAATATGCTTGGCGAACTTACTTTTACTAGAAGACATCTCTTTATAAAAAGTTCTACATCAATGTTAAAAACAACCTTCAATATGGTCACTAGTTTTGCCGTAATATTTGCCTATTAGAAATAATATAGTTTTTCTTATATAATAAAGTTACGGCAACTTTGTGAAACGTGTATAATTTAATCGTTACAAATCCGTTTCTACGTTTTAAAGGTCCTTAGCTTTGTATCAAAGTATCTTGATATATTTTGATAAGTCGACACATTTAATAACGCTTAAGCCTCATTTTTGACTCGTAAAGGGTGACATTTTCATGCTGAAATTTCTGGAATTATTAGTTTTCGTCGTCAAACTTAAAAAATTCATAACTTCTTCGTTATAACTCCTTTTAATCCGTTCAAGCGGCCATGTTTTCGTTTTAAAGTATATTTTCTAAATATCTAGCCCAAAATATTATACCCACTGTCGGATTTTCCAGATTTTCAAAATATGGACAGACTCTTTTGCAAACTTGTCGAAATGAGTTTTTCTCGCGCCAAACCTATTCTAACCCATTCAAAGCAACTCCGAAGCTATTCTAATCCTACCATACACCTTCTTAGGGTGTCATGGGTTCCTAGACATCACCAAAAATAATATATAACAAGGAGTAATTATAGGATAACTTATATATACATAACTCTTAAAATCAATGAAAAAGTGGTACAACATCATATGACTTGCATGTTTTGCTCAAATATGATGAAATGAATATGAAAATGAATATGAAATATGATCATGAATATGAAAAGCTTACAAGTAACTTGATGAGGTTTATGAGAACAAAGGGTTTTTCCTAATCACCCAAGGTTTATATTGCAAAACCTTAAACAAGAGTGATACTAGAGTATAATAAACTTGATTAGAAATTTTGATGATCCCTTCTTGGTCCCTTGGTTGCCGGTTTGTGTAGAGAAGAGAAAGAAAAATGGTTTTGATCTATAACTTATGAAATAAATGAAGTGAATGTGTTATGTATTTAGTATAATACATTAACTAGTGTAGATATTTACAAAACACAATGACTCACCCTTGTGCATGTCGACACACATAAAAGAAATAAAAGAGTTTGCCTTTAGTAGTATTTAAGTATATTAATGTAGGATAAAGGTGTAGTTAATTAAGAATAATGAATGACTTGTGTATTTATTTAAACATTTAAGGTAGCGTTAGCTAAAGATAAATTTTAACGGGTCAAAATAAAATATATTGATGTCATAAAAATTATAAAAATACATTTCTTGTAAAATTTGAGTGAAACAATAATGATCGTGTAGAATTTAAGAAAACCGTCGTAATTATATAAGTATAACAATTTATATATAAAATAAATTAAAACATCGGGTAACTAATAATATAATTTTTATAGTCTTAAAATGAATATAAAAATATATTAGGATTATTTTGGAGGTGTCGGATCAATTGTACAAAATAAATGTTTACGCGATAGCGTTTATTTAATAGGAAAATAAACGTTTAATGAAAATATAAATTTAAAAAATGACCGGAAGTTTAGAATTGTGACAGAGCACAATGTCAGGATCACATAACTGATGAATGATGAAATTGAAGTTTACTATAACTGGGGTAAGTTGATTGAAGTGAAGAAGAGTTAGAAACTATTTGAGTACATATATAGCATTGTTACACTAATTAGTCAACATCCAACTTTCATGTCATATTCATCTCAATAAAAAAAATATAATAAAAGACTATGCGTAAACACTGAGACGGGCAATATCGATAACCATATTACTTAACTTTGTACAAATTTAAAATTTTAAAAGTTTGATTACCTAAAAAGTGTAATAGAAAAGTTTGTTAACTAATTCGATAAAGATATGAAAGCTTATAGGTATTTTAGAGCTTTAACCCATAAATTAATTTACACTTCCATCAATCATGTAATGAAAGAATTGTCCTTCTTATGCCCGGTCAAATGTGATCTGAGTTTTGAAAAATAATTTTAATTTGTTGGAAAATGAAAATGAAAGGCCAAATAATAAAATTTAAACATTCAATTAATGGTTTTTAAAATGGGTGTTGATAAGCATATTATTTTTTTTTATACATTTGTTACATTTGTGCATTACAGTGTTGTATTATATGTTTACAATATTGTACATTACCATGTATGCATTAAAAAAGAAATGATGTGCACATCCACCGCTAAACAATCAAACCGGTTTTTCCCTGTCCTATGGGTTTTCTCGGTTGTAGCTGGTTTTCAGTGTTCTTTTCCGGTCAAACCGGACAACTAGTTTCATCCGGTTTTCAAAACACAGATTTATTTTGAGACAGAAAACGAGTTATTTTACCTTGTTTCACTATCTTTTTCATCTAACCAGTAAAAGATACGGAGTATATATATTTCTTTCTTGGCCTACAGCACGTGTTGAGTAGCATGCTTATCAGCATAACTCAACTCATGACTTCATTGTACCGCTTAAAAACATTTCACTTTTGTCTGATTCTTATTCAGATTCATTTAAGGTTTTAAAACCTTAAATTCGTCGAATAATAAGGTTGAAACCCCTAAATCCCAGATACAGGATTCTTGTTCAGGTTCATTCTACCAAACTCCCTGTTTGCTATTTTTCATTATTATTTATAACTCTATGAGTGAATCTCAATGATTTTTTTATTAAATATGAGTACTATATTTCATGGTTAATTCCAGTAGTAACTAGTGTTTCTTGGATTTTTTTATTATTATTATTATTTTTTTTTTATTTTTTTTTATCGTTAGTTATTTTTAAATTATTAAAGCTGTTCTGAATAAGCAGCTTGAAACATTTTGGTACACATTCAGTTGCCCTCTAAATGTAATTGATTATCGGATTCTTATTAATGCAAATTAAAATAATAAAGATAAAAGGACATCCAAACACCCTGTAAGTTCTAACTTCTAAGTGATGTAGGTATTCAATAGAAATTATAAGAACTCAGTGTAGTGTAATAGAACTAGAACAAAATTGTAATAATCTTATGTTTTTAACAAATAAAGGTGCTCTTACCTTCTTTTTCTTTTTACAACAGCGTAAAGTAGAGAAATGGGAGGGGGAATGAATTCCTTTATGGAAAAGGCGTTGCCTTTTGCAGCTATGGTGATGGTAGAATGTGGTGAAGTCTCGATGATTACATTAGGGAAAGCAGCCATGAATGACGGGCTTAGCAATCTTGTATATGTTGTTTACTATAATGCCCTTGGCACCATCATTCTTCTTCCCAATTTCATCATCCACAGCTGCAGGTCGGTCGATATCATTAATAATTATTTTGTAATCAATTCACGCTGTTATTAACTTTGTTACTTTTGGTGTTTTGCAGAAATAGTCGACCCCCTCTCACTTCATCTGTTCTTCTAAAGCTCTTCGGGCTTGGCCTATTAGGGTAAGTGATTGTATCCTAGTATAGATATAATACAGATGGAAATGTCGACCTTTCTTACATCTGGATGGGCTGATTTAGGTTATGTTTTATGATTTTTAATGGGTCAATTAGGCAAACTAATCAAAGATAGCTGAAAGGAAATGGTCAAAATGGGATGAAGAGGCTAAACTATAAAGCATCTAAATTTGTCTAAAGAGTAATTTCAATGCATAAAACTCCTAAATCATTCTGTTCAAAAAGTTATGTTATTATTAAAATAAGGAAAATGCTTATTATAGACCTAAGGGCTGTTGTAACAACCCACTGTTAGGTTATTACCTGTTTAAAAAAAATCAAATTATAAGGATATATTTCAATGATTTTATAAAAAATCAGTTCCCTTTTAATTATTTTAAAAATATGTTAGTAATTATAGTTGTTAACAATAGCTTAGGACTATCATTAACACCACAGTTGAAGTAAGATAGTTATCGTAATTATATTTGACACCCTAATTATGTGTTAAACAATTTCACATTTGGGGCCAAGGTGTATCATGTTACCACCCGACCAATCCAAATATTACTCTTTTGACCCGTTACTCTAATCCACCTGATCTGCCCATTTTGCCACATCTACTGATCCTAGTATCTGTTTGTATCTTGTTAGACCTTCATAGAAGTCCTTTGTGTAAAGAATAATGAAAATGAAAGAATGTCTCATCAAATGATAGTGCATACCGTGGTTAATAAGTTGGATCCACAAATTTATATCATATATTACGTGTGCAGGATTTGTCTTCTGCAGGTATGTGCATATGCCGGTATCAACTATAGCTCTCCAACTCTAGCTGCTGCATTGGGCAACTTGATTCCAGCTTTTACCTTCTTGTTTTCTATCATCTTTAGGTACATATTGATTCCTACACATTTAATGTAAGACACAAGCATGCTATAGTTGTAGCAAACGATAGAAAAATACACAATGGTCATTCGTAGAGGCCTAGAGGTATCACAATGGGTGGGCGAGGTAGGTTGTGTAACGGGTCAAAATGGGTTCTCGCTGAAACAGGTTTTTAGTACGGGTTAGGTAGGGTGGAATTGACCTACAAGCTTCTTTTTTCCTTGTTTTATTTATAGTTGATGTGTATAATCTAATTACAATTTCGTTTTACAATAGTGATCTTACTTATTTTTATAACCAATCTGGTTTTATTATTTAATAACCAATCTAATTACAATTGTTTGACCCATTGACCTTTTAGGACTACATAATAAAACCACGTTGACCCCTTTGTAAGCAAATGGGTTAAAGTTAGCAGCCCTATCGAATATAGAGGACAATGCTATTTTTGGAGGTCCGATTGAAAATAGAATGGAAGCTCAAGATCATGTTCAATATATTTAAAGATTTGTACAATTCGACATGATATAACATGTTATTAAAGAATATCTCCATATTTCACACACATATAAAAAAAAGCAAAAAAAAAAAAAAAAAAAAAACTAACAAGTTTGTGAGAAGCTGTAAACGGAGCCTTCAGCAACGAATTATAGGCCATGGTGTGCACTTAAAATAGAATAAAATTACTGCTTTCCGTTTATTTTGATTTCTTACTTGACTGCATGATAAACATTTAGGATGGAAAAGTTTGATGTAAGAAAATCTACAAGCCAAGCAAAAGCATTAGGTACCATCGTGGCTATAACAGGAGCATCCGTAATGACTTTTATCAAGGTCCGGCTTTATTCAAGATGATTCTTGGTTATGATTCACACAGAAATTTACTTCGTCACAAGAGTCAAACTGGATACTCGGGGCTTTACTTATTACAATCACTTGCATTTGCTCTTCATCATGGAATGTTTTTCAGGTGAGACATTCATTGATTCCTGTTTCTTTGAACCACTTGCCCTTTTAGTTCTTATATTTTTTAATCTTATTTTACTCCAGACGGCGACTGTAAAGGAGTACCCAGATGAAGTTACTGTAGTGTTTCTCTTTTGCTGCTTTGGAACAATCCAAAGTGCAGTTTTTACTATTCTGTTAGAACGAAATACTGATGTTTGGATTCTGGACACTCGCACTGAGTGGGTATCTATTGTTTTTGCGGTAAGCAAATACTACAAGGTCTTTACATGTGTGTTTTTTCTAAGTGATTACTACAAATTCAAGAATCATGATACAATGAGTTAATAATGACAAGCCACGAAACATTTACTATTTTGGCATTCCAACCCTTAATTTTTTTTGTTTCCTTATTTTTAGTCGTTTATTTGTCGTGGTGTAATCCCTGGCCTCTTTTTTTGTACTCAGCAGAATAATTACGATAAAATGACGTAAAAAAGGATTAGGGAGTAGACAGTTTCAAAAAAATATGTTAAAAGGGTTAAACCGCTAAGATGGTGAAATTATAGTGATTTTGCCATTATTGATGCCGGTAAATACTGGAATAAAGTTAGACATAGTTAGGTAAGTTTATATCTCATTCTTATAAATCTGTTTTTGCGGCATCTGATATTCAGCTTGATTGTAGGCAATATTTGGCACTGCAATACGTAGCAGCGTTATAACATGGTGTCTATGCAAAAAGGGCCCGGTTTACGTCTCTATGTTCAAACCCATCTCAATGGTGATTGCAGTGATCATGGGGATCATGTTTCTTGGTGATGTTCTTCATTTAGGCAGGTATGTATCAGTAACTTCCAAAAAGAATAATATCCGTAACTTCCGCCATCATAACTATAAAACGGCATGATTATAACTTGTTAAAGATTAAAATGAATCAAGTTATTATTTATTCTGTTAAGATATTCATTAGGCAGAATCATTTAACCCCTTCCTGATGCTTATATTGAACGAAATGCTGACCAAGATTCCATCGTGATTTTCTTAGTGTGATTGGAGCAGTGGTAATCGGTCTGGGAGTTTATACAGTTTTATGGGGACAATCGAAAGAAAGCAAGTTGACAGTGGACAATATCTCAAGTCTCGAATCATTGACTGAAACCACCCCACTCATCCAGAAATGAATTATCGTCAATATAAACTGCCCCAGCTATTCTTAAGATGCTGCTGTTCAAAAATAACTAGCAACAGAATATTGAAATTCTAGAAGTAAACATGACCGTTTGGTTTGTTATCCGGGGATTAATATGTCAATAGTTTTAGGTATGGCATGAAACAGACTTGGGTATGATTTGAGGTATCAATTTCAATAATATTGTTTCGTTAGTTGTAGGGTTTTGGGATATAATTTGAATTCTTTAGGTGATCTGTTGTGTGGTACAAGGGTAAGAGAATGAAGGAATGACTTTCATTTTATACATGATTGTTTAATTGAAGGGTTTGGTTTCTAAATATGGGTATCAAACCCCCAAATCAACGCATACTGCAAGCCCACTATAGGTGGTGGGGTTTGCAAACTCTTTCATTCCCATCGTGATTCCCATATACAAATTTTAACACTCCAATACTTTCCTCAAATCTCTTGTTATTTCTTTTTAGGGGGTACGCGTGATGTGGTTTCAGATTTCTTAACTAAATAATTCATAGATTTTGATCACATCGTCACACATACTTAGATTGGGTAAAGTTTTCCCTTATGGGGAGGTTTATGTGGCTACCTTGTTGAGAAAAGTGACATCGGATTTAGCAAACCCACGACTAAAAAATGAAATACTATAAAAGATGACACATGGATATAACGTGGAAAACCCCAATAGGGTAAAAACCACGGGCTATGAAAGATACGTTTCACTATGATGAAAACAAGGAGTTACACCTTTTCTCTAATTACAAGGATTAACAAGACTAATCTCTCGTGATTAGGAAACATCACACAAACTCTCAAATTAACTCACAAGTACTATGGAGAGAATATCACTATGTGAAATAAAGGAAGAGAATGAGATGGGATGAAAATGAAGGCAAGTTCCATTGCCTTTTATAGGCAAAATTCTTGTCATTTAACATCATCCATGACACCATCACCAAGTTGCAATCCAAGTAGCATACCAAGTTGCATTGTAAGATTCCCATTCAATGTATCTTGATACATGTTAACAATCTCCCACTTGAAGATTTGATTGAAACTCAATCAATCTTCACGTCATCCATCCTTGCCACTTCCATGTTGCTTACGTTTCTGCTAGGCCGCATGAGGATCGGCACCATATAAACTTGTCACAGTTGATTTCTTTCGTTAGATAATCTGCCACGTTGTCATCAGTATGAATTTTATTCATATCCACGGTTCCTTCTTCCACTTTCTCACGAACGAAGTGATACTGAACTCGTATATGCTTTGTCTTTGAATGAAATGTTGGATTCCTTGCCAGATACAAGGCGCTTTGATTGTCACAAAATAGAGTAATTTTATCTTGTTCATGCCCGAGCTCTTCCAACAACATCTTCAACCATCGCTTCTTTCTTTGGCTTGAGCGGTGCAACATATTCTCGCTTCCATAGTTGACATAGCCACAACCGATCGCAGTTTGAAACCCATCTTCTTGTTCACGGAAAGTGTAAACGCATACCCGGTGGTTGATTTACTCCGTCAAGATCACCTACATAATCGAATCAACATATCCATCGACAATTAAACTCGATTCCCATAACATAATGCAACATCCGAGGTTCCTTTAAGATATCTAAAGATCCTCTTCAAACTTCCCAATGCTCTCTACGAGTTCGACCATGTACCGACTCACTACTCCCAGCTGCATGTGCAATGTCCGGTCTTGTACAAATCATCGCGAACATTAAACTTCCCACTCGCCGATGCATACGGTACTCGAGACATCTTCATCCTCTCTTCTTCACTGCTAGGACTCATCTTGGAGGATAACTTGACATTAGTAGGAAACGGGGTTGATATTGGCTTACAATCTTACATATTGAACCTTTGCAAGATTTTCTTCACATAATTTTTCTGTGAAAGCCAAATTTTCCTACTAACTCTATCTCGGTGAATTTGCATCCCTAGAATCTTGTTTGTGGGTCCAAGGTCTTTCATCTTGAATTCCCTAGTGAGTTGTGCCTTCAGTTTACTAATACGATCTTTGTTGGGGCCAACAACCAACATGTCATCAACATATAACAGCAAGATGACAAAATCATTGTCTCCAAACCTCTTGTAATATGCACAAGAGTCTGCATGTAGTCTGTTATATCCAAGGCCAATGACGAAAGAATCAAATCTCTTGTACCAACACCGCGGAGCCTGCTTTAAACCATACAAAAATCTGTTTAACCTACAAACTAAGTTCTCTTTTCCTTTTTGTTTAAAACCTTCTGGTTGGAGCATGTAAATTTCCTCCTCAAGATTTCCATGAAGAAATGCAGATTTCACATCTAGCTGCTCTAGATGTAAATCATACGTAGTACACATTTCCAAAACCACTCAAACAGTTGTCATTCGAACCACAAGGGAAAATATTTCATTGAAGTCGACTCCCTCTTTTTGAGAATATCCTTTGACTACTAATCTTGCACGATATCTCTCCATCTGGTCATCACCGTTCCTCTTGATCTTGTACACCCATTTGTTTCCAATGGGTTTTCTACCTGATGGTAGTGGCATCAATTCCCATGTTTTATTCTTATTAAGAGCTTCAATTTCTTCTTGCATTGCTGCCATCCAGAATGAAGCATCTGAATTATTCAGTGCTTCTTGAAGAGTTGACGGCTCTCCTTCCTGTAAGAACATAGTATGCAACGTTGCTCTCCATAACATAATCCGAGTGCCACACCGGGCGTTTTCTTTCACAATTAAGAGTACGATTCGTTGGAGCTTGAGACTCGGTTGTCTCATTCACCTCGTGTTGTGGTATGGCTTCAGAAGAATCATTCGACTGAAATTGCCTCTCCATCTGTATTGATGTAGTTTCTCTTGTAGTGCTATCACCTTCTTCAATCTCTTGACATTTGTCTTCCATAATGAAAACATCTTTGCTGAAGATTACTTTGTGGGCAGTATACCCCTTTACTCCGTCAGCGTACCCCAAGAATAAACATTTTCTGGATTTCGGATCCAGCTTTGTAGTTTCTTAAGAATTGTACATCATGTACACATGACTTCCAAATATATGAAGATTTGAATAGTTGACCGGTTTTCCCGTCCACATCTCCATCGGTGTCTTCAACTCAATTGCAGTTGAAGGTGATCAATTTATCACATAACCAGGGGTATTGACTGCTTCTGCCCAGAATGATTTTTCCAAGCCTGCGATTTGCCAACATTGCTCTTTCCCTTTCCAACAAGGTTCTATTCATCCTCTCTGCCACTCCGTTCTGTTGAGGAGTGTATGCCGTTGTGAACTGCCATTTGATTCCTTCTTGCCTGGAAAAAGTATCAAATTCATCACTAGTGTATTCGCCTCCATTATATGTCCTCAAACACTTGATCTTCTTTCCAAAATCAAGTTCAAGACGCGCTTTGTAAACCTTGAAAACTTCAAACACATCAGACTTCTTCTTGATTGGGTACACCCAACATCTCCTGGAATAGTCATCAATGAAGGATGCAAAATACTTTGCTCCTCCTGTGGATAGAACACGTGCACGCCACACATCGGAGGAACCAATTCTAGAACGAGACACTTCTAGAATTTGATGTCTTGAATTTTAGGCGATGCTTCATTGATAACACAATGCTCACAGAAAGGTAAAGAAACCTTTGTGAGGCCAGGAATTAACTTCCTTTCAACAAGAATCTTCATTACTATGTCCAAGCTTCTGATGCCATGTTACTGCAACTCTATGACTTGAAATATGTGAAGCAACAGATGCTTTCGCCTCCTCCATTACCTCTCCTTTCAGTTGGTATAAGTTTGCAGCCACCTTTTCACCTTTCATAAGTACAAGCGCGCCTTTTATAACTTTCATGATCTTGTTTTGTATTTCAACCTTACAACCAAGATCATCCAATTGTCCCAGAGACAATAGATTCTTTCTCATGCCCTCCAAGTGTCTCACATCGTACGAACTGTACCATCATGCACCTTCACCATGATATTTCCAATTCCAACGATCTTTAGTTCATGATCATTGCAACTGTACACAGATCCGCCTCCAGAGATAGGTTTATATTGATGAAACCATTCTCTTATTGCGGTCATATGAAAAGTAACTCCCGTATCGAACATCCATACATCTGCAAATCTCTTCCTGCTTCATTTGCAACCGCTTCTTCACAACACAGAGCGTTACCATCTTCTGAAGTGCTTGCGAAATTTCCATGAGGATTAGAGGTATTTAAACCCCGACAATCTTTCTTAAAGTGACCCGACTTGCCACATTTGTAGCATTTAAAACTCTTCTTCCTTCATGTTCTAGATTTACCATGATTGTGACTCCCACTGGAGCCAGGTTCCATTGACCTCCCTCTCGTCACCACCAAAGCCTCCACCTATCTTGAACTGGTCTGTCTATCCTCCCTATTGTTACGCCTATTTTCTTCTTCCAGAATAGCGGCCGCAACATCATCGAAGACTAGATAGTCAGAAAGAACATTACTGGTTAAGTTGATTATGAGTTGGTCATATGAGTCACGTAAACTTTGAAGTAGAATTTCAGCACGTTCTTGTGGCTCTGTTTTACAACTCAAAGACGTAAGCTGAGAAAATAGAGTATTCAGGTTATTAACGTGCTCAGTCACTGAAGTAGATTCCGTCATGCGAAGAGCATAAAGTTTCCTCTTAATTTTTTTATTGTGGAGTGATCTTGCCTCGTACAATCGACCAAGATGATCCCAAATCTCCTTTGCACTTTTCTTCTCCTCTATGCTTGACAAAACTCCATATGCTAATCCCAGATGAAGATTTGCAATAGCATTTCCATCCATCTCGTCCCATTTACTGTCATCCGTGACCTCAGCTGGCATTTCGTCAATGGTTGCTAAACATTTATCCTTTCGAAGGATAGCCTTGATCTTTAATTTCCACAACGAGAAATTATTCGCATTGAATTTTTCAATTTCAGATTTTGCCGCTATTGCTACAATCACAATCTACTTTTCGACAAAACTATTATTTGTTAATAATAGTAACGAACACCTTTTGAGTGAGTATAATCTTACTTATCTTTTGATGTGGAGGGTCCACTAATTAGTGGCAACCACAAAGCATACGATAAATAGTTATACACACACCCAACCTTAGCTCTGATACCACTTGTTGAGAAAAGTGACACCGGATTGAAGCAAACCCATGACTAAAATATGAAATACTATAAAAGATGACACACGGATATTAAAAACCACGGGCAAGGAAATTTACGTTTCACTATGATGA